>CM062818.1:1600808885-1601514554 GCA_031772625.1 Pinus tabuliformis
ATTTACCCAAAATTCCACTATCGGAGTGACAAATTCCCTAATTTTTGGGCAGATTTGTCGAACCAATTAATGGACCATTAAAACCCTCCAGTGGTTACATTAAATGCCAATACGTGGTCACATGGCATTATTTGAAAGAGTTGCTTGGAGACCGTCAGATCTGGTGGTTAGTTTAAACGTCAGTGGTAGGTGTTGACATGGCAGAGACCGTTGGCTGTCAAGCGTTGGCGTTTACTGGGGTGGTCAAAGGAGCGGTCACATTAACTACATGGAGGCGTGTTCACATGAAATGGTTTTGGGGGCCGTCGAGCAGAGGCCTAGTGATTAGCCCCACCTGCATTCCCGATGAACATCAACATAAACACATTCCACCATATGGTTAAGACCCATGGTGTAGGCGGTGTAGTAAGGCGTTGTGTTTTGTGTTGGGCGGTTTAGGCTTCGAATCCTGTGGCCTCCACTCGATCATTGAACCAAATTTTAGTTTACTCTTGGGTTGCCATGTGGCGGTCTCCGGCTGGGCCACACGTCAGCCTATGGTTGGCCATTGTTCCAATCAATAAAAGCAATAAATTTCTAACCAATCAGAGTGTGCCACTTGGCATGATCTAACTCGTGATAAATAAACCCATTCAACACCATGTCACCATGCCCTATCAGCGCCACCTAGGGAGCTCAACCAATACCATGTCAGCAGTATGGACTGTTGACTAGATTGTCGATTTTTCTTTTGAAAATTCACATGTTTGACAAAGTAGACATAACCAATTTCTGGAGTCAAACAAAGTGTTTCATGCGAAACAAGTTCTATTGGATTTAGGATGATGAGCACTATGTGGTCATTCAGGTTCCTTACCATTCTAATGACTTTGAATTTTGAGCATAATTCTGAGCACCTGATCACTAATGAACAATGTTCTTAGTCCCCATTTCAACATGTTTAAGTTGGCCTTTATAGATGACATTCTTATTTATTATAAGACTAAGGAGGAGCATTAATAACATTTGAAAGAAGTTTTTCGATTACTGAGAGAGCACAATATTTATGCCAAGCTCAGCAAATGTGAATTCTTCCAATCACAAGTTCAGTACTTGGGACACAATGTTTCCAAGGAAGGAGTAGCGATAGACCTTGAGAATATCAAAGCCATCATGGAGTGGCCTAATCCTTAGAACATAAAAGAGGTAAGATCCTTGATGGGATTGATTGGGTATAACTAGAGGTTTATTAAAAAAATCCAAATATTGGACATCCAATCACAACATTGTAGAGAAAAAGAGTTAAATTCTATGGACAATGAAATGTGAAAATACTTTTGAGCAATTAAAACATTTTCTCACACATGCAGTGATAATAAAAATAACAACCCCATTATAGGATTTTGTGGTTTGCACATATTCCCTACACAGAAGGGCACAGAGGAGTCCGAACACAAGAATAGTAGATAGGTTTTTAAGAATCTAGGAAGTTGAATGTGCATGAGTAAAATTATGTCACTCATGACTTGCAATTGGAAATGATAGTGCATGCATTGAAAATTTAAAGGCACTACTGGCTTGGAAGGAATTTTGTTTTGATTCTAGATCATGAAGGGTAAAGGTACTTATTTGACCAACCCAAATTGAATGCAAGACAAGAAAGGTGGTTGGCCTTGGTTAGTAAATTTTATTTTAAAATAAATTACATCAAAGGAAATGAAAGAAAAGTAGTAGATGAACTTAGCGAGAAGCTACAAGTGCCTCATGTGGTATCCTTCAGTACTTCTGAAGTCAATTTGAAGGAATGCGTCAAAGAGGCAACGCATTAAGATGAGAATTATGACCAAGTAAAGGAATGCTTACAATAGGAACCAGAAGAACCATTGAGTAAGTATTACTTACTTATAGATTATCGTTTAATGAAGTTTAAAGGTTGGTGGTATATACCTCATATTGCAGACATGAAGAATCTCATGTTTGACAAATTTCATGAAATTCCTTATTCAAGTCATCATGGCTATTAAAAAATGACCACATCTATGAAAAAATGTAATACTGGCCAAGAATGAAAATGGATGTTGTTGGGTATATTGCTAATTGCTTAGAGGTTAACATGTGAAAGTGGAGTGTAGACATCCCGTGGGATTTTAAAAATAAATGTTTTTATTGGAAACTCGAGGAAATATTTTCACCTTGAGAGATTTGATCCCTCTTGGCGGTTGATAGATTTGGGGTTAAGATGGATCTAGGCTATTCAACCTTGCACGATCACACAAAATTTAATGAACAGCTAATTATTCTTATCACTTTAAATATGATAAATATGTCTAAGATTAATCTAGTCATTTTAATTTTAATTTTTATGAGTTACCTTATTTTGTTGAGATGATAAACATTGTTAATAACTTGAGTGATGTAAAATGATTAAATAAAATTTTAGAATGCAAAGTGAGAATGTAACAATTTTTAATGATAGAAACTGCCAATACTAAGAATGCAGTCAATTACAAATACTCTTCATTATGATCAATGTCAAACTATTTTAATCTATTATTCTTATTATCACACTTGTTAGTTTTGTCATATTTTCATATCAATCATATGAAAAGGATATTCTCAATTGTAGACCGTTTGAATCTTTGACTCAAGCTATTGTAGTAAAAGTCATACCTTGTCTCTCTTGCTCTCCAACATTAATAGTATCTTTCTCCAAAGTCAATCAATATGACTTATGTAGTGTTAAATCCCACGTGAGTTTCTATGGTAGTTGTTTTCTATTACCTTATTTGAATGAAAAGCAGCTAACAATGTTGAATAATGGAAAATGGCAATAATATGAGTGTAGTCAATTACAAATAGCTTAAATTTTCAATAAGCAAACATTTCAGGTAGAAGTGAAGATTTTATTTGAGATGTAAATTCATGTATTTTACTTCTGCTAGGATTATTGTAACATAGAAATCAATTCTCGTCATCAATAATATTTTTATTCTTACACTAAAATAAATGCACATTTTTAAAATAATTAATTAGAAATTAATGTACATCATATAATTAGTTACATCAAATAAAAAATTAAGATATAAATTGAAATCAATGCATCTAGTGCAACCAATCAAATAGGGTTAGATATCAACATTTATGGTAAAACCAATGCATATAGTGCAAGCAATCAAATAGGATTAGGAAGCATCATATACATTGAAATCAATGAAACTAGTGTAAGAAATCAAATAAGATTACAAATCAATGGCTACATTGAAATCGATGCATCTAGTGCAATCAATCAAATAGGATTAGGAATCAACATTTACACTGAAATCAATGCATACTTTTCAGTGGAAAACCAAAATATTTATGGATTTCTAAATCAAACTTCTTTTTCCTTTTGTAAAAGCCTTACTTCCTATTCCTCTATGGTTAATAATGTTCAATATTATATAATTCTATATAATGTAAGAGTTTTTCTTTGTGTTTCTAGTTCTTCCTCTCTCTCCCCCTTCCTTTTGTACATCTGTATACCTCCCTCTATCCTTCTTCCTCTCCCCCTTCATCTCTCCCACATTTCTCTCTCTATCCCCTTCCCCCTCTCCCCTAAATATCTTTATGCCTCTCCCTCCATCTATCCCCCATCTCTTTGTCTTTTCCTCTCCCTCACTCTCCACTATCTCTCTCTCTCTTCCTTCCCCTCCCTCTATCTGACTCACTCTTCTTCCATCTCTCTCTTAGTGACATCTATATCTATATCTCAGTCTAAATCTCCTAATTTGTCTCTCCATCTCAACCCCTTAAACACACACACAAACACACACACACACTCATTCTCCATATATATCTATCTCTTCCTACCTCCCTCATACTATATCCCTCTTCTTCCCTCTCTCCCCCTCCATCAATATCTCTATCTCCCCCTATCTCTCATTATTTGTTTCTCTATCTCACACCCCAAACATACACACTCTGTCACCATATCTATCTATCTATCTATCTCTCCCTCCCTCTCTCTTCCTCTCTCTCTTCCCTCCTACTCTACTCTCTCCCTCACTCTCTCTCCATCTCTCCCTTATCACTCCCTCTCTATCTCCACCTTTCTCTCAATATGACTATATTCGTCTCTCTCTCTCTCCTCCAACTCCATATATCCCTTCACCTCTCCATCTCTCTTTCTCTCTCTCAAGTACTATCACTCTTCCTTCCTCTCTCTTCCTTTCTCTTCCACCTCCATCTTTCTCCTCCCTCGCCCCCCATCTCTCTCTCTCTCTCTCTCTCTCTCTTCCCTGAAACTCTGTCACTAGCTCCCTCCTTCTCTCCTTCACTCCCTCCATGTATCCCTCCTCCAACTCTATTTCTCCCTATCTCTCCCTTCCTCTTCTCTTCTTCTCTCTCTCCTTTCTTTAACCCTCTCTTCCCTTATTATATCCTCTCCTTCTCTCTCTCTTCCCTCCTCTCCTCTCCCCCTGACTCTCTCTCCATATCTCCCTTGTCACCCCCTATCTCTCTCAACCACTATCTCTCTATTTCTTTGTTCTTGCCTCCCTATCCCTCTCCCCTCACTTTCCAACTCCATCTCTCTCTTCCTCCTCCTCTCCTTCTCTCTCTCCCATTCTCTCTCTCTCTCTCTCTCTCTCTCTCTCTCTCTCTCTCTCTCTCTCTCTCTCTCTCTTCCTTCATCTCTCTCCCTCTCTCGCCCACGTCCATATTTCTCTCCGGCCCCATCACACACACTCTCTCTTTCTCTCTCTCCTCCCTCTAGCTTTCTCAATATCTCCCTCTCTCTCTCCTTCTCTCCCTCTCTCACCCACTCCCCGCTTCCTTCCATATGATTGAGAATTTTCATTCTGTATAATCAATATATGTAAGGTATAATATAATAATGCTTATAATGGAGATATGGAGATAATGGAGATAATGCTTTATAGTTGATGATAAATAAACTAAAATGAAGACCATATCAGAACCAATAATTATGTTATTGTTGTTGAATGTTCCTAAAATGAATTTTAGTTTTTTGAGATCTCTTCTAAAGAATCAATGCCTAAAACACTAAATACTTATTAGAATACGGCTTGAATGTTTAATGGGTTATTTAGTCACAATTAAAAATTTTAAAATGATTCTTTATCTCTTTAATTACTGATGCAACCATTTCTTTCGTCCACAATCTGTTACCATCATGCATTAACATAGATCACAGTGATGCATCCATTTCTTTTGTCCACAATCTGTTACCATCATGCATTAACATAGATCATATATGAACAATATTAGTATTTCCATTACTGGTAAACGGAAAAGGCGGAAAAGGCCTTGAGTAAAAGGTGAAATTAAATGAAATTAAATGGAACATGAATAATCTTCACATTTTAGAGTACACATCAAACCATGTTAAAATATTACCTTACCCCAACCTGATACGTAAGCACATTTTATTTTATATAGTAATATCTAGTCATAGTAAAGTCTCACTTTGTTTATCTCAACCTACAATATAGTATCTAAATCTATAAAGCAGGTTGAATAGATTAATGTAAGGTTTTTTAATACAAATATAGCAAAAGTGGCTATATTTAATTATTAATATTAAGTTGGGAGATATCCCACTCATAACACAGGAATGAGTGATCTAGATACCGTGGAGGATCATTGATGATAGGGGATCTATTCATTGCATGTATTTTTGTTTAACCTATTGTGATGTTTTCTATTCATATATATAAAATGCTTTCTAAATGGTAAGTGGGACTCGCGAGAGTTGTATTTAAAAAATATTTAAATTTAATGTGTAGTGTCTAACACTTACATATTTCTCTTAGACTTTAGTGTCTAACATTTATATATTTCTCCTATACTTTTAAAAATTGTTTATGTTTTATAGGTTTTAAAGTCTTTTAAGATAGAATTAAAACAAAGTGTTTCATGGAAAAATTAAAACATAGAAAGCCAGCATTTTATTTTTTGTTTTTGTTTTGTTTATATTTTCATGATATTTAAAAAATGTTGGCATACATTACTCATCAACATCTCCCCTTTAGAGAGCTTTTTTATGCAATAAACTATTTGAAGATCCATGTTAACTAATTTATTTCAATATCAACTTGATGTATATGTTTAAAAACACAAAGATCCATGTTAACTGATTTATATCAATATCAACTTGATTTATATGTATGAAAACAGAAAGGTGTGTATTTATGTTAATAATATAACATTTTAATACCCAAAAACGGAAAGATCGATGTTAGCTGATTTATTTCAATATCAACTTTATGTATATGTATAAAAATAGAAAGGTGTGCATCTGTGTTAATAATATAACATTTTGGTTAATAATATATTATTTGGTTATTCACTTAAAGGGTTTATTGAAATTGTGATGATATACTTTATATTGAAAACCAATTAGTTTTTCTAATACATATTTTTATTTATTTCTATTATTATTAAATATTAATACATGGTTTTATTGTTTGATTATTTAGTTAAAGGGTTTATTGAGATTGGCATATCTATTTTCATTAAAAATTAAAGAATTCGAATTATTAATTTTTTTTAATAATAAATAATTTGATAATTATGTTAAAAACAATTTATTATGAGCCAAAGACTAAAGGTTCAATTCCCTTGGATGTAGTTCATTCTAGAGTTGGACAATTGTTATCGGAAAATCTAGTGTCTATGCAGAGCCACTAGTCCCACTAAGACTGGTAGCTATCTTAGAAACAAACAAACTAAAACCACTTTCGTTTTCCTTTATGAGAAGTAGATAGGAGGGGAACAAAGGAGACCAACCTCTATCTTGGGCTTGGTTCCTTGCTTGATTGCTCTCCCTTCTGATAGATCTTTGCCACTTGCTTCCTCGTCTACCCAGCTTCAAAGAGCACCTGTGGAATCATAGCAGCATAACACTATCCAAGAACAGGGATCTACTATCATAAACAATATAGGACCAGATATATATTGACCACACAAATGAATATATCATCAATCATACAAGAATGTGGAGGAAAACTTGAATAGCTTTATTAATATCAAGAATAGCAAAGAGGATTACAACCAATTGTTCTGACCCAAAATCATCCTCTCAGCAAGAAAGCCCTTCTTCACCTCATGAAAAGCTTAGATCACCCAACACTATGATGTTACACCAAGAAACTAGCAGCACTTCCTTACAAGATACAAAATTCTAGCCTCTGGATCTCTGGGATGAGGGATCCATATATAAATGTTTGTAAGGGGGATGAGTCAGCTTCTGAGATTTGATTAGTGTCCTCTCTCTGATAGTTCTTGATTCGACTTGGAGATTGATGATCTCTTACTCATCCTTGGGCGAATGCAGAGAGGCAAGTGTCACAGGAGAAGTTTCTGGAAGATTCCATGATCATCCACCTCACCAATTGGCTTTTCCATTTGTCCACTCTCACCCATCATACCCCATAGAAGGGATTTTCAGTATGCATGGCACCTCCCGTGTGCATTTAGGTGGGATGCAGTGCACTTTGACCATGGAGCAAGTGAGATGGTCCAGTTTTGACCAGTTCTAAGTAGTTTTTCATGGAGAACTTCTGGGAGATGATGTAATCAGCTGACCTTGTTCTTTTAGGGGATGGAACAACACTTTTAGGGACTTAGAAGCCCTTGGTTTATGGAAATGTTTGATTTGGGTTGCAGTGCCCAAAAATTTCTATAACAGTTACCCCCTAAAGCATAAGGTTGTTAATATTTTGATGTCGGGTGAAATGCTTTATCATGAGGATCCGAAGTTTTTTCGAGCTCGAAGGCGACCTGTAATAAGATACAATACAATACATTATCTTCATAATATTTTCATGATCTAGCTGAGGTGAGCATTCCCATGCTCAGCTTTATAAATTCATTTTCATGTACATAAGACAGAAAATCATCGGTGTGCAGACTGATGATTCTAGTAAAGCCATCATCCCTTAGATTGGATGATTATCTGTGCAGCAATGATGTACATTTGATGTCTTTATTTTCCTGAACATATATCGCAGCCCGGATGGATGAAACTAGATCCGGGGTCTTCAATCTCATTCGATCTTCACTCAAAGTAGAAGTCCATCCATGTGAGGGATGTTCTAGAGTCGAACATGGGAAGACATCACCTGATTACCAGCCAATGATGTAAGTTGTTAACAGGCGCGAGAGGAATCACCGATAATGATGATGACCCTCAACGTACTACAGTACAATTCACGTGGTGTGAATAAGGGACTTGGCGTTGAACACCACGCAAAATCTTTCAGTCGAAGGCCATTGATGTAAACCTGTCGCTAGAAGTGAGAAACTTGCCATTGAGGCATGAAAGTTTCAAAGTACTAAAAGGGTTGTTCCTAGATCGACTTCCTAGATAATGAGCTGATGTAGACAAGAAGCGAACCGTCATAGGAGGGCCTTAGTGAATCCCACATCTATGACACGGAATGGAGCAAATGATTTTAATGGAGGTGAAAACGATCTGATGATATAAGGTTCAGGGTGGCGGTCATGAAAGAATGGAGTGTGAATGTATTGTAGTGGATGAGACACAGGTGAATTCTCTGAGCGACTTCTCTTGAACATATCGGCAACACTGACATGATGGATTGGTAGCGTTAACCCCAAATGTGAATGGTGTGATGGACCAATAGTCATATGACCAGTGAACGGAACAACCCAACCCGACTCAGACGCGGAGTGAAAGTGTCATGTTCAAGAGCGACTTGCTACCAATAAAGTTTTTTCAAGTTTTCTTCCCAATTTTTCCGCAGTCATTGCCGACCAGTACCTCTTTATTTTTGTCAAGCTTGGGGAGGATAACATATGCTTGTTCTATAACTTTCCCTTAGGGTAAACCCATCTCTATGTTTTAACGAGCCTAGAGATAGTGAAACTCGTTCTTGTCTATATGGACAAGTTTGTCGCTATTCGGTTTTAACGAGTTTAACGACAAAGATAACTCGGTCCTTTTCAATTTTAGAGAGTCTGAATGAGATGTAAAGAAAAATCCAACAATCCTTTTTCATCATATAATCCCTTAAGTCCGAAAAAGTATAAAATAATACAAAAGGGATGAATTTTCGGTAATTTTAACGAGCCGAAAAAAACAAGCGCTCGATCTTTTTGTGTAATAATCCCTCAGGTCCAAAAAGATTAAAATCTAAAGGAGGGATAGCACTTCCGGTCACTTTAATGAGCTGGAGAGGCCAATTTCTCGGAAATATTTTCATATTTTACGAGTCAGATGAGAAGAGCTTAAAGGAGACTCGTTTTTCAAGGAACGAGTGATAAATTCGGGTAGCAACTAATTCCAGGTAAGGTTTGGAATTTTCCAATCACGGCAGTGTCACAAGGATGACTAATAGGATCACTCTTCGCAACTGTTTCTCAAAAAGGGTTAACAATCAAATGTAGGTGAATGATCGGCCAATACATAGTGGAGGTGATGATGAGAACACGACCAAGGCTTCAAAGGCTGATGATAATGCATTCACGATGGTTATTTACCGGAAATTGGTTCATTTTTTAATGAATGAGCTTAAACTCTGGGGGAAACATTTTCTCACTGCTTATGTTTAATTTTTAATGAGCTTGAACTCCACATAAAAACTGCTTGATCCAGTCGTATAATAAGGATGTCTCATTTAAGGTGGCATTTTTTCAAAGCTTTTCCCCGCATCCTTTCTTTATGCAAGTTAGGAAATGGCCAATCCTATCAGTTTAAAGGGTTAGAGGACCTACAAATTTAAAAAAATAAATGGTCGCTCTTCACTTGCATGCCAAAAGGTTTGCATGCCCGCAGGTATAGTGAAAAATTTCTAGGTTACCAAAGATTGTTTTATCCACACTTCAGACAAAACACTTCCTTGGGGATGTCTATCGAAATAGACAAAGGTGAGCGGCGCAACTTGCCTCCACTCACATAACTTTAACGGAGGAATGTTATTCCAGTTTAATCTCACAAACCAGTCATATATCCTTCGCCGAAACCTACCCTATACCCAAGGTTTTCCTGTCAAAACAGACCAGGGTGCATGCCGCCTGGGTTTCAGTCATGTCTTTCCGAATCACTCACGCTCATCAAGTGGACGGACTGGGGATTGATGAGACATTCCTTACGTTAACAGACCATTCAAGGGTGGTATTTGACTATTTTCTATGTGTGAACCGAGGAATGAAAGCTGGTCTACGAGCTTGACCACTCTTCCTTCATGTGGAAAACACGTTACTCTAAAGAGTGAGGAGACAATGGCTCCCATGCAATAAATATAGTTGTGTCCAAGGAGTAGATTATAATCCAGAGGTCCTTGGATTACCATTACGTTCATGTGAACGGTTTTCCTTCTCAATGTTATCGGCACATTGGGAAGGATCCCTAACGGTCGACTGGTTCATTTGTCAAAGCCTGTTAGATTTCTCATCTCAGGCAAAAGCGATGGCGAACCAAGCGCTTTCCAAGAAGTTGAGGAAAGGATACTCACAGAAGCCCCTTCATCTATGATGGTATCGGCCATGACCATTCTGTATATTTGAGCAATGATTCGAAATGGTACACTAGCCGGTAAACGGGGTCTGCCTAGTAGATTCCAATCGAAGGAAACAACTAGGTTACTTGGAGGTGGGACCAAATAGACGGTCGGATATGACTCTGACGAACTTCCTTCCTGCGGTAAAGGAACGGGTAGACTACCCCCATGTTCATCGGAGTCTGTGTTTGTGAAGAGAATTTGAACGGTGTCATTCTTATTCTCTCCGGTGACTGTATCATCTGAAGATGGACCTTCTGAAGGCAAGACCAGGTCAACTGCCACCTCGACCTTTTGAATTTCGTCTGGTGAGGATTCAGATGGTTTATCTTCAATGATAGATGTTTCGATCGACCACAATGGCGTGTCAGTCAGATTTTCAACTAGTGATGGACTTGGCAAGAGTTTCTTATATTCAGGAGGAAGCCGTAACAGTGAAACCGGACGGTTGTCCAAAATCTTTTAGCCTCGTCTAGGAAGGGACAATGGTGGATGGCGTGATTGCCTTCACACAGTTTACAGGGGAATTTAATTTTTATTTTCTGTCCCGACGTTTCGCTTTCACTAGTTGATGGTGTACTTTCAACATGATCATCAGAGGTTGTTGACACCGAATTGTGCAAACGAGGAGACCAATCCCTTAAGATCTGAGGGATACAGGGACAATCTCGATGATAGTGATCTCCTTTGCAAATGACATATGGAGATTTAGGCTTTGACAATGCAGTGTGTGGATTTTCACTAGATGATGCCTATTTGCCCCATGTTGCCTTTGGCTCCTTCTTCTTCTTCTCTTTCTTCTTCTTCTCCTTCTTCTTCTTAGTTACTTGGCTTTGGGCTTTACCAGCTCCATCAAGCGAAGATGAAGGAGGAGAGGGAGAATAAGATGAAGTAGATGGTTGGGGGGTAGCTTTGGTATCATCTAGTTGCTTGCTTGATTGCTCAGGAATCACAGTGTTCTGAATGACAAAGGTCGAGAAGAGCCATACAGGTAGTCCGATTGTCAATCCTGGAAGCGACAATGTGGCCATATGAGGTGCACCAACATCTCCCCAAGAGGAGAAAGGACTAGGATTTCCTCCAAGGGGAACTCCTTGGTTGGTGGACTCCATTTTTGTTGACCTAAGACCAACGTAGGAAAGGTGATGTTTATTCCGATTAAAATAAATTTTAGAGGCTTTGACACAACTTGTTTTTTCAATTTTTAAGAGTCGAGGATGACTCTAGTCGCCTTCGATTTTTAATGAGCTTGAAGTGGCAAGTGTTCAGATGGACCTTTTCCTTTAAGGAGTCTGAAAGGGAATGAAAGAGACTACTCTGGAAATCTAGACAGAGGGATTACCAAACCAATCGCAAAACTGCAGAATACTTTTTACGGTACAATAGTCAATCTTCCCGGTTGCCGTGTTTAGTGCATTGCGATCGATAGGGCGGCAGACATGGATTCCTATGGATAAAGTATATAACCTATTGTGGTCTCCCAATATATACTTGACGGTACGTGGGAGCGCAAGTCCGTACTGGCACTTATAGTCTCAAAGTGGAGGAATCACCCAAACAACAATGAAAACAATAGTTACCAGGCTTTACAATGCCGGAATACGTCTCTAGCCTAGACTACTAAATGTTGTGTGTTAGGTTCCAAAGCATTTTTAGATTCATTAAATTTATTTTACAGTTAATCTTGCTTAAGAAATTCGCCTTTCAGGTTCACCGCATGATGTAGATATACAATTCCTAAAATGCAATCTAAGATGATAAACAATCATTTAATCTTCTTTTTGCAATGAAAATCATAGCTACTAAAGAAAGAGAGATGATATTCTGTCAACATAGAGTAGAGAGCACACACTATATGCACTGTCCTAAATCAAACCAACAAATAGTCTAAATGCAAATGCACATGAATGTAATTTTTTTCAGCCTTCTTAATGTGTGAATGATAAAAATAAAGCTAGGTGCAAATCTGAATTATTTTTCAAAGCGACATTACTAACAAGCTTCTTTTCAAGACAAAATGAAGACAATGACGACACTTTGTGATTTGGAATTAAAAACTTGCTTTCGACACTTGAAAAACTACTAATTCAAATCAAATACAAGAGTAAGAGTGTAATTCACTATCAAGAACAATAGAATTCTCTTCTATGACTAAAAACGACACTTGTGACACTTCCGAATCAAGAAACGACAGGTCAATTATGCTACTTCCTTGTAAAAGAGAACTGAAAATGACTCACAATACATAAAAACATTTATAGTTCTTTGCACAATGGAGGTGGAATAATGGCAAGGAAGGGGGTTTCCAATAGAGGTATACTGACTACAGACAAAAAAACTCCTGAATAGAGCTAAAAAGAGTGAAGAAAAACCAAAGTCTGGAGGCAAAAATAGCCTTTTCTAATCAGCACACCTGTTACACAGGGATTCCAGTATGCATGCCACCTATAGCACACGGGAAGTACGATGCATACTAATATCCCTGAAGAGAGGGTGCGATGATACAGTGCGAGACTTTTAATCCAGTTCTTGATCACAATTTGCACCACAGTTCAGGGATTTAGGCCGAGCAGGTGGTAATCAGTAAATAAATCACAGAGGTAGATCTAAGGAGGTTACTAGAGCCACCACAAGGGCAATTAGAGAGTTTTTAAATCGATTTTTCAGTTCATAAACAAAACCTAGAGATAGACTTAAGCATCATTAATCTACTTTGCACTTGCATAGAAAATGTAGTTCGAAGGCTAGCCGGCTTGACTTTAGGCTCCGTCTGTAAGCTTATAAAGCAAACAAATATACACAAACAAACAATCTATTCACTCCCCAACGGAGTCGCTATTTTGTTATCAGGAAATCTAGTGTCTATGCAGAGCTGCTAGTCCCACTAAGACTGGTAGCTATCTTGGAAACAAACAAACTAAAACTACTTTCGTTTTCCTTTATGAGAAGTAGATAAGAGGGGAATAAAGGAGACCAACCTCTGTCTTGCGCTTGGTTGCTTGCTTGATTCCTCTCCCTTCTAATAGATCTTTGTCACTTGCTTCCTCGTCTACCCAGCTTCAAAGAGCACCTATGGAATCAAAGCAGCATAACATTATCCAAGAACAGAGATCTACTATCATAAACAATATAGGACCGGATATATATTGACCACACAAATGCATATATCATCAACCATACAAGAATGTGGAGGAAAACTTGAATAAATTTATTAATATCAAGAATAGCAAAGAAGATTACAACCAATTGTTCTGACCCAGCATCATCCTCTCAGCAAGAAAGCCCTTCTTCACCTCATGAAAAGCTTAGATCACCCAACACTATGATGTTACACCAAGAAACCAACAACACCTCCTTACAAGATTAAAAAATTCTAGTCTCTGGATCTCTGGGATGAGGGATCCATATATAGATGTTTGTAAGGGGGGTGAGTCAGCTTCTGATATTTGATTAGTGTCCTCTCTCTGATAGTTCTTGATTCCACTTGGAGATTGATGATCTCTTACTCATCCCTGGGCGAATGCAGAGAGACAAGTGTCACAGGAGAAGTTTCTGGAAGATTCCATGATCATCCACCTCGCCAATTGACTCTTCCATTTGTCCACTCTCGCCCATCGCACCCCATAGAAGGGATTTTCAATATGCATTGTACCTCCCGTGTGCATTTAGGTGGGACTTTGACCATGGAGCAGGTGAGAGGGTCCAGTTTTGACCAGTTCTGAGTAGTTTTTCATGGAGAACTTCTAGGAGATGATGTGATCAGCTGACCTTGTTCTTTTAGGGGATGGAACAACACTTTTAGGGACTTAGGAGCCCTTGGTTTATGGACATGTTTGATTGGGGTTGCAGTGCCAAAAAATGTCTATAACAACAATGGAAAAATATATGTAACAACCCAAAGTTAGAATATATAACTAATTTAATGAATTTTTAAAAATAATAATAAACACACAATTGTTCAACTATCAAAGAAGGCTTAAGTGTACCTTATTTGTGATTTAGGAGTTATAATGCTTTGTGATTTAAAAGTTATAATGCTACTCAAATGGCAACACACAACTTTAGGCTCCACTTTACATAATTTTTCTCACAACACTTTTTTCAAAAAAATGAATAAATACTTCTCATCCTCCCTTTCATACATTAAATAAAAAATAGAAAAATATTAAAATATATACATCCATACAAGCTTTTATTTTTTTATTTTAGTCTTTAGGTAATTCATTTTTTTCCCTTACTTTAATTTTTCCTTATATTATTCTTTTCGAAGTTCATTTTTTTTATTTATTATTTTTACTATTTTATATAATAATATCTGGTCATAGTAAAGTCTCACTTTGTTTATATCAATGTACACTATAGTATCTAAATCTATAAATCATGTCAAATAGATTAACATAAGTTTTTTTAATACAAATATATCAAAAGTGGCTATATTTAATTATTAATATTAAGTTATCAGATATCCCACTCATAGCACAGGAAGGAGTGATCTACATATCGTGGAGGATCATTGATGCTGGAGGATCTGTTCATTGCATGTATTTTTGTTTAACCTATTGTGATGATTTCTATTCATATCTATAAAATGCTTTTTAAAACGTAAGTGGGACTCCCGACAACTGTATTTAAAAAATATTTAAATCTAATGCCTAATATCTAACACTTACATATCTTATATTTTTAAAAAAAGTTTACCTCTATGATGTATACAACTTTCTTATAATGGGTTTCCAAGTGCTTTTTGGCAAAATTAAAACATAAGAAGTTAACATTTTTTTTCATTTTTCTGTTTATATTTTTCATGATATTTAAAACATGTTGGCATAAATTACTCAAAATTTTCACTATATTGGGATGTAGAGAGATTTTTTATGTAATAAATTATTTGAAGATCCATGTTAACTAATTTATTTCTTTTTTTTTGCTAAAGCAAGAGTCGTTCCTTCAATTTCATTAAACCAAATATATGTTACATAGTGTTCAACTATCCAACAGACACTGTGGACCCCACAAAAGGGAATGCTTACAACCTAAGGCAAGATTTCCAACCCAACAAAAGTAATCACCTAACCCATTAGAAAACAAAATTCTAGCTAATTACCTCGCCATCATTCACCAGACTTTCTTCTTTAATCATGACTGTACAATCCATGTGCTCAATCTGACGGCAGAGGAGGATTTCACCCGAAGAAGCTGCACACTGAATAACGCCCCGACCCCACCAAACTGTACGATCAATTCTGATCATTGATTTGATCCGCAGAATCCAAGGGTCGAGAGACATATCGCATGGGTCATTTGCATCGAACTTTAGTGTGTGATGATGGTGGTTTTCAGATCCGTCCCTCAGCCACGTGTCAAAAGCTATATGGAATTGCTTCCAATTCTCAAAAACCACTTTCTTCTTGAGAGTGGTGCGATCAACCACAAACTGCTCACGAGGAGGTATTTCCTCCCAAAAAGTGAAACTATGGGTAAAATGGCTACCGAAAAATAATGAACCCCATCCTTCTCCTCCTTATCACTACTTCTAAACCCGAAACCGTGATTTGTGCTGATCTTTCCCTCTGGAATACTGCGCAATCCATCCAACTCCTCCTTATCGCTACTTCTGAACCCGAAACTATGGTTTGTGTTGATCTTTTTGAAACTGAGTATTCCGTCCAACCTACATTGGTGATTTCTGAAGTTGATATTACCAGTGCTGGTAAAGCTGCCCATGGTCTTCTTCCCACCTAAGACCTGTTTGACCAAAAATAGTGAATCAAGTTGAGAATTGATCATTGAGACCTTTCCTTTTTGTCTTTATATCGATACACTTCTCTATCCTCTTCCTCTTGGTTATGACAAAGTATTTTTAGGTTTCCCTGAGGCATTACTTTCCATCCCATTGAAACTCTGTGTTCCTTACAGCTCACAACTTGGTTGGCCAAGATGTCCGCCAGTTTGTTAGCCTTTCTATGTACATGATTAAATCTTACCGAATTTAGTCCCTGCAGGTGACCGTGAATTCTTTGGAGTACCCGGATTAACTTCCAGTGTTGTGAGACGTTCTTTGGCCTTGTTCCACAACTAATTCTCTTTACCGAGTTGACGACTAACTCAGAGTCAGCTTCTATAATCACATTTCAGCAGTTCTCCTGCTTCAGAAATTCTAAGCATTGCTCCATAGCCATTAATTCCACCATGTTGTTGGTGGCTCTTCCCAAATGATAATGGAAGAGGAAGACGATTCTTCCTGCTTCATCCCGAAGAACCTCGCCAAATGCTGCAGTTCCTGGATTACCTTTTGAAGCTCCATCTCTGTTATATTTCAAAAAACCTTTTGGAGGAGGATGCCAGAAATCATTCTCAATTCCCATTTTGCTTTATTTTCTATCCAGTTCTTCTGGAATGATCCCCTGCTTCCCTAACTGCCTGAGAGTTCTCAATTCAGCTTCTAAAGGATGATTTTTGGGGAGATTCCTAACTGTAGTACTGACCGTCTCCTTAAGATGTATTAAGATCTGTTCGTACAGGCAAAGAGCAGGATTCTTTTCATGTTTGACGATTCTCTTATTCCTTTCTTTCCAAATGTTCCAGATAATGAAGCTTCGCATAAGAGCCCAAGCAGAGTTAAGAACTTCATTATCCAAAAAATTTCTTCTCCATCTGCTTAGGGTGTTGATGATACTCTCTTTGTCCCTCTCAGTCTGTTGGAAAATGGTGGCAAATGAATCCCATAACCTAGATGTGAAAATACAGCTATTGAGAAGATGTTCGATTGTTTCCTCTCAGGCTTCACAGAGCTGGCATCTGGAAGGCCCCAACATACCCCTCTTCCTAATATTATCCCAAGTCAAGATTTTCTTGTGAAGAACCAGCCACATGAAGAGTTTGATTTTCATCCAGCCTTGGTGTCTCCATAGGTTCTACCAGATCCTGTTCCGAGCGTGGGAATCTATCTCAAGGAGAATACTTTTTGCTTCCTTAATATTGAAGATACCTTCTTTGTTGTAACTCTATCTTAGTTAGTCCTACCTTCCCGATACGAAAATCATCCTTTGTTCCAATATTTTCTCAAGAGCCTCTGCTTTTGCATTCAATGTTCTATCTTTCCTACAATCTATATTTTTCCATGTCCTCCATTTTCCTATATTGTGAGTATAATCCCAAAAATCTTTTTACCCAAGTCAATCCTTGGGTATCTGTCTCATGCTTAAGGTCCAAAAAATCCTCTTTTAACTATATTGGTTCTTGTTGCCATTTATCCTCCCAAAATAGTGCTAGAGCTCCCTCTTTGATTTCCCAAAAGCTGTTTTTTTGTACTAAACCTCTGTTCTCCTAGGCCTTGTTCTAGATGGATGAGCCTTTTATATTTCTAGACATTCTTATGAAATCATTTGTTTGCCAAGCACTAGCATATTTATGTTTCTATATGCTTACCCATTGAGCCTTTGGATCTTTAACCCAATGCCACTAGAGTTTGGCCGCTAAAACATTGCTGAGAATCTCCTAGTCATCCAAGCCTAAGCCCACTTGATTCTTGGGTTTAAAAATATTTTCTCATGAGACCACGGCCCGTTTCTTCCTTGTCTCCTCCCTTCCCTAGAGAAAGTCTCTTTGGATGTTTCTGAATTGCTGCAAGACTCCTTTTGGGGCTGGGAGTGTTGATAGCATGAAAATTGGGATTGATTGAAGCACCGCCTTTTTCAGCACCAGACTACCAGCCAGATTTAAAGATCTTCTAGTCCATTTTCTGACTGTATCCTGCATCTTATTGATCAATGGTTCCCAAATGCTCTTGTGAAAAGTTTTTACAGTTAGAAGAACTCCCAAACACTTTGAAGGGAGGGAATCCCTTTGAAAGCCAATAATTCTGGAGATATTTCTCTGAATAGCAATGTTGGTATTAAAGAAAAATATTTTAGATTTGGAAATATTAACTTCCATACCTAAAGCCATGGCAAAGTCATTCAAAATTTGTTTGTACATTAAAGCCTCTTTGATTGTGTGGATTTCTTGTAACATGGTATCATCTACAAATTGTTGATGAGTCAAAGCCTGTCCACTCTTCGACAGTTGAAGGTCCTGAATTTTTCCTGTTATTCTAGCATGCTTGACTGATCGACCAAGACCTTCCATCATGAGGATGAAGAGAAAGGGAAATAGCAGATCACCCTATGTTAGACCTCTTGAAGGAAGAAAAATCTTAGAGCGAGAGCCATTAACCAGTATTGAAAAGCTAGAAGAGGTCACCAAGTCCATGACCCATCTAACCCAGTTATGATCAAAACCAAATGACATTAGCACTTTCCTGATGTAGGTCTATCTTAGTTTATCATAAGCTTTGGCTATGTCTAGTTGTAAGATCATTCAAGCTTTCCTCTTGCTAGTTAGTGAGTGAACCACTTCATGAGCTTGAATGATGCTATCCAATATTTATTTACCTTCTACATAACCTATTTGTTCCCCCAAAACTAGAGTAGGAAGTAGAGGTTTGAGTCTATTGGCCACTACCTTGGATATTATCTTGTATACCACGTTGCATAGAGCTACAGGTCTATACCTTTCTGGTGTTTGGGCATTGTCCTGTTTAGGAATCTAGGAGATGAAGGAGGTATTAAGCACCTTCAAAATAGTTTTGTTCTTCTTGGAATCCTCCACTACATTCAAAATGTCCTCTTTAACAATATTCCATCAAGCTTTAAAGAAATCGACATTGAAGCCATCTGGGCCTGGTTCTTTGCCATTCTGTATATCCTTGAGGACCTCAATGAGCTCCTCTTCAGTCACTAGTCTATTAAGATTGAAATTGTCCTCTTTAGGCAATAGCTTAGGTATATGTGGAGTTAAGTCCCTCATGAAATGTTCTCTTTCTAAATTGTTTTCCTGAGCTATTTCTCTGAAGTGTTGAACTAACACAGATTCTATTTCCTCATGGGATTGTAGATGCTGCCCATCCTCATTTTTTATAGAAGAGATTTTTTTGTGAGCTCTATTCGCCATGGTGGATCTATTAAAAAATCTAGTGTTACGCTCTCCTTCCTTCATCCATTCGACTCTAAATTTTTGTCTCCAAAATATTTCCTCTTGTTTACACAAGTTCTCCCATTCTTGATGATGTTTCTCAACTTGATCATTTTTGTCTTTATCAAAACCTTCCTTGATCATAGCTTGGTTGAGTTCCTGCATTTTATTTTCCACAACTTTCTTTCCTACAAAAATATTACCAAAATTCTTCTTATTCCAATCTTTGAGCCTCAGCTTTATGTGCTTTAATCTTTTATGTAGAAGGAACATTCTAGTTCCCTGAATCTGTAGATCTTCTACCCACCATTTTTCAATATTGTTGATGAATTCTGGGTGTGAAAGCCAAATATTCTCAAATCTGAAAGGTTTATTCTGGGGGGTACCTGTGCCCTGGATCTCCATTTGAACTAGCCAGTGATTTGAGCCTCCAAAGGGAAGAACACTTGCTATTATTTCCTTGTCTATGAGCATAAGGTCCTCAAAAATAATGAATTTATCTAACTTGGAGGATACATGAGACTCTCCTCCTCTCTTATTGTTCAATGTAAAGAGGCCATTGCTAGTTTCAATGTCCACTAGTTTCATATTTTCTGTAAAGATTTGAAATGCTAAAGAGTCCTTACCTAGTACTCTGGCTCCCCCTTTTTTCTCCGAAAGTGATTTTATCATATTGAAGTTCCCTCCCATGATCCAGGGTATTCCTGGATGTCTATCCCTGAGATCTGTTAGGGTATCTGTAAGCCTGAGTTTTTCATCTATCCTTTGAGGACCGTAAACATTCGTGACTAAATAGATACCCCTATCTCCTACAGGCTGAATAACTACTGATAAATAATTCCTTGATGCCTCAGCATCTATTATGTCAATTCTTTGAGGGTTCCAGAGAGTGAGAATGCCTCCTGCTATGTTCTCTGCTTTAAATTCTAGAAACTCAAACCTACTGAGCCAATTGCCATGTATTTGTCTTAACTTTTGAATGGAACATTTCATTTCCTGGATGAAAATTATATCCAGAGCTGCATGTTTCATTCTATTACTAAGCATTCTCTATTTTCTTTTACTGCCTAGACCTCTAATATTCCAAGATATGAACTTCATAATTAAAGATTTGTAAAGGAGTAGCTGGTAAGATCTTTCATCTTACCTGAATCTTTCATAAGCTTTCCATATTCCAATAGCTCGTTCTGCTTTTTTCTACCTCTTTTCTTTCCTTGGCTTCTAGGTGCTAACCCCGGAGTAGTTTTTAACTTTTTCACACCTTCGTTAGTCAACCTGTCGATGTTTTTCCCCCTCCGAACCCTTATCCTGAGTTTTCCATAAATACAACTGCTATATTCTATTGAGCTCTTCTTGAGGTAAAGATTCCACCCCACCAGTTTTTCCCTGGATCAAGAACCCTTCTAGATCTAGGTGTTCTCTTCCAAGAATCTCTTGTAGCTCACATTCCTCCAGTTCCATCTCACTCTGGGTCATTTCATGGTCCATCTCTGGTTCTCTATCACTCATCATGATCCCTTTCTATTTGTCATTCTCCTTCTCCCCCATACTCCCTTCCAGTGCTTGATCTTTTGCTGTCCTTTCTTTGTCCTCTTCAAGAACTTGCAACTAGTTCCGACTAACTTGTTGTCCCTCATTTTTTTGTTGCTTTTTCCCTCTCTTGCCGACTTTTCCTCTATGTACCACCTTGTGAAAGCTGTCCCGGTCTTTCATTGTATTAGATTTGCTTTTATTCTCTGCTTTACTCAGAGGGCAGTCTCGAAGAAGGTGCCCATGTTCATGGAATCTAGAACATTTGAACGGGATGTGCTCGTAGTCCACCGTTTGTACCCATTCTTCATCAAAAACTTCCAATATTACCTTATCCGGAAGAGATCCGGATAGATCCATCTCAACTCATATCCTTGCAAAGGAAGTATATTTTCCCCTTCTCGTAGCTTCAGAAGCTTTGACAAACTTGGAAAATTTATTGCCTATGGCAGCTAATGATTCAGGTTGCCAGTAGTCAAGAGGTAGAGAATAGAGTTTTACCCAGAATGGGACCGAAGTAAAAGTTTCATGCTCTGGGACAAAATTCATCTTCCATGGCTGCATATAGAAACCTGCTGCTTCATAGAAGTAGCACCCTCCTTCAAACACTCTATCCTTATCCTCAATATTTGTAAACACCACAGTCAAGAGTCCCTTTGACCCAAGACATAGATCAATGCTCCCTTTAGGTTTCCAGTGGTATTTGATACATGTTTGTAAAGCTTTTTCCATGGGCCATACTCCCATGAACTTGCAGATGATTTTATAGGTCTGCATGTGATCCTTGTGCACCTACAGTGCAGGATCGTTTAAAACTACCCTAGGTGTGATTTCAGCTTTGGGTTTACAAGGTCCCTTTTGTTTTTTTCTCTTTTTTCCCTGAGTTTTGTCATCTTCCTCCTTGTCTTTAGTGCTATTATTCTCCTTCATTTTGGCGCCATCTGTTTCCTCTTCCATATTACTTCTTCCTTCCTCTCTGATTCCTCTGACTTTTTCTAGGGGCTTCTTGTCCTTGTTGGCAACGACCTAATTATAGGAGGGAGTGGAGATCCCTCCTTTGTGACCTTCCATGGATGAAATCCTCTGCAACAATCTGAAACCCTAGATGTTCGCTCTTTGCCCACCTCGAGGATGTAAACTTAAATACCTGTGCTCCATCATGTTAACTAATTTATTTCAATATCAACTTGATGTATATGTATAAAAACAGAAAGGTTTGTATTTGTGTTAATAATATAACAATTTAATGCCCAAAAAAGAGAAGTAATGGAAACTAAAAAAGAAAAAATCTTAGTTTGTAATAAGACATAAATGTGTAACATATAAATTAACATGTGAACAACATACATAAATAAAATATTTCAATGTTTATAATAAGTAAAATGTTTCAATCTCAAATACATATATATATATATATATATATATATATATATATATATATATATATATATATATATATATACATATACATATACATATACATATATATAAAACTGTAAAATAAATAAAATGTTTCAATCTCAAATACATACATATATATATATATATATATATATATATATATATATATATATATATATATATATACATATACATATATATATACATATACATATACATATACATATACATATACATATATATATATAACTGTAAAATAAATAAATCTTATGGCTAAAATATTTCAACTAGTCTTACTATTCAGCATTTTCATTCATTTTCATGTATATTTTTTAAGCTATTTTTTTTCTAAAATGCAATAAAGATTTGTTAAATATATAATTTTAAGTTGTGTAGTTTGCACACCAAATGAAATTTCCAAATAATTAAATCTATTTATATATTCAAAAATACAGTTTAAATAATATATATAAATAATCTATCTAAATATAAATATTTAAAATTAAAAATTAAAAAAATTCTAACCTCTAAACTTCACTCTAGCCATGATTTAAAATCCATCTACAATAATTTATATAAAATTTCAATTTTTATATCCCTATAATAATATACCTATAGTGAACACTATAAGTGAAGTCTCACAAGCTATACATATAGATTAAGAAGAGCATTTCTATATCCTAAATTATTATCCTAACCCGCTATGCATATACAGAGCATTTCCATATCCTAAATTATTATCATAACATCAAAAACCTTGAATCCTTGCATTGTAAATAATGATTTTGAATGAACCTCAACTGTTTACATATATGTATACATTCTCGTCACCATAAGTGAGGTCTCACGAGCTATGCATTTACATTTAGAAAAGCATTTCATATCCTAAATTATTATCCTAACATCAAAAACCTTGAATCCTTGTGTTGAATGATTTTGAATGAACCTCAACTATTTACATATATGTATACATTCTCATCACTATTATGGTAAATAGTATTAAATATTTTAAAGAAAAACAATAAAAATAGATAAATATATATCTCTATATATATATCTATCAATTTTATCATCAATAATATTTAAATTTAAAAAAAAACACCATTTATTCATTTTCTATGTAAATTTTTTTATTATTTCTATAAAAAACATTATGACCTGTGATCACATAAAGTTGATAGGAAAGTCTTCCTAATAATACTAAACACTCTAAAGATACTAAAAATACTCAAAACATGCTTTCTACCATCATATACCAAACTTCTATTTACTAATTTCTCTTATATATAGATAGTTAGTTAGTATTATTATTTGGTTATTCACTTAAAGGGTTTATTGAAATTGGGATGATTTAATTGGTTTTAAAAATCAATTAGTTTTTGTTAATACTTATTTTTATTTATTTCTATTATTATTAAATATTAATATAGGGTCTTATTATTTGATTATTTGGTTAAAGGGTTTATTGAGATTGGGATATCTGTTTTCATTAAAAATTAATGAATTCAAATTATTAATATTTTCTTTAATAATAAATAATTTGATAATTATTTTAAAAACATTTTATTGTGAGCGGGAGATTGAAGGTTCAATTCTCTTGAATGTAGCTCAGTTTAGATGTGGACAATGGACAACTATATGTAACAACCCAAAGTTAAAATATACAACTAATTTAATCAATTGATCAAATTAATAATCAACACACAATTGTTCAACTATCAAAGAAGGCTTACCTGTAACAATGATATACCTTATTCGTGATTTAGGAGTTATAATGCTACTGAGAACGCAACACACAACCTTAGGCTCAACTATACATAATTTTCCTCACAACATTTTTTTCAAAAAAATGAATAAGTACTTCTCATGCCCCTTTTTTCCATTAAATAGAAAATGGGAGATTGAAATATATACATCCATGCAAACTTTTATTTCTTTATTTTAAGTTTTACTTATTTCAATTTTTTTTCTTAATTTAAGTTTTCCTTATATTAAATTTTTTACTTTTATTAACTTATATATTATTACTTTTCTTAATTTAACTTTTCCTTATACTATTTTTTTTTTTTTTTATTAACTTATTTATTATTACTATTCTTATAGTTTAGAACTTCATTTTTTTAATTTATTATTTTTACTATTTTTATCTTGTATCATTTATTTATTTATTATTTATTTGATATTCTTATATTTTCTTTATTATTACTATTATTATTTTGTATTCTTTATTTATTATTTATTTTCTATTTCTATTATTATTATTATTATTATTATTATTATTATTATTTATATAGTATTATTATTATAATTATGAGGCATTACAAGATGTTATAGTGGTAGTGTGATCCAAGTGGATGTTGGTGGCCACCCACCTATCCCACTTGGACCCCCACAGCTCTTTCTTTCAATTTTTCAGCTTCCTTAATTGTAGCAAAATTTACAATTTTTAGCATTTTTTCAGGTCCTGAACTTTCGGAGCCATTTTGAGGCCCTAAACGACGTTTTTTGGAAAATATCCGTCCCATGAACTAATGTTGCTCTTACCAAAATTTTACTCCATGAATAGATCTTTCTAACAAGCCATTGTGCATGTCAAACGGAGATCGTATGCCAAAGTTACGACACTGGGAAGTTGATGTACCAATTTACCCGAAACAAGGCCCACAGTTTGTCGTTTCATCTCCTAGGGTTAGGTTTTTGGATATTTAGGGTTTTCCATTTTTTCTCAACAATAAATAGGCCTTTGAGCCTCATTGTAACACAATTCAGAGCCATGTAACCGCCACATCTCTTCTCGGAGATAAGCTAGCATCACCCTATCTAGTTTTTTCCATTTCTATTTTTAAGAATATTTCAGTATTTTACAGTAATGAAATGAAGTATTATTTCTAATGCATCTCTGTATTTATGGTTATCTTTGTCATTTGTTGCATTCATATTTAAGTACCGATCAATGGTATCAGAGCAGTCTACTTTTTCTCTGTTTTTCATTGCATGTCTCCAACAAGGTTGGGATATAAGGAGTTACGGCTTGAACAGGTCGAACCTTTACAATATTAGCCTCGCAAATCCCAATGGCCTCCCATGATAGATGAAGAGAAAGATGATGGGGCAGGAGATCCTATCAAAATCTTGTTCGAAGAAGCCCTCGAGCGGCAAAGGAACGCGAGGATGGAAAAATTTGCCCAATTCCTTCAGTGGCTACCCAGAGGCAACACATCGGCTTCCAACAACTACTCTAGAAATGCCACACCCTTTAACGTACAAGTTAATTTTGAAATTCCCATCTTCAAGGGTAAAATAGACGTATATGCCATAGATAAATGGTTAAATCTGCTAGAAGGGTATTTTTCTCTTCATTATTTTTCTAGTTAGGAAAAGTTTATTTTTTATCTTCTCAAAGCAACCCCCCACATCAAGGACTGGTGGGAAACCTACTATGAGCAGAAGGACGAAAATACGTGCTCACCATTTTCAGCTGCACCAACTTGGAATTCATTCTGGGATGCCATCAAGGAGCAGTACTACCCTGTCAAAAGCTATGAGGACAGATACATAAAGTGGACCACGCTGCGGCAGGGAAGGGACCAAGATGTGTTGGAGTTCACAAACATTTTTCATACCCTTCGCACACAGTTGGGTGTCAAATATTCTGAGCTACATTTGATACTCAAATACCACGGCTGCCTACTCAGATACACCCAGGACGATATGGAGTTCCTGAACATACCCTCGCTCGGTACAGCATACCAATCTGATGTCAAAATCGAGTAGAAGTTTAAACAAAATAAGCAAGACCTTGGATCTGCGAATCCAAAGAACAAATGACAAAGCCAAGGCGGGGTGACCCAAGACAACACGTCGAAGCCACAAAAAAATAAGAATGCCACGAAGTCAAAAAGGACACAGGAAAGTGGTCTGAGTTCCATAAGAGCCCCACTGACAACGCAAGTGAGTTTCGGACCAAGCAGTCGTTGGTGGCCGAGTTGAAGGCTTCTAAATCAGATGCATGTTCCGACCCTGAGTTAGAACCTGACAAGGATAATGCTAAAGGGAAGAAAATCATTGATTTGGAGCCCAACGCCACAGTTGCCACTGCCAAGGTCGAGAAGAATGATGTCGAAGATCCAGAGGAGGGGGAGCATCTTTTCCACTCATATATGTGGGTGTAGGATTCGTCGCTCCAATTCATTGTTGATAGTGGGAGCCAAAAGAACCTCATTTCAACAGAGGTTGTGAAGCGGCTGGGCCTACTGACTACACCACACCTGTAGCTTTATAGTATCGGGTGTCTTCACTAAGGATGAGATCTCCGAGTTTTCCAGCAGTGTCGTCTTCCCTACAGCTTCAAGCCCTTCACAGACAAGGTATTGTGTGATGTTGCACCTTTAGATTTTTGTGATGATTAGGCCAACCATACCTGTGGAGGCAACATACTGTGCATGAGTCAAGGCCTCACACTGTTATTATAACCTTGGGTAATTCATTATATAGGATACTTGAGGTAGCCTCACCTACGCCATCTCTTTAATCATTGATAAGAAATACAGCAAGCTGATCTCCTAGACTAGGAAATTAATTTTCTATCTGGTTCACTCCCAAAGTAAGGGTAAGATCGTTGCCAAATCCATGAACCTCGCAAATGGTTCCTCCATGTAGCAACAATAGCAGAGGGATACACTCATCTTCTCCTCACTAATAGGGGTACCATTGCACTGTCAGGCCAAGCATTCGTTTGATTTGAATTCTGGAGCACCTCTACCCAACGGACTGTTCTACCACCAGTCCATTCTAGAAAATACAAAGTACAAGTAGTGACATGATCAACATTAGGTACCACACAAGTTTTAGGTGGGTGACAAAGTTTGGTTACATCTGTAGAAAGAATTCCTTACAAGAGCCCATCAGAACCTTAGACCACTCCGACATGGTCCTTACAACATTACCAAGGATGTGGGAAACAATGCTTTGGAGCACAGTATTCCTCCATTCCTTCTCTTGCACAAAGTGTTCAATGTGGAACACCCTCGACCATGCTTCCCACCATTACTGGACACATCAAAGATTGGAGAACAACTCACCAGGGACCAAGCTTAGTAGATGGAGGAACTCAACACAATGGGGACCATTTCTTCCTAAGGGTGGAGGAATGATCTAGGTGGATGTTGGTGGCCACCTACCTATCCCACTTGGACCCCCACAAATGTCTCTTTCAGTTTTTCTGTTATGAAACCAGCTCAAGAAAAGATAGAAAATATAGATCAACGCCTTAGAATTCAGCCTCTTCGACGGGGCAACCTCCTTTACATTACATAAATGAACAATTATTTGATGATAAAAATGACAAAAACCTCCTTTATATAGATAGGAGTCTAAGGAGTCACAATATAATCCAGCCGACCAAACAATAATAATATAAAGCCACAAAAATAACAATAGAGGATTCTATGGGGCACAAAAATAACAACATGGGGGTAATAGGGGCACAACAATATAAATAAGGGGTATAACTACAATAGTAATGGGGTAATCACTAGTATTATAGGGACCCAACATGCCCCTCTCCTTCAAAAAAGTGTTGTCCTTGATGCTTGAGTAGTTCTAGATACTTCTGCATAAAATTATCATCCTCCCATGTGGAATCGTCAGTGGATAAGTTCTTCCACTTGATAAGATACTCTGAAATTGCTCGATTTCGTAGCTGTCGAGTTCTTGTTTCTGTGACTGCTTCCAGTTCCAATATAATTTTTCCTTACTCATCAAGTTCTGGAAATATTGTTTGCACTGGGAGCTTGTCTCCTATAACCTTCTTTAAACATGAAACATGGAAAACTGGGTGCAATCGAGAAGCTGCAGGAAGCTCCAATTTGTATGCCATAGTACCAATCTTTTGAAACACCTTGTATGGACCATAATACTTTGGTGATAATTTATTATCCTTCTTAGCTTGCTTTAGGGACATTTTCTTATATGGTTGTAGCCGTAGGAATACCCAATCACCTACATCAAAACTTCTTTCACTGCGATGTTGATCTGCCTGTTGTTTCATTCTATTTTGTGCCAACACGAGGTTATCCTTTAAGAGTTGGAGGACTTGTTGTTGATGTTCGATGTGATGTTCCACTGCCTGAACCTTAGAATTTTCTCTTAAATATGATGTGATGGATGGTGGTTGATACCCATAAAGTGCCATAAATGGGGTCATTTTTGTTGTTGTATGGAAGGAAGTGTTATACCACCATTCAGCCAGAGGCAACCATTTGACCCATTGTGTCTGTTTATCAGATACAAAGCAACGAAGATATCCTTCCAAACATTTGTTTACTATCTCAGTTTTCCCATCAGATTGAGGATGATAAGATGAGCTATGAGCTAACTGAGTACCAAGACAAGAAAATAATTATGTCCAAAAATTTCCAGTGAAAATGGGATCTCTGTCACTTACAATAATCTTTGGGTTTCCATGTAGCTTTTGAATTGTTTCCATAAATGCAGTAGAAACTGTACTGGCTTTAAATGGATGTGATAATGCACAAAAATGTGCATACTTGGTAAGTCTGTCAACTACCACCATGATGACACTCTTTCCCTCAGACTTGGGTAAACCTGTGATAAAATCCATTGAAACCTCCTCCCAACGTTGGCTTGGAATGGATAAAGGTTGTAATAGACCCGGTTTCTTAATTGTTTCAACTTTATTTTGTTGGCAAACCAAACATTCCGCCACAAAATTTTGAATATCTGATTTAAGGCCATCCCAAAAAATTCCTTCTTAACCCTGTGGTAAGTTTTTAAAAATCTCGAGTGCCCTCCTAAGGGAGAAGTGTGCAATTCCATAAGAATCTTTTGTTTTAGCTGGGAATTCTTACAGAGGTATAAGCGATCTTTGTACCATAACGAATCATTTTTCCAGCTAAATGTATCAGACGTACTGGAATCTTGTTGTAGCTTTCGAATAAGTGCCCACACTTCTTCATCATTCTTCCATTCCTCCCTTGCTTCGTTTATCCAATCTGGTTGGATAATAGAAATGGCGCACAACAATGCTTCCACATCCTCATCCTTTCTTGAGAGTGCATCTGCCACCACATTTTGCTTCCCTTTTTTGTAGATGATTTCAAAGTCATAACCCAACATCTTTGTGACCCACTTTTGTTGCTCTTCAGAGGATAATCTTTGTTCTAAAAAGTATTTAAGGCTATCATGATCCGTTTTTACCTTGAAGTGTCTTCCCATTAGGTAGGGTCGCCATTTCTTAAGTGCATGGAGTATTGCCAACATTTCCTTCTCATAAATAGCTTTGCTTAAAAACTTTCCCTTGATTGGACGACTTTCAAAAGCAATGGGTCTTTCATCTTGCATTAGAACAACACCAATTCCATTTCCTGAAGCATCACATTCCACAATAAAGGTTTTTGTGAAGTCTTGTGTAGCTAAGACCGGTGCTTGGCACATTGCCTCTTTAAGATGTTCAAAGGCCTTTGTTGCTTCCAGAGTCCATGAAAATGCATCTTTCTTCAATAATGTTGTTAGAGGTGCTGCTATTCTCCCATAATTCTTAACAAACTTGCGATAATACCCTGTCAACCCAAGAAATCCTCGCAGATGCTTTATGGATGTGGGGATTTTCCATTCCTTAATGGCTTTAATTTTGCTAGGGTCTACCTTAACTCCTTCATGAGATACAATATGACCCAAATATTCCACCTCCTAGACTCCAAAGAAACATTTGGATCTTTTTGCATATAATTGTTTCTCCTCCAATAGTTGTAGCACCCTGTCAACATGTTCAACATGATCCTTCCAAGACTTGATGTAGATTAGTATATCATCAAAAAATACTAACACAAATTTTCTAAGGAATGGTTTGAAAATTGAATTCATCAAACCTTGAAATGTTGAAGGTGCATTGGTAAGGCCAAAAGGCATGACCAAAAATTCATAATGACCCTCATGAGTTCTAAATGTCGTTTTCGGAATGTCTTCAATCTTCATTCTGATTTGATGATATCCCGAACGAAGATCCAACTTGGTGAAGTAAATTGATCCATGCAATTCATCCAGTAATTCATCAATGACAGGAATGGGGAACTTATCTTTAATAGTGAGCTTGTTGAGCTCCCTATAATCCGGACACATGCGCCATGATCCATCCTTCTTGTGCACCAATACTACTGGAGCAGAGAAAGAACTTTGACTTGGTTGAATTATACCAGCCTCTAGCATTTCTGCAACCATACGTTCAATTTCACTTTTTTGGACATAGGGATATCTATACGGCCTGATGTTTGGAGGAACACTTCCTGGAATCAGATGAATAGCATGATCATGATCACGCATAGGTGGGAGACCTTTGGGAGTCTCAAATACCTTGGAATGATTGTCCAAGACTTTTTGGAGATCTGGAGAAATAGATGATTCCGATGTGGAAACATCTAGCGAACATAATTGTGCAATTACACCTCTTTGCTCCTTTTTTAGAAGCTTTGTCATACCATTAGAGCTGATTATCTTTCCTGGTTTCCCTGCAATACCCTTTAATTCAACTTCCTTTCCTTCCGTAGAAAATTTGATGAAAAGTTCTTGAAAATTAAAAGCTATTGTACCCAAGGATTGTAGCCATTGGACTCCTAGTACAACATCAGCACCTCCCATTGGAATGGAAAGCATTGGGCTAGTCAATACATATTCTCCCATGGATAGCTTGATATTATGGCACCTTCCAGAGCAATTTATTGTTCCTCCATTTGCAATCATCACTTGACACTCTGGTGCTGGATATAGGAAGCAATTCAATTCTTTTGCTACCCTACAATGAATAAAATTGTGGGTGCTTCCTGAATCAATCAACACTATTACCTTTTTCTTCTTGATTTGTCCTTCTATCTTGATGGTTTGAGGAGTGGTAATTCCCGCCAATGAATTACAAGATATGGTCGGATTTATTTGTTCTTCATCTAGGCTTTGTTCCTGGACTATATCTTCTTCTTTTGACCTTTCTTGCTCCTTTTCTTCTTCCTCTTCACAATCTATGTAGAATAATTTCTTCTCAGCACACTTATGACCTTTAGTGTATTTGCTATCACAACTGTAACAAAGCCCTTTTCTCTTTTTCTTCCAATTGTTGTGGTGTCAACCTTATAGGTTGTGGAAGACTAGGGGCAACAACACTTCCGTCTTTATAGTTGTGAGTGGTATGCTTCCTGGTTGCCATAATTTTTCTTTCCATTTTTCTTGCTAACCTGAATGCCTTCTCTAATGAATCAGGTTCCCAAAGGCGAACATCATGTTGGATATTATCCTTTAAAGACCCTATGAACACATCAATCCTATGCTCCTCTGGAATATCTTTTACCCTTATGTTCAATTTTTGGAACTCCTCAATGTGCTCCATTACTGAACCCTTTTGTTTGAGACTTATCAATTGGCTAAAAAAAGTGTTGCTTTTTGTATCTTCATAATGTGCTATCAATTCTTCCGTAAAAATTGCCCAAGTGATAAATTTTTTATGAGAGCAAAGCCATTGATACCATACAAACTGATTTGGTTCCAAATATACAGTTGCCATACGTACCTTTTGTGTGTTTTGCACATTATTGAGATCGAAGAACTGCTCCATTTGTAATATCCATGTGGCAGGATCCTTGCCATCAAACTTCCTCATATCTATTTTTGGAATATGGTGGGTCTTCAATCCAGCATTAGCGTCTATGTAATCATGATTAACATTACTTTTGTTCACATCATGAGTTTCCTTTACAACCTTTTCACCATTAGTAAGTATTTCTTGTAGAAAATTTGTCGAATCTGTCTTCAAATCTGTCATGTATGTCTTCAAATCTGTCTTTAAATCATCCATCTTAGCTTCCATGCCCTTTATTTTAGATTCCATGCCATTTATCTTAGATTCCATGCCATTTATCTTAGCTTCTGTTAGCTTTTGTGAGCGTGACATTTGTTGCACTTGTTCTTGTAATTTTGATATATCATGTAGCATTTCTTCCTCTTGTTCATGAGTCATGCTCGAGATTTCAGGTTCCTTAATAGGTGTTTGCATTTTCTATCCTCGGGGTATCAGTTACTGATAATAATGCTTTACTATGCCCTTTGAATTCTGTTAAACCAAGCTTACACAAAAATTTAAAAAAAAACTACACACCTTTTTTCACTTTATAGAAGCCGTATATTGAATTTGATGTATCTCAGTAATTTCAGATCATCCAGTTCTGAAATTGCGACCTGTAGTAGCCTTCTATGTCCTCTTTCCAATGCCACAAGTCTGACCCCAATTGGATGCTCCAAGGAAGAGTTATGTGAAATCTCCCACAGTGACTCGCTTTTAGACTAGTTCAGTAGAGCGAACTTGTACGACGTGCCACGAGTCACTGTTTCAACCTTTGAATCTGAAACACACATACAAGAAACTATAGTTCGTTCTCTTTCTATACCTTCTTACGAAATTTCAATCCGATCCCCAGAGAGAAAGTTATGATGATTTTCCCCAGGTCACCTGTTTTGAATGTAATTCAGGAGTCTGCAAAAAGACCAACTTCCTCAGATCATATCTCCGCAAATATCGCGCGAAAAGCTCTGAAATTCGGGTCCAAGGTTCAGCGCGATTTCTTCTCAAATGGATTTTTTTTGCGAATTCTGAAACGTCACATAAAAAAAAGTTATAGCGAAAATTCCACGATGACCTGTTTGGAGCAACGAAACCGTAGAATCCAAAGCTCTCATATCAAATGTTATGAAACCAGCTCAAGAAAAGATAGAAAAGATAGATCAATGACTTAGAATTCAGCCTCTTCAAGGGGGAAACCTCCTTTACATTACATAAATGAACAATTCTTTGTTGATACAAATGACAAAACCTCCTCTCTATATATAGGAGTCTAAGGAGTCACAATATAATCCAGCCGACCTAACAATAATAATATAAAGCCACAAAAATAACAATAGAGGGATTCTATGGGGCACAGAAATAACAACATGGGGGTAATAGGGGCACAAAAATATAAATAAGGGGTATAAATACAATAGTAATGGGGTAATCACTAGTATTATAGGGACCCAACATTTTCAGTTTCCTTAATTGTAGCACAATTTACAATTTTTAGCAAATTTTTCAGGTCCTGAACTTATGGAGCTGTTTTGAGGCCCTAAATGACTTTTTTTGGAAAATATATGAGAAACATAGGACCATGGTCTAATATTTATATTTCCAAATTTTTAGTCCTCGGATACATCTTTCTAACAAGCTATTGTTTGTGTCAAACGAAGATTGTATGCCAAAGTTACGACGCCGGGAAGTTGATGTACCAATTTACCCGAAACAGGGCCCATAGTTTGTCGTTTCATCTGCTACGGTTAGGTTTTCAGATGTGTATGGTTTTCCATTATTTCTCAACAATAAATAGGCCTTCGAGCCTCATTGTAACACAGTTAAGGGGAATGTAACCACCACATCTCTTCTCAGAGATAAGCTACCATCACCCTAGCTAGTTTATTTCCATTTTTGTTTGTAAGCATATTTCAGTATTTTACAATAATGAAATGAAGTATTATTTCCGATACATCTCTGTATTTATGGTTATATATGTCATTTGTTGCATTGTTGTTTAAGTACGAACCAGTGGTATTAGAGCAGTCTACTTTTTATGTATTTTTCATTACATGTCTCCAACGAGGCCGGGATATAAGGACTTAGGGCTTGAACAGGTTGAACCTTTGCAATATCAGCCTCACAAATCTTGACGACCTCTCATGGTGGATGAAAAGAAAGATGAGGGGGCAAGAGATCCTATCAAAATCTTGTTTGAAGAAGCCCTCGAGTGGCAAAGGAATGTGATGATGGGAAACTTTTCCCAGATCCTTCAGCGGCTACCCAGAGGTAGTGCATTGGCGTTTAATTTTGAAATCCCCATCGTCGAGGGTAAAATAGATGCAGATGCCATAGATAAATGGTTAAATCTACTAGAAGGGTATTGTTTTATTCATGATTTTTCTAGTTGGGAAAAGTTCATTTTCACTCTTCTCAATGCAACCCCCCACGTCAAGGACTAGTGGGAACCCTACTACGAGTAGAAGGATGAAAGTACGTACTCACTATTCTCAGCATCACCCACTTGGAATTCATTCCGGGATGCCATCAAGGAGCAATATTGGCCTGTCAAAAGCTATGAAGAGAAATACATAAAGTGGACCATGCTGTGGCAGGGAAGGAACGAAGATATGTCAGAGTTCACAAACATTTTTCATACCCTTCACACAGAGTTGGGTATCAAAGATTCTAAGCTACATTTGGTACTTAAATACTGTAGTTTCCTTCATAGATACATCCAGGACGATATGGAGTTCATGAACATCTCCTCGCTCAGCATGGCATACCGATACGCTATCAAAATAGAGAAGAAGTTGAAACAAAAGAAGCGAGACTTTGGATTTGCGAATATGAAGAACAAAGGAAAAAGCCAAGGCGAGGTGACCCAAGACAACCCGTCGAAGCCACAAGAAAATAACAACACGACAAAGTCAAAGAAGGACAAAGGAAATTGGCTTGAGTTACATAAGAGCCCCACTCACAATGCAAGTGAGTGTCGAACCAAGCAATTGATGTTGGCCAAGTTGAAGGCTTATGAATCAAATGCATATTCCAACCCTGAGTCAGAACCCGACAAGGGGAATGGAAAAGGGAAGCAAATCATTGATGTGGAGCCCAGTGCCACTGTTTCCACCACCAAGGTCTAGAAGAATGAGCCCAAAGATCCAGAGGAAGGGGAGCATCTTTTCCACTCATATATGTGGGTGAAGGGTTTGCCACTGCAATTCATTGTTGACAGTGGAATAACCTCATTTTAGCAAAGGTCGTGAAGCGGTTGGGCCTGGCGAATACACCACACCCATAGTTGTACAGTATCAGGTGGCTTCACCAAGGACGAGATCTCTGATTTTTCCAGCAGTGTCATCTTCCCTACAGCAACAAGCCCTTCACAGATGAGGTGCTGTGTGATGTTGCACCTCTGGATGTTTATGATGATTAGGCCAACCATACTTGTGGAGGAAATGTGTTGTGCATGAGTAAAGGCCTCATGGTGTTATTATTACTTTTTGTAATTCATTATAGAGGATACCAAAGGTAGCCCCACCTACCACCACCTCTTTAATCACTGTTAAGAAATGCAGCAAGCTCATCTCCCATACTAGGAAATTCATTTTCTCTCTGGTTTGATCCCAAAGTGAGGGGAATATTTTCACCACATCCATGACTGCCGTGAAGGGTTCCTCCATGCAGCAACAACAATAGAAGGAGATGGTCATCTTCTCCTCACTCACGAGGGTACCATTGCACTATCAGGGAAAGCATTCGTCTGATCTGACTTCCGGAGAACCTCTACCCAACGGGTTGATCTATCACCACTCCATTCTATAAAATGCAAAGTATAAGTAGGGACATGATCAACATCAGGTACCACGCAAGTTTTAGGTGGGTGAGAAAGTTTGGCTACATCTGCAAAAAGAACGCCTTAGAAGAGCCCATCAGATGCTCAGACCACTCTGACATGGTCCTTACAACATTACCAAGGTTGTGGGAAACAATGATTTGGAGCACAACATTCCTCCATTCCTTCACTTGCACCAAGTGTTCAATGTCGAGCACCCTGAACCATGCTTCCCACCATTACTGGACACATCAAAGATTGCAGAACAACTCACTGGGGACCAAGTTTAGCAGATGGAGGAACTCAACGCAATGGGGATCATTGCTTCCTAAGGGGGGAGGAATGATCCACGTGGATGTTGGTGGACACCCACCTATCACACTTGGACACCCACAAATGTCTCATTTAGTTTTTTAGTTTCCTTAATTGTAGAAAAATTTACAATTTTTCGTAATTTTACGGGTCCTGAACTTCCAGAGCCGTTTTGAGGCCCTAAACGATGTTTTTTGGAAAATATGGGAGCAACGTCGTATGTTTCTCTTGCCAAAATTATAGTCCTCAAATAGATCTTTTTAACGAGTTATTGTGTGGGTCAAACGAAGATCATATGCCAAAGTTACGATGCCGGGAAGTCGACATACCAATTTACCTGAAACGGGGCCCACAATTTGTCATTTTATCTCCTAGGGTTAGGTTTTTGGATGTTTAGGGTTTTTTCCATTGTTTCTCAACAATAAATTGGCCTTTGAGCCTCATTGTAACATAGTTCAGAGGCATGTAACCACCATGTCTCTTCTCGGAGATAAGCTACCATCACCCTAGCTAGCTTATTTCCATTTCTGTTTGTAAGCATATTTTAGTATTTTACAGTAATGAAATGAAGTATTATTTCCACTGCATCTCTATATTTATGATTATATCAGAGCGGTCTGATTTTTCTTTATTTTTCTTTGCATGTCTCCATCGAGGTCGAGATATAAGGAGTAATGGCTTGAATAGGTCGAACCTTTGCAAGATCAACCTCACAAATCCCAACAGCCTCCCATGGTAGATGAAAAGAAAGACAAGGGGGCAAGAGATCCTATCAAAATCTTATTTGAAGAAGCCCTCGAGTGGCAAAGGAACCTGATGACGGACAACTTTTCCCAGATCCTTCAGTGGCTACCCAGACGTAGCGCATCGGCTTCCAATAGCTACTCTAGAAATGTCGCACCCTTTAAGGTACAAGTTAATTTTGAAATCCCCATCTTCAAGGGTAAAATAGACGTAGATGCCGTAGATAAATGGTTAAATCTGCTAGAAGGGTATTTTTATGTTCATGATTTTTCCAGTCGGGAAAAGTTTATTTTTTCTCTTCTCAAAGCAACCCCCCACGTTAAGGACTGGTGGGAAACCTACTGTGAGCAGAAGGATGAAAGTACGTGCTCACAATTTTTAGCTGCACCCAATTGGAATTCATTCCAGGATGCTATCAAGGAGCAGTATTACCCTGCCAAAAGCTATGTGGACAAATACATAAAGTGGATCACGCTGCGGCAGGGAAGGGACCAAGATGTGTAGGAGTTCACAAACAATTTTCATACCCTTCGCACACAGTTGGGTATCAAAGATTCTGAGCTACATTTGGTACTCAAATACCACAGTTGCCTACAAAGATACATCCAGGATGATATAGTGTTCCTGAACAACTCCTCACTTGGCATGACATACCGATACGCTGTCAAAATCGAGCAGAAGTTTAAACAAAATAAGTGAGACTTTCGATCTGCGAATCTAAAAAACAAAGGAGAAATTCATGGCGGGGTGACCCAAGACAACCCGTCGAAGCTGCAAGAAAAGAACAACACCATGAAGTCAAAGAAGGAAATAGGAAAGTGGTTTGGTTTCCATAAGAGCCCGACTCACAATGCAAGTGAGTGTCAGACGAAGCAGTCATTAGTGGCCAAGTTAAAGGCTTCCGAATCAGATGCATGTTCCGACCTTGAGTCAGAACCCGGCAAGGGGAATGACAAATGGAATCAAATCATTAATGTGGAGCCCAGCACCATTGTTTCCCCTGCCAAGGTCTAGAAGAATGAGCCTGAAGATACACAGGAGGGGGAGCGTCTTTTCCACTCATATATGTGGGTGAAGGTTTCACCACTGCAATTCACTGTTTACAGTGGGAGCCAAAAGAACCTCATTTTAGCAGAGGTCATGAAGAGGTTGGGCCAACCGACTACACCACATCCATATCCGTACAGTAACAGGTGGCTTCACCAAGGACGAGATCTTCGAGTTTGCTAGCAGTGTCGTCTTCCCTACAACATCAAGCGCTTCACAGACGAGGTATTATGTGATGTTGCACCTCTAGATGTTTGTGAGGATTAGGCCAACCATACTTATGGAGGTTACATGCTATGCATAAGTCAAGGCCTCATGCTGATATTATTATTTTGGGTAACTCATCATATGGGATACCAAAGGTAGCCCCACCTACTGCCACCTCTTTAATCACTGTTAAGAATTGCAGCAAGATCATATCCCATACTAGGAAATTAATTTTTTGTTTGGTTTGCTACCAAAGTAAGGGGAAGATTGTTGCCACATCCATCACCCCTATGAAGGGTTCCTTCATGTAGCAACAATATCAGAGGGATACGATCATCTTCTCCTCAGTGAAAGGGTTACCATTGCACTGTCAGGCTAAGCATTCATTTGATATGACTTCCAAAGCACCTCTACCCAACAAGCTGATCTATCACCACTCCATTCTAGAAAATGCAAAGTACAAGTAGCGACATGATCAACATCAAGTACCACACAAGTTTTAAGTGGGTTACAAAGTTTGGTTACATCAGCAGAAAGAACACCTTACAAGATCCCATCAGAAGCTTAGACCACTCTGACATGGTCCTTACAACATTACCAAGGTTGTGGGAAACAATTCTTTGGAGCATAACATTCCTACATTCCTTCACTTGCACCACGTGTTTAATGTGGAACACCCTCAACCATGCTTCCCACCATTACTGGACACATCAAAGATAGCAGAACAACTCACCAGGGACCAAGTTCGGCGGATGGAGGAACTCAATGCAATGGGGACCATTGATTCCTAAAGGGGGAGGAATGAGGATGTTGGTTTCCATCCAACTATCCCACTTGGAACCCCACAAATGTCTCTTTTAGTTTTTCAGTTTCCTTAATTGTAGCACAAATTACTATTTTTAACAGTTTTTCGAGTCCTCAACTTCTGGAGCCATTTTGTGGCCCTAAATGATGTTTTTTGGGAATCTCGGAGCACCATGGGTCCATCAATGGATGTGGCTCTTCCCAAAGTTGTAGTCCTCAGATAGATCTTTCTAACGAGCTATTGTGTGCATCAAACGAAGATCATATGCCAAAGTTACGACCGTGGGAAGTTGATGTACCAATTTAACCGAAATGGGGCCCATAATTTGGTATTTCATCTCCTAGGGTTAGGTTTTTTTATGTTTAGGGTTTTCCATTATTTCTTCACAATAAATAGGCCTTTGAGGCTCATTGTAACACAGTTCAGTGGCATGTAGCCACCACTTCTCTTCTCAGAGATAAGCTACCATCGCCCTAGACAGTTTATTTCCATTTCTATTTGTAACCATATTTCAATATTTTACGGTAATGAAATGAAGTATTGTTTCCACTACGTCTCTATATTTATGGTTATGTATATCATTTATTGCGTTCATATTTAAGTACGAATCAGTGGTATTAGAGCGATCTACTTTTTCTCTCTTTTTCTTTGCATGTCTCTAATGAAGTTGGGATATAAGGAGTTAGAGCTCGAATAGCTACAACCTTTGCAAGATCAGCCTCGCAAATCCTAACGGCCTCCCATGGCAGATGAAAAGAAAGACAAGGGGGCAGGAGATCCTATCAAAATCTTGTTCGAAGAATCCCTCAAGCAGCAAAGGAATGCGATGATGGACAACTTTGCCCAGATCCTTCAGTAGCTACCCAAAGGCAGCGCATCGTCTTCCAACAACTACTCCAGAAATGCCACACCCTTTAAGGTACAAGTTAATTTTGAAATCCCCATATTTGAGGGTAAAATAGATGCAGATGTCATAGATAAATGGTTAAATCTGCTAGAAGGGTATTTTTCTGTTCATGATTTTTGTAGTTGGGAAAAGTTTATTTTCGCTCTTCTCAAAGCAACCCCCCACATCAAGCACTGGTGGGAAAACTATTGCGAGCAGAAGGATGAAAGTACGTGCTCACTATTTTCAGCTATACCCATAAGGAATTCATTCCGGGATGCCATCAAGGAGCAGTACTACCCTGTCAAAATCTATGAGGACAAATACATAAAGTGGACCATGCTACTGCAGGGAAGTGACCAAGATGTGTCAGAGTTCACAAAATTTTTTCATACCCTTCGTACACAGTTGGGTATCAAAGATTCTTAGCTACATTTAGTACTCAAATACTGTGGCTACCTAAACAGATACATCCAGGACAATATGGAATTCTTGAACATTTCCTCGCTCGGCATGGTGTACCGCTACGTTGTCAAAATCGAGTAGAAGTTTAAACAAAAGAAGCGAGACTTTGGATCTACGAATCCGAAGAACAAAGGAAAAAGCCAAGGCAGGGTGACCCAAGGAAACCCGTCGAAGCCGCAAGAAAAGGACAACACCATGAAGTCAAAGAAGGACACAGGAAAGTGGTCTGAGTTCCATAAGAGCCCCACTCAAAACACAAGTGAGTGTCGGGCCAAGTAGTCGTTGGTGGCCAAGTTGAAGGCTTATGAATCAGATGCATGTTCCAACCCTGAGTCAGAACCCAGTAAGGAAAATGGCAAAGGGAAGCAAATCATTCATGTGGAGCATAGCGCCACTGTTGCCACCACCAAGGTCCAGAACAATGAGCCCAAAGATCCAGAGGAGGGGGAGCATCTTTTTCACTCATATATGTGGGTGAGGGGTTCACCGTTGCAATCCATTGTTGATGGTTGGAGCCAAAAGAACCTCATTTCAGTAGAGGTTGTGAAGCAGTTAGGCCTACCGACTACACCACACCCATAGCCGTACAGTATCGGGTGGCTTCACCAAGGACAAGATCTCCGAGTTTGCCAATAGTGTCGTCCTCTGCAGCATCAAGCCCTTCACAAATGAGGTATTGTGTGATGTTGCACCTTTAGATGTTTTTGATGATTAGGCCAACCATACTTATGGAGGCAACATGTTCTGTACGATTCAAGGCTTCACGTTGTTATTATTACTTTGGGTAATTCATTATACAGGATACCGAAGGTGGCTTCACCTACTGCCACCTCTCTAATCACTGTTAACAAATGCAACAAGCTCATCTCCTGGACTAGGAAATTCATTTTCTGTCTGGTTCGGTCCCAAAGTAAAGGGAAGATTGTCACCACATCCATGACCCCCGCAAAGGGTTCCCCAACACAACAAAAATAGCAGAGGGATATAGTCATCCTCTCCTCACCAACAAGGGTACCATTGCACTGTCAGACCAAGAATTCGTCTGATCTGACTTTCGGAGCACCTCTACCCAATGGGCTGATCTATCACCACTCCATTCTGAAAAATGCAAAGTACAAGCAGCGACATGATCAACATTAGGTACCACACAAGTTTTAGGTGGTTGACAAAGTTCAGTTACATTTGCAGAAAGAACACATTACAAGAGCCCATAAGAAGCTCAGACCACTCTGACATGGTTCTTACAGCATTACCAAGGCTGTGGGAAATAATGCTTTGGAGCACAGCATTCCTCCATTCCTTCACTTGAGCCTAGTGTTAAATTTGGAACGCCCTCGAGCATGCTTCACACCATTACTGGACACATCAAAGATTGCAGAACAACTCACTAGGGACCAAGTGCAACAGATGGAGGAACTCAATCAATGGGGACCATTGCTTCTTAAGGGGGCTGGAATAATCCAGGTGGATGTCGGTGGCCACCCACCTATCCCACTTGGACCACCACAAATGTCTCTTTTAGTTTTTCAGTTTCCTTAATTGTAGCACAATTTAGTATTTTTAACAGTTTTTTCGGGTCCTCAACTTCCGGAGCCATTTTGAGGCCCTAAACGATGTTTTTGGGGAAATTTGGGAGTACCATGGATCCTTAGACTAATGCAACTCTTCCCAAAGTTTTAGTCGTTGGATATATCTTTCTAACGAGCTATTGTGCATGTCAGATGAATATCATATGCTAAAGTTACGACCGTGAGAAGTTTATGTACCAATTTACTCGAAACGAGGCCCATAGTTTGGCGTTTCATCTCCTAGGGTTAGGTTTTTTTATGTTTAGGGTTTTCCATTGTTTCTCAACAATAAATAGGCCTTCGAGCCTCATTATAACACATTTCAGAGGCATGTAGCCGCCACGTCTCTTCTCAGAAATAAGCTACCATCGCCCTAGCTAGTTTATTTCCATTTCTGTTTGTAAGCATATTTCAGTGTTTTACAGTAATGAAATGAAGTATTGTTTCCATTGCATCTTTGTATTTATGGTCATATCTATCATTTGTTGCATTCCTGTTTAGATATAGATTATAGTGACCCAAAATCAACCCTATGTCAACTGAGTATTAGACTTAGACCCAGTTGTGAATTCTTGTGAATTCCAAAAGAAAAATATATTATTATTATTATTATTGTTATCAAAGGGTCATTGATATAGCTAATATTATAAAAGGTGGTTTCGGCTAAAATTAAAAGGCCTCTATTAAGTGATGTGGAACTCACAACCTAAAAAAACAACATTTTATTATATTATTATTCTAGGGTCAATTCATATAAGTACTATATTAAAAAAAAACCCATAAATTTATATATTTATTATTATGCATTTTAAATATCTATAATATAATTATTTTAATATATTTACGCCGTAAGGTGTTTCCATTTGAAATGAACTCTTTTCTGAGCTTCAAGGTCATTGTTATAGATCGTCAAATTAAGTGTTAGATGATTAAAATGTTGCCCTCCGTTGATTTCATAATTGACTCCTCCTTACCCTACTCCTTACCCTCTGTTGATCTCCTAATGAACTCCTTACTCTCCGTTGATCTCTTAACTGAATACTTTTTAGTTACGTCCTAACTACCCTCACTTCATTATTATTGCTCATTCTCCTCGTTCATTTCTGTGTGTTCAAATCAAATCTAAATTGGTTACAGCTGTTGCATTATTGCCTTGCACACGCCAATCACATACCCCATAGCTATGGCCCATCACAATGACAACAATGTCTCAACTATGTCAATTTTTGGCCTGGGAGACTCGAACGACGTCTCAATTGTGTCAATTTATGACCTGGGAGACTCTTTAAGTGAGTCAAAGAATGTAAGGTAGAATTTGATTACATATTTCAGGCCATGAAAATGAATTTTCAATGTTTGTTACTGCTCGCCAGATTATCAACAGAGATCCAACTCGGGCTCTCAGCACAGAACCGCTTTATGAAGATCAACGTGGTGATTGAACAATGGTTTTTTTCTTGATACAGACTGTACAAATAGACAATGTATAGCATTCCGCACCAACAAAGCTGGTCCTCTACTTCACTGGGGCCACCAATATACTCTACACTTTTGGTGGTCACGCTGTGACAATGTACGTTCCCAATCATTTATTTTCTTCACTTTCATGGGCTTCTACTGAAAATTAAAAGTCTGCCACTTTTAACAAACCTTCAATTTTGGTAACAGGGAAATAATGCATGCCACGTGGAAACCTAAAAAATTTAAGGCAATTTACATTCTGACAACTTTGTATGTCTTTACTCTGACTCTACCCCTTTGCAATATCAGTTTACTGGACTTTCGAAGACACACAGTTGGATCATGCAAATGCCCTTTCCTTGCCTCCCAAGTTGGGCTTTAGTGACCTCGCAGTTGTTCTAATGCTCATTCATAAGGTCTGAAACAACAATTGCCATTATAATTTTTTTGTTGTTGTAGTGTCCGAAGCATAAATGAGAGTTTCAAAATTCGAAATGGTTGCAGTTCATTACCTTCGGGTTTGCATGCACCCCCTTATACTATGTGCGGGAAAAGGTTATCGGAATGCACGATACAAAGATAATTGTGAAGCGTGCACTGGCGAGGCTGCCTGTGGTGATTCCCATATGGTTTCTTGCAATCATTTTCCCCTTCTTCAGGACTATCAACTCTGCAGGAGGCGCTCTCCTACTCAGCTTTACAGTCTACATTATACCTTCCATGGCTCACATTTTAACTTACAGGACAACTTTGGCCAGAAAGGCACGAATATTTACACATTTTATATACTCAGTAATAATTTCTTTAAAGTGAAACATTTAATGATATCTATATATTGATAAAAAAAAAAATTTATAAGTTTTGAATTTATATATGACCATCTTAGATGTTGTTTGACTCTGAATTTATGTAGTCATGAGAGGGATTTTTTTTTTCAAACTTAATTTTTTGATTTATTTAGCCTTGAGAGAGCATGGAATCTTTTATATGAACTTATCTTTTGATAAGGAATTTCGAGGAAATGTTAACAACTTAGAAATTTTCTTAATTTAATTTTTGTGGGTGCTTGATAAAAATAAAGTTAAGTTGATTTAATTAATAATTATTATTATTATTATTATTATTATTAAATATTATTTTAATTTTAACTTTAATGTAATTTTATTGATTCAAAATGTTTATATAATATAAGTTTATAGTATCTCTTCCGTAATATAATTTTGTAACATTGATATAAAATCAAATTAGGTTGATTTAATTAATAATAATAATAATTATTATTATTTTTAAATCTTATTTTAATTTTAACTTTAATGTAATTTTATTGATTCAAAATGTTCATATAATATAACATAATTTTGTAACATTTTCTCAGTGTTAAATTAGAAATTGGTTTGCCTTTCAAATTAGAAAAAAAATTCTCCATTCGATTAAAATAATTAATAGAGAATGTGGAAAAGATTTTCCATTCAATTAAAATAATTTAGAAAGTGGTTTGCCTTTCAAATTAAAAAAAGGACTTTCCATTCATTTAAAATAATTATTATAGAAAGTGGTTTGTCTTCCAAATTAGAAAAAGACTTTCCATTCAATCAAAATAATTAATATATCACTTAAAATCAATTTCAATAATAAAAAAATTCAAACATATTTTTTTTAAATTAGAAAGTGGTTTTCCTTTCAAATTAGAAAAAGACTTTTCATTCAATTAAAATAATTAATGTAGAAAGTGGTATGCCTTCCAAATTAGAAAAACACATTCCATTCAATTAAAATAATTAATATATCACTTAAAATCAATCTGAATAATAAAAATTCAAACATTGTTTTTTAAATAATTAATTAATATATCACTTAAAAAAGTGGTTTGCCTTCCAAATAATTAATATAGAAAGTGGTTTTCCTTGCAAATTAGAAAAAGACTTTCCATTCAATTAAAATAATTAATATAGAAAGTGGTTTGCCTCCCAAATTAGAAAAAGACTCTCCATTCAATTAAAATAATTAATATATCACTATTTTTTTCAATAATTAATTAATATATCACTTAAATTAGAAAGTGGTTTGTCTTCGAAATTACAAAAAGACTTTCGATTCAATTAAAATAATTAATATAGAAAGTGGTTTTCTTTCCAAATTAGAAAAATACTTTCCATTCAATTAAAATAATTAATATATCAAAATGGTTTGTCTTCCAAATAATTAATATATAGAAAGTGGTTTGCCTTCCAAATTAGAAAAAGACTTTCCATTCAATTAAAATAATTAATATATCACTTTCTTTTTATCAAGTAAGAGTAGGAACTTCTATTAAATTTAGTCAAATATACATAATTTGGAAGTAGCCACACCCACTCTGCAAGAGTTGAATAGTTAGTCTGGCAGGCCAAACCAAACCAATCACCCAAAACTAAGAGAACCTGAACCAGAAAACTAGGGAGAACTGCTAAATAAAGCACAAGGAGCCTAGAAAGTCCATAATTTGCCATGGATCCACAAGAGGTCCCACCACAAGTCAAATTGAAAACTGACAAATAGACAAAGGTCCCATCACAAGTGAGATTGAAAACTGACAAACAGACAAACGGACCCAAGGAAGTTAAAGCAGAACACTCTAAACATTTTTCAGGTCCAACCAAAATGTACAAACAATCACCACCATTTATCCACTGATTAAGATCCAACGGTCATCATGGATATCAGAAGGATGAGAAACGCGACAATTAACTGTCCGATGAGGGTGGTTTTCTCTCTCCTTGTTCCGCAATATGTCACTCAAAGAGTGGAATCAAAGCCAAACACAAAAACATTGGAAGCTGTACAGACCTCGCTCGATATACCACTTTTGGTATTGGACTGGTTGACTCGTGGAAAAACAAACACATCCATTGACCACATTTTGAACCTTAATTCCTTCCAGCAGGAAGTACTTGAGCCAATCTAGTTCACCTAGATTCTTTGTCAACTACCACCTAAGCCAAATGACGTGGGCTACCCCACCTTGTGGAGCTATCCGAGTCAAAACTTTCATCATTCAATAAAATGGAATCCGGACCTTTGAAAATAGCTGAACCATGGCGGGTTAGACTGTGTGGAGTCCTCTAACCTCCCCCTGGTCTTCAGGGTTCCTATGATCCAACCTATTAGTCCATAGTTCCATATCCTAGGTAGCGTGACATAGACGGTCCTCCCACAATTTGCCTGGGGGAAGCGAATCCCAAGCATACCAAGAATCCTTGTCCCTGTTTGTGACTCCTTCATTTGCCAAATGATCTGCTAACATATTAGCCTTCCTTTTCACATGAGCAAATCCGGCAGTTTTAATGGTTCACATGTGAGAATAGATGCGGTAAAAAACCTGCAAGAGCTTCCAGTGCTTCGACACTTTATCTGGAGAGGTTCCATTGCTAGTCATCTTAGTCACTTTAATAATTAATTTCGAATCCATTTCAATTATAACATTGTGTGAACTTGAATTCATTAGGATTTCCAAGCATTGTTCTAATGCCATGAGCTCAGCCATGTTGTTTGTGGCCTTCCCCAAGTGGCCATGGAAGATTATTTGTATTTTTCCCTGATTGTCTCTTATGGCACCCTTAAAGCCTGCTAATCCTAGGTTGCCCTTAGCTAGTACATCAATATTAGCCTTTAAAAAACCAAAAGGAGGAGGCTTGCAGATGGTAGCACACTTGTTTATAAGGCTCACTGCCTTCATTATTCCCAACAGATTGATAGATTGGAGACCTAAGTGAAGTAAAATTCTCTCCTCATAGTGTAGGGGAGGATCTTTAGGAAGGGTCCTCAACAGGCTTCTTACTGTGTCTTTGAGCTGCCATAGAATTTGCTCAATTATGTGTTGGGGCCTGTGTGTTTTGTTTTTGAAGATTCAACTGTTGCGTTCTTTCGACACATGCTAGATGAAAAAAACTGGAACCAGAATCCAGGCTTTATTAACTATCTTATTTCCTAAGAAGTTCTTCCTCCAGTTCTTTAGAGTGTTGGATATGTTGAGACTATCTCTATCAGTTTGTCTAAAAATAACAGCCACCCAGTCCCACACCTTTGAAGTGAAAGGATAGAGGTTGAGAAGGTGTTCAATCATCTCCTCATAAGTGCCACAAAGGTAACACCTTGAAGGATCAATGAAGCCTTTCTTGAGGAGATTCTCCCAAGTTAAGATCTTCCTTTGATGCACTAGTGAGATGAATAGATTTATTTTCATCCAATGCAGACTTTGCCAGATTTTCATCCAGATCTGATCAGGATTCACAAAGTTAAATCCAGTGACTTCCTGTTTGGCCTCCTCGAGGTTAAAGTTTCCTTCAGAGTTCTTTCACCATATTAGTTGATCTCTGGAGGAAGAGACAAGAATCCTTCTATGCTCTAGCTCCTGGGTGAGGGCTTCTGCCTTGGTTTTCAACTACTTTTCATCATTGTATCCTAGATCCTTCCACTCCCTCCATTTTCCATTATTCCTTCCTTGATCCCAAAAGTCTTTTACCAGTACCATACCTCTGTTGTATGTGTCATTTTTGAGATCTACAAATTCATCCCTATAAAGGTTGGGTTCCTGTTGCCAGTTATCTTCCCAAAATCGAGCAAGATCCCCTGCTCAAATTTCCCAAAAACAGTGGTGCTAAACAATGTTTTTATTATCCCAGAACAGGTTCCAAATATGGGAGCCCCTGATTCTCCTTGACATTCTAATGTGATCCTTCTCCTACCAGTGCTTGGCATATTTTTGTTTCCAAATCTTAACCCATGGGGCATTCGGCTCCTTAATCCATCTCCACCAAATCTTGGCTCCTGAGACTCTGTTGAGGGTCTCAGGATCATGAAGCCCCAATCCACCATGGTTCTTGGGCTTGCAAAGCTTGCCCTAGGCTACAAAATCCCACTTCTTTTTATCTTCCCCTCTGCCCCACAGCAAGTCCCTTTGTATGCTTCTTATTTGCTACATAATACCTTGAGGAGCAGGAAGAGCTGAAAAAATAAAAATGGGAATGGTCTGCAAGACTGCCTATGTGAGCACAAGGCGTCCTACCAGGTTTAGTGATCTACATGTCCATTTTCTGATCTTGTCTTGAAGTTTATTTAAAATTGGTTCCCACACTTTCTTGCTTAGTGGTTTGTTAGTAAGAGGAATGATAAGATATTTGGAAGGTAGTTGTTCTCTTTGAAATCCAAGAATTCTGGTAATATTTTTATGAATAGCAATATTAGTGTTAAAGAAAAAAAACTTTGGACTTGTTAAGGCTTACCTCAGTGCCTGCTACCATAGCAAAGTCATTTAAGATGTTTCTGATTGCTCTGGCCTCCCTGACTATAGGAATGTCCTGCAACATAGTATCATCAACAAATTGTTGATGAGTGGTTGCCTCTCCATCTGCAGTGAGTTTGATACCCTGAATTCTTCCTTTAGCATTTTCCATTTTAATTTCTCTACCTAGTCCTTCCATCATGATGACGAAGAGGAACGATGAAATTGTATCTCCTTGTCTAAGCCCTCTGGAGGGGATGAGGTCCTTGATGGAGCTCCATTAAGATGTATGGAAAAACTGGTTGAGATAACTAATGCCATGACCCATCTTATCCAATTATGATCAAAACCATAGTCTTTCATAATTTCTCTTATGTAAGCCCAGCTTAATTTGTCTTAGGCTTTCGCGAGGTCCAACTGAATGATCATGCCAACTTGTTTGTTGCTTTTGAGAGAGGGAACCACCTCATGAGCTTGGATGATATTGTTGAGGATTTGTCTTCCCTCCACATAGCTTTTTTGCTCCTCCGATTTGAGAGAGGGTAGAAGTGGTTTGAGTCGATTTGCTATTACTTTGGAGATAATTTTATACACCACATTACATAAGGCTATGGGATGAAAACCATCTGAAGTCATGTCCTTTTCTTTCTTTGGAATCAGTGCTATGAAGGATGCATTCAGAGCCTTTAGAACCTTTTTGGATCTTCTTGAGTCTTCCACAACCTCGAGGATGTCATGTTTGAAAATTTCCCAATAGGCCTTGAAGAAGTCTACATTGAATTTATCCAGGCTGCGTGCTTTTCCACTCTGCATTTCATTAATCACTTCACTGACCTCCTCTTCCGAAACTGGCCTATTGAGATTGTGGTTGTCCTCTCTGGTAACTAGCTGAGGGATGTACTGAGTGAAATGGTCAATGAACCTAAATTTGTCCTCCAAAGGCTCCTTTGCAATGTTGCATAAGTGCTGAACAAGGACCGATTCCATATCACTGTGAGAAACAAGCTCAATGCCTTGAGAATCTTTGATCTTTGTGATTCTTTTGTGTACCGTGTGAGCCATAGTGGTTTTGTGGAAGAATTTTGTGTTTCTTTCTCCCTCTTTAATCCACTGTATTCTTCATTTCTGCCTCCAGAAAAATTCTTCTTGTAAGCATCGATTCTCCCATTCTTCCTGCAGAGAGTCAATTAATTTTTTCCACTCTTTGGTGAAGCCATCTGAGATGTTGATCTAATTGATATCCTGGAGCTTCAGTTCAGTTTCTCTTTTGGCTTTGAAGATATCTCCAAATTCATTTTTGTTTCAAGCTTTAAGATGGGGTTTGATATGTTTAAGTTTCTGATGGAGCATGTACATTTTGGAGCCCTAAATATTCAACTCCTCTCTCCACAATTTCTCAACGTTATTAGTGAAATTCGGATGTGAGATCTAGGCATTTTCAAACTTGAAAATTCTGTTTCTAAGAGTGCCCATAAAGGTGGCTTCCGACTGTACAGGCCAATGATCTGATCCTCCAAAGGGCAGAATGGAGGTTGTCATGGCAAGTCCTGAGAGAAAGAGGTCCTTTGAAATCATGAACCTATCAAGTTTGGAAGCAACTTGATGGGCCCCTCCCTTTTTGTTGTTCCAAGTGAAGGTTCCATTAATTATTTCCATGTCAACCAACCTCATGTTGATAATGAAGTTCTGGAAGGTCGTGGAGTCTCTGCCTAGCTGTCTAGTGCCTCCTTTTTTTGAAAGAGATCTTATCATATTGAAATCTCCTGCAACGATCCAGGGCAAAATGGGATGTCTCGCTCTTAGTACCTCTAGGGAAGTGAGAAGCTTGAGCTTGTCTATTTTCTTTTGAGGTCCATAAACATTTTTAATCATGTATATCTCCTTGTCCCCTACTGGTTGGCATATCAAGGAGAGTAGTTCCTGCATGCTTCAGCATCTAGAATTCCCAATTTCTATGGGTCCCACAAAGTGAGAATCCCCCCCCACTGAATGATTTGCCTTAACCTCTAAATACTCATATTTAAATAACCACTTATTATGAATATCTCTCGTCTTTTCCATTGAACATTTTGTCTCTAGAATAAAAACCATGTCTGGTTTTTCTTCTTTCATTCTGTTACTAAGATTTTGTTTCCTCCTATTTCCTATTCCTCTAATATTCCTGGCTGTGAACTTCATTAAGAAAGGTTAGTAAATGAATAACAAGATATTTCATCTTACATGAGTTGATCAATAGTTTACCACATTTGTTCAGTAGTTCATTCTGCCTCTTTCTTCCTCTTTTTCTACTTGAGTTCTTTGGACAATGTGCCTGAGTATTCTCCATCATCTTGACCCCACTTGGCTCCTGGATGTCATAATTTCTTTTGACTCCAGCTCCCTTCTCTCGTGAAGTCCATAGAAAGAGATATTTTACTCTATCATAGTCCTATTTTGGCAGGGAGCCCACCCCTACTTTTTTCTTTATTCTAGAAATTCCCCTAGATCTAGATTTTCCTTATCCAGAATCTCCTGTAAGTCATGGTCCTCTGTTCCTGCTTCACTTGGAGTCATCTCCTGGTCCCTACTGATCTACATTAGGCTTAGTAGAGAATCCTTTTGTTGGTTATCTACTGTGATATCGTCCATGTCAACTACCCTATCTTGTTCCTTTGTTACATTCTCCATGTCCTGGACTGCCTCCTTGTTCCCCTCTTCTTCCTCCAAGATCTTGAAGCTATTTTGTCGTGTGAGTTTTTCTTCATTTGTCTTCTTGTGTGGACACTTTCCCCATTTTCCTTTGCTCACAACTTTGGTGAAACCCTTGTGATCTCTCTCCACAACGGTTTTTTGGTTATCTTCCCTGTTGATTGTGGGGCAGTCCCGATATAGATGCCCATGTTCATGGCATTTGCGGTATCTAAATGGTATGTGCTCATTGTCCACTGTCTGCACCCATTCTTCATCATATACTTCTAAAATGATCGCTTCTGGCAGGGCTCCGGATATATCCATTTCCACACATATTCGGGAAAAGGAGGTATATCTTCCTTTCAGAGTTGCCTCTGAGATCTTTAGAAAATGTCCCAGCTTGTTCCCTATGGTTTTCAAAGATTTCGGTAGCCAATAGTCCAAAGGAAGGGAATATAGTCTTATCCAAACTGGTACTGATGTGAATGTTTCATGTTCCGGGACAAAGTGCATCATCCAGGGCCACATGTAGAGTCCTTCCGCAACATAGAAAAAGGCCCCCCCTTCAAACACCTTGTCATTGTCTTCTAGGCTTGCGAACACTACTGTGAAAAAGCCCTTAGAACCCAGATGTAAATGTATTTCTCCCTTTGGTTTCCAATGGCTCCTTATCCAGACATGTAATGCCCTCTCCTTTGGCCATAACCCCATGAACTTACATATGATTGCGTGCTCCGTCATATGCTCTCTATGAGCTTGTATCATTGGGTTGCTAAATATAACCCTAGGAATAATGCGTAGCTTGGATTTGCAGACTCCAGGAGTCTTTTTGGAAGCCAGTTTTTCACTACTACCTCCATTCTCCTTTTCTTTTCTCGTTTCCTGTTGATTCCCTTCCAGATCCTGATCTCTACTTCTTCTAGATGTCTCTTGATTTCTGGGTTCTGATATCTTGTCCAGTGGTTTTTTGAAATGATTCTTTCTCATTTCTTCACTTCCTCCTGTGACTGCTTGGCTGTAGGAAGGAGCAGCACTCCCCCCTGCACTCCCCGCCATAGTACCCTAAATCCAAAACCCTGTTTTCAACTCCAACCCTAGCTCACCAAGTGAATCGACAGGTCTCGGGATCAAATCTGCCCAATTGAGAGGACATGTCATTAATATATCACTTAAAATCAATCTTAATAATAAAAAATTGAAACATTTTTTTAAATAATTAATTAATATATCACTTAAATTAGAAAGTGGTTTGATTTCCAAATTAGAAAAAGACTTTCCTTTCAATTAAAATAATTAATGTCACTTAAAATCAATCTGAATAATAAAAAATTGAAACATTCTTTTAAATGATTAATTAATATATCATTTAAATTAGAAAGTGGTTTGCCTTCCAAATTAGAAAAAAACTTTCCTTTCAATTAAAATAATTAATATATCACTTCAAATCAATCTGAATAATAAAAATTTCAAACATTTTTTTTAAATAAATAATTAATATATCACTTAAAATCAATCTGAATAATAAAAAATTCAAACACTTTTTTTATTTAAATAACATATTTCGAATTTTGGAATTTAGAATCAATTTGCATTTATACTAACTTAAGTGTTATATCCTACCAATAGGAAATTTAAGATTAACATGGATTTATAATAGTGTTTATATAAAATCTCACCCATCCTTAATTAATGAACCACACTTGACCACACTTTTTGGCACTTGACCACACTTGTTGTTCAATCTGAAATAAATATGAAATTTAAGATTAACCAATCGGAAAATTAAGATTAACATGGATTTGTAATAGTGTTTATATAAAATCTCACCCATCCTAAATTGATGAACCACACTTACCACAGTTGTGGGCACTTGACCACACTTGTTGGTTCAATCTGAAATTTAAGATTAACCAATAGGAAATTTAAGATTAACATGGATTTATAATATTGTTTATATAAAATCTCGCGGATCCTAAATTGATAAACCACACTTGAACGCGCTTGTTGGCATTGACCACACTTCTTGGTTCAAGATTAACTAATCAAAAATTTAAGATTAACATGGATTTATAATAGTGTTTATATAAAATCTCACACTTGTTGGTTCAATTTGAAATAAATATGAAATTTAAGATTAACCAATCTGAAATTTAAGATTAACGTGGATTTAGAATAGTGTTTATATAAAATCTCACCCATCCTAAATTGATGAACCACACTTGAACACACTTGTAGGCATTGACCACACTTGTGAAGTAAATCTAAAATTTAAGATTAACGAATCTGAAATTTAAGATTAACGTGGATTTAGAATAGTGTTTATATAAAATCTCACTCATCCTAAATTGATGAACCACACTTGACCACAATTGTTAGCACTTGACCACACTTTGGTTCAATATGAAATGTAAGATCAACCGATCAGAAATTTAAGATTAACATGGATTTATAATAGTGTTAATATAAAATTTCACCCATCCTAAATTGATGAACCACACTTGACCACACTTGTTGGTTCAAAACATGTCATCCAACAAATTTCTCTTATGTGATTTCTAGAATGACTTTGCTTAATGAGATAAATTATCTATCAAATTTTAGAATATTCTCAAAATCTATAATAAAAATGTTTTAAAGTAGACAGCTTATAAAGTCTTTTGGTAATAATCAGATAAAAGAAATTTTTGGCTAATGCTCTTTGAACCAACAGGTGTGGTTCATCATCATCTAGTACTATGATGAACCACACTTGACCACACTTGTTGGCACTTGACCACACTTGTTGGTTCAAAAGGCGTCATCCCTTATGTGATTTCGACTTTGCTTAATTAGATCAATTATCTATAAAATTTTAGAATATCCTTAAAATCTATAATAAAAATGTTTTAAAGTACACATCTTACTCACTCACTATCTACTAAAAGACTTTTCTTAATTAGATCAATTATCTATCAAATTTTAGAATATTCTAAAAATCTATAATAAAAATGTTTTAAAGTAGACATCTTACTCACTCACTATCTACTAAAAGACTTTTCTTAATTAGATCAATTATCTATCAAATTTTAGAATATTCTAAAAATCTATAATAAAAATGTTTTAAAGTAGACATCTTACTCAGTCACTATCCTTCCTTTATTTTCACATTAACATAACTCAATAAATTATTGATTGTACCTTGAGAAGGTTTTATACTAATAATTTTTTTTGGATCTTGATGGTTGATTTTCAGACTGCTGTGGAAAAACCACCCTAACCACCTTTCTGGACAATGGTTTATCTAGTGAACATATTTGTGGTGATTTGGGTGTGATAGTATGGTAGCGTGACGAATTTCGTGCGTTGGGTTGACTCATTCTGTCTCTTTGCAAAGTGTTATCAATGTCCTCCCCATGCACCATCTGCTTCAAAATCACATCTTCCTCGTCACAAAACCTGAAAATTTGAATGGAAAGTCTCTGAATTTAAGAGGGGAACAATATAAATTCTCTATATTTAAGAGGGGAACAATATGAGATTATATAGAATATGTTTTAAGCATGGGGTTTATTCTCTGATATAGAAGGCAATGAATAAGAATGGGGGATGGAGTTGTCAAGCCTGAAGGGGGCTCACAAAATTCATGCTTTTCACATATACCACACCTGAAACTGGTTGAAAGCTTACATGCGTACAATTATTTACAGACAAGAAACGAGTTTATTAAGGGAACTGCATTGTAATTGTAATTTATGCCTCTGTGTGTCTGCCTTAGGGTTATTTTTGTCTATTGTACTATACTGGGTTGTGGCTTTGGATTCAAAGGAATGGAGACAACAACAATAGTATTCCATTTATCTTGTTAATGGAGACTGACAAACTACTTAAGCTTATTGCCACTGCTATGCAGGGCTTGTTATTCTTATTTGCCCTCTGTTGTTCTCCCCAATTATTTTGTATCACCATAATGTATGTTGTTGCCAACTTATGATTTTCTGGTTATATGAATGATTGATGGAAAAGAGTGTTGAACTACCAAAATTGTTTACAATGGTTTCTCTTATTCACCCTCTGTTGTTCTCCCCAATTATTTTGTATCACCATAATGTACCTCGTTGCCAAGTTATGATTTTATGGTTATAGGAATGATTGATGGAAAATAGTGTTCAAGTACCAAAATTGTTTACAATGGTGTCTCTTAAAATTTAAATGTCGCTGAACTAGATTGATTAAGTGCACTCATTGCACTAACAAGTTTGGATTTATTATGTTGCTTGCATTTTTAAAGAAAGAAATGGAAATAGTAGATAATGGTAGATGTTAATCACCTTTTAGTTTTGGCCACAACATTTTTGAGCGAATACATGGTTTTTCCATATAATATTGGTGCTGGATTTAACTTCATCTAAATATTCCAAAAGCCACATAGTAAATAAATATACATAATAGATGAATATATCCTTTAATTTAATGATTATAAACCACATCGTAAATAAATACACATAATAGATGAATATATCCTTTAATTTAATGATTACATTTTTCAACAACGTTACTCAAAGAGGAATATATGTTTTTTTATGAGTATTATGTATTATCAGTATTGATTGGCCTATATTGGTAAATTTTAATGGACTACTCTTCCTATTTTTTAATGAGTATTATGTATTATGAGTATTGATTGGACTATATTGGTCAATTTTAATGGACTACTCTTCCTAGAGCTGGCCATATACATAATGAACTCATGGGATATAGATGAAGTGTCCAATCTATGTATAAAGGATCATTCATAAAGTTGTGATGCAATTTCAAATGTGGAAATACCACCATCATGTTGTTCACTTCTTAAAAGATCAAGAACTAGTCTTTATTACAAGCATTATACTGTCTATAATGTAAATAATTTAGCTTTATCTTCCACCTTTACATGCAATTTTCTTTATTAATTCTTATTTTAATGATGATTTACATGTCAAGCTTGTTCCTCAATTTATATCTTACGGGGTTTCCTTCGCAACATCTGTTACAAATGCTAGTTTATAAATTTTAATAAATTTCATTAAAAATACCAAAGAAAAATATTAAAGTAAAAAATAAAAAAAAATCTACACCATCCAAATGCTCCAGAAGTTATCAAAAGTAAGTAAATTCACTTTTACTTGTGACAAATTTCCTAAAATTTAGATTCAATATTCTCACACTTACGGTACGTTTCAATGCTGATTAGCTATAAAATTAAGAGTCTTGTTACTGGGTTGAAGCTGGAGTTATTGGGATTGGGGATGATCCATTCTTGTATTAGAAATCAATTGGTTGGAAATTTGAACTGTAAGAACATTTATTATTAATTACATTTATTATAATTAATGACCATTCAGACACCTTCACTAGTACTAAATGAGATCAGTCACTATCTCACTGAACACAAGCTAGAACACCGTTCTGTTCTGACCGAGCTTCTGCAGACTCCAAGTATTGTTGGAGTAACACCTCTGATATCCTTTTCATAAAGGATTGGTAAAAAATTCAAACTCAAGTTAACAACGTTTAACCTAAGCACACAACTTTTCGTTGGAGTAACAACTCTGATACGCTTTTCGTAAAGGAATGCAAAACAATTCAAACTCAAGTTAACAACATTTAACCTAAACACATAACTTCTTGTTGGAGTAAGACCCATGAGATGCTTTTCATAACCTAAAATTCAAACTAAACAACATTTAACCTAAACACAGAACCTAAGACCACATTTATGGAGGGCAGGACTCACACATTGTGGGTGTCAAGCGCACCGTATTATCAGGCTTCGCACGCGCAAAGGAGAGAAAGCATGACCATGGCCGCACACTGTCGACATTTCGGATCAGAGATGCTAACATCATCGATTCAGCAGCCCCGTCGTGGCGTCCATAGCGAAAGACACGCATATTCAACCGGGTAAAGGACAGAATCCAGACGAGTAGCATTCATATTATGTCGGGATTCTCACGATCATTCACTTTTATTTTCAGTTCATTTTAGTCTCTGTTCAAGGTTCCTGATTGTACCACGGGATCCTAGAGATTGGTCCTTTTTTCACTTATTTGGTTACACAGTTCTTGATCAACAAAACGCCTGTTAGACGATTAGTAGGGTTCTCAGCTGCAGATCGGCGTAGGGATTTTCCAAATGCCTTTCAAGAGGCCGGGGAGAGATCCCATATGCATTTTCAAGAGGCTTGGAATGAAATAATACATGAAGCCTGCTGGAAGGGATTGCCATGGATTGCCATTCACATGGTTGAGAGTAGCATGTTGGTAGTTCAATGGCAAGGATATAATCCAATAGTTAAGTGGAGAGGTTAAGTGGAGAGGTTTCGTCTTCACAAGTTTTGTGAAAAATTGTGGTTTTAACAATTTCAGATCATAAAAAAAATTGTTCCAACCATTGGGAACAGACTTGGACAGTTGTACCAGCAATTGGAATACTAACAGACTTCGAATGCTTGCACCGTCAGAATTTCGTTCAGGGAGAACCAGAGGTTTCTTGAATGGAATTTACGTTGAGGAAACGATATTGGGCCGAGTCCGTAGCAATGGACGGAATTACTGGCTCTAAGGTAGCTCTATCGTATTGTTTTTCCTAGTGCTTTGCTTTGGATCACAATGCAGTTAACTAGGAAAAGACAATAGATAAGTTTAAGTAGGCATAGAGGGGAGGCCAGGCATTTTTTATTTCCTCGTCATACGAATTTCTCGAATCTGTGGAACTTTGTAGTTTTTCATATTGTTATGATAGGGATTATTCATATAAAAATTGGAATCCGAAGCAGCTATTGACTTCCGTTGCTTCTTTGTGTTGAATAACTTTTCTGTTTCGCTACCTCTGGTACTGTATATTTTTGTTACCCAACAGTGATTAATCCTGATGGTGCAGTGCTCTGCATGAATCGTGTTGTGTGTTTTTCTACGAAATACAGACACGGGTGTTCAGGACCTCCTAATTTTTTTGTCGAAGAAATGAAATTATTTTTTTATTTTTGATGGGGCTGAGAGGCTTATTGTACAGATAAGTATAAGGTTAATGTGTGATTTATTTTAGATCTTTTAATTCATATTCTTAAAATATAAACAAATGTATCGATAGTGTTTTATTTATAAGTCATAATTTATAATAATAAGTAGAAAAATAGAAAAAATTTGATTTAAAAAAATTAGAAATAACTATTTATAATTGATTTTAACAAATAATAAATAATAAAAATACCAATAAAAAGATTACACTAATTTTTTATTATATTTTTAAAATATTAAAATAAAAAAAAATTGATTAAAAAATATTAAAATAATTCAGAAATAACTATTTATATTTATAATTGATTTTAACAAAATAATAAATAATAAAAATTTATAACAAAATAATAAATAATAAAAATATGAGTAAGACTAATTTCTTAAAAAATAATAGAATTTTTTTTATATATAAATTTAAAATAATTTTTATATTATATTTATTAGTCTAGATTTATCTAATTCTAAATCTCTAATAGAATTTTTTTTATATATAAATTTAAAATAATTTTTATATTATATTTATTAGTCTAGATTTATCTAATTCTAAATCTCTAAATTGATTATGGATGTAAAGAAAATAAATTCTTAAAAATATAATTTTTTTCCTTAATAGGTAAAATTTTATGAAATATTTATATCTCAAAAAGTTTGATCTCTCAATTCATTATGGATTGTAAATTACATAAATCTAAGTTGGTATTAATTGACAGTAAAATGTTTTTTATAGCTTGAGTTGGCCTAATGGTTAAGAACATGTGTTTCCTCCTAAGAGGTCACAGCTTCAAAACCAGAGTGGGCTAGAGTATATATGCCTTAGTAGACTTAACAGATAAATCTAAGTTGGTATTAATTCACAGTAAAATGTTTTATATAATTGGATGAGTGATAAATGACTGGGATGTCGGTTATGTAGAGTATATTTATATCTTTTTGTTGGCTGTCCATTTTTAAAACGTAACAATAAAAGTTTGGTGAAATTTTGAAATTTTTTTATAATTTAAATATTTATTTTTTAATATATAATATGTTTTTTAAAATAGTAAAATATTTATTTGGATATACAGATTTCACAATTCAAACTCTTACCTTCGACATCAAAATAAGATATACTTTTCCATATTTATTTAACATATGAACCTATTCGGTGAAAGGAATCAAATTTGGTAGAAACTGACCTCCCTAAGTCTGCAGCAGAGGAAATGATTGAAGTGTAATTTAAACAGTAAAAAATGAGTTTCACTACAAAAGTCAGCAACCACCGAAAACCATCATAACAACAAACGACTGGAATGTAATTCAAGCTTTTATGGCCAGAGAAAAATCAGTTTCAGGATCAAAGTGAGCAACCACTGGAAAACAGAATAAGAACAGATACACAGTACCAACGACATAACAATTCAAATTACAGAAATTCATGGATGTTTCTTTCATCGGAATGGTCTTTCTTGTTTTAATTTTTGAAGGACAGCTTGGATTCGGCGTGGGCTTTAAGTCTTTTCTGAGAACAGGTGCACTGAAGGTCAGTGATGGACTCGTGCTGTACAAATATCATTTTGTTTTAATCAGCGCAAACTCTGCAACTCCCAAAACTAAATGTACTGCGCAGTGGCTGCAACCCTTTCCCCTAATTCTGATATGGTCTATTGTCATGGATTTCTATCTGGATGCAACCATAATTCTGGACTGAACTCCGCAGTCACACAACCTCGCAAGTGAGAGGAATAAGTATGATTAGCTTTATTATAACTGAGATGATTTAGTTATCTTTTTGGTTAGAAGTAATTTTTGCATTCACATGAAATTAATTGCTCACTGAAGGTAATGATACAGGTTTCGAAATTTAATGAGACTTTTAAGTTTTTCATCCACGAAAAACCACAATATGGTATGGGAGTTTTGGCCCATATTCAATTCTCCATATTCTATTGAGCTAACTACCACCTTAAACTTCAACATTTGTACTATTATATATAATAATACTACAAAAAAACAATTCATTAAAAACTAATATGTAAGTGTGTAACCGAAAACCTCAGCATTCTTATAACCAATGCCCAGAAGGATAACTCAACTCATTTGTTATATAACTTTACATACATGGATATAATTATAAATTTTCCTTCTTTTTTAGATTTATTGGAATTTATAAATATAAGTTTTTTCATTCTATGTTAAAGGTAAAGGTATAGGTAGATTAATCAATTACTAGATTTTTAATGGTTAATTCTGGGCAATGATTATTTATTTTTTCAAATCCAGTGATTTCTCACCTGGTTTTGAGGATGAATAACATTAATTGATTCGAAAAGTGACAAACTAATCTTTTTTTCTAGATTTATTGGAATTTATATATATAAGTTTTGTCATTATATGTTAAAGGTATAGGTAGATTAACCAACTGCTAGATTTTTTATCGTTCACTTTGAACAATGATTATTTATTCTTTCAAATCCAGTGATTTCTCACTTTGTCCTGAGGATGAACCACATTAGTTGATTCAAAAAGTGACAAACTGATATCTAAAAAGAATATAAACATTTAGATGAGAGCCCCTATTACTCATATAACCTTATATAAAATAAAATTTATATTAAATTAACTGTTTTTATTTCTAAGGCAAAATAATAATTTTGTTAAATTTATAGAAGTATTTATTGTAAAATATAATTTTTAAAATTTTAACTTAATTATTAAATCAATAATAAAATTTAATTTCCATAAAATATAACAACAACAACATTTGTAAAATTCCACTTACATTACAAAATAACTTTCCTACTCAAACTAGCTAGCATCAGAAAACAAAACTATCATCAGTAATACAAAATTGGTCCTTGGAATGCACATAGGAACAGTACAATCAGTTAAATTATATGCTAACTTATATGATCTCCAGTATATACCAACACCATCATTGGGGAGAACTGGCCTTGGAACCTAACGTTTACGTTGACCGTTAATAGTTAAGTCATTTCAAGCGATATAAACATATTCCACTAGAGGCAGCAGTGTCCTGATTGGTTTTTATGCTTCAAAATGTGTTTTATATATAGCAGATTTAGTTCTTCTAAAATTTCCAGAATAGTCTAAGTATACGTATGCAGGTTTTACAGTTCAAACTGTTGTAGTGATATCAATAATTTGATTTCTATTTCGTTTTTCCATATAAATAAAAAACATAGCATATGAATATATTATCTGATCATTATTTCATAGCATAATGAGAAGAATGAAATGAGGTAGAGAGGTAGGTTGAGGTAGATAATGATATGACTATGGTTATGGAACTCCATGTAGTTGCAGCAACAATTCTGGACTGAACTCCGCAGTCTACGCAACCTCGCAAGTGAGAAGTATGATTTGCTTTGCTCAGTATTCATGCCGTTTTTTCATTTTTCTTGAAAGCGTATTTCTAGATTTACTTATTTTCCCAGTGATTTATTGAAATCAATGAATATAAAGTTTTGTTTCTTTCCCAAAGGGATGACCTCGCTCTTTATGACTTATATAATTTTAAGTAACATTGATGTAATTTTAAATGTTCTCTTTTCCCAATTATTTAATGGATTTAATAAATATAATTTTTTTTGTTTTTATCATTATTATAATTTTATAAAAAGTAATAAAAGAAATATTATCATAATCTTTAAATAGAATTTTAATTTAATTTTTAATAATTATTAAGTAGATGATAGAAGTTTAACATACATAAAAATATCATTGAATTTATTTAGTAATAATAATATGGATAGAGGTTTGACATAGTCATACTCTTATCATTTTTCAGTTTAATTTAAAAAAATTGTTATGTTCACTCGTTTCCATTAAGATTTTATTTCTATCATTAAATTATCATTGCTTATTGATATTTTAATATATTTAATTTTTGTGTGTAAGGTTTGATATTTAATTATTGTTGAAAATGAGGACAAGTAGTTTACTTGACAATAAGGGTTGCCCCACAGGGTAACCAATCCAAAACCACCAATTTAATGTCTTAAGATTACATATACTAAGTTTAACTAGGGTGTCCAACACAACAATAGGCAGAACTGAAAGTGATTTACAAAAAAATATATGATGGCGCGCATGTTGGCCTCTAGCCATGAAACTAAGAGTAATGGTGCAAAACATCACTAAGTTAAACTAGATAGAAAAAGACAAGAATTTACATAGTAATTACCCATTGAATTGGCCAAGTTTGGATAACTTGAGACAATGCGTTGGCCGGGAAGAGACACTAACCACAAGCTACATCCACGGGTTTTAGACACCTCAAGCCTTTCGTCCAACTCCTCTGGGTCACAGACAACAAAATTACTACCAACACGACCCACAAACGACATGCATGTAGTGAGCAGCCAAACATCAACCCACTAGCATTCGACGAGTAGCCAACAAACCATCATGCTCTTCTCTGTGCTTGAACTTGTCCCTCTAACTAATAGGTTGGTGCATATCATCTCGGTGTGACCACGACATAACCAGAAGTATTCCTTCATCCGACCAACATGGCTACTAAGAAGCAGTGAAACATGGCTTTTGTCCTTCACTAATTGTCTAGGATGATGAACCATAAGCCATTGATAACTATGATTGGGAAAATTGGGCCAAAGAATTTCCCTCCCAAGCTTACAAGACAAAAAAAGTTGACCAGGGTGCCTTGTTTCCGAAACCAATAATCCTTATCATGCTAAAGCACCAAATGGATGACTAAGGAGCGCTGCAAAGACCCATTGTAATTACCCGAGAGAGTGGTCAATTTACCTTGGTCCTGGAAGAGAATCATAATGCAAATTGGATCCTCTAAGTAGCCAAAGAAATCTGACAGGCCTCCCAATTCCCCATGACTAGTATATTACTAAACCCAATGTCCTAGTTAATGAAAAGAGAAATATTTCGAATGTCGGCATAGTCGTTCGTTGCCATAGTACTATAAAGATGAGTGAAATTGTAGTGGACATACACCATGGCTCGACCGACAACCCAAAATAGGTTGGTAGTCTCAATGAACACAATGAGATGTATACTCCCTTCAAATGCAGAGGCATTAATCCTTCTCAAATTTCCCTGAGGACGGATGACCATGTAATGATCAAATGTCATCATAATCCTAAGGTTGGTGTACTGACTTGCAATGGTGGAGAGGGATATTTACATGATGATATTAAAATGATCATATGTTTGTGATGTGATCCACGCATGACCTCCCACCAAGAGAGCCAAACTACCATTAACATTCTTGTCAACTTGGTTTCTTTGTGTAACAACCTCAAGTTAAAAATCCATGTAATAAAGTTAATAAAGGAAAACTAAGACCAAGGTCATAAGACATGTATTCCAAGTTGAATGTTGGGGAAAACATCCTAGCAAGTGTTCATTTGGTTTATTATGGCTAAAGGGAAATTGACAAAGGCAATGGAAAGGCTTCAGAAAGGCAAGAGGCATTAATAGGCATTTTATTTATGAAAGTAATGGAAATTAGGATAAAAGGAAGGTGAATGGTGATAGGTTGCATGTGATCAGGAAAATGGCGAAAAATAATGGAAACGAAGAAAATAGAGGCCTCATTGATAAAAAAGGATTCTGAGGATTAGTTCACAACCTTTTGTCAGTTTTTGCTTGGAGCACTCTATTATAGAAATTTTTGTGCCTTACAACATTGAGCAAGAAATGTCCATAATCTAAGGGATCAAAAGTCCCTAAACATGTTGTTCCTACCCCTAAAGGAACAAGGTCAATAAATTACAGCTTCTCCTAGAAGTTCTCCACCAGAAACTACTCAAAATTGGTCAAAACTAGATCAGTGCACCCTCAACACAAAGGTTTTGACATTCAGCGCAGGTTGTACACACGGGAATTACGTTTCAGTGCACCTAAATACACTGTGAGGGTGCGCTGATCAGAAAAAGACAAGTGGCGGAGACAGTTTGCGAGGTGGATGATCATGGAATCTTCTAGAAACTTCTCATGGGACACTTGTCTCTCAAAATCGCCCAAGGATGAGTAAGAGATCAATGAGATCTCCAAGTGGCATCAAGAACTATCAGAGAGAAGACACTAATCAAAAACCCAGAGCTAACTCACACCTCTACAAATATCTATATATAGATCTCTCATCCCAGAGATCCAGAGGTTGGAGGCTGGAATTTTGTTATTGCAAAGAATTGTTGTTGGTTTGAGATTGAAATCATTGGGTGCTTAGTGTTTTGAGGGAAGGTGAAGATAGGAATTTCATTTGCTGGGAAGGAGATGCTGGATTGGAGCCCTCTGGGTTGTATCTCTTCCTGAACCTTGTTATTCATCAATAAAGCTATCTTGGTTTCTCCTATATACTGGTGTATCTTTGATGTATGATTGCATTAGTATGTTTAGTTTATTTCTAATCATGAACTAGTTATGAATATGAATCTATGTCTTTGTGTAGTGTTCTCTTCTTGTGATCTTGCAGAAACCTCTTGAAGTTGGACGAGCGAGAAGGCAAGTAGCTGGGAACTCCCAAAGAGAAGAGAAACCAGATCGAGGGACAAACGGAAGACACCGGTTAGTCCATCCATCTCTCTTCATTCTTAATTCATAAAAGAAGAATACTAGAATAGCTGTCTCTGTTTGTTGCTAAGGCACTGTCACACCTCAGGTGGATAGGATCGTCCTGCATAGGCATTTTTCCCCACAACAAATTGGCGACTCCGCTGGGGAGATCTGTTTAGTCATTTTATTTGTGTCTCTATCATTGTTTGTTTCATAGACTCAACAGCAACAATCGAACTGCATCTGCTATTCTCAGATGCAAGGTAGACAGCTGTTGCTTTGATCCAATCACTCGATTTGTCTATGATCTGAACAATGGACTCACAAATGATTTGATGATCCATTGTGATAGATCTTAGCCCTTCCTCAAAGCATCCCTTTGATTGTACCTTGCTTGTTGCTTTGATTTGGTCTGAAACTGTAGATTAAATAGCAAACTGTGACCCAGAACCCAGTGAGAAACTCTCGTTTCTCCTTCAGCGCAAACCCTGTGAAGAGGTTCTGCATTTCAATGCAGGTCCCGTGAAGGCTACCTGCGCTGAATGTCAAAACCCCTGTGTTGAGGGTGCGCTGATCCAGTTAGGCCTTGTGCAGCTGGGGTTCTCTGCTCTGTTTTACCTTGTTTTGATCTCTGATTTTTGTAGCCTGTAACTAGCATAGGTACCTGTATGATAACTCCTTTTCGCTGCTTAAATTCCGCCTCCTTTTGTACAAAAAGACTGTGAGTGTTTTTATGTGTTTGTGGCATCATTTACAGTTTTCCTTTGCAAGAGTGAAATAATCATCCTGTAGCCCTTGATTCAGATATGTTGATTGTGATCTTAGGAGAGAGTTCATTGGCTGTTGACAGATTGATTATACATTCATTTTGCTTTTGGCTTGAGTTTGTCTCTTTTGAGTGTCAAAACAAGTGTTCATTTCGAAAGTCGTAAAGTGTTGTGTTCTCTTCTACCCTTTCTGATTTCGAAAAAAAAAAAAAAAAAGTAAAGTTGTTTGTATTTGTCATTTAAAAGCAAATTCAAAGTTGTACAAAAAGCTTTCTTTTTAGGCATCAATATTAAGAAAGCGGAAAACAAACACCTGCATTGTGCATTTGCATCTTGATAGTTTGCATGCTTGATTTAGGAAAAGTGCATTAGAGTGTGTTGATTGCTCTTTGAGAAAAGACGGTGTCTTTCTTTTCCCTTTGTAGCTAGGATTTTCATTGTTGAAAAAAGAGATAAAACTTGCTTATCATCTTTAGACTACATTTAGGAATTGTATCATACATCTCGTGGTGAACCTCAAAAGGAAAACTTCTAAAAGGATCAACCTAAAATAAATTGAATGAACTTAACAACGCTTTGTAACTTAACGCACAACATAGAGGTCTAGGCTAGAGACGTGTTCCAGCGTTGTAAAGCCTGGTGACTGTCGATCTCGCTGATGGTGGGTGATTCCTCTTGAGGGACGATAGCGCCAGTACGGATTGTGCTCCTACGTACCGTCAAGTATATATTGGGAGACCCCTATAGACATAAAACCTTTATCCTTAGGAAGCCGTGTCGGCTGCCCTACTGATTGCAATGCACTGAACACGGAATTCAGGAAGATTGACCGCCCGTACCTTAAAAAGTATTCTGCGGTTTTGCGAAAAGTTTGGCACACCCTCTACCAAGAACTCTAGAGCAGTTCGTTTTGGCCTTTTTCAGACTCTATAACGGAAAAAGTCCATCCGAGCATTTGTCACTTCGGGCTCATTAAAACATCGAAGGAGACTAGAGTCATCTTTTGATTTTTCTCGACTCTTTAAAATTGAAAAAGAAGGTTGTGTCTAAGCGTCGTTAAAATTTATTCTAAACGGAATAATCATCACCATTCCCTCGTTGATCTTCGAAGTTAGTCTCTTTTCATCGTAAGTTCTTGTAGAATCGCTAGAAAATCGTTTGGATAGACTAGATATGTCTGAACAACCGTCGACATCCAGGACTGTTTCATCCGACACAGCAGCGGCAGAGCCTCCTGCTGCTACCCCAACGATGTTCGATGGTATACCATCTGTCCCGGCAAGTTATCAACAACAAGCCAGAGTCCCATCAGGGACTGCTTCGCTGACATGGTTAGTTCCTATTTCTTCATCCGGATTATCGTCTGGTATTTCTTATGTTGAAACTCAACAAATTGATCCAATGTGTCTTTAAAGGCCAATCTGCCCTTTAAGTACTGGATTGCCACCATATGGAGGGCAATATGCCTTTTCATTGTTCCCTCCCGGAGAACAACCATATGGGAGTTTACAACAAAGTTCAGGTCAAACTGGAATTACATCCAGTGGTTGGATACCAATACTGCCTCAGCAACCAAGGGTTGTATATTCAATGCAACCAGTCCACCCTGTGTCGAATATTCCCACTATACCTGCTATGGTTACTACGTCGCAAGTACAAGCGCTACCTGTTGTATGTCAATCCCAACAGCCTCACGTTGCAATACAACAGCCTCTTGTCTCAACGACTCAATCACAACCTCAGGTTAGTGCCTCCTTATCTGGAGCGACTCAGGATCAAACAAGTATTGTGACTCCTCATCTTGTTCAATCATCCAGTATTGGTCAACAGCAAATGGTTCAACAACCAGAGCTGGTTCAAACTCAACAACCCCCATTCCAGCAATCATATCAAGGACCTGAGCAACAAGTCTTTGTAAGTAATGGGCAATCGCATTTCCAAAGCGGTAATCAACAACCATATTATAATGGTTATGCCCATCAACCTTGTCAAGGTTGCCAGCATCAAATACATTATGCTGGTATGAAAAGACCCACTGCTCAGGCGATTCCATCTTATCATGGGTATGCTTCGCCTAACCTGAATCAACAGTTGCCCTTTGTAGCAACTCTAGAATTACCAAATCTAAACCGGCTGACGAATGATCCAATTGCTTATGCCCCTTGGTGGCCAGCGATTCTGCATAAACTTCCGTCAGATATTCCTAAATTTAATGGAAATCCGGGTGAAGATCCGTCGAATCATGTGATGACATTTCATCTGTGGTGTTCATCAAACACCCTAAACGATGATTCGATTAGGCTTCGCCTTTTTTAGAGGACGTTAACTGGTCCAGCGGCAAAATGGTATATTGAATTGCCTAGAGCTTCGTTCAACAACTTCAGTACCTTAGCCACGACTTTCTTAACCCATTTTCAATTACCGATAAGGTATGAAACGGGAACGGAACTCCTAACCAACTTCAAACAGACAATGGCCACTCACATATCTGATCATATACATGAGTGGCGACGTCGTCATAGGATGGTAAAAACATACGTTCCCGATCAGCTATTAGCTGAATGGTTTATCAAATCCTTACTTCCTACAATCACGGAAGATGTGGCAAAGGGGGGAGTCATAACAGAAGAGCAAGTCATCTCTCATGTGTAATATCTGGACTTGGTCTATACTCAGTTTGGCACGCTCTACGACAAAATACCTGACGCCCCTAGACCGTAATTCTCAATTCCTCCTCCTCCTAAATCAAATAATGACTCTCATGCCATCGATGGCGTGATTGGCACGACAGACACGAAATCGACAAAGGCTACATCTAAATGGGCCCGTAAGATTTCCAGTCAAAATGCGAATGAGGAACTTCTTGCCTCGGAACTAAATGTCGCGTCGACCGACAAGGGAAAACAACTGAAGCAACCAGGGGGCAAGAAGAAAAAGAAAGGGAGAAAAAGGAAACCCCCTGCGGGGTGTCATATATGCGATGAGGATCATTGGACGAGAGATTGTCCACATATAGCTGAAGTTAAGAAACTCTTTAAGAATTCAAAAACCTCAGCAGTATTGACTGATCCGTTTCCAAGCCCGGGTACCAAACTGGTTGCTAATCAAAATTCTTCCCGATCCCAAGTGCTTATGTTGTCTATCTCAAAGCAGCAAAATGATGCTTTGGCAAGGAATAAAGATTACGGGAATCCACAGGTGTCGAATAACAATGCTAATGAACAACCTAGTAGTTCGACAACAACTTTGACCAAATTTGTGCCACCCACCATTCCTGAACAAATGATAAAGTCGCCAAAGGGAGTAGTGTACAAGTCGACATTTAATCCTCGTGCAAAAATAGCACAGAATTATAATATAATAGAGGACCTGGCCCAATCGTCGTCCGCTATGTCGACGCTTGAGGTACCGCAAAATTGCCTCGCCCAAGAGCAAGCTTTATTATGAGCAATAGGTGAAATTGACCCAATGGACTCCAATCTTGTGGCCTTTGATCATAAAGGATATGACCCTTAGTTACCAGCTCAACTAGCTTTCCTTATTCAAGTGAAAGCCCTCAACAAAACTGTTCATCGAACAGTTATTGATGAGGGGGCATCTACGTGTATTATGTCGATGAGTTGCTGGAAGAATTTCGGCTCACCACCCTTGTCGAGATCGTCAACGACGCTAAAAGCATTTGATGAATGATCATACACTCCATACGGGATTTTAAATAACTTGCAAGTTGAACTAAGGGGAAAAACAGTAGGAATTGATGTTGAAGTAATTGATGGAAACCTCGATTACAACATCCTACTGGGAAGGCCTTGGATATATGCCATGGCCGCAGTTGTGCCGACCTACTTCAGGAAGATTGCATTTCCATTTCAAGGAGGAATTACAGTCGTCGACCAACAAACTTTCCTCCCCGACAGTTCGCAAGTTACGGGAAGCATTCCAATGATCCATGGAAGCAATCATTCGCTTCAAAATATTGGAGTAGGTCTCCTAAAAGACCCTGCCTTAATGGGTACTTTTGCCCTACCACCTGCAAGTAATCTGGTGGAAGTGGCCACAGTGGAAACCTACAATATGAAATCTTCTATATCTAATGGATTCGGAAGATTCCTAAATATTTTGTCAGCGTGGATCATCGCCCTAATAGAAATACTGTAAATACAGTGGGCTCCGAGGACGGTTCTAATCTCATGTCAACCTCGTTAAAAAATGAAACAAGGAGTCATGAGGATAGTTCTTTTACTGTGTCAACCTCATTAAAAAATGAAACAATCTCCTTTCCAAATCTCAAAGGTAAACCTTCATTCCAACCACCAAGTTGAATGCAATGAAGCTTGGGGGGCATGCACCTCGATTTGTGTTATTATGCTGGGGGCATCAAAACTTATCGATTAGTTTTAGCACACAGTTCATGCTCGTTAAAAAATAAACGCAAAGATCGAGCAGTTTTAGCACACAGTTCATGCTCGTTAAAAAATAAATGCAAAGATCGAGCAGTTTTAGCACACAGTTCATGCTCGTTAAAAAATAAACGCAAGATCCGAGCAGTTTTAGCACATAGTTCATGCTCGTTAAAAAATAAACATAAGATTGAGCAGTGTTTTTCCGCGTTTAAGCTCGTTAAAAAATGAACTATCTCCCGGTAAATAACCACCGTGAATGTAATCTTATCAGCCATTAAAGCCTTGGTCGTGTTTGCACCGTCACCTCCACTTTTCCATTGGCCGATCGTTCACCTCCATATGATTGTTTACCCATTTTGAGGAACAACTGCGAAGAGTGATTTCACTAGCCATCCTTGTGACACTGTCGTGCTTGGAAAATTCCAACCCTTACTTGGAATCAGCTGCTAACCCATTTCATCACTCATTCCTCAAAAGACGAGTCTTCTTTAAGCTCTTTTCATCTGACTCGTAAAATATGAAAATATTGCCGAGTTTTGGCCTTCCAGCTCGTTAAAGCGACTGGAAGTGCTATCCCTCCTCTAGATTTTAATCTTTTTGGACCTGAGGGATTATTACACAAAAATATCGAGCGCTTGTTTTGTTCGGCTCGTTAAAACTATCGAAAACTCATCCCTTCTGTATTGTTTTATAATTTTTTCGGAGTTGACTTTACATACCTTTTCAGACTCTCTAAAAATGAAAAGGACCGAGTTATCCTTGTCGTTAGACTCGTTAAATGCATTAAATAGCGACAAACTTGTCTTTAGATGAGAACAAGTTTCACTATCGCTAGGCTCGTTCAAACATAGCGATAGGCTTGCCCGAAGGGCAAGCTATAGAACAAGCATATGTTATCCTCCTCAAGCTTGACAAAAATAAAGAGGTACTGGTCAGCAATGAATGGGGAAAACTTGGGAGAAACTCAAGAAAACTTTGATGGTAGCAAGTTGCTCTTGAACATGACACTTTTCCTCCGTACCACAGTCGGGTTGGGTTGTTTCGTTCACCGGTCACATCACCATGGTCTCGCCATACCATCCATATTTGGGGTAATGCTACCGATCCATCGCATAAATGTCGCCATATGTTCAAGAGAAGTTGTTCAGAAAAGTCAACCGTGTCCCATCCACTGCCATACATTATCCTTCATCCTTTCATGACCGCCACCCTAAATCATATATCATCAGATCGTTTTCACCTCCATCAAAATCATTTGCTCCGTTCCGTGTCACTGATGTGGGATTCATTAAGGCCCTCCTTTGACGGATCGCTTCTTGTCGACATCAGCTCATTATCCAAGAAGTTGATCTAGGAACAACCCCTTTAGTGCTTTGAAGCTTGCATGCCTCAATGGAAAGTTTCTCACTTCCGGCGACAGGTATACATCAATGACCTTCGACCGAAAGATTTTGCGTGGTGTTCGACGTCAAGTCCTTTATTCACACCACGTGAATTGTACTACAGTACCTTGAGGGTCATTATCATTATCGGTGATTCCTCTCACGCTTGCTAATGATTTACCTCATTGACCGGTAATCAAGCGATGTCTTTCCATGTTCGACTTCAGAACATTTCTCACATAGATCGACTTGTACTTAGAGTGAAGATCGAACGAGTTTGAAGACCCCAGATCTAGTTTCATCCATTCGGGCTGCGATATATATTCAGGAAAGATAAAGACATTGACATGTACATCATTGCACCAGATAATCATCCTACACAAAGGATGATAATTTCATCAAAATTATCAGTCTACCATCAGACGATTATCTGTTCTATGTACAAAAAAATGAATTTATAAAGCTGAGCATGGGAATGCCCGCCTCAGCTAGATCATGAAAGCAGTATGAAAAATAATGTATTGTATTGTATCTTATTACAGGTCTCCTCCCAGCATTGAAAGAACTTCGCATCCTCCTGATAAAGCATTTCACCCGATAAACGGCCTCATACTTTAGGGGGAAACTGTTATAGACATTTTTGTGCCTTACAACATTGAGCATGAAATGTCCATAATCTAAGGGATCCAAAGTCCCTAAACATGTTGTTCCTACCCCTAAAGGAGCAAGGTCAACAAATTACAGCTTCTCCCAGAAGTTCTCCACGAGAAACTACTCAAAATTGGTCAAAACTGGATCAGTGCACCCTCAACATAGAGGTTTTGACATTCAGCGCAGGTTGTACACACGAGAATTGCGTTTGAGTGCACCTAAATACACTGTGAGGGTGCACTGATCAGGAAAAGACAAGTGGCAGAGACAGTTTGCGAGGTGGATGATCATGGAATCTTCTAGAAACTTCTCATGGGACACTTGCCTCTCAAAATCGCCCAAGGATGAGTAAGAGACCAATGAGATCTCCAAGTGGCATCAAGAACTATCAGAGAGAAGACACTAATCAAAAACCCAGAGCTGACTCACACCTTTACAAATATCTATATATAGATCTCTCATCCCAGAGATCCAGAGGTTGGATGCTGGAATTTTGTTATTGCAAAGAATTGTTATTGGTTTGAGATTGAAATCATTGGGTGCTTAATGGTTTGAGGGAAGATGAAGATAGGAATTTCATTCGTTGGGAAGGAGATGCTGGATTGGAGCCCTCTGGGTTGTATGTCTTCCTGAACCTTGTTATTCATCAATAAAGCTATCTTGGTTTCTCTTATATACTGGTGTATCTTTGATGTATGATTGCATTAGTATGTTTAGTTTATTTGTAATCTTGAACTAGTTATGAATATGAATCTATGTCTTTGTGTAGTGTTCTCTTCTTGTGATCTTGCAGAAACCTCTTGAAGCTGGACGAGCGAGAAGGCAAGTAGCTGGGAACTCCCAAAGAGAAGAGAAACCGGATCGAGGGACAAACGGAAGACACCGGTTAGTCCATCCATCTCTCTTCATTCTTAATTCATAAAAGAAGAATACTAGAATAGCTGTCTCTGTTTGTTGCTAAGGCACTGTCACACCTTAGGTGGATAGGATCGTCCTGCATAGGCATTTTTCCCCACAACACACTCTTTATTCTCTCTACTCTCTATTAATTTTGCACACTTAGAGGATTCTTGGTACACCTTAGCATTGAAGAAAGGAAGGAAAAGGAAGGGAAAGAAAGAAAAGGGAAGCAAAGATTAAGCAAGGAATAATGGGATCAAGTGGCTACAATAGGATTACTTGCAGGTATCGAGTTCCATGTATGATTTCCTTATTGGTTTTGGCATGCATGGTATATGCATGTGTGTATTTGGTTCTTTCATTATCATTCGCATGGGTTTTTCCACATGTGACAGTGGTTTCAACCTTGCCTTGCCATTTCTCGATAGCCATGGTGTTATGGGGTTCTTTCATTTAGTTGAGTTGGATTATGAGATGCTTTCGAAATTGCGTGAGGTGGTCTCAAGAAAATTCCAAAAGGCCTAGAAATCTGTGGATAGTAAAGGTGGGATATGCAGTAAATACTACGGGTGGATATGGGAAAATTCGTCATGGTTTAGGTGGAGAGATCCACAGACATCAATGCTTGTATAGGCATAGTGATCCCTCAACCGATATATTGCGGGATTGTTGTAAAGACGGGTAGTGTATGTTTCTTATTTGGGCATAGGAATCATTGACCAGTATATGGTAGGATTGTGGTAAAGCCTAAGGAAGCCCTTGTTATTTTGTTGTGCGTCCCACATTTAGCATGGAATATGGATGAGGGTGACTGGTTGAAAGAAAGATTTGGTTCAGCCTAATCTATGGTCAGGTGGTACGTGGAAGTCCCTGATTTGATTGAATTTGCATATATTAATAAGAGCTCTTTTCCTCTTTTGTATTATGTGTAAATGTACTTGTCATTATGTGGCTTGAATGGTTATTCTATCATTGATATTTCTCTTGTTATATGTTGGTTATAATCATGGTTTATGACAACCTTGAGTTATGGCTCTCATCATGTTTTTGGTAATATATGAAACATTAATGAATGAATGACTTAATAGATGATAATGCAGATATTGTGAAAGGGCATATGACCTTCTTAACAGATCACAGATAAGTATGATGCCCCGATGTTAATATGTGTTTTCATGACCTATAAATTATATGTCCATGATGTTCTTGGCGAAATGCCTGTCATGGTTAGGATGAGTCAGGTCACATCCTTATTCAATTTTTGTATTAGATGCCTTATCTTCTTGTTATTTATCACTTTTGAGTGTTTCATCAAGTTCTAGCTAGAGGAATGGGTCCTACCACTAAAAAAGTGGCTCAAATCCTATAGTCGCTGGCATAAAATTTGCTGAAAATTTTTGTAGTTGCATGGAGGCCTTGTTGTGGGAGTGACGAGAGGATTTCAAATTGCATCCAGGGCTTGTCATGGGAGTGATTGGGAGTTTCGTTTAGTTTAAAAGCAAGTTAGCTCGGGGGTTGAGCAACTAGAGTGGTTGGTTAGCCTCTAGGGGTCCTATAGCTCCTAAGGAAGGTCAGTTTGACTTTGGTTTATCACTTCCACTTCCTTAACTATACTTGGGGAGTTGAATCATATCATAGTAACTCTTCGTCTCATATTTACCATGGTGGACTGATTAGCTTGGGTAAGTGTGGGAGGACGGTGTTACACTTTTTAGGCTCCATTTGTAGTGGGCAAGAGAGAGGAAAACTACTTACTTAGAAGTGTAGAGTGTGCTAGGGAGGGTCAAAAAGGGCACAAATCATAGTTGCATTTGGCAAAGATGCCCTACTGTGGTTTAGATGTGTGTCATGCGCTTTGGAAGGGAAGCCTTTTCTCAAGGAGAGAAGGATTAGCTCGAAAATATCTAAGCGATAATCAATAAAAGTCAATAGCATAGTAAAAGTGAAACAAAAAAGATGCAAGTGTTTATATATCTTGACACAATCATGACTAAAAGGTGAAAGATCATGAAATACAAAGAGTTAATAGAAATCCCACATGCAGCAACAAGATGACACTTGTAGGAGAAATAATAGATAAAAATGACACTTAATATGAAAAATATATATTAAAATGCCACTAAGGAAAACAAAGTGCCACTAAAAACAACAAAAGAAAAGAAAAGTGACATTTTGTAAAACTTACGAAGTATCACAACAATTGTGACAAAGAGTGAGAAAAAATCCTTGCGATGAGAGAATGCACTCAGTTCAAAGTGAATAGTGATTGTGAGAATGAAAAATGAACTAGGGTCCTAATAAACGAAAACTACATGCAAGTTAAGATTAGGGTTGTTGTTACAAAATTGAGTTAGGTGGGAGAAGTGGGGGATGATCCCTATTTTTTAGCAGTGTGATCTGTATGCATTCAAGGAAGTGCACATGTGTGAAAGACATGTAGTGGGCATATGCTAGAGACAAGGAGTGTGCACTTGCTGAATACAAGGAGTACACACTCACTGTGGACAAGGAGTGTGCTCAACTATGAGAAAGAAGTGCACTTTGGTAAGAAACGAAAGTGTGCTCTACATGCATGAGGACGCAATTTTCTCCAACAGTGAATGTGTGGTAACTAAGCTTGTAAAGTGTGCCCTCACTAAGAATAAAGATGTTCTTTTCTACTTTAGTGTGGTATGCATGTTAAGTAAAGAGAGTTTTGCTATGTCAAAGAAAAGCTAGTACTTCTATCTTTAGAAGGTGACATGACAACTTCTAAAAATATGAAAGAGACAGTTAGGAAACTTTGATGTAGGAGGAAAAGTGACACTTAGACGTCTCGAAAGGTTAATTGACACTTAGGAAAAAATAAAAAAATGACAAGATGACATAAGATAGCTTAGAGAAATAGCTCATGCAAACATGAGTAGGCTACAAAATTGAATGAGGCACAAATTTTGGAGGGCTATTGTCATAGCAACAACAAGATGATACTTGAATGCGATACTTGTTGCTACCCAATAAGTATTCAGTAGCAGGAGGGATGTGTATAATTTTTTTATGCTCTCTAGTTGATGTAAGTGTTTCATAGAGATGAGGAGGTCATCCCAATTTTCGTGTCTATCCAATAATATTTTTCCCAATAGAAACTTCATGAACCAATAGATCAAGACCACAACGTACATATATTTATTGTATCTTCCTCATGTGTGTGACTTGTATCGGGAATACAATTTAGCTATATCCACCAAAACTAATGATCCTCATAAATGGGTAATTATATGGGCTCATTTTACCTCCCAACCTAGTAAAATCAACCATTCTCTTAGCTTATTGTATGATTTTTTGATTATATTTATGCTTATATGGTGAGTTGAGTTAGTTATTATGCCATGTGGTCTAACATGTATTTAATACAGATTATTGATCGATTTCAAGGTCAAAGTCAAGGATCTAGTGGTCAAATTATAACAATAACTCAAAGTAGACAGAGGAGAGGACTTATAGGAGGGAATCCCCCTCATTTATTACTCCTCACTTCAAATTCCCCTTCATTCAGCTCAGAGTACAAGTAGTCAAATCATACACTAGAAGGCAACTGAGCAAGTGGAATATGATTGATAGTTATCTCGAGTTTTGGGAGCCAAGCCTCCTTGATTTTAAGGAAGTTGTTCGTAGTTTCAGATGTATAAGTAGAGAGGCCTAGGGCCTCACTAGGGTTGACTTTTTTTCTTTTTTAAACTCTGCTCAAATTTCGAGTTTACTATTTTATGACACTTTTATGTAATCTTTCTATTTCTTGATAATGAAGATGGAATCCTTTTTGAGCTAGCACTGAGTTACCTCTGAGGGTTGAAGCTCTTGGGTTAGGGCCCAATCCAGGCAGCCACACTTCTCTTTACTTGTATTTGTATGCTTTACTTCAGTTTGTATATTAGATTGCTATTAGATGTATTTCTCTTATGGTTAAGAATATGTTTCTTTTGATGATTTAGTAGCTTGCCTCCATTTGTGCTTTCTGTAGCAGGTTAAGAAGTGATCAGAAAAGATTCAAAAGGATAGGAACAATGCCTTGGTGTCTCTTCCTCTCTCTGGGACCATGATTCAAGGTAAAGAGTCTCTTGCTACCCCAAAAACATAGATTTTCCTCATTCATAGGACTTCTAGTGTTTGCAGCTCTCTAGTAGGTTGATAGTCCAGCTTTGCTTTGCTTTAGATCTTCTTTATCATGTTCACTTCCTGATTTTCAATAATCCTTTTGTGTGATTTCCTTTCTTACAACAATTCCCAACATTTCCTTCTATACATCATAGTTCAGACCATTTTAATGCAAAACTCTATTTTTCCTAGGATGCACTGATTTCATTGGTTGCTTGATTTTCTTGGTTGACTATCAGTTTCTATGCAACAGATCTCTTCTAGCAATAGGCCAGCTTACCAGCAATCACACTCTCCATCTGATCCATTCCCTATAGGTCTCCCAAACCTCAGCTCAATTCTGCCCTAGTTTCCTTCATTTTTCATAGAACTTCTTCCTCTCTCCTTGATCAAACCCAATCATATTTCTCTCTCCTGGTGATTCATGGTAGACCTTAGGTGCCCTGACACCTCATTCCAACCTTCATCCGCCTTTTCCACCCACTCTCACACCCTCAAAACAACGAAAATTGTTCTCGGCCTCCTCCTGTAGGTCTCTTGTAGTTTCCCTATTTTCCTCCTTTAGTTTTCCTATCTCCTCCTGTAGCTTTTCCTGTAGGCTTTCTTTTGAAGACTGAGTCTGGGAAAAGCCTCCAGAAGGCCACCTAAGAACTCCTAGGGCCCATCCAGACCATCCTACATCCTCCCAAACTCCAAAACCACCCTCTAACGCCACCTGTTCGCTACCACACTCACACACAATAAATTAGATGCATGTTAAATTCACATAAAAATCCAAAAATATGTTTTTTGCTTATTTACTTCTAGAAATAGCATGCTTAGATGTTTCTTACTTCCTTGAGTAGGTAATGGCATTTCTTTCATGGTTTTCATAGTGTTTTTGGCAAACGTATAATTAGCTTGTTAATTAGGGTTTGCTAGGTTTTGCTTTACATTCCAGTTTTTCTCCTTTCTGCAGTTAGAATAACATCTGTAGAGTAATATTTCTTTCCTTTCATTACACATAGAGCTTCTTCTAAAATCTGTAGAAGTTGGCTTGAGCTCCTAGTGATCTCGCGACAGCTGACCAAGTGACAACCTGCAATGGGAATTAGTACTTGTGCATATAGCACCGATGCTTCCAAGTTTGTTACGAAGTACTGGGTTGATAAAAGTAAAGTTGGTAGCCCAAGAGTTGTAGAATTTTTGTTGCAATACTAGTGCACACCACTTTTTGGCACCATTGCCGAGGAATTGTTAGAGTATTCTATGATTACTGCTTTCTTCTATTTCCTATTACAACATTCTACTAATAGTTTATTTTGGCAAAAGTAGACTAGTCATTTCTTTTCTTTCAGTTCTGCATTTCCTTTCTTTCCTTTTCAATTTTGCAAATTTCCATTCAGTAAGTTCGTTTCACCTATTTACAATTTGTTTTGTTCAATCACAATTTCAGTTTTGGCAGGTACTTTCAGTGTGTGGAAAAAGAAACAAAAAACCAACCAAAAATATTTCCTTTCATGCCTCGTAGGCGTAGAGATAACTTAGGAAAAGAATTTCCCAACACCCCCACTACTTCACACTGCCAACCTTCTCTCTTCTTCAGTGCCTGCAATCAAGAAGAACCCTTAGGTGAACATCCAGACATATTTGAAGAACCTATAGGGGAAGAAGAAGAAGAAATCATTCCTTTGGAGCTAATGGCTAGAAACAGAAATGCTAGGGGAAATGGAGAGAGAATAGAGGGTACCTTCCCCATGCAGGAGACCAATGGGGACACCAAAATGAAGAATATAAGTCCTTCAGCCCTACCTCACTTCCATGGTCTGACTACAGAAGATCCTGACACCTTCTTGTTTGAGTTTGTTGTCATATGTCGAACTTATGACTATGCAGAAGACGAGAAAAAGTTGAAATTGTTCCCTTCTACTCTCAAGGATGCAACACTGCACTGGTTCATGGGACTACCTAGCAATAACATCATAACTTGGGCTCAGATCTAGCAGGCCTTTAACTACAAGTATCGAGACTATTGTAGGTCAAAATATAATAAAGAAGAAACCTTCCGAATGACCATAGGAAGTGATGAGTCCCTTGAAGAGTATGAAGATAGGTTCTAGCTTAGTTACAAAAGGGCCAAGTGTACACTTGAACCTGAGTCTCTGAAGTTGGTCCTGCTCAGGGGAATTCAGGAAGATCTTTTAGACACCCTCCATCTACTGGCTAGGGGAGACATCTACCAACTATCCTATGAGGACATAAAGATTGTTTTTAGAAACCATTCTAGAGTAGCCAGAAAGAAAGGTAGGGGGAGTCAACCCATAGCCAATACCTCTTCTTCCAATTCATCCTTTAAAGATGAAATTGGAAACATGCTAGAAGACTTCAAGAGTGAGATGCTGGAGACTCTTTCCATGCAAATGGATACCTTACATATCAAAAGGAAACAAGAGGAAGTATAGAGGGCTTTGGCCATTTTTTTCCCTAGATGCACCAGGAGGCATCCTAGGAATGAATTCCCATTGAAATCTATAGAGGTTTGTTCAGTCTGTGAAGAAAATCACTGTACATATAATTGCCCTTCCTTGCCTAGACTTAAAGCTATATACCAAGGGGTTGAAGGAGTCACTGAACAAATCTATTACATAAACCAAAGGAGGCCGCATGGACCTAGACCATACTAGCAGGGGATGCAAGGGACATCTTAGGCATACTACAACCCCAAACAAGTCACCTCCATACCTTCTTGGGTCCCCCTCCTCATCCTTCCTAGTCCACACCTCCTCCTTGGTCCTTTACATCTCAATATCATGCACAAATAGCCACCCATTCATTTCAATCCTATGCTCAACCACAACCTCAGTGGAATGCATCTCATCAGGGGTGGAGGCCCCAACACAGCTCTCTTCCCGCTCTTCTACCTCCACCACCTACCCAACCATAACCGTTACCTTTTGCTCCACCAAGGCAACCCCAAATGCCTGCCCAACCAAATACGATCCCGAACAATAGACAGGCTCATCAAGTGTATAGTGGGGAACCATCATGCCCAACTTATGTTGTGGAGATTCAAGAAATTAACTTGCAATCCATGAAAGTTCTCCCAGATAGCCAGCCTCCACCCAGGGAGGTTGAGGAAGATAAAGAGGAAAGTGAACCTAAAGCAAACCACCCTTTCCTGAGAGACTATCCATGACAATCCAGCCTACCCTAGAAGAGACTAAACTCCTGGGAGAATTGAAACATTTGTGTGAAGATACCACTTCTCCAAGCCCTAAAAAAAGTGCCTATCTACAATAGGTTGATCAAAGAGAAGTGCTTTAGGCATCCAGGAAGGTGCAAGAGAGATGCCCCAACCATGAATGTCAAAGGACAACTGTCCAACCTGAAGTTCGGGCATATAATCTATCCAAAATATCTGGACCTTGGAAGCCCAGTAGTTGATGTTCACATCAATGGCATAATGGTCCCACATACCTTGATTGATCTGGGAACTACCAATGTTAATGTGATGAAAAAGGACAAAATGCTCAAACTTAACCTCCAAGGATCCTTGAGGAAGACCACGATAGTGTTGCAGCTAGCAGACCGCTCCATATTGACCACTGCAGAGATTGTGGAAGATGTGATGGTATCCATTGATTCTTGGGAGTACCCTGCTAATTTCTTAGTTGTCCAGTCAAAGGCAAAGATCATTGGGTATCCTCTCATTCTGGGAAGACCCTGGTTAGCTACAGCCAATGCCTACATTAGCTGTCGAGCTAGGAACATGACCATAAAGAACGGGCACATGTCCAAGCAGTTAATTTTATATCCTCCTGCCCAACCCTTGCTAGAACACGATCTACCTCTCTCGTTGGAGGAGGATAATGAGGATGAATTTTATTCTGCATGACTTTGTACATTAGAAATCGCCATGGGGGGTGCTGTAAGATGAGGATGATATGATTGAAAATTTGATTCAAAATCCACCTCTCAGTGTATCACCATTAGAATACATAGTAATAGAAACCCGAAAAAACCCATTGACTGATCTTTGTGTGGCCGACCCCACTTCTCTCCGTGTTAAAAATATAGAGTCCAACCCAAAAAGAACATTGAAAATCAATCCATCCCTATCTACTTCCCAGGAGAAGGAGCTCTACATCATACTAAGAAAACATCTAGATGCCTTCGCCTGGAGTTATAAGGAGATGAAGGGACTGCACCCTTCAGTATGTACTCATCATATGTACATCAAGGAAGATTGTAAGCCAGTCAGGCAGCCTCAAAGTAGCATGAACCCAACACTTAAAGATATTGTTAAGGAAGAACTACAGAAATTGCTTGATGCAGGATTCATATATCCCATCTCTGACAGTGAATGGGTCTCTCCTTTGGTGCTAGTGCCAAAGAAAAATTGTAAGTGGAGAATCTGTGTCGACTATTAGGAATTGAACAAAGCCACTAAAAAGGACCATTTTCCTTTACCTTTCATAGATCAAGTGTTAGATAGTATGGTAGGGAAAAAGTTTTTCTCCTTCTTAGATGGGTTTAGCAGGTACAATCAGATTCAAATCAGCCTAGAAGACCAAGATAATACCAATTTCACTTGTCCTTGGGGTACCTTTTCATACCGAGTCCTTCCTTTTGGTTTCTGCAATGATCCAACCACTTTCTAAAGAGCGGTATTGAGTATATTTTTTGAACTAATTCATGATGCAATAGAAATATCCATGGATGATTTTACTCCTTATGGCTCTGACTTTCAGGAAGCTTTATCTAACCTAGGAAAAGTTCTAGATAAGTGTATTGAGATGAACCTGTCCCTCAGTCCAAAAAAATGTGAATTTTTGATGATTGAAGGGACTTTGTTAGGTCATGCAATATCTCAACAAGGACTGTAGGTGGACCCCAACAAAATTGCCATCATCTAAAGGGTCCCACCTCCTTAAAAGGTGAGAGATGTCAGAAGATTCCTAGGCTTAGCTAGATATTACAAGAGATTCATTAAAGACTTCAGCAAGTTAGCCTCTCCTTTTTTTGGCCTCCTAAGTAAAGATGTTGAGTTCATATGGTCAGAAAACTGTCAAGAAGCCCTAGGTACCTTGAAGAGCAAGCTAGTGACTGCCTCAATTCTCAGAGGCCCAAAGTGGGCCCTACCCTTTCACATTCACACATATGCCTCGAACAAAGCAATAGGAGTAGCCTCAGGACAAATTGATGAAAAGTTACCTTATGCCATATACTTTATAAGCAAAAACTTGTTAAAGGCAGAGTTAAACTATACAGTGACCAAGAAGGAACCGCTAACTGTCATGCATTCCTTAAACAAATTCAGACATTATATCACAGGCTATCAAACCTTTGTGCACATTGATCATGCTGCAATTAGATATTTAATGAACAAACCAAATGTAAATGCTCGCATTATTAGATGGTTTCTTTAACTGCAGTAGTTTGATCTGACCATTATTGATAAGCCTGGTAAAGAGACTGTTGTTGCTGACTTTTTTTCTAGAGTAAATTTTTTTGCAGGTGAAGAAGCAATGGTAGATGACCAAATGCTAGATGAACAACTATTTTCTATATTAGTACTCTCTCCATGGTTTGCTGATATAGCAAACCACTTGGTTTCAACACAGTTCCCACCACACCTATCCTCCAAAGGGAAGAGCAACATAGTAAGCAAAAGCACCCCTTTCACTTGGATTGGAGGCAATCTCTTCAAGCTTGGCCCAAATCAGATATTGAGAAGGTGTGTGAGGAAGGAGGAAGTCTTTGACATCTTCCTGACCTGTCATGACAGGCCTTGTGGAGGTCATTTTGTAGCAAAAGGAACCACCTTAAAGGTATTGCAAGCACACTACTTCTGGACCACTCTTCATTAGGATGTGAGGAGATGCACGAGCCCGTGTGATTAGTGTTAGAGGATAGGGAAACCCACTCCAAAGGATGAAATTCCCATGCAACCTCAAGTGACCTTTGAGACATTTGAGAAGTGAGGCATGGACTTTGTGGGGCCTATCAACCCCCCTTCAAAGCAGAAGCAGTACCTCATTGTGTGCACTGACTACCTGACAAAGCGGGTGGAGAAAAACGTAATCAAAGCTGCCACAGAGGAAAAAGTAGCTGAGTTTTTGAGGGAAAATATATTCTACAAGTTCGGGTATCTTAGAGAGGTGGTCACAGACCAAGGCAGTCAGTTCACTTCCAACCTGATTAAAGACCTTCTCACATATCATAAGATCAAGCACAAGACTTCCACCCCTTATCATACACAAGCCGATGGGAAAGTGGAGGTCACTAATAGAGAATTGGAAGGGATCCTGACCAAGGTAGCGAGCAGTAGCAGAAAATACTGGGAGGACAAATTAGTTGAGGCCACTTGGGCCTACAACACAACATGGAAGACCACCACCAGGTTCACACCCTATGAACTAGTCTATGGGAAGAAGGCTTTGCTGTCAATACAGTTTGAATTCAATACCCTGAGGATGGTAGCTCAGCTGGACCTAGACCTCAACCATGCATAGAAGGAGAGATTACTTCAGCTCAATGGATTGGATGGATATAAATTGAAAGCACTTCTCCATCCAGAGATAACTTAGCTTTAGAGAAAGATATGGCATGACAAAAATATCAGGTAGAAGCAATTCCAAGAGGGATATTGGGCAGTACTCTATGATTCAAGATACAAGGATTTTAAAGGCAAGTTGAGGACAAGATGGCTGGGACCCTACATTATGGAGAAATGCAATGACAATGGTTCAGTTCTGATCGGAACCATTGATGATGAAGCCATCCCCATGCTTTTTAATGGAAATCAGTTGAAAGTCTACAAGAAACCCGTCTCCAAGTGAGAGTTTATTGAATATTTGAATAAAACAATGATGGTAGTGGAGCATGTCTTAGCTTCCACTTCACCCACTCGTTGAAGAAAAAAGAGGAAAAATAAGGACTCAAGTGAAAACCTCCATGAGGCGCTTAAGTCCCATCATTGGGTTGAAAACCTCTTCTTAGCCGACCCATTGATGTCAAAAAAAAGGGGGGAAAGAATAAGATCCCTGGGTGAAAACCTCCGTTGGAGGTGCCCAGGGTAGACAATTAAGGTGAAAACCTCTCTAAGGTGCCCTAGTTGTTTTCAAAAAAAAAGGAGAGAAAGAAAAGTGAGTTTTTATTGCATTGCACATTTCCAGGAGGACTACAAGGAGCAAAAGAAGGTGCCAAGGGGACCCTGACATTCATACCAACATCCATCTCATCTTCTCCACACCTTCCTTCATCATTTTTGGCATCTCTTTCACCCCATTGTAACTCTTCTTCCAAAATTGTGATTTCCACAGGAGACTCTGTTTTTTCTACAGGAGGCTCCTGTAGGAATTACAGAGAGCCAAAAGTGTCTACAGGAGGCAATGCGATGGACAAGAAAAGCTTCATGGGGAACCTACAATCCCTCTTACAATATTCAAACCTCCTTGCCATCATTTCCAAGCCTACATCACACTCCAAGCATCATTATTATTATTGTTTTCCTTTCCAAGAAAAAATTCAGAAAAAACAATTTTTCAGTTTTGAAAAAAAAAACAAAAATAAAAGGAGGAATATGCACCATTAAATTTACCTAAATCTTACCTACTATCCCTCCATCATTCATCTCCACCTCTAGCATCATTCTCCAACTCCAAGCACAGAGAAATAGCTGAAGTTTCAAGGGGAGAAGCAGCTACAGGAGCTCCTGTAGGAATTCCAGTAGCAGCTGATCCCATAGAAGTCCAACACTAGCAGCAAGGGATAGCACATCTGAAGGTTGAAAAGGCACATGTAGCCTAGCTCCAGCAAAAGTAGAACCTGCAAAAACACGCAACACATCAGCAAGCAGATATAACATGCATGAAGGAAAATGAAGGCATGCAGCAGACAAAGCCACAACACCTCACAGTGGATGTCAGCAAATACATTTGGATTATAGGTAAGTAGCTAAGTCACTTCTCTATCTACATTTGTGTAATTAGGAATCTTACAAAGGCAAAAAGACGGTTGAAATCAAAAGAGGGAAAGGTGGCCAGTTAACTTGGCCACCTTCATTTAGTTATCTTGACTTAACCGAGATATCACCCACACGTGCGCACAGTCAACTCAAGCAAAAGATGCGAAGGACAGGTAGTGGGAGGAAGAGTCAACTCTGATGCAATAACGAGGGGATGATTACAAGCGGGGTCATGATGACCAAGCAGGTGGGGACCAACGGTCTTAATCTAGCAAATGTACACCTTGCTAGCTCAACACTCATAACTGAAAATAGCCATAAAAGGTAATGTGCACTCCTCCCCGCGCATTCTCACCATCTTTTATTCAGTTTCTCTTCATAACTTAGCCACACAAAAGTCTTCTTATGCCCCCACAACCTCCTATCAACCATCCTCCATCAATTTCCTCCATATTTTTTCCTCTCGGCATCTTCTACAGGAGCCCTATAGGTTTTCTATAGGAGCACCTACAAGAGGGACAACGAGCTTCTACAAGAGGGGCAGTGAGTCATTTTGAAGGGTGGAAACATGACTTTTCATAGAAATTTCAGTCTAAAGAGGTAGGGCTCATGAATTCCCTTTGTTGAATATCAAAATGTGAAAGAGTTGGTCTCAAATTGAAGATAAATGAATCTTTAAGAGGGTAGAAATACATTAAAAAAATTCCGTTTCAAAAAATAAAAACACAGTCCCCTCTATTTTTCTATTTCACTCAAAATTCTTTGTCTCCACCTCCATATTTGGTTTTTCAAAAGAAGTATAGGTAGTATGACAGGGGGTTTATGAGAAAATATCTCAGTAACTCCACTAGACTCCATGGACATCCTCAAGTGGTGGAAATATTTACAAGGGAAAACTGAATGAATTCCTTTGAGAAGTTTAGAGGGTTTGATGATCAAATTGCCCATGAATTTTCTCTCTCTCTAGTCCCTCACACAAGAACTCATGCTATTATAACCATTAGAGGCCTCTCCATTGAAATAAACACTGAATTCATTAGTAGGGTCACTACCCTTCCTCTTGGGCCACCTTGGAGTAAAAATGAGAAAAAAATTGGCCAGGTTGCCAAGAGGAATTTTTTCCAAGATAATGAAACCCCTATGAAGACAAAAATGGAATTCAGAGGGCTAGTGTACCATACCCCTGGGATGAGGTTAGTTACCAAGAGATCAAATACATTTCTTGTGAGGGGAGGTACAACATTGTTTATGGATATCTTTTCAAAATTCTCCAAGAATTGAGATATGGCATGGATACCCCAGCACATCAAAAGCTCAGTATCCCTTACTTTCTCCTTCAGTCCCTCATTGACTCCAGCACCAAGGTACAAGAAGGAAATTCACAGAACCTAGTTCACCATGGCCTAACAAAGATCCTAGTAGAAGAAGCCCCCCATACCCTTACAATCCCTATAACAGGTGAAGTTTTCATAAATATGACACTTGAGGATGACATCAAGGCATTAACCTGTTATGTCAGTCTTGCTGTCAGTGAGGAGGGAGAACAATAAGGAGGAGAGGATGAAGCCAATGGTGACATAGCAAAGTAAGAGAGGAAGGAGGAAAGAAAATAAATAGAGGAGGCGAGAGTTGAAGAGACAAAAAAGGAGGTAGAAAAAGAGACAGGGCAGGAGGTGGAAAATGAAACAGAAGAGGGAGAAAAGGACAGAGAGGGTAAAGCAAAGAGAAGAGTCCCATGAAACTTTGGAAAGAGAAACAGCAGCTGCCCTCACTACCCTTAGTACACCAATCAAGCAGAAGCAGAAGAGAAAAAGAAAAACCTCCATGTATTTCAGGGCAACAAAGAGTACCATAATTAAAACAGGCAAACCTCAGCCCTCATCAAATACTCCCATTAACATTGAAGATTCATCATCTATGAAGGTGAAATAATCTCCTTCCAAGACACCCATAACCTATGAAAGGAGGACTACAAGATCTTCTACATGGAAGGGAAAACCAATTCTACAGGACCCCAAACTAGACCTACAGGAGGCTAAAACAATCCTATAGGAAACACTGTCCAAACTACAGGAGACACAAAAACTTGAGGAAAAGATAGGAGGACAGCTAGAGGTGAAATAGGAAGCACAAGAGCTACAAGAACCCGTCCCCCAGCTAATCTGGACTCCTATTACAGACTACTTGAGGGAGGCAAGATAATCCCACAAAAATTTGCAATTCCATTGTTTTCTGAATTGGAATAAGAGAGTGAGAATGCATACGTGGATGCAGATAGCCAAGTCCAAAGGAGTTGAGGATATTGGCCACATGGAAGACAAACTTAGGGAAATGGGAAAGGAATTGAGTATTGTCAGAGACAGAGAAGCCATTGTAAGAAGCCATCTTGAGAATGAGAATGAATTACTAAGGAGGAAGCTATAGGAGAAAGAGGCTCATTTGGCATACATGGCCAACTTATCCATAGAAGCATTACAATGCAGAACACCAACCAAACCTTATGGCCTCTATCTGAAGGATCAATGGCTCCAATTCCAAATAAAAAAGTTGGCACAAAGAGGCATACTGCCTTTCCAAGACTATAGGCAGTTCATGGATTTGTGTGACCAAAGAACCTCCGAGGAAAAATCAAATATGGCAGAGTTTTATCTACACAAAATGGCCCTCACAGACCTGAAAGTGAGGGACCCCAATGCCAAGCTAGGGGATCTACAATTAATGGCCATGGCATCATGGATGAACCATGAAGAATTGAGGGCAGCAGAAATTAAAATATTGTTAATAAAAGAGCAGAATGAACCATTGATGATAATATCAAAGCCATCAGATCCTATGGCACTCATCAGCACACACAACCTGCTTGCTAATGACCCTCAGATTGCCCCTAAATATCTAGCCAATCAGGAAAAACCCATTGCATGCTTTTAGGATATGCTTAGGCTACTTGGGGATGACAGTGTGCATGGATGCATGAGAAGGTGGAACACCCTAACCCACAAATTCTAGATTAGAGAATACCATTCCCCCATGAGGCTGAAAGAGGCATTGAAAAGAGTGCCAATGTACAAGCGCTCCATGCAAGGGCTGAAGGTCAACTGGATTTGCCTCAAACTGAGTCCTCCACTCATATTATGAATGATATAAGGCAGAAGAGAAGAAGAGGAGGAGGAGCAGCGGAAGGACATAGATAGAAAGGTAGAATTTTATGGAGAAATGGGAAGACCACATCAAAATCGTGGAGTGCTAGGGAGGCCACTAGGGCCATGAAAGACCAAGAGATTGACTAGGTTGCTCAGAGGATGAGCAACACCTTCAATAGGGGGGTGATGGTGAGCCTCATAAATGGGTAGTTATATGGGCTCATTTTACCTCCTAACCTAGTCAAATCAACCATTCTCTTAGCTTATTGTATGATTTTCTAATTATGTTTATGCTTATAGGGTGAGTTGAGTTAGCTATTATGTCATGTGGTCTAACATGTATTTAATGCAGATTATTGATGGATTTCGAGGTCAAAGTCAAGGATTTAGTGGTTAAACTGCAACAATAACTTGAAGTAGACAAAGGAGAGGACTTATAGGAGGGAATCCCCCTCATTTATTGCTCCTCACTTCGAATTCCCCTTCATTCAGCTCGGAGTACAAGCAGTCGAATCGTACACTAGAAGGCAACCGAGCAAGTGGAAGATGATTGATAGTTATCTCGAGTTTTGGGAGCCAAGCCTCCCTGATTTTAAGGAAACTGTTGGTAGCTTCAAATGTATAAGTAGAGAGGCCTAGGGCTTCACTAGGGTTGACTTTTTTGCTTGTGTAAACTCTGCTCAAATTTCAAGCTTACTATTTTATGACAGTTTTATGTAATCTTGCTATTTTTTTATAATGAAGATGGAATCCTTTTTTAGCTAGCATTGAGTTACCTCTGAGGGCTACAGCTCTTGGGTTACGGCCCAATCCAAGTAGCCAAGCTTCTCTTTACTTTTATTTGTATTCTTTACTTCAGTTTGTAGATTAGTTTGCCGTTAGATGTATTTCTCTTATGGTTAAGAATAGTTTGCTTTTGAGGATTTAGTAGCTTGCTTCCATTTGTGCTTTCTATAGCATGTTAAGCAGTGATTAGAGAAGATTCAAAAGGCTAGCAACACTGCCTTGGCCTCTCTTCCTCCCTTTGGGACCATGATTTGAGGCAAAGACGCTCGCTGCCCCAAAAACACATATTTTCCTCATTCCTAGGACTTCTAGTGTTTGCAACTCTCTAGTAGGTTGATAGTCTAGTTTTTCTTTGCTTTAGATATTCTTTATCATGTTGACTTCCTAATTTGAAATAGTCATTTTGCATGCTTCCCTTCCCTACAACATTTCCCAGAATTTCCTTCCATACATCATAGTTTAGGCCATTTTAATGCAAAACTCTCTTTTTCCTAGGATGCACTGATTTCATTGGTTGCTTGATTTTCTTGGTTGACTGTCAGTTTCTATGTATTAGATCTCTTTTAGCAATAGTCCAGCTTACCAGCAATCACACCCTCCATCTGATCCATTCCCTATACGTCTCCCAAACCTCACCTCAATTCTGCCCTAGTTTCCTTCATTTTTCATAGAACTTCTTCCTCTCTCCTTGAGAAAAACCAATCATATTTATCTCTCCTGGTGATTGATGGTAGACCTTAGGTGCCCTAACACCTCATTCCAATCTTCATCCAAATTTTCCACCCACTCTCACACCCTCAAAACAACGAAATTTCTCTTGGCCTCCTCTTGTAGACCTCCTGTAGTTTCCCTATTTTCCTACTGTAGTTTTCATGTGTCCTCCTGTAATTTTCCCTGTAGGCTTTATTTTGGAGTCCAAGTGTGGGAAAAGCCTCTAGAAGGCCACCTAAGACCTCCTAGGACCCATCCACACCATCCTACATGCTCCCAAGCTCCAAAACCGCCCTCTAATGCCACCTGTTCATTACCACACTCACACACAATAAATTAGATGGATGTTAAATTCACATAAAAACACATAAAAAACCGTAAATATTTTTTTTCTTATTTACTTCCATAAATAGCATGGTTAGATGTTGTTTACTTCATTGAGTAGGTAATGAGATTTCTTTCATGGTTTTCATAGTGTTTTTGGCAAAAGTAAAATTAGCTTGTTAATTAGGGTTTACTAGGTTTTACTTTACATTCCAATCTTTATCCTTTTTGCAGTTAGAATAACATCTGTAGAGTAATCTTTCTTTCCTTTCATCACACATAGAGCTTCTTCTAAAATCTATAGTATTTGGCTTGAGCTCCTAGTGATCTTGCATCGGCTGACCAAGTGACAACCTGCAGTGAGAGCTAGTACTTGTGAATATAGCACCGACGCTTCCAAGTTTGTTATGAAATACTCGGTTGATAAAAGTAAATCTAGTAGCCCAGGAGTTGCAGCATTCTTGCTGTAATACTGGCGCTCACCAAAAACCTCCATATCTAAGAGACATTTTCATTAATTGGCTATTTCTTTCTAATATTGTGAGAGATATTCTTGGATTGAATGTGGGGTAAGTTCCCGAAAATGTATTGTTAAACCTTCAACCTTGAGTTGATTAGATGTATATCTCTTATTTCCATGTTCTTGATAATATGCTGCCCCGTGCAAAAATGATTTTGCTAATGGGGCATTTTGGCTAGACAAGGAGAGAGACTATTATAGAAGGTGAGGGGATAATTGTCAAAGAAGGGATGGGGGTGGTAGGATAAGGAGTTATACATTGAATGGAACTCTTGAAGTAATAGATAATATAAAGGGGAAGGACTAAGAGAGGGCTTGACAAGATGTTAGTTTGCAAGGATTAGAGAAGATCAAAATGAAATAACCCTGTAGATATATGTGTGGCTTGAAAAATTAGAAACCTAAAAGAGGTAGCTCCCAATAAATCAATAATAGGGAAAATTGACACCGAACCAACAAAAGGTGACTAAAATAAATTAAGGAAAGATGAAGGCTTCCTTGATAAGATGAATGGCAAGATCAAATATGAGACAATAATCCAATTTTCCATAACTCAAGTGCTAGCCTAGAAATATTAGATCTTTCCTGGCCTAGAAGTGAAACTCAACTTCTGACTCTAACTACAGTTTTATGCAAAGAATGTAAAATGTAGGAGCAATGGACTGGTACTCATCAACAAGTTGGCTTTCCTCATTGAGAATTTTTCTTAGAGTATTGAGACAAATAAAGGTCAGTGGTAGAAAAAGAGTATCACACTTGCTATGGTATGGTGAACGATTCTTAGGAAAACCAATTCTAGTTTTTATGTTTCAACTCCATAGAAATAATTTTTTCTAATTTTATCGAGTCTGCATTTTAGCAATGAGTTACATACTACCTAGCCAAATTCCTTGCTTCCCAACGATATCACCAGTTGTGATGTAAATGGTGGCTATCAAATTGGAAATTAAGGTACTCATCAATGGCTTCTACATAAAACTAGTTGCATGAGGTAACTAGGGTAAATGAGCAAATGAGAGGATTTGTTGCCAGGGTGAGAAGACCTTTAGAGGACTAAAATTGTAGATGATGAGTGCGATGCACTGGGATTTGGATGGTCGCATGAGGGAATCCCCCATGAAGAATTCAAAATTCAGTAAAAAATCATTAAGGGGGAGTGCTACCATATCTCCTAGTCAAGTTTCCAAGTGGGATGACAACAATCCCACCCCCACGTTTTCATGTGTGAAACACCCAATCGAGGGATTGCAATCATATTTTTTTATTTTTCATTTGATATATACTTAATTTAAAATGAAAAACTTGTAAAATAGTAAAAAACTTTCCTCCAAATCAATTAAAAATGAGATGCTTGATGTTTATAATTCATTTACATTCTAGATTTATAAGATATCAAGAAGGATTAAATGAGGAAATATTTCCTCATTACTTGTATTAGAAAAAATGTCTATATTGGAGATATTTGATCCATCTCTATGCCTATAAATCCATGATTCGAATGTGTCTCTTCTAAGTACCATTTATCAACTCCATATTGAATACCAAATGAACTACACTTCTTTCATACAAAAAAGTAAAAGTAATCATTAAAAAAAATTAATCTGTCCTTTATATAAAGTGTTGTTATAAAAATAAAACAAAATTGATTTATTTTACTTATAATGGACATTAAGATATTTTTTTATTATTATTAATACATTTATAAGTATAAATATTATTTTATTATTTCTAAATCAATTAAATTTTCAAATTCACCTATAACATGTTTTTCCCTTCACATATAACTAGCATAGGAAAGAGTAGCATAGAAGAAAGTAATTATGATATGTTATGCGATTTAACTAAATATTTAAATTATAAATATGAATTATTTTATTTAAAAATAAATTTTAGGTTTGGAAAATTGTTTGGATAAAGAAATTTCTTTTTTGTAGCATAAAGTCAATATAGATAGTATATATAGTATATTCACTTAACTGCACAACACATTGACTATGTAAGGAGCGTAACTGGCCTTTTTGGATTCATACTTTTAGCTTCACGGTTGACCTATATTACAACGAGAGTTGGTGCCATAGCGAACAAATGGCAGGGTGTAGTGTCCCTTTTTCAGAATGAGTTAGTAGATATTTCCTAGAGATAGTAGGTGTTCATAGCTTGTGATTAATGTTGTGTTAATGTTGTTTTGTCATGAATTATATTACTTTTCACTTTATTCAATTTTATTTGCAAGCTTAAGTCAACATTTTAAATTGGTGATTTATGATGACCAAATGGTTTAATTATATTGGATAAGAAACTTATCTTAATTTCTCTCATCCCCTTATATCAATGAATTTTGATTTAGAGCAATGATCATTGGCATATGGAATGAATATGTTTGATTTGCAGGCATGGAAAAAGACAAACATCCATGAAAGTTATCATTATTGGCTTTAAGAAGTCAAAAGTTATCCTTGTTTGTTCAAATATTTGAAGCTTAGCTTATAAATTTTGTATTACCATTGGTATTTTATATCTAGATCTACAGCTTAACAACTATGCACATCGTATTTTTGCAAAATCTAAATTCTAATCTACTCTTTGGCATTTAGGGACTCCACCACAAGCATTGGTTGCATTTAATGGTCATGTTCATCTTATCTTATTGATCCTTCTTGTCATATGTTAAGATTAATAATGTTCATAAAATTGTTGTTTTTGTGTGGGAATGCTCAATTACAAAAGATTGTTTGGTATGTATTGACATTACTTAGTTGTAAAAAATAATGAAGCAACATCAACCTATTGTTAATGGATACTCCTAACATTTGCTCAGTAGGTTCTTCTAAGACTAAAATTAGCATAAACTATATCGGAGCATAGGCGGCTACCACTACAGATACCTCTATAGAGGAGGAAAAGAAGAGTTCGCTATATTTTTGGTTTATCCTCAACATTTAGGTCCAATCGGATGCAGAGGAGGAAAACAAAACTTCGTATTTGTTTTTGGTTTGTCTTCAACATTTAGCTCTAATTTATTCTACACATCAATATTGAAAGTTTCATCAATCCCATAAAACTTTCTTAACGCCAATATTACTAGATAGGTTGCATCTAAATAGATAGATCAGAATGGGTTGTATTCCTCCTTTGACAATTAGGTCCAATTTATTCTACACACCAATATTTTTGGTTTATCCTATATTTTTGGTTTATCCTCAACATTTAGGTCCAATTTATTCTACACACCAATATTGAATGTATATCAATATTGAATGTTTCATCAATCCCATAAAACTTCCTTAGCACCAATATTACTAGATAGGTTGCATCTAAACAGATGGATCAGAATGGGTTGTATTCCTCTTGCATACCCTATAACTGCACCTTGTAGTGAAAAAATTACTTCAGTATTGCGTCACCAGGACCAAAAACAAATGTATTTTCCAGAGTTTTCTCCACTTTCTATGATCTCCGAGGAGACTAAGCCATAAACCCTCGACACTGTAATTAATTAATGCAGGCACTATATATTTATAATTTGTTTTCCTATACTGCGTCCTTCCTAGACTTCTTTCCCGAGTCCAAGAATATGAATATTTCCGATGTAATCCATCCACTCTATATTCGTAACATCAATTCTGAAACTCTCTCGTTCCTCCGGATAGACTTGATTTCTGAAAGGACACATAACAAAGAAGGAATTAATAGCCATAGAAGAAGAAATGTATATTAGGATCAAAATGCGAGAAGACGAGACAGAAGTAGAAAGTCTGAAGCTGTCAGGATTGGACACTGAAGACTATATAAAAAAAAGTCAGAAATCCAATACAGATAAGTTAAAAAAAAATACCATGTTTCTTTTTGTTTTTGTTTAAAATTTTGTACAAATTTTGGTTCAGCCACTGTAAATAAAAAACATGAAGAATGCCAACTGTATACTAAATCACAGAATATGTAAATGTCCTGTAACATATCTAGAGCCTAGCTGTTTCTTTGATAATTATGTGATATATTTGTAGCTATAAGAGAGAAATTATAAGAGACAAATCATAGTTCCACAATGGTCGCAAAGTGTAATCTACAGTTCTGTGGTATATATGTAGAATATTTTCTACCCCATATAATCATGTTGTGGATTCCACAGTGATTATGAGGACGATTTTTCCTTCATAATTATGTACTGTTTTAACATAATATAAAACAAACCGTTCTTTCTTGTTTGAAAAAAAAACTTTTCAAAATTTCAGATATCAAATCTACAGAAATATTTTAAAAATTGCTCATCTATTTATCCGCGGAAATTGGTGGTTTATAATAATAATTTTCAGCATGGAATTTTCACTTGTCAACAACTCACCTTAGAATGAGTACGGCTCCTAGATTTTGGCCATGTATTTCAATTGCTGCATGGTACTCTGATGACAACCCATTTATCTGCAACAACACCTTGAGTTTATAATGAGTTTACTAAGTTTTGATTTTGTGATTTTTCTAAAAATATACCATATCAAAATGTTCTAAGAATTTGAAATCCAATTAAATTCATAAACGCATTGGTCGTTAAATACAGAATAACTTTGCAACTTACACTGCTAGGGGCATCAAATGTTATGTCCAAAGCCTGCCTGTATTTCTCCATAGTATTAATACACGTCATTTCCTTCAGTAATCTGACTGGCTTTCGATTGTGGTCAATGTATGGATTACATTTAAAATGTTCAAATGTTATCTTAAAAAAATTATCTTAATCTTAATGGATTTCCCTCGCAATGCGATAAACGTTTACACCTGGCTTTCCTGCATGCTTTTCCATGGCTGCTAGAGTTGCATTAAAAACCATGTCTGCGAGTATCCATGATTTGAATTCATAGAAAAAAAAAATTAATGAAAAGAAGGGAATCTCAAAGGATTAGGAAACAATTCTCCACATTATGTTATGGATACTGAGTAGATCTATCACAGTATCTGAATCGCCCCCAACAAGGAAGGTATTTGACCTTTGCCATGGTACGTAATGACTGGATCAATCATTCTGCAATTTGAATAGTCAATTTAGCTGCTGGTGTCAGATAACATTAACGCTCACTTAGATTCCACAAATGGTTATACTGATCGATGGCATTCAATCCATTCATGAAAGGTTTGCTTGCGTGTGCTTTCAATAACAGTGGGATGACCAATAACTACTGGTAAATCTTCCCTCGCGTTAACTATTATTATCTCGTCCATTGCCTTGCTGGATGCGTATGTATCTTTCAGTCCATATGATCTTGCCCTGTAAAACAACATTGTCATCACTATAGAGATAGAAAATTTGAACACTCGAATTGAACCATTTAATTTAATTCCAGTAATTATAAAATTGATAATTCTATTTTTTTTAAAAACGTGAGATCCTTTTTTCTCTTTTTCAGGTTAAATTTCAACTAATAGCATGTTAACATTTAACTAATAACATATTTAACTCATAAGTATATTAATTTAGAATCTTTGAAATCTTTTTTTCATGTTCAATTTCAACTAATAACAGGTTAACATTTTGCTAATAATATATTTAACTCATAAGTATATTACTTAATTTAGAAACGAACATGAAGGTTAAGAAATATCTTACCTTTATTTAAAACTAGACTGTAATATTTTAAATTTCAGCTATTAACATGTTTAATTGATAAATTATATTGATTTGGAAAAATCTTGAACATCTTGCATTTTCTTCAAATTGGTCTAAATAATATATTAATAAATCTTAAAAAAATTATGAATATTTAAAACTAGACTGTAATATTTTAAATTTCAGCTATTAACATGTTTAATTGATAAATTATATTGATTTGGAAAAATCTTTAACATCTTGCATTTTCTTCAAATTGGTCTAAATAATATATTAATAAATCTTAAAAAAATTATGAATATGTGTTAGTTTAAAAAATTATAAATATGTGTTGAACTATATAAATGTTGTTAGGCCCCTATACTACTAGTGTAACCCCTTATTGTTATTAATATAACCCACTTATTATATTGATGTACCCATTTAGTGCCGATATTGTTACTATTGTGCCCCATAGAAGGCCACTATTGTTATTATTGTGCCCTTACATTATTATTGTTATGTCGGCTCTGATTATGTTATGACCCCTTAGACTCCTATATATATAGAAAGGAGGTCTTTTCATTTGTATCATCCAAGAATTGTTCATTTATGTAATGTAAAGGAGGTTTCCCCCTCGAAGAGGCTGAATTATAAGGCGTTGATCTATCTTTTCTATTTTTTCTTAAGCTGGTTTCATAACATTTGGTATCAAAGCTTTGGATTCTAGGGTTTCGCTGCTTTAAATAGGTCATCGTGGCATTTTTGCTATAACTTTTTTCTGTGATGTTTCAGAAGTCGCAAAAAAAACCCATTTGAGAAGAAATCGCATTGAACCTTCGGTCCGAATTTTAGAGCTTTTCACACGATATTTGCGGAGATATGATCTGAGGAAGTTGGTCTTTTTGTAGACTCCTGAATTACATTCAAAATAGGTGACCTCGGGAAAATCGTCATAACTTTCTCTCTGGGAATTAGATTGAAATTTCGTAAGAAGGTATAGAAAGAGCACAGACTGTAGTTTCTTGTATATCTTTTTCAGAACCAATCATCGAAAATTGTACACGTGGAACTTCATACAAGTTCGCTCTTCTGGAAAGGTCTATAATCAGGTCATCTTGGGAGATTGTGCATAACTCTTTCTTGGAGAATCCAATTTGGGTCAGACTGGTGGAATTGGAAAGAGGACACAGAGAGCTACTACAGGTCACAAATTCAGAACTAGATGATTGGAAAGTACAGAGATACATCATTGGCAATATCAAGCTCCTACAAAGTGAAAAAAGGTGTGTAGATTTTTTTAAATTTTTGCTTAAGCTTGGTTTGAAAATTTATTTTGAAGGAATTCAAAGGGCATAGTAGAGCATTATTATCGGTAACTGATGCCCCGAGGAAATAAAATGCAACCACCTAGTAAGGAACCTGAAAGCTCTAGCATGACTCATGAAGAAGAGGAAGAAATGCTACATGATATATCAAAATTACAAGAACAAGTGCAACAAATGTCATGCTCACAAAAGCTAACAGAAGCTAAGATAAATGGCGTGGAAGCTAAGATGAATGGCATGGAAGCTAAGATGGACAATTTGAAGATAGATTTGAACACAAATTTGAAGACAGACATGGCAGATTTGAAGACAGATTTGACAAATTTTCTACAAGAAATACTTACTAATGGTGAAAAGGTAGTAAAGGAAACTCATGACGAGAACAAAAGAAATGTTAATCATGATTCCATAGATGCTAATGTTGGATCGAAGAATCACCATATTCCAAAAATCTATATAAGGAAGTTTGATGGCAAGGATCCCGCCACATGGATATTACAGATGGAGCAATTCTTCGATCTCAATAATGTGCAAAACGCATAAAAGGTACATATGGCAACTGTATGTTTGGAACCAAATCAGTTTGTATGGTATCAAGGGATTTGTTCTCGTAAACAATTTATCACTTGGGCAATTTTTGCGGAAGAATTGATAGCACATTATGAAGATACAAAAAGCAACACTTTTTTTAGCCAATTGATAAGTCTCAAACAAAAGGGTTCAATAATGGAGCACATTGAGGAGTTCAAAAAATTTAACATAAGGGTAAAAGATATTCCAGAGGAGGATAGGATTGATGTGTTCATAGGGTCTTTAAAGGATAATATCCAACATGATGTTCGCCTTTGGGAACCTGATTCATTAGAGAAGGCATTCAGGTTAGCAAGAAAAATGGAAAGCAAAATTATGGCAACTAGGAAGCATACCACTCACAACTATAAAGACAGAAGTGTTGTTGCCCCTAGTCTTCCACAACCTACAAGGTTGACACCACAACAATTGGAAGAAAAAAGAGAAAAGGGGCTTTGTTACAGTTGTGATAGCAAATACACAAAAGGTCATAAGTGTGCTGAGAATAAATTATTCTACATAGATTGTGAAGAGAAAGAAGAAAAGGAGCAAGAAAGGTCAAAATAAGAGGATATACTCCAGGAACAAAGCCTAGCTGAAGAACAAATAAATCCGACCATATCTTGTAAAGCATTTGCAAGAATTACCACTCCTCAATCTCTCAAGATAGAAGGACATATCAAGAAGAAAAAGGTGCAAGAAGTGAAAGATCACATTGAGAAAGAAGAAATGAATCCAACCATATCTTGTAATTCATTGTTCGAAATTACCACTCCTCAAACTATCAAGATAGAAGGACATATCAAGAAGAAAAATGTTCAAGAAGTGAAAGATCACATCGAGCATCAAGAAATGAATCTGATCATATCTTGTAAAGCATTGGAAGAAATTACCACTCCTCAAACTCTAGAGATAGAAGGACATATCAAGAAGAAAAAGGTTCAAGCAGTGAAAGATCACATCGAGAATCAACAACAAGTTCTCCAACTTTTAAAGGATAACACCACTTCGGTGCAAAATCAAACGAAACAACAGGTAGATCAACATCGTAGTGAAAAATGTTTTGACGTAGGTGATTGAGTATTTTTACTGCTACATCTCAAGCAAGCTATTTATATTTTCTAACCAAATTGGATAAACAAAGCAAGGGATGAATGGAAGAAGGACGAAGAAGTATGGCCACTTATTCAAAAGTTGCAAAAGATCCCAATTCAAACAATATTGCTAGAAATTGAAGAGGAATGAAAAATCATATTGGAACCTGGAGCAGTCACAGAAACAAGAACCCAAGAGCTATGAAATCGATCAATTTCAGAGTATCTAATCAAGTGGAAGAACTTACCCGTTGAATATTCCACATGGGAGGACAAGAATTTTATACAGAAGCATCAAGAACTACTAAAGCGTTGAGGACAACACTTTTTGAAGGAGAGGGGCATGTTAGGCCCCTATACTACTAGTGTAACCCCTTATTGTTATTAGTATAACCCACTTATTATATTGATGTACCCATGTAGTGCCCATATTGTTACTATTGTGCCCCATAGAAGGCCACTATTGTTATTATTGTGCCCTTACATTATTATTGTTATGTCAGCTCTGATTATGTTATGACCCCTTAGACTCCTATATATAGAAAGGAGGTCTTTTCATTCGTATCATCCAAGAATTGTTCATTTATGTAATGTAAAGGAGGTTTCCCCCTCGAAGAGGGTGAATTCTAAGGTGTTTATCTATCTTTTCTATCTTTTCTTGAGCTGGTTTCATAAAAAATGTATATTTCAAAAATATTTCTAAATTTGGGACCTAGTAACTAAATTAATTATTTAAACATTAAATTATTCTTATTTATCAAATTCCAAAACAATTCATAAATTCACTAACTATTAAAAAAATGGTATTCACACTATAAGTAAAACAAACAAAAAACTTTATAATGTTACATTTCCATTCCCAAATGTTTCATCCTTTGAGCGACTTTCGCCTTCTTCAAGTACATTTTAAAATTCATTCTCAAAATCTTGGAGAGCATTCTTTGCCTAATGAAATTCAGCTTGGATGTCCAGAGTTGGAAGAGAGCGGCTATGTTGTACCTCGTCTGAAATGAACCCTCTAGTGATTGAACTTGTAACTGTCTATTGACATATGCTGTAATGAAATGAAGATTTATATGTCAGTGCAACGGATGATCAGATCCATGAGTTTCTAAAATTAAAAACCGAGATGATATCGATGGGTTAGTGGTAGAGATTTGCATGGAATGTTGAAACTTCTGAAGAATTTGCCAAACTCCAGAAGGCCAGTAATTCTTTTGATCGTTTCGAAGGCCACATCATATCTGTGAAAAAGCATGATTTTAATTGTATATGTGGTGAAAAGATTGCGCATAACATGAAAAGTAAATGTCCAGACAAAAGAATGATATTCTTTTTTTATAAACTCACATTCACCGAAATCGTTTCTATAATATGAAAATTTGATATATAATTTTGTTAGAATAAAATGGTTATGTATAACTCTTCTATATATCATTTTTTTAAAATAATACAAGTAGTTTTAATCAAATGTTGTGGCTGATAAATTCTGATAATGTTTATTGTTTCATTGATCAAATGTAATTACATATATACATGCACACACAGTCTGTTGGTTGAGGAAATACCCCAACCACACACCAAACTAGAAAATGGATCCCAACTATTAGGAACAGACTCTTTTACTTAGTAAGAATCACAACTAGAGACAAGTAGGAATTAGATATTCCAACACTCCCCCCTAATGAGTACTTGTCTCGATATCAGTTTGCAAAGTCTACATCTAATCCCATTTGGTAATAACACCTTGTACATTGTTCATTCAATTGTAGGTGCCCCTATAAAAGAACAACCATATACCACAATGCATGGGTTCCCAACCGCTGCAACCGCCAGTCTACTAGGAAGTCCTTCACATACGTGGTTCATCCACCTCTTAATGAACTTTCTTTGACTTGGTCCATTACACTATCAGATATGTTACATCTCTCAATTCCCCTTTAATCGAAGACTCAATTCAATGATTACATATCAAGCTTAGATATGAGTACACCTGCCACCTTTGTACCTACCTAGTAGTTGATTCTACAACTTGACGTCTCTAGGGAACACATAACAAAGGGCTATGCATGCCTCTCCGGGTCTTACAATCATATGCCCTTTTTAATATACTCCAAGCTTAAGAAGATACTAAGTACATAAAAAAATTTAGGGACCACAACTGTCCAAATCACAATCATGAATCTATTCTACAAACTCGAAAAACCTACTCAAGCAAATTTGGCTATCCATCATCCATTAATCGCTTCATGATCCTACACCTCATCTTTCGATTACATCTTAGGCATCTTTGTCTTTATCAATTAAATATTGAATTGTTAGAGTCACCAATTCTAACAAAATAACCTTACCTAAATTGCGGTAACTAGCCTCAATAAAGTGCAATGATTTAATTCATGATTCCAATGACAAAATAAAATAAATTAAAATTTGTACTATCATATCAACATATTGCCATAGGTCCAATAGATTGGCCATACCCATTAAGCTATGCACAAAATGACCTCTTTCAAAGAGATTCCAAGATGGGCTTCTTCCCATAGATGGAGACCTGATTCGAACTTACCAGAAAAGAGAGCAGCTTGAATATGTTTATCGTGCTCTCGGGCAAGAATTTGACACATTTCCCAATAAGATCCTACGTTTCCCAAAAATATCACTCATGTACTCATCCTCCATAATGGCGCAAATGTTAAAATGCTTGCCCTGCACATACAGGCGCCTCACAGATAGACCCATGTTGTTCGCACACATGGCTATCACACTCATGTTCTTCAGGAAGTCATCCCCACAAGACCGCAAATGACACCCTTAGCTGCTCCGTGGGGGAAACTGTGTTGTAGACCTGGGGAAGTTGATGATTTCGAAGCCCAACCTCGCCAGGGATTTCGTCTTCCCCACTTACCCCACATCCTCCAGCTCACGTTAGAGTGAGATGACTCCGTTGATGATGTAATTAGCCGACTCTGTGGCAAGTGGTTTGTCAACTCGCTGCAACCGTTGGCCCCCGAACAATATTCGGCCCTCTTTCGTGCCATAAGAACTGCAAAAGCCGTGATCAATCCTCGCTGACCGTGAATGCTGTGAAGGGAGGGAGGCTGATTGAGCAACCAGCGGATGCTTGGTTTTCCTTAAATGACCAGAACGTTGTTATGGATGTGGTTGTTTCCCATTATGGCGTCTTTAATTGGTAGTCTACATCCCTTTTGCAAATTGGATCTATCATTTCTGCTGGCGTGCTCCCATAAATTATAGAGAACCCTGTTATTCCATATACGTGAGGAGGGAACGCTGATTCTGGAACTCAACGATTCTAGGATTGTCCTTAAGGGCGCTTTTAGATAGATCGCATGTCTCCCTTCAAGCGCTGGGTACCTAAAGGAACCTTCTAGACTTCTGCTCCTCGGATGACTATATATATGCTGACTATATATATCACCCTTTATTGCCTCCGAAAGCATTGCTGACGTCGATAGTTAGACTATTCGGCCCTGGTGACTCCTACACAATCCTCGTGCTTCCCAACGACTGGTAACTACTGCAGTGTAGTTTTCCCCACCAACAAATCTCAAAAATGTAGGTTTGTAGATCTTTAGCAATGGAAAAATGTTGTATACGAACTTGATCCTGCTCCTCTCAATTGTATGATCCTGAAGTGCCCAAATAGAACTGAGATATGATAAGGGTTCGATGGCCTTCGATGATTAGATCTTGTACAATATTCTTAGAACCAATTTGGAATCAGTTCCATAGGCACTTAACCAATCACAATGTAGATCGGTCCTTTTCTAGAAGCTGAATCCACCCACGGAGCGCCATCACACCACTCATGAGCTCTTTGCGACCCTTACTAGAATCCCAATAGCCACACACACAAAAAACATAAAACTCTTTATTTTCCTCAGCCCAGGAGGGGCCAAACCCATGAGGGGCGAGCCCTCAAGGATTTGATACCATGATAAACTCTGATAATGTCTATTGTTTCATTGATCAAATGTAATTACATATATACATGCACACAAAATCTGTTGGTTGAGGAAATCTCTGAACCACACACCAAACTAGGAAATGGATCCTAACTACTAGGAACAGACTCCTTTACTTAGTAATAATCGCAACTAGAGACAAGTAGGAATAAGATATTCCAACAGTGGTGGCCGCCTACCTGAAAATAATGTCCACTTCCTTTGTTAGCGCATTGAGCATATTTTTTTCAATTCCTAGTTTTTTTCGTCATGTCTCCAGCAACAAGGACCAATCTTTTCATCATGAATTCCTCGAATTCATTGCCATGAATTTTACGTGCTTAGTGTTTAGAATGTATTTTTCACAAATTATTAGAGATGAAATTAGCATAGCATAAGCGTGCATTATCAACATGTCAAAATTGATTACTCTACTGAAACGAGCAATCTCAATTATATTGAAGAGAATACTTATCTTACTTCATTCATCCATCTCTTTAACTCAGACATGGAGTCGTCAACCCTGATTATCAAATACAACTTTCCCACCTCTAATTGCATCGTCTCCATTTTTTCTATCAATGCTTCACATATAAAGAAATAACATTCGTATGTCCTGTAAGCTTTTCAAACTATGAATGAGGCGATTCGGGAATGAACTATAACTGACTATCATATTGAATTGTAAATAACTAATAGCGATCTTCAATCCAATGATGTCCACTATTTCTATCATGTAGCAATAAATTAGGTGACTCACGATGGCACATGTGGCAAGGGAGAGAATTATTTTCAAAGAGAAACGCCTCAAAGCTTAATTAATTTAAAATTAATTTTAAAAAATATGTTGTAAAACTATAAGAAACCTTCATCCATAACAATTAAAAATTAAATGTTTTAAGTTTATAATTTTCATGTTTGTTACTAATTGTTACAAGGTTTATCATTGTTTTATGCCCCACGCAGTGCCATGTTAAGGTTTTTTGAACAGATCTTACCTATGCAACATATCTGAAATCGGAATTGGATCCACCATTTAATTTCACGCCCGTGTACATTTTTAATAAACTCCACAATGAAAGAGCAATTGTATTAATGATAAAATCACTTATTTATACATGTGCAATCTAGGTATGAGACAATTTTGTCTCAGTAAAAATAGAATATGAACCTAATTACATATCGTCCAATAACAATCTTGAAGGATTAGTTAACATTTCCCCCTTAATCCGAAGGGACATCTAACATGTTGAGCAACATTAAGAACTTTTCAAACATTTCATGTTCTAGTGCCTTTTTAAATTGTTCATGATCTGCTATGAAGTAAGACAATGTGTCACATGAATAACTTTGACCTCTACATATTGACGAATCAAATTATATTTGGGGTTAATATGCTTTCTTGGCCAACGGAATTGCAAAAGAGTTGTCAACGAGTAGTGGAGTTGAAGCCTTTTGTTTCTCGTGCAAGTCTTCAAGTATTTTACAAAAGCCAAATGGTCTATTTTGTAGCTTGAGTTGTTGCAACATATTCAACTTCAGTGGTAGAATCAGCAGGGACAGATTTCTTGTGTGATCTCCAACTTATGGCTGCTTATTTTTGGCATGAAAGAGTCACCAGGGAGAAAATACCCTAGGTTTAGGTGCAGAGGGTCAACAATGGTTCGGTGTAGTCTAGGACAATGATGACATTTTCACCTTACCCAAAGGGTAAGGTATCTCACCTGAGGTGTGCCATGACTAGAAGTAAGAATGGTTCAGCATGGGGTCAAGGGAGCACCAACCGAGGCATCATCCAATAACAAGAGTATGTCCATTAACATGAAACATAGATAACATCATAACATCGATTAAACAAGAACTACTAAATACATGCATTTGATGGAACATTTAAATTTTTTAGAAATTCATCACAAGAGGGGATCCATACATATCATGATTTGCAACCAATTTAGCTTTCTTTCTATTAACTTAACAATAAAACAATACAACATATCTTTGGCATTCGCCACAAGAAACTACAAGGAATACCCAGATCAGATCCATGGGTTCGATCTCGACCTCAAGGGCCCAGTTCACATGGACTGCTGCGTCCTGCAACCTGTCTACCACAACCAAATATTTTCCCTCCAGTTCCAATAGCCTTGCCAACTATCCCATTCACCACCCAACCTCTCTTATTTTCTAGCCATTTGCTTTTATATTCCTTTCTTCCGCCTGAACTGACAGTTCTTGCTCAGCTACTCTTTCACCTTCCCACCCACTCAACTACCTTTGTCTTCCACTCCCACCTTGCCGCAAGTCTTGTGCAATTGTCTGTTCCTGCCTTGCTGTCCAGTTGACTCTTCCGCAAGCTAACTGTTGCTGCCACCCGCTTCCTTCTCATCCTTCGTTCAGCCAAAATTGCTCAAAACATTTTCAAAATTAAATGAAGGCCCCAATAGGCATTGACTACAACCCTTTGACATGTCCCTGAGTCAATTCATTTCTACCTCAATTGTTTCTGCTAGTATTTCCATTGGCTCTATAGGTGGTGGTTGTACTGTCAAGTACACTGGTTTTACTGATGGTTGGTCTAGTGCTTCTTTTGCCTTAGCCATTTCTCAGGAAGTGGCATTTGTCTCTACTACCCTTTCTTGCCTCTGAGGGTCCCCCATTCCAAATGAAGGCCCCAACTTCAGAGCACAAGCCATGGTCTACTGCCTCAACTCTCTATAATGGAAGCGTCCCATCGTGCGAGGATTGCGTCAACACATTGAGCAAATGCCTTGGCCTATTTCGATGTTAGATTTGTGGGCCATTGGTTTTGCATGTCACTCCATTGTTGTCCGCTGGAGTCACACACCTCCTTCAGAGTTAGAACCTACATCTGAACCGATGGCTACAGATCTCTAATTACCTTCTTTCTCTTTGCAAACTCTCCTCAATGTGATCAACTTGGACGTGAATTGCGTCAATTTGGTCATTGATCTGCTGTAGTTCGGTGGGGTCTGTACAATCCTTTGTGCTAGCAAATAGGGTATGTATTTTCTCTCTCATTGGATAGACCGAGTGATTCTTTAGCATGAGGCTTCCTGGTGATACATGGACTTTTTTCATTAGAGAATCGCTGTCAACGAGGGCATTTGCTAAGGCTTGTTTCTTTGCTTCTCCTTCGGCAATTTTTCCCTCGATCGTTCTCATCTAGATCTCCACTGGGTCTCGTAGTGCAAACCTCACCATCCCCAACTTCTTCTTCATGTCTTTATTGGTAGCTACCAGGTTCAAGCATGTCACCTTGATGTGATCACAACATTTTACCAGCATGCACATCGTGATGTCCACCGGTGCCTTTGTGTTTGCCTCAATGATTGTTGGCCACAATGGCTGGAATCGCTACGTGATTTGATCAACCTAGGCTTACAAATCTGAGTTTTCTTGCTGCAAGAGATCATGCTCTTCTATTACTTCCTGCAACTTCCTTACTTGTTATTCATGTTCCTTGGCCAGATCCTCATGGATCCTTTTGGCCCTATGTGCTACTTGGTGTATAAATGTAAATAATTGCGCTGATGACTAGTGTTGAAGTGTGTCAACCTGCATTGTACTGGGTTCAGGGAACTATTGTTCGATGGGTAGGCTACTGACAATGGATTTGTTAGAGTGGGATGCGGGCAAATGAGCTTGTTGTGACTATGGAGTGAATTGTGGAGTGGCTAGAATGATGCTAGAGGTTGGGACTATTTTGAGCTTTATAGGGAAAGGTGGTAGGTATGGTTCAATCCTTTTTTCCTACATAGTAATATCTAGGCATCCTCCTTGTGGTGGGCCTGACCCAAGCGTTGGTGGTGAAAGTGATGTTGGTTGTGTTCCATTCACAAGAAGGGTTCCTTCTGTCCACTTGGCTGACTGAACTTCCATTTCCTCAGTCGTCTTTTGTCAGCCTGCTAGGAGGGTCTCTAATAGGGTTGCGGAGGTCGAGGCTGTGAGCAAGTAAGACTCTCGTGACTGAGGTAAAGCGGTGGAAATGGAGGGGATATCCTCAACTATGGGGCCTGCGGAGACTGAATGCTTGGTCTCACCAATAAGGTCGACAATCAGGGCTAGTGCGACAGTTTTTGGATTTTTGGTAGCTGGACTATAGACAACTTTTTTTTTCTTTGGCTTGGGGACTGTTGGATGGGAGGGGGCCTAGGCTACTCTGGTGGGGAGTTTCATGCCTAGTAGGGTTGTTATAATAGGAGAAAACATGGTAGAGCCCTGAAATTAGGCAAGATAATTGCTCTCACCTGATTCGAAACTGACAATTGTTCATTTGAGTTTGAACATCTTCTCCTCCATCGGAAGCACCATCGGTTGGATTTCATCATTAGATGGCCGCTTCATATTGCTCTCTGCCACATCTCCCCCTTACACTTGTTGCTTCAACGCTCTAAAAATATAGTTGTATTTCGCGTCCGTGATTTCGCAGGCCACTCCTAGCCATGATCCCACCTCTTTGTGTAGTGCTTCTGTCGTTAGTACAAAACTCTGTGGCCTCATCTTAAACTTATTTGGGTGAACACACTGCAGCCTTGGATAGGTGTGTGGATGTGAGGCCCCAAACCAGAGCTCTTGTGAGAATTCATCTAGAAGAGTCTTTCGTATCCTCTCCATCAACCTTATGGTTGCCAACATCTTCTCGTACTAATCCTTTAAATCTATTTCATTTATCTCGTTCATGTTGGGGTCTCCCAATGCCCTCCATGCATCGTAATAGATAGCTATTGGTTGGCCGTCGACGATGGCTTCTAATTCCCTCTCCTTCGGTGACCTCCACTTCCACATTGCCAATGACATCAAAATGTACCCAAACATGAAATTGGTATCCCGTCTGTACACATCTTCACCAACATCAAATAGCTCGTTGAGGAAAAATGTGGACCAACCAGTACCTCTCCCCGGCACCAATGTTCTGCCATCAAAATGGTGCCCAACGTGCATTTGTTATTTGTAAAGTGATGAATTTTTTGGCCTGCTATGAGGTAGCAGGAAAACTTGATGTCAACCTTGTTGATTATATCCAGGTTCCCTCCTTTCCCGCCCTTCTCAGTCCCATATCTAGCATAGATATTATCCTCAGACTGCTTCTTGGCTCTCTTAGCACCTGTCCGGAATGTTGAGCTAACTATGTTCCCTCCCACGTAAAACCCTGTTAGTTTACTAATATCCTCCACATGGATGGATACTCCATGTCCAACCACAGTGATCCTCCGTGCATCTTGCTCGCCAAAAGTTTGGTACACTACATTGCAGTGAATTTGGTGTTGAACACAGGTAAACTCATCAAATGGAGGAACATCGATCTTTGTAGCCCTTTAAACTCCTCCCTGACCATAGAGGTCTTGGTGCCATCCTCCTTCTGGAAATGCTCTGTATAAACTTCTATTTTCATGGCTGGAAACTATAAATAATATGTAAAATCATTCTCGACCAAATTTTCCTTCTCATATTTGATGTATAGGTTATCGACCACTGCAATTCTTTCATCTAATGTGTCTTGCAGGATGGATACAATTCCTTTCGCCATCTCCTTTCGCATGTGATAAACAATCTGCACATGAGGTTTCCTGATTCTTTGTCTTTACAATTGTTCTTTTGAGTGGCCCTGCAATCCTTCTACCATCTGCAATTGAAGTTCTGGAATGCCCCTCGTTATCCTGTGAATTTAAATAGCTAGACCTGACATGATGTTTCCTGACTGACTAGACCTTAGCATCTAATTACTATGACAACTTTCCCATTTGTTCTAGCTATACCTTGCCACCATTGGGTGACCTGGATGTGACAACCATGACGTGGACTGGGAAAGTACATAGTGGGTTGCATGGCGTATTTATTTTTCCATGATGGGGTTATTTATTAACTAATTGTGAACTTAATGGGGAAAGATTTTGAGGCTCTTACGTTGACAGTTGCATTATTAGTTATTTAATAGGGGAATGACTATTGGTACGACAGAAAGGATGGGTACAGTGTGTGATAATAATGTCTGGAAAAGGTGCACGCCTACATGTTAGTTGCTAATGGGGATTACATGTGTGACTACTAACTCTACCACTTCTTTCCCACCTCGACAAAAAATGGGTTATTGCGTTGTGAAGTTGTTGTCACAACCTTATTGTCCTTCTACACATTTTTATGATATGACTAGACTAAACCTACTGTTTTTTTTTTTTCTGAATTATGCGTTGTAGAAGGGCTTTAGGCATGCACCACTCACCCATCCATGTAGTAAGAACTTCTAGAACTTGCTATCATATGGGAGTACATGTTCCCCTATTTCAAAATAATTCTTCTTGATATGCTTATCATGCCAAGCTTTTTGCCTTCTTTGCTCCAATGACTGATCAAACTTGGCCAAGAAGCAGGTTTCGTCAAGTTCCAACAGCTGACCCAGTCTGTCGTTCAACGCTATGTTGCTCATCATTCCCATGGCTTCAGATATGAGCATACTTGGTAATATAAATTCTACTGGAACCACAACTCCCCTTCCCTATTCTAGCTGAAAAAGAGTTTTCTTGTGAAGTCTCTTTATTCTTTCATCCCAATCATCCATATTGGCCAACATGACTGTTGTTATCCCTTTATCCAGGATTTTGTTGAATGCTTCCACTTCGACGTTGGCCTATGGGTGATAAGGAATACTCTTGTTATGCTGAACCATGAAGCTCCTTAGCAGAGTCTCAATGGTTTCATTAAGAAAGTGCGTTCCCTGGTCACTTGTGAGGCTCATTGGGCATCCAAAACTTGAGATTATGTTCTTGAAAATAAACTATGCAGCTATTTCCACTGTACAGTATTTGACGACTGCTGCTTCTGCCCAATCAATGAGGTATTCTATTGTTGTTATTATGTATCTCGCATACGAGTGCCTCGTAGGTGGTGTAATGGGTCCATTGAAATCTACTGCCCATTTATCAATGATTTTCACTGTGTGGACAAGGTCTAGGGGAAGCTCTAACCCTTTCATAGACGTCACAACTCTTAGCAATTTCTTTAGAATCTTTATGAATAGTTGGCCACTAGAGCCTTGCATGTAGTATCTTTCTTGTTGAATTGAGACTTTTGTGATCCATATTAAGTTTAAGAGAAATTCTTCAGCGTAAATCACAAGATAAATCATTTGTCGACGCGTTTCGAACCATCTAGTGTGGTTCATCGTCAGGACAAGTTGAAGAAACAGATCCAACTTAGCATGTTAAATAGTCTGAGCAGAGCCTCCAACGGCTATCTTGTACAACGGCTAATTTTGACTTTAGGACCAGAGTCATACAAAATATTATAATTTAATGGAAATCAGTTATATTAGGTGACCAATAAAAATTATATAAAATTATAAATTAATTTAAATGGTGTTAATGGTTAGTTAAAAAGATATTGTTTGATAATTAAAATAATAAGTTATTTAGTATTTAAATGGGAATTAGTTATATAAAGGACTTTTTTTATTATAATATGAATATAAATTATATATATATATATATATATATATATATATATATATATATATATATATATATATATATATATATATATATATATATATATATAAAGTAATATACATAAAAGTCAGCTAGAATAAAAATATAAATATAAAGTAATAAAAGTTAGTTAGAATAAAGATATTGGAACGCGAAGAAAAAAAATAAAAATAAAATAAAATAGAAATAGAAATAGAAATAATAATAATAAAAAAAAAAAAAATAATAAAAAAAAAAATAAATAAATAAATAAATAATAATAATAAATAAATAAATATAAATAAATAAATAAATTATAAAAAATATTATATATATATATATATATATATATAGATAGATAGATAGATATATAAAAATAGCAAATATATAAAATAAACTTAAAAAAAAAAAAAATAAACATAAAAATAACCAAATAAATAAACGAATGAATAAAATAAAATAAGATAAAATAAAATAAAATAAAATAAAATAAAATAGAAAATAAAAAATAATAATAATAATAATTGAAATAAAATTAATAAAATAATAAATAAAACACGCGAGTGACACATTCTAAAAAGAAGAAGGATAAGAATCAGATCAAAAGAGAACTACAGAGCCAACAAGAGAAACCCTAGGAGGAAAGAAAAGACAAGGCTCCAAGGAAAAAGAAACGTGAAATAAAGGAAAAACAAACAAAGCTAGAAAAAGCAAGACTAGGAAGAGAGGGCAGGGATCCAGTAGCTACTGATCTTCCAGCCGTCATCTCTATTGAGATTTCTTGACCTTCTTTCAATTTCAATAGCTTCCCTGAATTTACGATGATGGAACTGCGCAACCTTAGCAATAACCTTGGCCTCCTCAATACACACTTGATGCTTGGTGTTTTCTGCATGCTCTTCTAACGCTGAAGACTTGGTTCTCCCATGTCTTAGGTCAGTTGCATGTTTGCTGATCATTTGATGGATGGAGTGCCCTGTTTCCCTGATATAGGGGGTCCCACAAGAACAAGGGATCAAGTAATCACCCTTCATATCTTTAGGGTCAATGGGATCTTTCACCGATCAGAGGGATTTGCGAATAGTGTTGAGGGGCCTGAAGGTTGAGGGAATATCATACTTCTTAAGAATCCAAGAAATCTTGTTCGTGGTTCCCTGGACATAGGGGAGATGGACACCTAGCCGGTGCTCTTTAGGTTCTTTTTTGATTGACGAGTTTCTCGAGGCTTTAAGGAAAGCCTTTTGACCTAGGTGCCTACTATAGCCATTTTCCACAAAGACTTTAAGGAGATGGGATTTCTCCTTGTCGAAGCTCTCCCTATGAGAAATCCTCAGGGCACGAGTAGTGAGGGTGTTAAGAAGACCCAACTTTTGAGCAAGGAAATGATAGGAATTAGCATGAATATACTGCTCAGTATGCGTTTTCTTCCGGAAAATTGAGTGGGAGAGAGAACCATCCTTATTCTTCAATATAAGAATATCCAAGAAAGGGAGGCAACCATTGACCTCTTTTTCCATAGTGAACTTAATGGCAGAGGACTAACAGTGGAGGTGGTTGAAGAAGAGATCCAACTCCTTTTGGCCATGGGACGAGATGACATTAGTGTCATCTACATACCTTTTCCACAGCTTGGGAAGGAGACGAGCCAAGGCTAAAGCTTTGGTTTCGAAATCTTCCATAAAAAGATTCGCAAAAATAGGGGAAAGGGGTGAGCCCATGGCAACACCACAAGTTTGTTCAAAGAACTCACCCTCGAAACAAAAGAAAGTGGAAGTGAGACAGATCTCAACCAGATGTGCGGTATCAGGATCTGTTAGGCGATATATCACTTCCATGGCTTCCTTAATAAGGATACAAGAATAAAGGGAGACCACATCAAAGCTCACGAGAATGTCCTCAGGGTCAAGCTTTATGTCCTTAAGCTCATTAACGAAGGAAGCCGAGTCTTTAATGAAGGACTCTGTACGGCCAACCAGGGGCTCGACCTTAAGGGCAAGGAGCTTGGCATGGTTGATTGACTTAGGTGCATCTTTTCACTTCACTCCCCATAGAGCGTTGTTTTGCGAGTATGAGAAATGCGATGGTGGTGATGCCTTCTTGGGGGATGGCAGGAAGGCTAGAATTGTTGGTCACAGAAAATTTAAGTTGAAGTTGCAAGATGGAAGGGTTAGAACACTTCCAAGTGTTCTACATATTCCTTCATTGGCTAGAAATCTGATTTCTATATGCAAGTTGGATGATGCAGGTGTAAAAATAGTGTTCGAGAAGGATACTTGCAAGATGGTTTGGGGAGCATTGGTATTGATGTGGGGAGCTCGGACTGGAACTCTGTACAAGCTACAAGGTAGCACTGTTGTTGATGGCTGCAACAATTCTGTGGTTCCTGAAAGTGGAGCGAAAAATCTAGTGGTCTCTGGAGAGAAGACCATGCTGTGGCATCAAAGGCTTGGACATATTGGAGAGAAGGACCTTTGAATACTTCATTATAAAGGTATGGTAGAAGGTATGAGTAATAGCTCTCTGGACTTTGATTTCTATGAAAATTGTGTATATGGGAAGCTGAATCGGGTGAGTTTCTCCTCTGGTGGTAAGAGGGTGAAATAGATATTAGAGCGTGTGCACAGTGATGTGTTTGTTCCTGTGAAGGTTCCATCACTAGGTAACTCTGTGTACTATGTATCATTTATAGATGACTTCTCAAAGAATACATGGATATATTTCCTTAAGAAGAAATCTGAAGTGTTTGACAGGTTTAAAGAATTCAAGGCTTTGGTGGAAAACAAGACAAAGAAGAAGATAAAGGTGCTGAGGATGGATAATGGTGGAGATTTTTGCAGTAATGAATTTGAATAATTCTATAAGAAGTGTGGTATAGCATCGCAGAAGACTACTCCATATACACCTCAGCAAAATCGAGTTGGAGAAAGAATGAACAAGATGTTGATGGAAAGGGAAAAAAGCATGCTCAGTGGTGTTGAGTTAGGACAGGAATTCTTGGCAGAGGCGGTGGAGACAGCATGTTACCTAGTCAACATATCACCTTCATCAACGTTGGAGGATAAGACTCCATAAGATGTATGGACTGGTAAGAAACCCTCTCTTTCATCTCTAAGGGTATTTAGATGTGATGCATATGTACATGTTCCAAAGGAGAAATGAACCAAGTTGGATAGTAAATCTGAAAAGTGCATCTTTATTTGGTATAAGGATGGTTTAAAGGGTTATGAGCTTTGGAACCCAGCAACAAGGAAGGTTGTGTACAACTGAGATGTGGTGTTCAGAGAGGTGAAAGATGTTATTAAACATGAAGTCCAACGAAAGGAACCTAAGAATATAGAGTTTGATCTAAAGGAGGAAGAATGAGACTCTACAGTGGAGGAGGAATCAGAAGATGGAGAGTCACAAACTACGGGTGTAAGAAGATCAATTCGAGAAAGAAGGCAGCCAGAAAGGTATAGTCCATCTGCTTTGTATTCAAATTTTGCTTTTTCTATTACTGATGATGATCATAGAACTGTGAAGGAAGAAGTAGATTCAGAGGATGGAAAACTCTGGAAAGAGGCCATGGTTGATGAGATGGAATCTTTACACAAAAATGAGGGTTTGGATTTGGTGGAGTTGCTAGCTGGAAGGAAACCCATTGGCAGCAAATGGGTGTTCAAGAAGAAGATAAACGCAGAAGGAAAGGTGGAGAAATACAAAGCTCAGTTGGTACCAAAAGGTTATTCCTAGATGTCGGGAATTGATTATGGTGATATTTTTCCTCATGTTGCCAAGGTAACTTCTATTAGGTTAATTTTATTTGTTTCTACTGCATTTGATTTTGAGGTAGAATAGATGGATGTGAAGACATAATTTCTTCACGGGGATCTGGAAGAGGAGATCTACATGAAGCAACCTAAACGCTTTGCAGTGAAGGGTAAGAAAGAACTAGTATGCAAGTTAAAGAAGTCTCTGTATGCATTAAAACAATCACCAAGTATGTGGTATCAAAAATTCGATACATTTATACGGGGACTTGGCTTCACCAAAAGAAAAGTAGATAAATTTGTGTATTTTAAATTGATTGGAGATCGTGCTATTTATCTAGTACTGTATGTGGATGATCTGTTGCTGGTTGGAAATGACAGAAATTATCCAGGATTTGAAGACCCAATTGTCCTCTAAATTCGACATGAATGATCTTGGTGTTGCAAACTATATTTTTGGCATGGAAATTAAAAGAGATCGTGCAAAGAGGAAGCTCTGGTTAAACCAGAGGAAGTATGTCGAGACAATACTACAAAGGTTTAATATGCAGGTTAGTAAACCGATGAAGGTTTCTATTCCTATAGGTGGAAAGTTATCTATTGAACAGTGTCCTAAGACACAAGAAGAGAAAGAGGATATGTCCCGTGTTACATATGCAATTGCAATCGGTAGCTTGATGTATGCAATGGTGTGTACTAGACCAAACATTACACATGCAATGGGAGTATTGAGCTAGTTTATATCAAAACCAGGTAAGCAACACTGGATTATGCGCGTGGCACTAGTGATTATGGCTTGTGCTACCTACGAAGACCAGGATTGGAAAGAGTGTTGGATATTCATGGCTTTGTTGGTGCAGATTGGGCTGGAGATCTGGATCAGAGAAGATCTACAAGTGGGTATGTGTTTAACCTATTTGGAGGTGATGTCAGTTGGATGAGTAAGAAACAATCTGTAGTGTCACTATCAACTACAGAGGCAGAACACATGGTAGCCACTCATGAAAGCAAGGAAGATTTTTGGTTGAAAAGATTGTGTTCAAGTACGGGGCTAGTACAGGGAGATATAAGGATAGACTATGACAACTAAAGTAAAATTTTCCTTGAAAAGAACCTTTCTTATCATTCAAAGACAAAGCACATTGATGTTCAGTATCACTTTGTGAGGGATATGATAGAAGACAAAAAGGTGTTGTTGGTAAAGTTGGACACTTTGAAGAATACTGCAACTACATTGAAAAAATCTTTGAGCTCTAAGAATTTCTCCAAGTGTACAGAAACAATGGGCGTTTCATGGCTGAGAAAAAGACAAATCTCTCCTGTGGCCCCCTGTGGAATGAAAACAACAAGTGGGAGAATCTTATGTTGTGCTATATTCTTTCCACGACTAACCTTCGTTGCTCCAATTGCGCAGTGGGGGGGTCATGGTGGAGGCAGTATCCCCCCCATCCAGGGGGTTTGAGTGGGGCGGGTAGCCCCCTTGTACAAGATCCAGGGCAGTGCCCTCAGAAAAAAAAAATTCGACCCTATATTAGGTTGGGCGAACCTACCTATGGTTTTCGGTCCATGGTTTTGGACGCGATGGTTTTCGGTCCATGGCATTGGATGCTTCGACATGTATATATATATGTATTGTAAAATTGAAAGGAATATAATGAAAATTCAAGCTGGTAGCCCTAGTTTTGGGATCCAAGGGAAATATCTTTGTATATGTGTTTTATGTGTTATGCTCTCGCATTGCTTATTTTCTATGTTTTAGAATTCGTATGAAGGTAATTTCTGTACAAGGTTAAAACCTACAATCTTATAACAAATAAATGAAAAATAAGAAGAAAGAAAAATGGGAGCATGAAATCCTAGGGGAAATCTATTATGTTATAGTAGTCATTTTGTTACACTTAGATTACATATAGCCCAATATATAACTATAGCCAGCCATAGTAGTTATGTCAAGCTTAGTTATTATGTTTTAAGCAAACACATAATGATTCATCACTATGATTTATTACTAACTTCATTAATTTATTTTATTGAAAGTGGAATTTTCTTGAACATACTCCCCCTTAACAAGTACATGTGATTGTAATTTGCAGTTTTCAACATTCTTTGAAAAATGCCCCTTCTTTATCTACATGTCCTTGCAAAAAGTTAAACATTTTCAATCCCCCTACATCATGATCAATCATCATGTATTTTCATTGGTTGATCTATGAACATTAGACTTGTGGTTTTTTCCATTAACTTAACCTCTACCATTACAAGCCCACTTACCACTAACAATGCATCACATTATGTCCTTTCTACTAACCACAAACATTAATCGTCTCAACCATGAACCTTCTATTACACAGAACTTTTAAAAACTAATTTTAAGAGTACCATGAAATTTTCAACATAACATATATTGGGAGTATACATGTGTCAACGGGCTTAATTAACATTTAATTAAGTAGATCCCTCAAAATATGAATTAAGTAGGACCGCTAAACTTTTTAGTGGTGTTTGTTTCTCTTTTCATCTATATTTAAATCTACATAATACAATTATTCCCGCCTTTCCTATTTTTTTCTTCGTCCCTCACTTGTCTCCATATTTCTCTTTCCTTTTTCTCTTCATTCATCTTCCCCATGTGGATGAATCATTTTATATGTCATAGTCTTCATTTACCTTTCCAGTGTCTTTGTTGCTACATAACTTTTTTCCTTTGTTGATGTATCATTGTGTGTCTTTTACTCATCTCTTTTCTCTTCCATCATGATCTATGATTGCATCAGTTTTTTTTTTTTTTGCATAATTTGTTGTGTTGTGTTATATTCTTTCCACGACTGGGACACGTAGTTAACCTGGGTGTTAGAGGGGGGGCGGAGCTCCCCCTTCATTGCATCGATTATGTAGGGGGGAGGTCACAAGGGGTTTGAGGTGCACCCGTAACTCAACTTTATGGGGTCTGGGGCAGTGCCCCAGGAGATTTTGGTTTTGGACCCTATGTTAGGTTGGGCAGACCCACCTATGGTTTTGTGCATGATTTTCGCACACGTTTTCTGGACATGATGGTTTTTGGTCCATGGTATTGGATGCTTTGGCATGTATAAATATGTATTATAACATTGAAAGGAACATAATGAAAAATCAAGCTGGTAGTCTCGGTTTTGGGATCTAGGGGAACATATCTATGTATATGGGTTTTATGTGTTATGCTCTTACATTGTTTATTTTCTGTGTTTTAGAATTCGTATGAAGGTAATTTTTGTACGGGTTTAAAACCTACATTTGGTATCAGAGCATTTTTTTCTTCAAGGAGACACCTTTGTCGCTGAGTGGTTTCACTTGGGCCTGTGGTGGACCCCGTTCAGTAGGAGATCTATGAGATCGATTCTGGTGGTGAAAGAATATGGCAAACAGTGGAAATATAGAGGTCGAGAAATTTAATGGTCAGAGTTTTGAGTTGTGGAAACTGAAGATGGGTGATCTGTTGGTGGATAAAGATCAATGGATCGCGGTAGATCCAGGTACTAAAACAACGGGAGTGTCCGATGAAGAATGGAAGAAGTTGGATCGGAAGGCAAAGAGCATAATACGATTGTGTGTCTCAGATTCAGTATTGTCGAATGTGTCAGGGGAAGCTGCGACAAAGGATTTGTGGGACAAGTTAGGGACTTTGTACCAATCTAAGTCTCTAGTGAATAAACTATTCCTACGGAAAAAGTTGTATAACCTGAGGATGAAAGATGGAGACTTGGTGACAGAGCATATGAACGCATTTAATACTATGGTAAGTCAGTTAGCATCTGTTGATATTAAAATTTTAGATGAAGATAAGTGCATTAGTTTGTTATGTTCTCTACCAGATTCATGGGATAGTTTGGTTTGTACAATAGGTAGCAATGCAATGACCTTGCAGTTTCATGAAATAGTATCATCCTTGTTGATGGAGGAGATGAGATGGAAGGATATGGAGAGCTAGAATGCTGATGCCTTTTCTGTACAAGGATGGTCCCAAAACAGAAACAAAAATAATTCAGTGAGTGGGAGATCTAAATCTAGAGGGAGATCTAAATCTTGAAGAAAACCTGTAAAGGTGGTGTGCTAGAAATGTGAAAAGGAAGGGCACTACAAAAGGGATTGTAAATCTAAAGCTCCTGGTAAAGGAAAGGGATTTGATGATGCTCCTTCTGCAAAGGTGAAAACCACCTCAAATGAAGGTGGGGAAGTGTACTTTGATTCTTCAAGTACACATGTAGATCATGACGCATGGTTGATTAACTCAGGTGCATCCTTTCACTTCAATCCCTATAGAGAGTGGTTCTGCGAGTATGAGAAACATGATGGTGGTGATGTCTTCTTAGGGGATGATAGGAAGGCTAGAATCATTGGTCGCGAAAAAGTAAAGTCAAAGTTGCAACGTGGAAGGGTTAGAACACTTCTGGGTGTTCTTCATATTCATGCATTGGCCAGAAATTTGATTTCTGTAAGCAAGTTGGATGATGTAGGTGTAGAAAGGGTGTTTGAGAAGGATACCTGCCAAATGGTTCGGGGAGCATTGGTATTGATGCGGGGTGTTCGGACTAGAACTCTGTACAAGCTGTGAGGTAGCACTATTGTTGATGGCTATAATAGTTTTGCGGTTCCTGAAAGTGGAGCAAAAAATCTAGTGGTCTCTAGAGAGAATACCATGTTGTGGCATCAAAGGCTTGGACATATTGGAGACAAGGGCCTTTGAATACTTCATTATAAAGGAATGGTAGAAGGTATGAGTACTATCCCTCTGGACTTTTATTTCTATGAAAATTATGTATATGGGAAGTAGAATCGGGTGAGTTTCCCCTCTAGTGGTAAGGCAGTGAAACATTTATTAGATTTTGTGCATAGTGATGTGTTTGGACCTGTGAAGGTTCCATCACTGCGTAAGTCCGTGTAGTATGTATCGTTTATAGATGACTCCTCAAGAAATACATGGATATATTTCCTTAAGAAGAAACCTGGGGCCTTTGACAGGTTTAAAGTATTTAAGGCTCTTGTGGAAAATCAGATAGAGAAGAAGATAAAGGTGATGAGGACAGATAATGGAGGAGAGTTTTGTAGCAAGAAATTTGAAGAATTCTATAAGAAGTGTGGTATAGCATGACATAAGACTACTCCATATATGGCTCAACAAAATGGAGTTGTAGAAGGAATGAATAAGACATTGATGGAAAGGGAAAGAAACATGCTCAGTGGTGCCAGGTTAGGACAAGAATTTTGGACATAGGTGGTGGATACTGCATGTTACCTGGTCAACAGGTCACCTTCATCAGTGTTGGAGGATAAGACTCCACAAGAGGTATGGACTGGTAAGAAACCCTCTATTTCACATCTAAGGGTATTTGGATGTGATGCATATGTACATGTTCCAAAGGAGAAATGAACCAACTTGGATAGTAAATCTGAAAGGTGGATCTCTATTGGGTATAAGGATGGTTTAAAGGGGTATAAGCTTTGGAATCCAGTCACATGGAAGGTTGTGTACAGCCGAGAAGTGGTGCTCAGAGAGATGAAAGATGTTATTAAACATGAAGTCCAACTAAAGGAACCTGAGAAGATAGAGTTTGAGCTAAAGGAGGAAGAATCAGACTCTATAGCAGAGGAGGAATCAAAATATGAAGAGCCACAAGCTCCGGGTGTAAGAAGATCAATTCGAGAAATAGGGCAGCTAAAAAGGTATAGTCCATCTGCTTTTTGTTCAAATTTTTCTTTATCTATTACTGATGATTATCCTAGAACTATGAAGGAAATACTAGATTCAGAGGATGGAAAACTCTGGAAAGAGGCCATGGTTGATGAAATGGCATCTTTGCGCAAAAATGAGGCTTGGGATCTGGTAGAGTTTCCGGCTAGAAGGAAACCCATTGGCAGCAAATGGGTGTTCAAGAAGAAGACAAATGTAGAAGGAAAGGTGGAGAAATACAAAGCTCAGTTGGTAGCAAAAGGTTTTTCCCAGGTGTCAAGAATTGATTTTGGTGATCTTTTTTCTCATGTTGCTAAGGTAACTTCTATTAGATTACTTTTATCTGTTGCTGCTGCTTTTGATTTTGAGGTAGAACATATGGGTGTGAAGATAACATTTCTTCATGGGGATCTAGAAGAGAAAATATACATGAAGCAACCTGAAGGCTTTGAAGTGAAGGGTAAGAAAGAACTGGTATGCAAGTTGAAGAAGTCTCTGTATGGGTTAAAACAGTTACCAAGTATGTGGTATCAGAAATTTGATACATTTATATAGGTACTTGGCTTCACTAGAAGCAAAGCAAATCATTGTGTGTATTTTAAATTAATTGGTGACCGTGTTATTTATCTGGTCTTGTATGTGGATGATATGTTGCTGGTTGGAAATGACAAAGAAATTATCTAGGATTTGAAGACCAAATTTTCCTCCGAATTCGACATGAAAGATCTTGGTGCTGAAAACTATATTTTGGGCATGGAAATTAAAAGAGATCGAGAAAAGAGGAAGCTCTGGTTAAACCAGAGGAAGTATGTCGAGACAATACTGTAGAGGTTTAATATGCAGGATAGTAAACAGGTGAGGCTTCCTATTTCTATAGGTGTGAGGTTATCTACTAAACAGTCTCCCAAGACATAAGAAAAGGAAGAAGACATGTCTCGTGTTCCATATGCAAGTGCAGTCAGTAGCCTGATGTAGGCAATGGTCTATACTAGATCAGATATTGCACATGTAGTAGGAGTATTGAGCATGTTTATGTCAAAACTGGGGAATGAGCATTGGATAATAGTGAAGCCGGTTTTCAGGTATTTTCCTGGCATTAGTGATTATGGTTTGTGCTATGAAGGAAGACTAGGATTGCATAGAATGTTGGATATTCATGGCTTTGTTGATGCAGATAGGGCTAGAGATCTGGATCAGAGAAGATCTACAAGTGGGTATGTGTTTAACCTATTTGGAGGTGCAGTCAGTTGGATGAGTAAGAAACAATTTGTAGCGGCACTATCAACTACAGAGGCAGAATACATGGCAGCCACTCATGCAAGCAAGGAAGCAGTTTGTTTGCAGAGATTGTGTTCAAGTATGGGGTTAGTATAGGGAGCCATAAGAATAGACTGTGACAGCCAAAGTACAATTTTCTTAGCAAAGAACCCTGCTTATCATTCAAAGACAAAGCACATTGATGTTCAGTATCACTTTGTGAGGGATATGATAGAAGACAAAAAGGTGTTGCTGGTAAAGGTGGACACTTTGAAGAATACTGCAGATGCATTGACAAAATATGTGATCTCTAAGAAGTTCTCTTGGTGTAGAGAGACAATGGGCATTTCAGGGTTGGAAAAATGACTAAGCTCTGTTATGGCCCCCTGTGGAAAGAAAACAACGAGTGGGAGAATGTTGGGTTGTGTTATATTCTTGCCACAAGTAGCCCATGTAGTTAACCAGGGTGTTAGAGGAGGGGCGGAGCCCCCTGTTCGTTGCACCTGTGTAGCAGGGTGGAGGTTACAGGGGGTTTGAGGTGTACCCATAACCCCACTTTATGGGGTCCAGGGCAGTGCCCCAGAAAATTTTGGTTTTGGACCCTATGTTAGGTTGGGCGGACCCACCTATGGTTTTGTGCATGATTTTCGCACATGTTTTTTTCGAAATGATGGTTTTTAGTCCATGGTATTGGACGTGATGCTTTTCGGTCCATGGTATTAGATGCTTCGGCATGTATAAGGATGTATTATAACATTGAAAGGAACATAATGAAAAATTGAGCTAGTAGTCCTGGTTTTGGTATCTAAAGGAAAATCTCTGTGTATATGTGTTTTACGTTTTATGCTCTCGCATTATTTATTTTCTGTGTTTTAGGATTCGTACGATGTTAAAACCTACATAATTATCTCTATTACCATCTTATATCATCATTTTCTTTAAGGTTGAATCATTCTCTCTATCACCATTTTTTTGGCCATGGCATTGTCTTTGCTACCACATCATTCTCTCTATCATCATCTTCTTTCATCCTAATTTTTTCTTGGCTCTTTGTTGTTGCATCATGATCACTTACATCAACTTATTGGTTGGTATCTTCCTCTATCACATATTCATCTTCCATTTTGTTTCTATACATTCATTCATCCTGCAAACAAATAATTATTGATTTTTATACAAAAAGAAATCTGTCCTTTGGGAGTCTTTTGAGGTTAGAAATGGTCCTCGAAACAAAGAATGTACTATCAAAATTATCTTTTAGAGAACTGAAAGGATTAGAGATGATGATATCATATGCAATGGTAAGTATTCTGAAGGGAAATATATCTATATATATATATATATATATATATATATATATATATATATATATATATATATATATATATATATATATGTTAATTGTATTTTGAGCTTATCTCCTAATAGGTTCACTCAAATTTCAAGTGTAGACACCCTTTGGATACATAATAAAATTATACATCGAATGAGTAACCACTTTAATATGTGAAAGTAAACAAACATAAAAAAAAAATTGAAAATACAGGAAAAAACTATGTTGAAGACACATTTTTCATGTATTTTCATTTTTTTGATGTCAATCTACATAGAAGTATGCATAGTGGTACTCGTTGAATGTGGAATTTAATTCCATGTTCAATAGCTGTCTAACTTGAAATTTCAGTAAGACTCTAAGGAAATAGAAAAAAATAGAATAAAAGGAAGTAGTTTCCTTTATTTTTCATTAAAAGATCATAACTGTTACTTTATTGTTTTAACTATTGTTTTGTTATTTTCTTTAGGAGGTCCATTTTAGACATCAGAATTCCACTAATGAACCAAGATACATTAGCTCTATACATTATAATCACTATTCTTATAGGAATCCTTTTAAGTTACATGATTAATCAACATCCTGAACTCTTTGTTCGATATAACTTGGTCATCAACCATTTAGGTTATTCGAAACTTTTGAGATTAATCTATCTCACCTTCCCTACTTAATATAATACTAAACTTCTCTAATTTCTTATCAAGCTAGCATACAAGTACACCTAACACCCTCATAGTTACCCTAGTTGTTAATTCCACAACTTGATTTCAAATCATCTCTCTTCACAAGGGGATATGTGTTATATGATTACTACATGTGTGGCTTGACTTTATAGGGCTTACAAAATCAAATAGAAAAACAACTTATTTATTCTTATAATTTTACAGGACCAAAACCTTCAATGGTGTTGGGTACATCCAATATGCTCCTCCAATAACACATAGACATAATTACATTCATGTTAAGTACAACGCTCATTGAAAATGCTTCATTTTAATTGAAATAAGACCATGATTTAAGGCTCCACCTAAAACATATGATCATTCACACTATGTGAAGATGAAGGAAAATAATGATATGGAAACCTTAAAAGTGATATATATATATATATATATATATATATATATATATATATATATATATATATATATATATATATATAGATATATATAAACCTGGGCTTATAGAATGCGTGAAGAGTAAATTTAGAAAGTTAGGTTTAAAGTTGAGATGCAGATGGCTGAGATAATGCTTCATTTTTTAAGTTACAAATTCTCAATTCCAACAAACATCACCATTTAAACAACAAGACTCCATCCATGATTACTTATTTCATAGCATGAAAGGTATATCAAACTTATTTTACTACATATCATTGTTCAAAAAACTCACCACCAATGGTATTTATCCTTCTATTTCATTTTCAATTCAAACGACATTTCAAACTCCCTTCAAATGCTTTGACTTTAATATTTTAAGTTCTTGCATTTATTAACTCAAAATTACTTTGACCAAACTCCTCGCACGAATTATTTCTTAAATTAAACAACTATTATAGCCTTCATTCTTATGAGAATACAACTCTTATACTTTTCAAAAGCAATAAAAGTTCTCATGCTTCACGCTACCACTATCATTAACCATAGATGAATTGATATTGATTGATGCACAACCTATCATGGCCTACATTGTCCACTTGACAATGGCCTTGTAGGAAGGAAGTTTACAAAACTCGATGCATTGATATTTAAGTTCTCAATCAACTTTCATTTGTCTTTCTACATGAGAAACTATAAATTATACCTCTTTCACTATTTTCTTCCATTTTGTTTAATCAATTACTAAAATTCTATCAATTTACATTTGGTAAAAAACTATTTTCTTTCAACCTTTGTTTGTAATGTGTGATTTATATCTTAAAATAACTTCTCCCTTTAATTAAATATTGAATAATCTTCCTATAGTAGTGTTACCCACTCAGAAGCTTTCCAAACATGGTATTTTAAATTCTCCATCAACACAACGAAATTGAGCCATCCTAGTATTCAACATTGAACTTCTGCAGTTAGTTCACTCTATGTCTCATACCACCAACTTTCTCACGGAAACTAATTGAAAAAAAAATAAAAAATTGAAGATTAGGAAACATTCAAGTGCCTCTGAGGTTCTACAACATTATTTTTCCATCATGGGCTTCAAATGCAAGATCCACTCCTATACACTGATTGAACACAACAAACCAATAATAAATATTTCGTTCATCCTCCAATGCATATTGTCTACAAGTCTCATTCTCCTTTATCATTGAATGAAAATTACATATTAGATGAAATATGATATGATTTCGATTGTTAGTTTTAGTTATTGAAATAGCATGCACGTAATTTCACTTTAGTTAACTAGGATTATCTTCACATTCATGAGAGAGCTAATCAATGACTGCATGGCTACTTAAGTAGGACTAAGTGTCAATTTTCTTAAGTTGATGTTCACATCTCTCTAGATTCATTACTAGAATCACTGCTATATTAGTTCAACCATGTAGAGTATATTTCAATTGAATTGAATTGTTATAACCTTTTATGTTCATGAATATAATTCATTAATTCTCTTTTCTATCAATTTATTTCCTCTTTCATTGTAAACTTTGTTCATAGTTTTCTAGCTAGCTCCAATCCATATAAGTTCATCTATAATTTAACATGGTATTAAAGCCTATAGGAGCTAGTAAGAAGAAGCATAAATAATAAATTTGCAACTTCAATTTCACATGGTATCATAGCCCACATGGAGTAAGAAGAAGGAGCATAAACAATCTATTTGAAAGGAAAAAATATTGGATCTATTCGGAAGAACATAGTTTCCACCTTCTGCAATTACCATACCATATAACTATTTCAAATGGAAGTAAAATATTCTACTTCAACTCATAGTTAGAGGATTGTATCGGATGCCCATGAAAATAGATATTGAACCAAATATCGAAAATGGGAAATCCAAGTACTTCAATGGCATGGGTGATGCCTTGTTTCCCCTATGCTTTTCAATTTATCCAAAAAAAATTTCTCATCTTGAAGCATCCACGACTCCAAATTATGTTTCGAAAACATTGGATACACTCTTTTGGGAAGTAGGGTGACATGGGGGTTCATATCCTTGGAAATGAGCTCAACTCATCAGATCAAAATAGTTTAAAAAAATCAAGATTTTTTCAAAATATTCAAAGACTTGTTACTCCAATTGAAAGAATGTGAAATTGGTAAGTCCAACAAATAAATACAATTATTTCTTGCCATTTTGTCAGAACTGGTTTCAATGACTGTTATATTTGTTTCAATTTTCACACACTCGTGCTTGCAAGAGGCACAACCTATAATATGCACACACTTGATGCTTTTATTGAGTTCCTGACACATGAGAAAGATATGCTCATATAGATGGGAACATTGAGAAATTTCAAATCCCATGCACTCACTATGCATTAAATGTGTAAGGAAAACTTGAAATCCAATTAGAAATCCAAAGGAAAAGGAAAGGTAAAATAAAAAGATCCAAGAAAGGGAGGAAATATCAAACCTCCAAAATAATCTACTAAATCAAAGGAAGAGAAAGACAAGAAGTCGAAATCATAATGTAGTTAATGAAACCATTATTACCATCCAAAATCATCATGCATTAAGAAGACATTTGGTGTCATGGCATAGACTCTTTAGCAGAACAATCTTGTTGATTGTATTATAGAGAGTGTAAAGAAGAAGCAAGGAGAAAGAGAATTGAAAACAAGAGGGAATATAGATGCATTAATTACTATTCATTTTTATCCTGATGCATGGATCATAGATTATGGGGCTTCACATCATATAGAAACCACAAAATATGCCCTCTCATCTCTAAACCCATATGTTTTTCCTCTAATTCTCATGAGAGATGGTTCTCCAATTGAGGAAACTAGACAAGGGAGGGTATATCTTGGATATGTAGGCTTTGAGAATATACTACATATTCTAAAGCTTTTAGTAAATATTCTCTTTCTGTGTCAAATGATGTAGAAGGACACTATAAGGAGAGTTGAATTCACCACATATTCGATGAGTATATATGACATACAATATAACTCCAAAATTGCAGTTGGTATGGTAAATCATTAGTCTCATCTCTACGCATTTTCTAAATTTGTTCCTCAATCAGATTCCACTTTAAACTGATGCACACAAATGAAAAAAGTAGTATTTGGAATGAATGTTTTTGAGACTTAAGTTTTAGATACATGAAATAGCTTAGCAAATATGCTATGGTAAAAGGTTGTCTACAATAAAATTTTCTAATAGAGTTTGTGAACGATGTGCTCATGCACAATATCCACACAAAATGTTTTGGAAGGGGCATGGATGGAGGGCATCCTATTTCTTGGAGGTTTTCCAAAGTGACCTTATGAGGGAATTTCTAGATCCTTCCATAGGGAAAGCCATATATTTATTTACATTCATAGATGATTGCAGGAGACACACATGGGCAAGCTTTCTCAAACTAAAATATGAAGTGTTTGTGAATCTAAAGACTTACAAAGTGCATGCAGAAAATAAGACTAGAATGATGATTAGGATAATTCATATTGATAATGGGGGGAGTATGCCAGCAAGGTTGTCCAAACTTTTGTGATGAAGTAGGAATATGGTTGCAACGAATAGTTCACTACACTTCACAATAGAATGAAGTAGTTTAGAGGAAGAAAAAATCCTTGAAGGAGAGGCTAGTTACATGTTTCATGCAAAGTCACATTCTTCTAAATTATGGGATGAATCAATCAACTATGCCTCACACCTGAAAAATATAACTCCCCATAAATATGTTACAGGAAAACACCTTTTGAATCATGAAGTAGCATGCAACCAGAAGCTACACATTTCTATATTTTTGGATCTTGCACGTGAGCCCTTATTCCTTTAGAAAAGGGAAAGGATTTGAAGCCTCTAAGCAAAGATTGCAACTTTGTTGGATATCTAGATGTTGTAAATGGATACAGACTACTTGATCTTCCAACAAAAAATGTATTCATTTGGAGGAGTTTCCACTTTGATGAAAGTCTATTACATGTGTCTAATAAACAAAATGCATAAATTTATGTGCTTCCTCCTATGGTGGATCTAAGAGATTATGCATCTTGTAATTTAATTAAATTCTAGATCTAAGTTTCAAAGTTCATTATCAAAATCATGAGCATGCATGTGAAAATTCTAATTCCCATCCACATTCAACACAAAAGTGGTACCTCATGACTGATATATTAGATGATATTGCCATAATATCTCAGTTTGAACAAGCACATAGTGCAGTCACAGCCTCAAAACCAATTATTTTCATGCATTGTGACATGGTTCTAACATTTGAACTTGAAACTTATGAAGAATTTGCAAGGAATCCTTTCTATGAAGCAATTGTGGACAAGGAGTAAAACTCACTCATTATGACCCAAACTTGGGAGTTGGTTACACTTCCTTTTCATCATATGATTGTTAAATTCAAGTGGGTCTACAGGACAAAAGAAACCAATAGATGGAATTGTGAGCAGATTCAAAGCATGGTTGGTGGCCAAAGGCTTGTAGCAGGTTCATGGCATTGATTATGATGAAACGTTTTCTCCAGTGGCCAAAATGGACTCTATTTGGTTACATCTTTTTATTACAATAGAAATAGGGTGGGATAATAGTCACATGGATGTGAAGAATGGATTTTTTCATGGTGATATGAAATAGGAAATTTTCATGACGAAACCACAAGGATGTGTAAAGAATTCATCTTTAATTTTCTCACTCAAGAAATCCCTCTATGTCCTTAAGTAGACACGTAGGGAATGGTATGCTAAAATTGATTCCTATTTACCCTCTCAGAATTTATGTTGATGTAAATAAGATCCAAATGATTATATGCTAAGAAAATCTAACTCTTTCTTGCTCATAATGCTCTATGTAGATGATCTAATAATCATATGTAGTTTAGCTTCAACCATTTCTATAGTCAAAACCACTTTGCATGAAAGGTATTCCATGACATATATGGCTCTATTAGACTTCTTCCATGGACTAGAAATCAACCAAAATAATTCAAGAATCAAATTTTCTCAATCCAATTTTGCGAGATATATTTTAATTTTCTTTCACGTGATTCACTACAAGCCAACAACTACACTTTTCTTATCAAGGGTACACCTTAAGGATGGAAATGATACATCGTTGGTTTGATTCCACCATTTATATTTTCTGGGAGTCTCCTCCATCTCTCTCAGCCTCATACAAATCTCTCATATTTAGTAGGCACGATCTTTAAATACTTGCAAGAGCCCCATTAGCTTCATTGGAAATATTTGAAGCAGATACCAAGATTTGTCTAGGGAACCGTCAGCTATGGGATTCATTATGTAGCAACATGTACATTGGATCTCATTGGCCACATTTATTCAAATTGGGCTGGTGATAAAATTGATCATAAGTCCACTTCAAGATATGTTCTCAATTTGAGTTCCAGCCTCATTTCTCAGTCCAAAAAAACAATATGTGATTTCTTTCTCATTGATATAGGAGGAATATATAGGTGTAATAAACATTGGTATTCGGGAACTTTGGTTACAGAACTTCCTCACTAATCTTAGTATCATATTTCATCATATGACTACCATCTTGTGCGACAATCAAAGCACACTAAAACATTATAGAGATGCAATGGAGTGGAAATGATCGAAACACATCGAGATCCACATGCACTACATCCAAGAATTGGTAAATGATGGCAACATTGACTTGTAGTACTATACCAATTTTGAACAGACTACTAACATCTTCACAATTACTTTCTCTAAGAAGAATTTTCATTTTCTATGAATCTACCTTGGTGTGAATGACATAACTACCTAGCAGTTTTTTTTCGTTTTTCAGTCTTTTATTTTCAAGGGGGGTTTTGTTCCCTGGTGATTTTCCCTCTTTCCTCTTTTTGTATTTATTCTATGTCACCTTCATGCATTGTCAAATGGGTACATTACAAGGCTTCTTGATAGGACACATTACATACACTTAATTGCACGTTAGCTAACTAGGAATATGTGTACCGGCATGAGATAATTAACTATTGACTGCATGGCTAGATAAATAGGACTAACTTCACTTGCATGAGATAGTTAACTAAATAATGTATAGGTAGTTAACTAGTACTAGGTGTCAGTTTTCTTTAGTGCATGTACAGGTCTCTATAGAAATAGCTCACTACTATATTAGTTCTACCATGTAGATAGTATTTCAATTGAATTGCATTCTCATAATTTTTTTTATGTGCTTGAATAGAATTCATTAATTCTTATCTCGACCTACAATTTTACAAGCTAGTAGTGGTAGGTCTGCTAATTTTCCATGCTTGCTTTTCCCAAACAAAATATTTGCTAAGTTTCTATTCTTTCTAAAAAATAATTACCCAAATTTTATAGTATAAGATTATTTTACCTTAAAAATCACCAATAATTTATTTATAATAATATAAAATCATTAGAAACTTAAATATGTTTAAAAAATACTGCCAAAAATTTTACAATTTTCATATTAGGGCTAGTAATGTTTGCTAAGATTTGTAAATATTAGGATAAACTTCCATGCTTCAAATTTTCCTTGATTTTCTCTATCAATTGTATTTCTTCTTTCCTTGCAAGCTTTGTTCATTATTTTCTAGCTACATCCAATTTGTATAAATTTATGTACAATTTCACATTAACAAATTGTAATAAACTCATACAAATAGAAATAAAAAAGTAAAAAAAATTACCAAGAACACGAAAACCTAAAAAAAATAGATAAAAACAAAAATACCGAGAACGCCAAAGCCGAGTGTAAATTTATGCCAACCCCTATATTACACTTAGATTATAGATGGTTCCATATATAATTATAGGAGACCATAATGATCGACCATAACAATTATTTCAAATTCATTTATTCATTTCAACCAAAAGCCTCAAGTTTCATCCTTGCTTTAATAACTAATTCTATTCATTTCTTGTATTACAAGTCAAAGTTAAGTTATGGGTAAATTGTTTGTCACGAATTTTATGGGTAAATTGTTTGTCACGAGGCAACGAGGCAATTTGGTCATTAAATATAATCAAAATTTGTTCATAACAGTTAATATATTTTATTAAGTTAATATATTTTATTAAAATGACTAGAACATGTGTTAAAATTGTCTAAACCATCAAATTTGATGGGTGATTTAGATTTAAAATTCCTGGTTTTCCTTTTGTTTTTATTTTAACATTGTTATACTTAAAAATATTGAGATTGACTTATATTTATTTTATAATTTTTTTAAATATATTAAATATTAAAAATAAATTCATTTTTTTTTAAATATTCAACAAAATACTTTAAAATAAAATAGATTTAAAAATTATATATATATATATATATATATATATATATATATATATAAATTAATAAATTATTTGTTTATATACTTTAGATATTTATTTGACGTTCTCTCATGTTTAATTACTAGAATAATACTATAATCAAAATTTGAAAGGGCTAAAAATGTCTTAGTACAGACAAAAGAGGTATGCTTTTCTAAATTTTAATAAAAACCATAATAAAATAATGTCTATGGTTCATTTATGATAATTAAAACTTATGTTATCATGACAACAAAAATAAAATAAACAAACTAAAACTTATAAAATATGGGGAAAACTAGCTTAAAAAATGGTTACTAATTTTATCAAAACCTTCAAAATGAAGTTAAATAAAAAATTCTTTATACTAATCATGGTCATCCTCCCTCACACTTACTTTAATCTTCCTTCCCAATGTGGTTATCTTATAATTCTTCCTTGTCCATTGTTTATTAGTCTTTGAACAAGAAAACCTTCTATAATATTACATATTACATAGCAAGAGTTGTTACTTTTAAAGTTGAATTGTGATAATTTAAGAGTTATTCCTTTTTAGAGTTGAATGGCTGTGATAACTTATTATTTATTTTGTATTGTATAATGCTATGAATTTTGATAATTTAAGAGTTATTCCTTTTTAGAGTTGAATGCCTGTGATAACTTATTATTTATTTTGTATTTTATAATGCTATTTAATGAATAAAAAAATATTTTGATATCAAATATATGAATTGTTGGGAGAAATGGAAACTGTGGGGGACATTAGACATTTTAGTCTTTGTAGACTATTTGACGTCGCCACTGTCGGATGCCATGACTATCTCATCTACGATGGAGGAAGAAACACGATAACGGCTACCAAATGCTTACTGCCCCTTGCCAACAAATGCAAGTGGACTCAATTGTTTGTGAATTGTATGCCATTTTTACACAGAAATTCAAGTGACATCACGACCAAGCTATGGGTTCAATCAATGTCTTTCCCTTTAGCATGGGCTCTGATTCTACCTAGAACAAAGGATTTGTTATTTTCTGAGTGATTTAGAATTTCTGCTGGAGTAGAGGATGGCATAATAGAAGTCATTAAAGGAAGTAATTTTAATTGATACTCTCTTAGTGCAGGCTTGCCACAACAAAAAAGTGGTGTCATTGGGGTTTCAATCATTCAAGTCACCACCAACTCATGTCTCTCGGGCTTGAGAAGAGATTATTGATAGTTGGGTATTTGATTTTCGCCTCCTCCAATGATGTAGCATATTTTTTCTCTACCCTAAGTTTGTGAGATGGAGAAAGAGAGTGGTAAGCATGTTAGCAAAGTGTTTTTTGAAGCTCCAAAAAGAGATACCCATAAGGGGTATGGTAAAGAATGCAAATTGTGTGACCAAAGTCTCCAATCAGGTGTTGGGGGCTTGGAGCTCCAAATATTTCCAATTTTTGTTAGGTCGATAACGAGAAAGTCTCTTTTCTTTGCTTCCAAGTTAGAATTATGGATCTTGTGCTTGCACTAGATGACGATGTTTAACTGTGGAAAGGAATCTTTTTGGGGGAGATGAAACTCCTTTACATAACGATACAACTAAAGATGGCAAAAGCTCTTAAAGATTATGCATCAAGAGGGATGCCACGATATCTATAACTATTGGCTTGGAAAGAGGCTCCGAGAGAAATGGGGCTTCCTCGTAAACAAAGGCTAGTTCTTTCAAGGATGCCTTAAAAGCTGATCCCAACTCTGAACCACCTAACGAGCTTTGAACTCAAGCTTTCGTGGTGGAAAATTCTTTAGAGACCCCATCATTGGAGGTGAATGATTTTATCTTCAATTTAAGGGTGGAAGATTATAAACATAAAGTGACTATATGTCAGTTCAATGGGTTTGGCCCTATTCATCTGCGCTTCGAGAATGAATTCATCTGAACTGGTCCCAGAAAATAGACATGTTAAATTGTTCGAGAGGTTATTTTGTGGTTTTCTTTAGAAATCCTAATGATCGATAGAATGTTTTTTACCGGGGGCCCTTGTTTTGAAGCAGAGCTACATTTTCAATTCAACCACCGTTTCTAGGGTTTAAACCACTTACCATGAAGACTGTCCTAGGAGGGTTAGACTTCCAATCTCAGCCCTCCAATTAATGCTCCCATATATCCTAGTAGATATTTGAGATTCAATAGGTTGATTCATTAATGTGGATAGTGATAGAGTGGGAGAAGGGATTATCACTTTCATCTGCATGTGTCAAAGTGGACCTTAGTGAAGGTTTACTGCACAAAATCATCCTCAACTGCGAAGGTAAGGGTTATGCCCAACCATAGAATTACGAAAATAGTGTTGAGGTGTAGAAGGTTTGAAGAACTCGATCACCTTCTAAATGGATATCCCTCCTCTGATAAGGTTTTAAACAACACGATCACCTTCAAAATGCATGTCCCTCTTATGAATGGGTGTTTCGTTTTGAAGAGTTGAAGAAATCTAATCATGGATGGCACAACATGAAGCCATCACTTGATTCAAAGAACTTTGTTGGTCAGAAGAAGGATCGTTCTCATGAAAAGAACCCATCCTCAGACAATTCAATCTTTCTAGATCTAGTTTAGCTCCCAACGACATCGAATCATCCCTCAATAGAGGAGAATTGCTGTCAAAGGACAGTGAAAGAGCATAAGCTTTAACTATGCCCAAAAACCACTCTCGTCAATATGACCATTTAGATAGCATGAAAGAAATAGTGACCTCAACTGAGCTAGTAGCTATGGAGCTTTCAAAAGAATGGAGGAAATAAGTATATCTTCCATTGTTACACATAACACTCAAAAATAGATATATGTACATATGAGAAAATGATAAAAAAAAATAACCCTTAAATCATGGTGATATCGGATACCACCACGAAGTGAAAATTTGTACTCTAAATGTCTATAATTTCTGATATAATTTATTTTTGAAATCAATAAAATTCATTTAAAAAAAATCAAATATACGAAGAATTATGATTTCTTCACATTTTTTTTTGTAAGCTAAGGAGGGACCATTCTTTTTCCATTACTTCGAATTGAAACCATTACATTTTCATGGTGGCCTCAACCCGCCCCAAGGGGAAACCGGGTCTGTTGGCCACCTTAAGTTTTTTACAGCCATCCAAAAACAAAAAATACTAATTCTTCTTGTCCATGCTATGTAAACTAAACATTAAAAAAGATTACTACTGTTTCTTGTTTGCATTCTAGACTAAAAATAAAAACTAAGATTATCCAACTGCTTTCGAAAAAATTTAGACAGCATATACATATCTTCAATTGTTAATCCGCCATGCCTTCCTTCTGCTCCTCTTCTTTCTTTATGCCCGGGTTGATCTCCTTTATCTGTTGTTGTATCTCTTCCAGTTTTTTATCCTGCATTATCAGAGTGACCTGAATGTTCTGCATTTCTTTCTTCAAATTTGGAATTCCCTGAGACAATTCTGCCATCTCCATAGCCACTTGTTCCATAGCCTTAGCCAACAGCGTTTTCATGACCCAGTATACATGCAAGGCCTGTTTAAATAGGGTCATGTGTCCTCTCGTGTTCCCTGGATCTGGGAGGAGGTATTCCCAATCTTCCATTTCTGATCCTGATTGCCCCTGGGTCACCTCTTCTTCCAGTTACTGAATTATCCTTCTGATGTCCTTATTGGTGTTTTCACAGTAGGCTTTCTTCGCAAACTGTATCTTCTTCTTCAGTGTTTTCCTGTATTTTTTTGCTAGTGTTGGTGCATGCTCTTCCTGTTTTCCTTCTGACAATCCCCTCCCTCTGCTACGTTGTCCTCGTCCCCATCCTACTCTTCCTCTGTTCCTGTAATTTCCCTGCCTCCCCGACTCTTCATGCCCGAGGTGATTCCAAAGTCACCTCCCTCCTCTCACCCTTTGCTACTCCTATCTCCATGCTCCCTGTCCTCCTGCATTTTATCCTTTGTTGACCCCACGTCCTTCCAAATCTTCTTTCGCGGTTGCTCCACTCTATCTTGGTCCGAGTCATACATTTCCACTTCATCTTCAGTATCGTCCTGAATAGTCAGATACTCCTTTGTCGTTTCTCCATCCTCGATTCCTTTCGCTTTTTCTTTCCTGGCTTCTCCGTCCTCTGTTGTCTTCGCCCTCGTCATTTCTCATTCTCCTCCTCGTTGCCATTCAGTTCTTCCTTCCTGTGTTACCTTCTTGCCTTCTCAGTCTCCTCTGCCTTTTTATTACCCTGTCCAGAGCTTTCACCACTCTTCCTCTTCGCAATTCCTCTGCAAATTCATTTAACGTTCTCCTCTCTTTGTCTCGCCTTCCTTCTTTATGATGTCTCCTCTGCCAATTCTCCTTTTCTCTCCTCGCCCGCTTCATCTGCCACCTGCCGATTTCATCACTGCCCACCTCCTTTCGTCCTTCTTCTGTACAGTCGTTCCCACGTCCAATCCCTGCTGCATTATCTCTACCAACTTCTTCCTTCATTACCTCATCGCCATCCCTCCTCGATATGATATCTTTTCTGGTGATCCCTCTGTCCATCCTCATCATTACCTGACTAACTTTTGCCTCGTCATCCTCCTTTACCTGACCTGTATTGATTACCCTGATCGCCGTCATTATCACCCCGATCGAGGGATTTCTTTAGATTTTTTATTTGAATAGAAGTTTTTAATATAAATTATAAAGTTGCCGAAAAATAATCATATATCAATTTATTGGTATTCAAAAATTTACCCTATGAGACGTTCTCTGTCAGTTTATCTCAATATTAAATGGGAATGATCTTTTCTCACTCATCAAAACCTTGTACGTTATCATTATTTATATTTCACTCTTCATTTTCTATGTCATAATCCAATTGTTTTCCGGCTAAAGCGTGTCGTTTCGCCTTGAAAGACAGACAATTGCTAGTTTATTGACATTATGGACCTTATACGCTACCCTAACCATCTCACTACGTCCATAGGGTTTGGTGGATAAGGTCAACAACCAGAGCGGGACCCCTTGTTCGTTGGGTGGCACATCAGGCCATCCATGTGGTCCGTCCTTCCTGAAGCGATTCACCCACTCAATATTTTGCGTCGATGCTAATCATTTCATTGGCTGACGCACCTAATCATCAATCATTCCTTCCTGAAGTGATACACCGAATCAGCATGTTGGAGAAATTAAGTCGATGATAAATCATGGTTGGCGACACATTGGCTGAACACGCCATTCTTCCCGTGAAACGATCCACGGGATCCTTGTGAAAGTGACGGGCGAATGACTTGCAATTTGATTGGCCAAATCGATGAACCTGCTGAATTAATCTAGACTATTCCTCTGAGACTCATCAGTTAACGGTACTTCGTTATTTACAACTATTGGTCTTTTCCATGTTTCCGTAATATTAAAGCTAAATCGTCGTTATCCTGTAGTAGTTTCTTCTCGGCATGAATCTCGCGACTTCTGTCATTATCTATTCTGGAAGTATTTTGGAATCAGATGGAATTGGATGCACGGAATGATAAGTCAATTTAATGATATCACTGTTATTCGATTTTAGAATATTTTGGAATTGGCAATCTAGATAAGTGATTGTATGATTGAAATTTTGCCATATTACTTGATACGTATCGAAGGTGTGTAGAAATTACATTTCGATCAAAAAAAATGAGCAATCATATCTTTCAAAAACAAATCTAGTAATCTATTATTATTATTTATAGTTACAAATCATTAATTTTGTTTATAATAAATTCTTTTCAAAATCAAAATATAAATTTATAAATATCATATTATATGTTTGCTTAATATATGTAAGACATACTTTTACCTAGATCCTGAAATTCACTTCTATTACCAGTGAATAGTTGAATATTGAAAATCTTTTTAAAATAGAATAAGTGAATGATGAATGGGTGATGAAACATGTTTAAAACTCCATAATTACCGTAACCATTTTGAACGTTATAACATGTTAATACATCTGTAGTTTTTTTGTTTCAGTTTTTCCTGAAACTGTCAAATCCTTTCATATGTTGTGTTGGTTATGGGCAGTTCTCGCTGTCCCCAAACAATGTAATGCAGATTTTTATATTATCTTAATATAAATCTATAATGATTTTTTCTGTCTGAAAAATGTATGGCACCCATTATTAAATCCAACAAATTTTTTTTTAATTCATTAGAAGCTTCCACCAAAGAATGTAAAACATTTCCAATAAAATTAAAATGTAGCATCCTAAGACAATGTAAAAGTGAAATATTGTAAATAATAATAATGAAAAAAATATTGTAAATAATAATAATGAAAATAGAAATTATGTGATTAACATATTAGATAATCCATGGCGGAGGATGAGCTTTTATCAAATAGTTGTTATAAATTTCTTTGCAGCACATTATTTTTCAATTAGAGTTATGAATTCGTCAAAAAAGATAGTTTACATGGATGGTTATCATGGGAGAATTAGCTACTTATTTTAATTGAGAAATTATTGATTTTTTTATTATATTAATTTAATTTTCAAAATATTTGTGTTGAGTTGAGTACCCAAAGCATAATTTGCAAATAAATTGAAATTGCAAACTTAATGGTAAATAAACAACAGTCAAATCATAGGGAGATTTACAACAACCAAATTATAGGCATAAATTATCCAACTATTCAACCCACTCTCCATTTGTTTTATTTTTTTCATATTGCCTCTGTAGGTTCACATGGATAAATAGAAACCTGTCAGATTTTTTCTAATTCCATCCACAACTTTTAATGCAATTACATAAGAAAATTTTACATAAAACAGAAAAATTATTTTTATGTTTTTTTCCAAAATGTTAGATTAGGAAAAGAAATCTAAGCCAAAGGAACCAATCTTAGCTATTATCCCAGAAATATAGAGAAATAGTTGGCAACTTCTAACAATCTCTACCTTCACAATAATTTACCTGATATATCATGCCCAAAATATTTCACCTTATCTACAAACCAAGAGAAGCTTGGCGCCATTTTAGCTTATCCGACAAGACTAGTTTTGTGAACATGTCTGCACAATTTTTCTTTGTATGGACTTTTTCTAGAGCCACTGCTCCACTTTCATCAATAACTTGTCTTACAAAATGCTATTTAATAGTTATATATATTTTTTCTTATTATAACAAGTCAGATTCCTTTCCAAATGAATAACACTTTAACCATAATTGGTGAATAACACTTTGACTATCACAAAATACTTTCACCTTGTCTTGTATCTTTCCAAACTCACTTAGCAAACCTTTTAACTAAAATTTTTCTTTGCAGGCATGTGAGACAACTATGTATTCTACCTCAGTAGTGGATAAATAAATTGTGTTCTTAAGCTTTCACATCCAACTAACAGCTCCACCTACAAGAGTAAAAACATATCCAGAAGTGGATCTCCTCTTGTCCAAGTCACCTGCAAAATCTGAATCATCATAACCACAAACTAGATGTCTACTACCATTATAGGTAATACAATCATTACCTGTGCCCCTAAAATATCGAAGCACCACTCTGACCATTACCCAATTCTATTTACCTAGATTTACCATGTATCTACTAACAACATCATTTGCATGTGAAATATCTAGCCTTGTACTAATCGTCACATACATTAAGCATTCTATTGCATTAGAATATGGTACGCAAGACATATACTGCTTTTCTTCATCATTACTAGCACACAAACCTGAAGAAATCTTGAAATGGGATGCTAAAGGGATTTGAACATGTTCCACATTATTTATACCAAATATGAGAAGTATTTTCTCCACATACTTCTGTTGTGAAAACCACAACTTGCCATTTTTCCTATCTTTGTGTATCTCCATGCCTAAGATTTATTTTGTTGCTCCAAGATCCTTCATTTCGAAAGTCCTAGCCAACTGAGACTTTAACCTATTGCTCTCAACCATGCGTTTTCTTTCTACAAGCATATCATTAATATGTAACACTAAAATAATGAATTTTCCATTGTCCAACTTTTGAAAGTAAACACAATGATCGTATCACTTCTCGTAAAATTGTAGCTCATCATTAAGGAAACAAACTTTGCCTACCATTTCTTGGGAGACTGCTTCAGGCCATACAGTGACCTGTTGAGTTTGCAAACAAACCTCTTGTTGCGATTTTGAACAAACCCTTTGGTTGTTTCATATATATATCCTCATCCAAATCTCCATTTAAGAATGTTGTTTTAACACGCAGTCGTTCTAACTCTAGATCAAATAATGCAACTAATGCTAACACAACTCTAATTGAAACAGGTTTAACAACTCGTGGAAAAATATCATGGAAATTAATACCTTCCTTTTGAGAATATATTTTGCATCGAGTCTTGCTTTGTACTTTTGAAGTATGATCAACTCCTTTCTTCAATTTGTAAACCCACTTGCAACTGACAACTTTCTTGTCCTTAGGAAGTTCCGCAAAATCCCATGTCTTATTTCTTTGTAGGTATCCATTTACTCATTCGTTGCTACTTTCCATTTATCGCTATCAGATATTTCAATTTCTTCCTGATAACAACTAAGTTCTCCATCATTAGAAATTAAAACAATAGATGTAGAAAAATCATCATACCTTTTAGGGAAAGATATGATCTATGTAGAGCTTCATAGAATTGTGGTATTTCCTTAGTTTCCTGAGAATTTTTTGTATCCTCATCTGCTTCTGTAGGAGTTTCTTCATGAACATATTGATGATCCTCCTCCCTTGAAGATGATTGAGTTAATTGAACTTGTTGAATCTATGGTACTTTTACCTATTTCATTTCACCTTCTACATCTAATTTCAATGGACTTGATGATTCCTCAAATATGAGATCTTTGTTAATGATGATTTCATCAGTAGTAGGATCCCACAATCTATTTCCCTTAACAACATTACCATATCCAAAAAACAATAGTCTTTTTCATTTTGGATCTAACTTAGAACATTGATTCTCTAGAATCATAACATAGGGATCACAAAAAAAAACTTTAAGATTTGAATAATCACAAGGTTGACATGTCCATACCTCTTTTAGAATATTACAGTTAATTGCAGTTGATCGTGATTGATTTACCACATAACACGTTGTAAGAATTCCTTCTACCCATAACTCTTGTTGCAACTTGGCATTACTAATCATACTATTTGCTCTCTCTAGAAGAGTCATGTTCATGGATAACACCATTTTGATGAGAAGTATAAATTGTGGTTTTATGTCTTTCGATCCCAACTTCCTTGCAATAATTTTGAAATTCCTTTGAAATAAACTCAGTTCCATTGTCAGTTCTCAAACATTTAATTGACCTGCCATTGCTCTTTCCAACCAAATATCTATACTACTTAGAAGTATCAAAATAGATCAGATTTTATTTCAATACATAGATCAACACCTTTCTAGAGTAACTATCTATAAATGTTACAAAATATGAAGATCCTCAGAAAGATACTTTAAGAGATGGTTCCCAAAGATCTGAATGGATATAATTGAGGATTCCTTTACTAACTTGTTTTCTTGTTTTATATTTTTGTATATACTTCTTTCCATAAATACAATGCTCATAGAAATTCAAATTCAAATATTTCAATCTTGCAAGTAACTTCGGATCAATCAATGCCTTCAAGCTTTTCTCGCTCATATGACCAAAGCATTGATGCAATAAATGAGTAGAGTCACTTACACCATGAGGTGCTACTATTGGATGATCTATTTATGTCTTTCCTTCAAGATTATAAAGGTTCCCAAACCTTTTAGCCTTCATGACTACCAAGATTCCTTTCATCACCTTGAGAACTCCAACTTCAACTGTACATTTATAACCAACACAATCTAACACTCCCAAAGATATTAATTTCTTTAAGCTCAAGCACATGCTTCACCTTTGTTAAAGTTCCAACAATACCATCATACATTTTAATCCTAATACTACCAATCCCAACAATTTTTCATGTAACATCATTACCCATGAAAACCACACTGTCATCAATAGATTGTTATGAATAGAACCACTTCCTATGATGATACATTTGATGGAAAGTACAAAAATCTAGTGACCAATTATGATGACGTTGAGAAACAATAGAAGAGGACAATACCTCATCAACAATACCTACACTTGTTTTAGTTGAATTAGGTTCCTTTGTAGAGTCCATTTTAGTAGCTTGTTCCTTTCTTTTCCAACAATCCTACTTAAGATGCCCTGATTTGTTACACTACCAACACTTTAACTTTATCTTCTTTCCTCTTAGCATCAATCTTGATGTGTCGCCCGAATTTTGATATTTTTCTTTTTATCAACCTCTTGCTAACATTGCTTTTGATATTGAGGTTTCAAGGCTAGCTTTCCATTGAGTTTCATCATACAATAAAGCTCCCACAATAGCATCAAAGTTAATGATATCGATAAAATTAAAACCGACAGAGGTTACAAAATGATACCAAGACTCAGGCAAAGAACCCAATAGTGTTATTTATTTTTCTTCCCCTTCGAGATTTACATCTATACTAGACAACTGACATAAAAGAGTATTGAAAGAATTAAAATGATTAGAGATCCTTGTACCTTTCTTCATCCATAAACTCTATAATTCTCGCTTCAAATAGATTTTGTTTGTCAAGGACTTCTTCATATAAAGGCTTTCTAACTTGGTTCATAAGCCCACAATTGTTCTCGCTCCAATGATTTTAAACAACACATCATCTGCCAAGCATAGATGAATAACACTAAGAGCTCTTGCATCCATATCCTCCCAGTCATCATTATCCATGCCCATAGGTTTCTTTTCCCTTCCCAACAATGCCTTTTCCACCCCTTGTTGTATGACCATATCTTGCATCTTAACCTTCCATATCTCAAAGCTATTACTTCCATTGAAATTTTTTATTTCAAACTTCTTACTTTGCATATTCGTCATTAGCACAAACTTTTCTTGAAAGCTCAAATACCACTTGTTGAGTTGAGCAACCAAAGTATAACCTGCAAATAAGTAGAAATTGTAAAAAATAATGAGAAATAAAAGGGATAAAAGAATAATCAAGCACAAAGATTCACACAATGATTTATGTGGTAAAACCATCCTTGTAAGGGAAACATCCACGGGGAAATGTTAATCGATATTCTTATTATTCAAGGGATATTTACAACAACCAAATCACATGCATACATAATCCAACCATTCAACCCACTCTTCTTTTTTTTATATTTTTCATATTTCCTCTATAGACATAAATGGATAAATAGAAACTTGTCAGATTTTTTGTAAATCCATTGAGAACTTTTAAAGAAATTACAAAAAAAGACAAAAAAACCAATTTTATATATTATCCAAAGAAAAATATATAAGGAATAGTTAAAAATTTCTAATAATTTGAGAATTCAATTAAACTGGTGAATTTCAAAAAAAAAAATTATAAATAGTTATTATTGAGCCATTTTCTATTCGTTTCAATTTATAAATTATTAATTATTTTGTGTATCAATTCAATTTTCAAAATATGTGAAAATCTAAATTTCTATAGCATTATGAAATTCATAATATTCATTAAAAAAAATTCCAAAATATTTGAATCTACAACTTTTATAGAAAGTTAGAAAATTCATGTAATGTTTACAAATGTTTACATTTGCTCACTCATTTATTCTTGGGAAATTCCTTCAAAATGAAACTTATGTATAAGATTAAATGAGTCAACTAATTATAATGAGTTGCCTTCAACACTCAATATGGCTTCACTATTCTATAGCTTTCACAATTTTCAAGGTTGATTGTACTCCGTGTATGCTCTGTAATAAAAATTTATTTTCATGAATAGATTTTTAGATTTCCCAACATATAATTTTATTTTCTTGGATTAATATTTGGATTTCCCGGTTTTAAAGGTTGATTGTACTTCACATAGGTTTGCATTAAGTAATGTTACTTTAAAATAGTAAAAAAAAAATCTTTCCAAAATGATTTGTAATTAATTTGTAGCTAAATTATTTTATTGAATTTTTTGTTAGTGTTTTTTTGGTGAAAACATAATTTTATTTTTATGTTTATATCTATTTATAGTTGGTGATATACTTGGGTTGAGAGACTCTCTTCAATTTAATATAAAAGAAATGTTGTAATGTCTTATTTATCTTATTATATAAATATTTTGATTTCGTCAAGTTATATAAAATAAAAATAAAATAAAATTGAAGTAAAAAAGAGTTTTTAGAGTCTAGGTTAGGCAATACATGGTTTCACCAATAATATGTTTATCTAAGATGCAATATGTTTTTATAACTCAATTTTTTTTGGTTGGACATTAATCTATATATATATATATATATATACCAAGTCTTAAGAGGGATCAAATTTTGAGGTACAACCCTCTTTTAAAATAAAAAGAGATTTGTTCTATATAGGAGATTGTTAAATCCATAATTTACATAAATCTAGGCTAGTGTATATTTATTATACTATATTAAGATATTATATAGTTCAAAATATAACAATTTATTATATTATATTTACTAATATAAATTGTAATGCAAAATTGGAAGCTAAAATGTTAAAAAACAGTTAAAACTTTATTAGAAAAGTATTCTCTGAAATCCATTTTAATATAAATCCATTTGGTTTATAATCATGATCAACCATGTTCAATAATTGTGCCATGTCACATTATGACATAGATTGTTTCACTATGAAAATCCACCATGGCCAACCTTGGTCAACAATGGTCAAATGTCACATTCTACAAAGATGGTCTCAATATGAAAATCAACCATGTTTATTTTATGGCTTACATTGTTTTTCTTGGGGTTTATATACCTTGGGTTAATAATATTATTCTCTTGGGTTTAATATTATTCCCTTGGGTTTATAATCCTTTGGCATTTTAGTATTAATCCATTGGGTATATTATTTCCTTGCGTTTATAATATCTATTCCTTGGGTATATTAATCTAAGGGTTCATATTCCTAGGGTATAATATTTATGATACAGTTTATAATATTAATCCTCTGGTTTAATCTAAATCCATTGGGTTTATAACCATGATCATCATTGGTCAAGCATGGCCAAACGTCACATTGTGATAAATATGGTCTCAATATGAAAATCAACAATGCTTAGCCATGGTCTATCATGGTCAACCTTGGTCCAATGTTGCATTGGGACAAATATTGTCTCAATATAAAAATCAACCATGGTTAATCATGGTCAATAATCATGGTTACATTGTGACAAAAATTTCTCTTAGTCCAATGTCACATTCTGACAACCATGGTCATGTGTGGTCAACCATGGTCCAACATCACATTATAAAAAATATTCTCTCAATATCAAAATCAACTATGGTCAAACATGGTCCAATGTTACATTGTGACAAAGACCATCTCAATAATTCATGGTCAACCAAAATCCAACGTCGCATTGTGACAAAGATTGTGTGAATATGCAAATCAATCATTGTCCACCATGTTCATCCTTATTTATCTTAGGTTTTATAATACTTACCTAAGAGTTTATATACCTTGGGTTTAATATTTATCCCTTGGGTTTAATATAATTCCCTTGGGTTTATCAATCAAAGGGTTCATATTCCTAGGATATAATCTTATTCATCAGGTTCTGAATATTAATTCTAGAATTTCTATAAATCCCTTGGCTTCATAATCATGGACAATCATGAACAACCATTGTCCAATGTCACATCGTCACATTGTCCAAGGCCAATCACATTCTCTTGGGTTTATAATATCAATCCCAAGGGTTTATTAACCTAAGGCTTCATATTCATAGGGTACAATATTATTCATATGGTTTTTAATATTAATTATAGGGTCTAACATAAATCCATTGGGTTTATAATCATGGTCAACCATGTTCCGACATCACATTGTGAAAATATTGTCTCAATATGGAAACCAACCATGGTCATTCGTGGTCAACCTTACTCAAACATAACATTGTGACAAAGTTTGTCTCAATGTGAAAATCAACCATGGTCAACCATGTTCAATCATCTTCAACCATGGTCAAATGTCGCATTTTGACAAATATTTTCTCAATGTGAATATCAACCATGATCAAGCATGGTCTAATGTCACATTCCGACAAATATTATCTTGACATTAAAATCAATCATGGTCACCCATGGTCAACCATGTTCCAATATTGCATTGTGACAAAGATTGTTTTAATATGAAACTCAACCATGGTCAACGATGTTCATACATCACATTATAAAAAAGATTGTCTTAATATGATAATCTACCATGGTTAATCGTGGTCAACCATCGTCAATAACTATTGTCACATTGTGACAAAGAATGTCTCAATAGGAAAATTTTCCATGTTCAACCATGGTAAACCATTGTCCGACATTGCATTGTGACAAAAGTTGTCTCAATATGAAATTCAATCATGGTCAACCATAGTCCAATATTGCATTGTTACAAAGATTGCGTTAATGTGAAAATCCACCATGGTCAGCCATGCTCAAGCATGTTTTTTTTAGGGTTTATAATACTTATCGAAGGGTTTATATACCTTGGTTTTATAATATATACCCTTGGGTTTAATATTATTCCTTTGAGTTTATAATCCCTTGGGTTTATAGTATTAATCCATTGGGTTTATAATATTTATCTTGGGGTTTGTATACCTTGGGTTTTTAATATGAATTCCTTTGGTTTAATATTATTTCCTTGGGTTTATAATACTTGGGGTTTTATAATTAATCCCTTAGATTTAATATTAATGCCTTGGATTTATAATTCTTTAATGTTAATCCCTTCAGTTTATTATTAGGGTTTATAAATTCCAAGGGTTTATTATTATGTTTATTTTTTATATAAATAAATAAATTAATATTCATTAATTATAATTAATATTTATTTAAATTATTTAATAATTAAACATTTATTTACTTAATATTTTTTATTTAATTAATTTTTATTTATTAAAATTGTTACTATTATCTATTAATATTATTATTAAGTAGTTAGTAATTTTCTATTCAATTATTGAATAATAATAAATAACATTTAATATTAAATAATAGTTAATATAAATTAATAATTATAATGACAATAACTATATATATATATATATATAATATATATTGTTTTTATTGTTATATATTTATCGATAGAAATGAAGCCTTCGGCTATATCAATTACATTAATTAATGTGGTTGTGCTAGTTACTAATATATTATTATCCAATTTTAAGGTCACAGTCAAGTGAGGCACCAAATTAGTTTATGAGAGCCCCTTGCTTGTGGGACAAAGGACCCACCTCCGCACAGTGATTTGACTACTAAGTCTACAAAAGCATACATACTCTCTCCCCCTCTCGCTTTGAACATGTGACCTATTATGAAGAAACACATCCTCTTAACTATTAGGTCCACTCAAATTATAATACAAAATAAAAAGTTAAAATATTAAAAAACAGTTAAAACTTTATTATAATTTTACTATGTGAATTCCATTTTAATGTTTGAATTTGATTTTTGAAATTGTAAAAAAATATTAAAACTTGTTTTATATTTACTCATATAGATTGTAATGGAAGAATAAAAACTAAAATGTTACAAAACACTTAAAACTTTATTAAAATTTTCAAAAATTCTGTCAAAGAATCCTAATCTTAGAGTTCGATTTTTGAGATTATAAATAAATATTAAAACTACCTTTCACGTTAAATCCTTTCGAATTAAACTATCTCCTTTAGAGATTCAATTTCCTCAAAGTTGGAAGGACTACTTTCAAACTAATTTCAGTTAAAATTGAGAGGTTGTTGGATGGTTCTGTTCGCTGGAGATTCATTGAACGAGTTACAGCTCCCACTGTCACCAACGGTATTAATCAAGGAGGGGAGATTTTGATTTATGCATTTTCTCAAAATCAAAAAATGTAGATCAAAACCGATTTCACGTGTTTTGAACCAATACCAATAGTTTTGATGGATCATTTCTTTGTAAAAAGTGTTAAACTGATGGTTATATTCATTTGAAGTCTACGAGCCGAATATCGATTGACTTCTCAAATACGTTAAAACAAACCGTTACGTGGAATGTCAAAGTCTAGCCCTGCTTCTTTCATCACCTATACATTCCGCTCTTGCAACGTGTCGGGATGAGTTGTGATCGTTCTATTCTTAATAACCTCCCAAAGCTTCTTTTTTAACCCATATATCGTGTAGCGCTATTGATAGTTGTGTTACATGAAAGACGAATAATGATGGCAGGCTTAATGGAAAACTGATGAATGATAATTGAAGTAAATGTTATTTTGTTGCATTGTTAACATTCAAATAATTGGAAATTCACTAAGTGTTGAGTTAGGCGTAGTCCATACAATTTAGTATTAGTGAAAAGAAAAAGTGTAGTGGTGCTGTATATGGCTATGTGTGGCTGGAAGACTACCACCAAGATAGGGGCGTGACATATTGCATGCCATGCATATTGTCTAAAACTAACATTGAATATGAATTGTATGCACGACATGTCATGCATTTTGACTATGCATGACATGCATAGTCTAGCATTAGTGTTTACTGCTAGTTGATGCTAAGAAGGCTTAAGATATGATATCATAGTGTCAAAAACTATATTTTTGTGGTTTTTGTAATTGCTTTGATGAAAATGTATGCAAGTTATTCTTGAAGCATTATATACTTTAGTGCAACTTCATTTCTTTGGATCAAATCTTTAATAAATGACACTTTAAATTGAAATATTTTTTCATATTATAATGTATTGGACTGTTGGCCAATTAGATGGTATTCATGCTAGTTTAGAAAACCACCACAAATTTATTTATTTTTCTCCATCTTTTTCTAAAAATCATCTAAGCCATAATGCTTGTGTACTAATAAGGTGAATGCAGCATACTCAATGATGAAAGGGAAACTATGATTTTCTTCTTGGAGTTTGGAGTAATCAAACTTGAACCAAATAAAACAAAATTACCAAATGTAGAATTTCAACCATCCAAAAAACCTCCCAAGTCAAAATCACTAAATCCAACAATATTAAACCTTTTTAGAAGTGTGGTAATGAATACCAAAATTTAGAGTGTCTTTCACGTAACTCAATATTATCTTGGTTTCCTAAATATGCATTTTAGATGGTTGTGTCATGTTTCCTGAAACAAGAGCGACTAAATAATCAATAATATATATTATGTAGCTTAGAAACATCAAACTCACAAGAAAAAAAATTGTAACTCTTCTCATCAACTATTTTAGCACCATCATTTCTACACAAGACAACTCCCTGAGTAGTTGGAGTGGACGTTGGTTTGCAACCAATCATATAAAATTTCTTCAACATATCTTTTGTATACTTTTTTGGAAAATTGAGAATTTCATCCTCATTTTGGTAATCTCCATTTCTATAAAATATTGCATCAAACCCAAACCTTTCATATATAATTCATTCATAGTAACAATTTTGAATTCATGTTTTTATCTTAGAGAGGCTATAAGAATATGATTAATGTTATGTTCGTAGTGAATGGAAGGTTCACACTAATTTTGAAGGAATTCTCTTGAAAACGTCGATCAATCCTAATAGACAATACTATTGGTGTTGTTCAAGTCTATACAAATCCTTCTTCAACTTGTAGATTTAATATTTATTTTCTCGTACTTCAAAACATTGTGGTTATTCATCATAGAATTCTTCTTCTAGGTAACCATTCAAAAATAATTTTTTCACATCCATGTGATGGATGTTCCATTTATTTTGAGCCGGTAGTGAAATTGTCAGTTTAATAGCATATTATCTTTCCATTGGTTCAAATGTATTTTGATAATCAGTCCCATACATCTATGTGAAGCCTTTAGAAACTAATTTTACTTTGTGTCTTTCAATACTCCCATCACTATTGTACATGGTCTTGTGTAACCATTTAGTACAAACATTTTTCTTTTCATATGGAAACTATGTAAGCTCCCAAGTGCCATACCTATGAATAAAGTTTATCACTTCTTGCATTGCTTGAACCCAAACTTTATTAGTAGAAACATCTTCAAAACATAAAGGTTCAAAATTATCCTTGAAATGTAAAGAAAAATTCACTATTTAATCTCTTCCATTTTCTTCATATGCTTGACTTGTACTCACTCAATAGATTTCACTTAATATTCTTAGCTTCCCTATTGAACTTGAACTTGAAGTTGGGCTTGAATTTAGAACTAATGGTGTAGATTAAGTGTCTGTGAATTTGTAGCACTTGGAACTAAAATATTAGTTGAATGCTCATCACTGAATATCATTGATAATGCACCAATTCAAAATACCATAAACTCCCCCCTTCATAAAAAATCACATCTCTTGACACAAGAATTCTATTAGTAAGAGTATTATATACAACCTATAATCCTTTGTTTGTTCACTATATCCAAAAAAAATACATGACTCAATTTTTGGATCTAGCTTTCATGCCTTTTGGTTGGTTACATGGACATAGGATAGACAACCAAAATCTTTAAAATGATTAACAATAGGCGTTCTTCCTACCAAAATTCAAAGGGATTCACCATATCAAGTGCACTAGTTGGACTCTATTAAGAACGAATATTTCTATAGTAACTCCATCATATAAACAATAATCAATTAATCCCTTTGTTTGTACATATTCCTTGTATTAATTTTTGGTATGTTCTATAAATAAGATAAATTTACTTCAATTTCTTTATTAGCCCAATATCAATATCCTGTTTAGCAATCATATCAACATGATAGTAAAATGTAGATAGAACATAAACATAAACAGTAGAAGACAAACCAAGACAAGAGGATACAAGATGTGGCACCAGCGAGGGACAAACCCCAATGTGGGGAAACCCTTGATCACTTCTTCTTATATTATTCAATAGTCCAGCAGAGAGAGATAATACAATTTACAAATATGACAATTTATGACACTAGCAAAAAAACAATAATCAAAAAAGTCAATGTTGGTGCAACAAGATGGAATTATACCTCTAAACATCTTGGTCAAACCTAGTCAAATTTGGACTTCAACAACGAACCCAAACATTCAAAAACAGTCCAAAAAATGCAGTCAATGTTTGGTCAACTAAAGTCAAACTCGAACTAGCAACTAGGGCAATCAAAGCTTGTCAAACCAACGGTCATATCACCTAAGTTTGAGTGCCTAGATCTTCTCCTAGCCAAGGAGAAATTTCCTCACCCAATCTGCAATCAAAACAGGTTGACGTAGCTAAACAATCACCTACAACTCGGTCAACATTGGTTATTCCAGTCAACTCCTTCTTCTTCCGCACGTGTGGAAGATGGTTGCGCTACTCTGTGTACCCAATCAGGTGGGGAGAGAGAGATGAGGGAAGATGAGATGATGTCCAAATGAGTTGAGTTCTCCTCCTTTTATATGCAACACTGAGGATGAGTTGTGGGTTTGAATGCCTATTTTGCTTGCTGGTCGACCTTGACAATTAGTCAATAATACAAATAAATTCATATCTTCATATTTACATGTCAGAATCAGATGATCTTTAGGTCAATCCTACACCTCTCATAGAGAGGAGTCCAAGAAAAATATCATTTGTCATAAATAAGGTGACCCATATGGATTTTTTCCCTACTTTCCAATTTTAACACTTTGCCATTTCCAAAACTACATGATTTTTCCTTTTTGCTAGTCCATTTGTTGAGGTGTGTAAAAAATGGTGGATGTCATTATATCACAAAAAAATTGAAAATATTTTAGACAAAAGTATCCCCCTTAATCACTCCACAAAACATTTGATTTTGTAACCTCTTTCATTCTCCACAAAAAATTTAAACCTCTTGAATGTATCAAAATATTCATTCTTGGTAATAAAAAACTTAACAAAATAGTTTCATGGGTAGTCATCAATAAAAGTAATGATATATGATGACTTTGCCAAAATATTTATCTAAATAAAACCACAAATGTTTGAGTGAACTAATTGGAGTGGATAATGGGTCCTCCATGCCTTTCCCTTTGAATTTGTTTCTCTTGCATGTTTTCCATTAGCACATCCTCCAAATACTTTTTTCATTCTTTAACATTAGGAAAACCATGAATTAATGCTTCTGATACTTGAAAATTGAAATTTCCATACTTGAGATGCCACAACCAAATTTTGTCCTCATATTCCATATTGAAAATGTTGTTGTTATGTTATTCGATCTTCAATAGGAACATCTCATTCTTTGACATAGGTGCAACAATACTATCTTATTTCCTTGATTCTTATCTTAAAATCCTAAATTTTTTATTTTCAAACACCATCCTATGATTTTCTCACAACACTCAATAAATTATGTTTTAATTTTGGAGTGCAATAAATGCCTTTATGATGCAGTAAAATTTGACTTGTTCTGTAATTGAGCTCTTCTATAAACAAATTACCACTTCATTATTTCTCTTACAACCATTAATAGAGGTTTGTTAGGACCCTTGTCCAGTAATAAGTAATCATTCACATTATGTAAACATCCACTGGATGTCCATGTATTCATGCATAAACATACAAAATCAAAGCACACCCATTAATGAATTCCTCGTCTCTTTAATAAACACCAAAAATGTAGATACAAAATAAAAATCCTAATTCTATATTCATTTGGTCATTTGTTTTCTCTTTAGGCTTACAATATTTATAATAACATATACAAACAAAATAATTTTTCCTCAATCCATAAATCAATGCACAAATTACCATGTTTTTCAAGGTAGACTCGCTTTTTCGTTATTGACAAAATATAGTATATCGATAACTTTTATAAATACTAAAAGCACCCTAAAATTTTTCTTACCTTAACAACTTGTTAATTTCTACCAAGATTTTTTCTCCTACAACCTCTCGTGATATATTTCCTAAGCTTTGCATGGCTTTAAGGGGAGATTTTCTTTTTAAAAATATTATCTACTAAATCTTATCTCTATCTATAGTTATCTAGGAAATAAACAAATTAAAATTATTTACAATAAGGAAATTAAAATACTTTTGCATGTTGAGACCCAGTTTGGAGCTTTGTCTCCAAAAATCTTGATGACTTGGAAGCTCTAATGATCCTACATCAGACTCCCAAGGTAGAAAAATTTCATTACCTCCTAGTCATGTGTCATCCATTTATGAATCCCCAAGGATTCCAAACCTTGTGCTGTAGTTGTCCTTTCATATTTGCATGTTGTTTTCCTACTGTTGTTGTTTGCTTCACTACTCTAGGATTCCAAAATCTATGTTTTTCTCGTCCACTTGCCTGGTTGATGCAAAGTTTCTCAGTCAAATGTACTTTGTTATTGGAATTGATTTTCTTCTTGTTGTACCTTCTCTTGATCATCCTCTTCATCAGCATACACAACCTATCAATTTCTCCATCAAAGTTTTTCCTTCACTATTGAAACTTCCTATCATCTCTCCCTTGCTACTCTACATCGTCTTTGTGTGTAAGAGTTTCAAGACTCTTGGGACATTCTGTTTTATACAACCAATTCACTATCTGCTTCTCAAACCTTGTAAATTCCTACCAATTATTGTCTTCCAAGACAATTTCCTCTTATTCCAGGTTCAGCTTTGCAAGTTGAATATGCACTTTATGATTTACTAATCTCTCCTCAAGAAGTTTCATCTCTTCACACAAATCAGTAAAGTTAGCTTGAACTAAATTTTTATACTCATAGATTATGTCCTTTTTTGACCATCCTCCAAAAACGTTTCTTCTTCCTTGAATTCCACATCTATTTCATATGTCACAAAAGTTTCATCGCAATTTGATTAATTAGAATTTCCTTGGTATTTCCTTCATGAGGAAAATCTCCATCCTCTACATCCACATGACCTACTTTCACAAACATTTCATTAGTTTTAAAATCATGAGATTCTTGGATCTCATCAACCTTTTCATCTTCCCCATCACAAATAATTGGTCCTTCTTCTAGTTCACAAATGAAATCCTCCATCTCTGCTACCCTATGCTCTTCTCTGCTTTGGTTAATTCTCAACCTCTACTTCAACTTCACCTTCAAATTGTGTCATTTCACTTTCTTCCATATCACCCATCTGCATCTTTGATATTTAGCTTCTTGTTGTAGTAGATCCATAATAACATTCAATTGTGCCTTCATCTCAATCATCTATTTCTCAATTTCCTCATCCCTCATCATCCTCGTGCCAAATTCTTTGGCATTCTCTTTCATTTTCTTGTGACTTCTCCCTCAACTATTGACATGAATATCAGTAGTCATAGTCACTTCCTTATTTCGTGAACTCTCCTTGTCCACTTGTGAGCTGCAATCTAGCCAACATGTAACCAAGTATCTCCTCTAAAATTGGCCAATGGTTCACTTAACTTGAACCATGTTTCTGAGCACTCCTTGCTCTCTTTGTTATGGAATATAGCTTATTCACTTATTTAGAACTTTTGCTTGTCCTCTTCCTCTTAAGCAATATTAATTTGCTGCTAGGGTTTCGTCACAAATTTATTCACCACGGAGCTTTATGTGCTCCTTCTTCCTCTGTCATAACTTTAATGTTTTAATGGCTAGTATCTACACAATAATTAATTCTCAACGAAAAACAGAAGACCAATAAGTTGCCTTTTCTTCCATCCTTTTCATAATATTTTATTTGTTATTTTCCTGCAAAAAAGAACCTTCTAACTCAGTTCTTTGTTTCCCAAATAACATATCCTTGCTATGATACGACTTGATGCAGGAAAAATTGACTTTTTCTGTAACTCATCTTTAGTGTAAACAAATTAGCACTTCACTATTTCTCTTACAATCATTAACATAGGTTTTTTAGGATGCTTGTAGAGTAATCAGTAATCATTCACATTATGTAAACATCCACTATATATCCATGTATTCATCCATAAACACAAAAAAACAAAGAAAACTAATTAAGGAACTCCTCTTATCATTAATAAACACCAAAACTATACATAAATAATAGAAATCCCAATCTATTCTCCTCTAGCCTAATTCTGCATTCATTTGTTCATTTTTTTTTTTTTCTATTTAGGCTTATAATATTTATAATAACATACACAAACAACATAATTTTTCCTAGATCAGTAAATGAATCCACAAATCACTCATACTTTTCAAGGTAGACTCCCTTTTTCCTTATTGACAAAATCTTGTCAATCCATAGCTTTTCTAAATCCTAAAAGCACCCCCAATAGTTTCTAAGATTTCTAAACCTTTTGTTATCCTAAAAACTTGTTAATTGCTACCAATATTTTTTCTCCTACAACCTCTCATTATTTATTTCCTAATTTTTTCATGACCTAAAAGGCAGGTTTTCTTCTTAAAAATATTATCTACTAAATCTTATCTCTATCTATAGTTCTCTAAGAAATAAATAAATTAAAATTATTTATAATAAGGAAATAAAATTCCTTTTCCATATTAAGACCCAATTTGGAGCTTTGTCTCCAAAAAATCTTGATGACTTGCAAGCTCTAATACTCCTACATCATGTTAACACATTTCATACCTTATTTAGTATGTACTCCCATAGCTACTTTCGCAACAAGCTCCAATGTTTCTTCATTCACAAGCTTGGTATTGTATTTGAATATTTCATCAATTGTAGAAAAGGCTCCTTATTTCCTAAGATGTGGTTATGATACCTTGAATCTAAATAATGAATATCCTTAGTACCATTTTCATCTTTGTCATAAGATGGTAATAAATTTTTTGGATAGGCCTACTAAGCATGATTATTACTTTTATTATTATTGAATTCTTTAAATATACAATTTGTTTCAAAGTGACAATATCCATTATAATGATGACATTCGATAATTCTCTTATCAAATCTTTCTCTTCCTCTACCTCTTGAATGACTGCTTCCTCTACTTCTTATTTAATAATTCTAATTTTTAACCTCTCCCCTTTATTTGGTTTCTTTTGATACTAGGGTTGACATCTTCATTCTTTGTAATTTCTAATTTCAAGAAAAAATATATTTCTTATCACTTTATCCAAATGGATATTTAAATCATTCTTGCTAAGAAATTAGATATCCAACTAGGTTATCAAACTGAAGGGTAGGAAAATCCTTAATTTTTTCAATGATTATTGAAACATGGTACAACCTTTGTGTTAGAGACCTATTTATGGTGTTGGACCCACCAACATGTCAGGGGATCTCCCTAGTAAGAAGTCCCAAATAGACCTCAAACCATTTAGAGTAGGAGTCCCAACAATTAGTAGTAAATTTATGGCTTGACTGCAATAACGCATAGAGGTGAGTAAGATATCCTTGTTGGAAGAAAGTTTGCAGACTTGTAGCGGGTCAAGAGAGATGCATGGGGAGGTTCTAACATAGGGAGGGGGAAAAGTGTTCCCCTTAGAAGCATGTAATAGTACGCGACATGAAAGGAACACATGAGTTGAATGACATCACAAACTAGAAATCAAAATACTCGACAATTCAAAGTGATGTGTTAAACCAACAACACACTTCAATAAGACTCATACAATCACATACGAAATAGTCCATACATCAATGCATAAGTAAAACTACATACATTGCTAAAGTGACCATAATAGTCAAACTACAATAACAACATATGCATGAAACATGTTGGCTCTGTTATATTATTTAAAGTGAAAGTTCCATCCATACATACAACCTTGATAGCTAGTAGCCCAATACTGGAACATTATAGTCAATGTCGTCTGCTCCTTCAAAGAGATGTTCTCTCTTTGTATTGTGGAGAATCTAAGGCTTGTCACAATAATCTCCGAGCCCTTTCTAAGCAATCCCTAGTAAAAGCTTAGCTCCAAAAAGCCTCTTCTATGACTTATGAGGTTCTATTTATAACAAAGGATGAGGTGACCCTTGATATTCACCTTTGTGCCTCTTGGACTACCTTCATGACTCTTTACATTACATTTGACTGTTTGTATTACACTAGAGACACTTGGAATTTCACTTCATATCATGTTTACAAAATTGATACGTTTTCCACATATACCCATGTGCGACAAAATTCACTTGAGTTAGCCAGACAAGACAACACTGAGACTCAGATGACTATGGAAAGACCAACTCATCAACCTTCTCTCCATGATCCTTGGTGAAAAATTGATACCATTCTTGATAGTGTGCAATGGTGTCTGTGTGCTCTTTGATGAAGTCCTTTTGGAAATGAACTCTTGCCTCGATTTCTTTTAGGTATACTGATTTGTAACCTTGGTCTAACTCATCCTATAACATGTGCATCTTAGTCTTAAGCATGGTCAGACAAACGATGTACATCCACATGTTATCTGCATTGACTAGCGAATATGTGTTGGTGGCGGTGAGCATCGACTAATAGAAGTATGCATCAAGCTCCAGTCTGACTTGTCTCTTTTCTTTGGGCTCGGTTAGCATACCGATAAAAGGGGTGTCATACTTCCTCATCATGATATCCAAGCTCCTATACAACTATGAATACAAAGCCTTGATACTAGTGATGAGCGATAGGAATTCCTCATAGTTTCAGACGTGACTCTAGATACATGCGTTGTCCAACTCCACATGTGGTTTCATCATCTTGTGCAAGTGAACTGGGGCTCCCTTGTACATCATTGTCCATGCCTATACATCATCAACTGCAGCATGTATGTCTGTCAATGTTCATGGTATCTTGGTGTAGCGCTACTGATGACCATTTATGTGGAAAACTACCTTCTGCACAATGACAAACCTATCATACACTCTCTGTGTGACTGTCTCAAGAGTTGATACTTCAACAAGTATGGAAATCTTCATTTCTACTCTAGTAGATCCTATTGGTTGTTCCTCTCTCTATTTGGCTACTTGCAATTTCTTAGCCGTGCACTCATTTTCTGCTATCAAGAATCTAAGACAGGAGTTGGTGGCTTTGATATAATCCTTTGTAGCATCAACCAAGGCAGATGGATTTCTCTATACATTTGACACAATCACCCATTCATCCAAGTGCACATTTAAAGCATGCTCATACGGGGTGTGTGCTCTAAATTCTTGTACACCTCTGTGTTGTTACTCATCAAAGGTTATGCTATACATCTTTGTTCTCAGATGGTCCCCAAGGAGAATGGTACCCCATTATCCAATTGGGACTTGCTCTACTATTGGAGGTGGTGAAGCTTCTGGAGTGACCTCAGCTACTATTGGCATGATGTCGATATCCTGATCGTATTCCGACTACTCCACCTCCATGTCCATGTGTCCTATATATGTTCATCCTATAGAGAAAGTTCTTATGACTTCTCACCCTGTTCCTCATTTACTGTTGGTTCACAATCTTCAACCTGTATTGGTGCATCTTGTTCTATCTATGTGCCTTCCTCTTCCTCCTGCTTCGATTCATATTCTTGTTCGTGCTCATGTTGTGCTTCATTCTCTCTTATCCCCATCTCTTTCTTTTCCCTGAGCTTCTACTGGACTTCCTAAAACATCCTCTCAGCATCTTCCAGCCTTTTCTTTTCTCTCTTTCTTTGCACAATCCTCCTGTCGCTTTGTGGCCTATTCATGTCTATCTCCAAAGATACCTTTTGCACAAGTGGGTCTTCCTTAAACTTGTACTGTTTCTCTGTCTATGTGCCTTTGGTAATCTTCCTCTTGCCTCTATCTTGTAGAGGTTCACTACTTACTGTTGTTATTATTACTTCTCCCTGCAGTGTTGCTACCTTGACTTTTGTTAGCCACTCTACCACAATGTTGACCGGTTTATTTTTCCTAAAGGAGTTGTAACAATATCTCCATGGGTCTTCCTCTGGCTAATGACATGCCCCATGGATCAAAGGGTAGTACACTCTCACACAGTGGTCCCTATATACCATGTGGGTTGTATTGGATGAAACCCCTAGTGCTGAACTTAAATTTCTTGAAGTCTTCCACTTCGGGATCTGGTTCTTTCAAACTCCCAATCGCATACAACCGAAATCACATAGGAAGCATGGGCCATGGTGCCTTCCTCTTCCTATTCAATCCATCTAACAACCCTGTCGATATGTCGTATGCAACCTCTTACATAACCAACTTTTCTGTGGCGAACCTCAAGAACACATGAAGAGATTTCTCTGCATTGTAAATCCTAATGAAGGTTCCCTCGGGTGAAGCATACCAATATGCAATGTTCAATAATGCCTCCATTGATGCCTAGGACATGTAAGGTGAATCTTACTCAAAAAACATCATGTACATAAGGGTGATGATGGTCACATATTCTAGCCATGACTCCTTGGTAGCTGAAATCTGAGAGAAATTTGTAATATATGTTCACGAAACTTTCTAAAGGTTTCCATGCAAAACTAATGGCAGGAAATTGTTGACGGGCGCATATTGCATTAAGCAAGTATGGAGAAATTAAGAATTTTTCTTTCTTATCCCTGGGTGGACTTTGAGCATTGGATAAATGTACTTTCAACTTGAGAGCCAACGTGTCAAACCAATTGAATGGTTTTCCTTCAGTTGCCATTTGATCCAACATAACAACCCAACTCTATAGGAAGCTTTATGTACTCCCTTGGCCATACAAGTGACATGCGAAGATGACCAAGAACTCATATGCATTCTTATCTGTCTTCATCGTGTATATCTGGTAAGGTGCCATCCTAAGCTTTGTGGGATCCTTTACCCAACACTTCAAGATATATCTTGTCTTCGTGCTTCCATTGCAAGTGTAAAATAGTGCATCTATCCTCGCCACTAGGAATGCGAAATGATATATCTCTTGATATTCCTCCATCCTAAAGAAGGAAAGCTCTGCTCCACTGACATTGCTTAGTATCATTTTCTTGGTATCAGTGTGTGAGATAATCGAGTGGATCAAATCTATGTAAGCAAACACGGGAAACTTGCATGCAACCTTATATAGTCCTGACTTATGCATGTTCACATAAGCATGTCTATCCTCCATATTCCCCTCAAAGTTCCATGAAAATATGTTCTTGATATCTTTCCATGTTATCTTGATATCATTCTCGATGAACAGGTCTGTGTCTGTGTACACGTGCAAGATCATTGACCCCTATTCAACCATGTCGCTGATACTACTCTCATTTGTGTCTTTTGATCCTACTTTCTTGGAATCCATTGTACATATACTGCTGAGAGACTGATTAACACATGTGATACTTGGAGACAGAGCAACACTCATGGAAATAAAATGTCATTTGAAAACCAAAAGCAACTTGAGGGCTGACATGCAACACACCTGGTTGACTCTATGGGAAAATTGCGTAGTTTTGTCTTGGACAGGCTGCGAGACTGATAGCTGAAACTATGCAGAGCACAACCCGACTGTGAGTGAGGTAACTGATTGTTTAAACTGCATAGAGCACAGTCCATCTTTGCCTGCTGAGGATTGCAACTTCACAATGCATATTTTCTGTTAGCATGACTGTTGTCTCGGAAAGTACACTGCGCAATCAAAAGGGACAACTTGGAACTGTCTCCCAAAACTACACAAAGCTGTTAAAAATAACAACAAGAAATGTTAAAAATAGAATCTAGAAATTCCAATTTAATTTGTCCTTAAATTAAACTGAGAATTAAAATCAAATTATTTTCTCATAGCAACTTGTAAATAGTTGATTAAGTTTAATTAACTTAATTAGCTTAGGAATTTAAAGTTGGAAGTCTTTCTAAAGTCATGTATATGTTTTCCCTATATTATAGGGGTCAAGCATGACTTTATTGTGAGTTGTAATTAGATAATTCAGTTTTCTGAGTTATGTTCAGTAAAATTAGTTCTGAACTATTTGTGGAAGTAATAGAGAGTTAACAATCAGTTGGTGCACTAATGCATCCACTAGTGCTACTCTAGTTAACTGAAGATTCCCTCATTAGAAACTCACGCATGTCGATTCTGAGAAAGACTGAGTTGAGACTAGAGTGTAGGGACAGTGTACTATCAATTGTATGATTTATTCAGTTGTATAGATCATGCATGCAATTAGGAACTGAACCTAGTGTGTATTGCATAGTTTTGGATGCATTGGATTCCCATTAATATGGGCTATTTAGCAATACGAATTTCACAAGGAAATAGGGGCTTGGATATGAGCATAAGAGGCTAAGGTTTGGCTTGAACTTGATTGTGAGATGAGAGATTGATTATACTGAGTGCTAGGATTGTTCTTGTGATAACAAGCATTATATTATCATCTTGGATTTTTTATTTAATGCAATACCGATAGTGGGTTTTTGAGCTATGGCTTTCCCCAGATACTTACTGTGTTATGTGTGATTAATTTATCTTCCTCTTTCTATTATTATTTTCATCGATCTATTGGATTCTACTAGTTGAAAGTAGAAGTAGATTCTTGTCCTATGCTTTAGTAAATTGTGTGAGCTTATGAATCTACAGGAAATTCTACATGGTATCAGAGCTAGATTTGCAAGATTTTCTACATGATATCAGAGCTAGATTTGTAGAAATTTTCTACATGGTATGGGAGTTGAATTCAATATAGTAGAGGAGATTTCAAGGTTTTTAGTTCATGGTTACAGGTGAAATTCAAATTTGCAATACATACTTCAGGATCAAAAAATGGCATTCTATGGTTTCCAACTTGACTATGCATTGGATGGTAGCTTGAATTATATAGCCTAGAAAGATAGGATAGAGGTTGTGTTGGAGGATAATGGATTGAAGGAATTCATTGATCAAGACATTCCTAAGCCACCAACATCGGCTTCTTAGAATCTCGTCGAATGGAAGAAGTGTGTGGCAAGGGCAAGGAGAATAATCCTTGAGGGATTTCGAGACTGCATTGTCTGTAGTCTCCATGGGAAGGAAACTTTGCATGCTATGTGGAAATAACTGAAGAACCTTTTCCAGAATAGAAATGACTAAATGAATTTAGAAATGAAAGATAAACTTCGAAAAATCAAGACGGAGGCGGGCAAAACAATTCCAAATTACTTGACCAAGTTCACTCAATGTCATGATGAACTTGGAAGTGTTGGAATCATGGTTTCTAAGAATGATATGGTGAGCCTTTCTCTTCTAGGACTCCCAAATTGTTGGCATAGTTATCAGGACTCTATCAATGGTAGAGAGAAGGTATCAGATTGGGAACAACTGTGGTTGGATTTGATGTAGGACGAGATCAAGAGGAACACCAGAGATGGGACCTCTTCCCAGGAAGTGGAAGAAGATTTTTCCTTAACGAGTAAGGAAAATAAGTCTAAGGGAAAGAATTCCTAAGGTTAGGAGGGTGGAAAGAGGGTGGACTTGACAAAAGTGAAGTGTTTTCACTATCACAAGCATGTGCACTATGCCAAGAACTAGCCATAGAAGAAAGAAAGCAAGAAGAAGCCGAAAATAGTGATAGGAGGTGAAGCTCTAGCTTCACAATTCCAACTTGATTGCAATCTCATTGAATGCATGGTTGGCACTGCCATGGAAGGCATGTGGTACCTTGAAAGCGGTGCCTCATTCCATATGACAGGGAATATAGATCTCTTTAGTGACTTTTAGGACAAATACTTCAAGAAGAGCATAGAGTTTGGAGATGACAAGAGGCATATAGCTACTGAGATCACTATGTTTACCTTTCATAAGGTGTCTGGATCCCCTATCAAGGTCACAGATGTGATGTATGTTCCAAGACTATAGAATAATCTTGTTTCTGTTGTGGTATTGGAAGACAATGCCTATGATGTGGTTTTTAGTAAGGGAAAGGTTTTCCTTAGGCACATCACCATGGATAGGTTAAATAGATCAGTTGATGGGTCAAGAACCTGTATGCTATTGATGATCAAGATGAATGAAAATCCTGAGGAGCAAGGAAAAAATTATAGACTTGGTGGTTGAGAAGGAGAGGAAATTACCTCTCAACATGCAGCGCCAGAAAAAGCAGTCTTAGAAGTAGTCTCAGACAAATGTGGAGCAGCCACAATTGGAGAAGCTAAGAGGAGATCGAGTGGAGAGATCCACCAAAGTAGAGAAGAAGTAGTCTTAGAAGCAGTTTGAGAAAATTGTGGATCAACCACAATTAGAGAAGTTGAGAGGAGACCTAGTGGAGGCATCCATGCATGTAGAGACCTCTAGTATTGGGAATTTTGAGCCAGGTGGGTAGAGGGATCACATACAACTATACCTCCACATATGAGGTGGGGCAATGTGAAGTGATATTCCCAAGAGGGTGGAAATTGGGAAATGTCCATCGCAAGGTTTTATCTCATGGAACATATCTTGCTACGGAAGCCCAAAGTACATAGTAATATGACAAATTAGTGGTATTGAAGCAGTCAGAGATCAAAGTGATAGAGGCTAGAGAATTCATATACTCAACAGCACAGATAAGGGTTGACAACAATGTGGAAAGGCAGAGTCACCAGAAGTGCAAATTTTTCAGTACATAGAGACAATAACAATAAGAGACTTTGATGACAGATGAATCATACTAATTTAGGTTGGATCCTCTTTTTGTTTCGAGAGTTGTTGCAGCAACAACACTAGAGAGAAGTGTTGCATGGAGAACATTCCAAAGGTTCATGATCGAGATTGACTTGAATTCCTTTCTTGTTGAGAGGGAGTCTTAAAAATAGCAACAAGAAATGTTAAAAATAGAATCCAAAAATTCCAATTTAATTTGTCCTTGAATTAAACTGAGAATTAAAATCGAACTCTTTTCTCCTAGCAAGTTGTAAATAGTTAATTAAGTTTAATTAATTTAATATGTTAGGAATTTTGAATTGGAAGTCTTTCTGAAGTCATGTATATGTTCTCCCTATATTATAAGGGTCCGATATGAGTTAATTGTGAGTTGTAATTAGATAACTTAGTTTACTGAGTTATGTTCAGTTAAGTTAGTTCTAAACTATTTGTGGAACTAATAGAGAGTTAACAGTCAGTTGATGCACTAATGCATCCACTAGTTGTATTCCCGTTATCTGAAGATTCCCTCATTAGAAACTCATGCATGTTGATTCTGAGAAGGACCCAGTTGAGACTAGAGTGCAAGGACAATATACTATCAATTGTATGATTTACTGCATTGTATAGATCATGCATGATATGATTTAGAATATTAGATCGATGTTCTAAGATCATCGTCAAATCAGAAACTAATGGTTTGATTGTGCTTAAGGACTCATGAATTTTTCAAGTGAAAAAAGAGTTTTTATGATAATTTTATGAAACATTTTCACATAAATAAGAGACTGGACAATAGCATAAACATGTACATAACATAGAAAAAGATGCATGACAACAGGAACATTGAAGGAGCTCACCCCTTCTGGGCTATGTCTCCTTGGTCCATCTTCTAATGGCTTGGGCCTCTCTATTATGCTCAAAAGTGTAAAAAGATGTGTTTAAAATGCTCAAATTCTTCTAAAACCTGCTCTAATGAGTCCACAATGTCCAAAAATGGCTACTTAGCACCTTTCTGCATCCAATTTGGTAGAAAACAAGGGAAGTTATGACCTCTCCTAGTTGGGCCACTATTTGCTCCACAAATTGCTCAAAAACCGGCACCGTTCCTACAATTTTGTCATAAAAAGTGCTAGCTGAGAAAAATTTTCACCACTCGGCAGTCGAAATTGTAGGAGTGTTAAAAATTTTGATTACCCCCACACAGTTATAAAAAATGCTAAGTGACACTAGTCACATGCGACAGTTAAGCGATGTTGGTCATCTGGGTGGTCACATATAATGTAACTGCTAACCACGCAGTTATGGTGGTAACATGCCACTTGTCCTACTGCTGTGGTGTAGGTTACCATGGAGGTAGAATTTTTTGTTAAGGGTAGGTGGTATGTGTGTCCATATGGGGGGCAGTTAAGTCTGCCTGCCCACCAGCTTGCCAGTTAAAAAATAATAAAACAAACCCACCTCCCATAGAGCTTAAGAACCATCATGCAGGAGGAGTGGTAAGGATTGACGCTATTCTAGTCAAGGTCATGAGTTCGCGCCTGACCTCTTCCCAAAAAAAATTTGATTGACCCCAGGGAGGACACGTGGTATCCCTAGGCTTAGCCACATGTCCCCTCCCTATTGGTCCACCTATAAACCATTAAACCAATGAAATTATACCACTTGTCATAGTATGATGATGCCACCTACAAGGAATATTATTTTTACTAATTGAGATGTACGGATGCCCAGTCAGCATCCCTGTCAACTCCTACAACAAATTTGCATGTTTGGGAAAATGATCAGCACAACATAACTTTCACATACGGCATTGGCTTTGGAAGAAATGAGTTGTGATAGATTCAGGATGACGAGCCCTTCATGGTCATTCAGTCTCCACACCATTCTGACAACTTTTCTTTTTGACAATAATTTTGAGCACCTGATCACTCCTCCCCATTGGAAGCCTTTTTGGCCCTAAAAGGTCACTTTTAGTTGTCCAGTAGGTTAGGGTACATTTCCCTCACCTTTCCAATCTCTATCCATTTGGCTTTTGAAGGATATTTACCTTTGAGCCCCTTTAGAAGATAATTGACACTTCCCCTTTTTTGTGTTCTTGTTCTTTCGTCAAGTATAGTGTCTTGGTGAAGCTTATCAAGGAATTATGGATGAAATTATTCAATATATGGAAGTTAAATATTCTCTCCTTGATCATCAATAAAAGGAGGCTCATACAACCTTAAATTCTCAACATTAACAACAAAATGAATTTGCATATATGAAGGGAAATCCAACTTGAAGGCATTGTTACCAATCTTTTTCAAAATTCTAAATGGACCATATCTAATTGGTTTTAGCTTTTACCTTCTCCTTGGAACTTGTGATCTTCATGATGTTTTTCATACCTTGATTTGTACGTGCCTTGGCTGTTTTCAAGTTGTTCTTGAACCTTTTGGTGTACCAATTGGATTTTTTCAATGAACTTTCTTCCTTTATCTATTTCGATATGACCATCAATAGAACCATCTTTGCCAAAAGTAAAATCCAAAGGAGATTTACGCAAGTATCCCAAACATGCCTCAAATGGAGATGTTTGAGTTGAAGAGTGTGTTGTAACATGCTTTATTTTTTATAAGATAATTTTATTTTACAAGAGAGGGTATTTTAAAAAATAAAGAAAAAAATGAATATTTAAAAAAAAAAGAAAAAAAAAAATGAAATGAAACCCATCAAAAGAAAATCAAAAGGTTTGCATAAGTTTGCTTGTTTAAATGCCACTTAATCAATAAATTTCATTTTGTAATAATACAGGTTTGTGTGTAGTTGGTTTTTATGCCACAACCTTTTCTTCTTATCTGAATCAAACTATTTAATCTTGATCAGATCATTTTTAATTTCTCTATTATATTAGAAAATAAATTCGACCAAATAGTTTAATATTGGTTGAAAATTAGAAATTAGGATAGATTAGGGTAAATAAAAGGCCTAATATGCTCAAATTTTGGCCTAACTCATCATTAGATTAGGTTTAGAATAGTTGATTAAATTATTAAGGGCAACTAATCTAAATGCACCTGTGATTACATTAATTCTTATTATTGTTAATTACCCCAATTAAGTGGTGATTAATTATTGTGAAGGGTTATATGAAAAGTTTCTTTAAACCAAGCTCATATAGGCAAAGATTTTTGTAGGCAAGTGTTAACGATCAAACCAAAATCAACAGTTACCACCCGTCCTACCCAGATCAACAATGGGGAAGCATTCATACGCCCTCACTGCGAAAGGAGATAATGGCAAGGGGGGTGCGAAAATTGGTTTCATTCACCACGATCCCCCACCTATGTGTCTCCCTCTCAACACATTGTGCCCCCCCCCCCCCCCCCAATGCCCCCTACTCTAAACTACTTACCACTACCACCCGCCCTATGAAATACGTTGTTCTCACTCTTGTATCTTTGATACCACCTTAGTGTCCAATCCTTCCTCGCCATCTTCGTCCAATCCTTTCATGTCACATGCCCTCCACCTATGTTCGTAATTGTTCCCACTATCCATTGCTGAATAAATGCTTTATCCGTTTCCAAATAAATGCTTATCAGTTTCTACAATCTTTTCCCATTAAGTTATTAATTTTTCGATTATCCTGTTACTAATGGATTCTGTTGTAAAGATATCTTAAATTTCCCTATCAATATTCATTGTCCCCATTACATTTTCTTTTCTTACTATTCCGTTGCTTCTAAATTATTGAGTTTCCTACAAATTCACTATTGAGCTAAGTCTGTAACCTGAATCATTTCTCAGTTATCTCTACAGTTTTATGTCATATTACCATTTCTGTCTAATATTATGTCTCCTAAGAAGAAGGAAAATCTTCCATTGGTTCTTCTTCAGCACAAGAAAACTTGCAATCTCCCGATCTTCTAGACCTATTCAATATCCCATTGGTCGATCACTACTTCAAAATCATAGATATTGACTGTGAATTTGACATGCTCGAATTGCACAATTCGATCAAACAAACATACCTTGATTCAAAGGGTGACACAACTAGAAACTAAATGTCAAGAATTAAGGACCTCTATTCAAAGGTTTCACTTTAAGTTTAATTTACTTAATAAAAGAGGATTGCCAGGAGTACTAGCTCCAAATGATAGGCTTATCAATTTGGAAGAATACTACCAGAAACTTTACATCATAGCAACTAATAGAACAAGTTTTTTATGCATAAAAGGGCACATTACAGGAAGGAAAGTATTGGAAGCTTTAGATTTTGATTTTAACATTAAGCATGAAATAAAACATCTTTTTATAAGTAAGCCGACTTTTGAGAAATACACAGAAGTAGATGAAGTTTACAGGAAGCTGGTAAATCTCACCATGCCAACTAAATGAATATGGGATCACTTCTACAAAGAAATTGAGTAAATTTCATCTTCAACCAATAGACAACTCGGAAGCACTTTTGGGGACCAATCATCAACATATTCCTAAGGAATAGTTCCACCACTTAGCAGTTTTCAATTTCCTATTATTTTGTACTATTTTTCTAAAATTTGTAAAGAAATATCTCTAATAGATATTTTGTTTTGTATAAATAACTCCTCATTCGAGTTGTTATGGGTTGAACCCTTGTATGAACTTTGGAGCAAAATTGTAATCAAGCTAGAGATTTACTGCAATTAATAAAAGGATTCTGAATTTGCCTTCTATAGCTTGTCCTTCCTGTGAGTTTTTCTTGGTGATATTTCACAATGTTTTCTTCACATATTTTACTCTTTAGGAAAACTTGTGGATAAGATCAAACTAAATTTCATTGAGTCTTAAATCCCCTGTGGAGCTATAAATAGTAATTATGGACTAGCTTATGAAGCTATTTGTTATTGTAAACTACCCTTTATCTATTAATTGCCACACCCTTTGCATTTGCTTAAATATATTTTGTTGTGTAAGTAAACATTGGTTACTTATATTCATTCTTATGGCCAATTAAATATTTTGTCTGAATATTTAACAAGTTATACTTCAACAAATTCTACTAATCATCCACTTTAAATCAAATTTCTATTTTGGACAAATAAACAACCCTTTTAATTAATTCTACAAGTAAATAGGTTCAAGCACCTGTTTTCAAATCATTCATAACTAAGGTCATCCAAAAACTTAAAAAAAAAAAAAAAAAAACCAAAATATTTTAGATGCTCTGGCATGACTAATTGACCTAGAGTCATCTTAGAGGGCAATAGAGTGCTAGGCCCGGTTGTAAGCATGTTGTTATAGTGCAAATGTTCATCCCACAACTTAGGTTGATTTTTGAAATACCCAAGAACAAGGTGTATCATTGTTTTGTTCATCACCTATATTTGACCATCTATTTGTGGATGAAAAGTTCTGCTCTTTTTCAATTTGGTGTCCATGAATCCCCACAAAATTTACCAAAAATTCCCAGCAAAGCAATAATATTAATCACTAACAATGGATGTGGGCAATCCAAAATGCACCTAAACGTTCTAAAAGAATAAATCAGCAGTTTGTTTAGTTTTAACTTGCTTTTTACATGGCATCAAAATACACATTTTGCTAAACCTATCCACAACTCTATACAAATAATCATGACCTCTTATTTACAATGGAATACCTCCTACAAAAGCCATAAAAACATTCTCCCATGGTTGTGAAGGAAGAAGAAGTGGTGTGTACAATCCTATCTTCCTATTGCTAGGCTTACTGATTACACATAATGAACATCCCTTAATAAAAGGAGACACACTTTCAAGCATACGAGGCCAATAACAATACCTCTGTAGATATGCGACCGTCTTGCTTACACTAAAATGACTGGCACTAAGAGAGGCATGTGCCTCTCTTATGTTGTTAACTCTTTCTCCCTACGGAATACAAATGTTGCCAAGATGGTACAACAAGTTATCACACAAATGATAATCCAATTCCTCTACTTGGTTACCTTGACTCAAGCTTGCATAAACATCTTGAAAGTCATTATCTAATGCATATTGCTCAATATAACTTTCATGTAAAATAGAATTATGCTTGAGTAAAGTAGTTGCACTAACAATAGGCCTAGAAATCATATCAATAACTTTATTGTAGATACCTTTCTTGTACCTAATTACCAAGTGGAATTGTTGAAGAAAACCCATCGAGCAGAAGTGCCTTGATTGTTGCAACTTTGATTGAGATTGAAAGTATTGAAATGGTTGATGATCACTCTGAATGATTGTTTCCTTACCGATTAAGCAGTGTTTCCATTTTTTCACACTTTGCACCAATGCATACAATTCCTTGTCATATGTAGGATAGTTAATCACTACACCATTAAAAGTTTTTGAATGAAAACATATAGGCTTACCATGTTGCATGAGGACTGCACCCATGGTGTAGTCACTAGCATTAGTTTGAATCTCAAATGACTATCTCAAGTCTGGAAGTGAAAGTACCTGAGTTGTACTAATATTTTCCTTCAATACAAAAAAGGCCTTCTATTTTTTTCCTCCCCACTGAAAAACGTTTTCACACATGTCAATGCATGCAAAGGAGCTGGTATAAGTGAAAAATTAGCAATGAATTTCCTCCAATATTGGGCTGTCCCCAAAAAACCTTCTTACCTCAGTAACCGTCTTGGGCCTTGGCCAATTCAAAACGACGTCAACCTTAAAGGGATCTATTTTCAACTCACCTCCTCCAACAATATGACCCAAGTAAACTAAAGACGTATTTCCAAAATCACACTTTGACATCTTAACATACAACTGTTATTTTTTCAATAAATCAAGTACTTTTCTTACATGCATGACATGTTCATCATGAGATTTACTAAAAGTTAAGATTTCATCTAAGTATAATATAACAAACTCATCAAGAAGTGGCCTCAATAGATCATTCATCACGTGCATGAATGTAGCAGGAGAATTTCATAAACCAAAAGGCATAACTAGCCATTCAAACAAACCTTGTTTTGTTTTGAATGTTGTCTTCCAAATGTCTCCTTCAAATATTATAATTTAATCATAGCCACTCCTTAAGTCCAACTTTGTAAAATACTTTGCATATTTCAATTGATCAAGTAAATCGTCTATGATAGGGAGTGGGTAGCAATTCTTTATCGTAATTTTGTTCAATGCATAGAAGTCCACACACATGGGCCATGTTTCATCCTTCTTTGGCACCAAGACAATAGGTGAACCACATGGCGATGAAGATGATCTAATGATCCCTTTATTCAAAAAATCTTGAATTTTCTTCCTAATTTATGCACTTTCCATCACTCACATCCTGTACATTCCAATGTTAGGAACATGACATTCTTGCTGCAACTGTATCTCATGTTGGATTCCTCTCTTGGGAGGTAACCCCTTTGGTTCCTAAGACATCTCATCATATTGGTTAACTAAACCAACCAATTGAGATTTCAATTTTGAATAAAAAACCTTTAAAATATTCATTATCAACATCATTCATGGGTTTGATCATGAGAGGTACAAAATTCTTGCTCAAATTCACTAGTCTTTTCATCTACCACACATTAACAAGTGAATACTTAATTTCTTGCTATGTGCTCTCCCAATATATTCGACTCAATCTTTGAATAAATGATATTTTTTTCATGTATATGGAATAGAGATATTCTATCATAAAGGTATGGGCTGCCCAAAACTATGCCACCTATATCTAACGACACAACATCAAGCTCCACTTCATCTACGAAATTTGTAGTAATGGCAAATTTCAATTTGCACTTTCTAGTAACTTGGAATTGTGCATTGTCACACATCCATCCAAGCGGATATGGTTTATGATGTGGAATGGTTTCAAAGTTTAAACTTTGGAAAATGTTTTCAGAGATAAGATTGGGTTGAGAGCCACTATCGAAATGTTTATCAATTTTGTTATGTTTTGAGATCACCCTTATGTGGAAAAGTTCTATTTTTCTCTTTTCATTTAGAGTTTCATTTTGTGAGTTTGAAGAAATAGTGATAGCAATAGATTATTTTCCTTTTATACCCATGGCTATGATTTTAGTTTCATCACCAAAATCGGATCCCAAATCGTGTTGAGTGGCTATAGTTGTCTTTTGTTTTCCCTTGTTGTTGAAGTTTTTTGGTTTCATTTTCGGATGAAGCTTGCAACAATGAGCTTCATCGTGAGCCTCTCTCGAACAATGTTTGTATGTACTTTCTCTCCTTCTTTTTTGATAGATGCATTTTTTCTTTCCCTTCCCTTTGAAATCCTTTTCTTTTCCTTTACCCTTAAATGTCTTTTTACTACATTCTTTTGGGGTGTTTTTCCCTCTTCCCTCAACATGAGTGGCTTGCACACACACATCATCTAGATTATTGGAATTAAACGTTAAGATAGTATGACTAAGGTAACTGTGTAAACCCCCTATGTACTTCAACAATTTGTCCCGTGATTTTGAATCTACACCTAACATTAAATACCTTTTTCTGAATTCTTGGGTGTAATCTTGCACATTTTGACCTTTAAGCTGTCAAAAGTTCTACCAATTCATTATGGATTTCTGCATATAACCTAGAGGGTATAATTTTGTTTTGATTATAGCAACGAAATCATTCAAAGAAATTGAGATCTTACCATGATCTTGTATTTCCTCTTTGGTCTTTGATTCCCATCATACTAGTGTTGCACCCTCCATTATTTTTTTTTTTTTTTCTGAATCAGACTAAGCTATTATATTACAAAAAAGGCAAAATTTACATCATCATTGTTACAACAGAGCCGTAGCCCTGTGATTCCTGTCGAAGGACTGACAGTAAGCTCAGGAATAATCATCTCCAAAATTACATAAGATCGACACTGAACCAAGTCGACAGTCATGAGACCGACACTGAACATACATGATTAGCCGAAACTGAAACACATAGAGACTGGAACAACTATAGATATCCGGCACTGTAATAGATAAGGACAGAATTACATAAGGACAAAGACCTGACACATATAAGATAGCGGTGAGAGCAGACAGTGAACAAATTCCTTTCTCAGAGACCTGAGGCGAACTGCAGAGCGAGCTAGTCATCATCAGTGGTTTGCGGATCTTCCTCTACTTTGCATCTGGGAAGCTTTTGGATGTCCGGTTCGGTGAGAATGTTTCGCTGCGCAGGTTCACTTGGGCCTGCCCCAGGATCTGGGGAGAGGCCTTCTTGGACAGGGCGCAGCATATCATTGGCGGGAACTTGCATATCAATTGAGGGAGCCAACCCATGAATCCGCAGAGGGCTGGCTTGAAGAGCATCGTCTTGACCTCCAGGATTGCTGCAATGCTCCACCGGCACCGTAACAAAGAAAGTAGAATTTGAAAGAGTACAAGGAATACGATATCTCACCATGGGATGCGCAAAGTGCCCACAGTCCATAATTTCTCGGTGTTCCACTACTCTACCTCTGCCAGCTGCCCGTCCCCTGGAGCGTCTGCGGTCGGAAGAAACCTCGATTGAGGAGGAGGGGGAGGGGGCTTGCCTCTGAGACGAAGCCCGACCTCTGGAACTGCCACGCCGACTTATCATCCTTTGGCGCTCACGCTGCATCCCTGAATTGTGCAAATAGCAGGTATACCCCCTCGCAGCCTCCCTCAGAACCAGAGCATGAGCCAATACAACCTCCGAGCACCCAAACCTTATGCCAGACTGCGGGAGAATGACAGAGATGTCATACATCCCCGAATTGTTCAGAGAGCAAGAATACCCCCTCGCAACCTCCCTCAGAACCAGAGAGTGAGCCACCACAACCTCCCTAAGAACCAGAACGTGAGCCAACACAAACTGCGGGAGAATGACAGAGATACCATGGCTTTGTAACGCCATTTTCCGGTTACCAAGAAGGGCAGTAAATGCCGAGAGGACTCCACTGCAATAAACCATCGCCTCCATTCTTAAATGCATCACGCGGCTAGACCATATGTGAATCGTCCTGGTATACGTGGCTCGTCCGGGCTGACACATGCCCTTATGACGAGCCACTGCCCTGTTATGCATTATAACCACCCGCATCCGGGAGGGAGAGGTCCTTTTGCACCAAAGCGATGCAGTCCTTTTTAAGTTGTTCATCATCAACCATGTCCAAGGAGCTGAAGAAGTATGGTGATGACTGAGAAATACCTTGGTTAGCCATTCTGTCGGCTACCTGGTTTGCTGTTCTTCGCACATGCTGGAAGGTTATGCTTTGTGGATTCTTAAGCTTTGCCTCCAGGGATTCCAACCTTCTTAGCAATCTCCAACTGGTTGCTAACTTGACTGCTGTTGCCCCTGCCTGAATTTTCTTGGCTGCTGCTATTAGGATGAGAGAATCGCCCTCAACCTCAAGAGGGAAGAAGTGTTTTTGGTCTGCTAGACAGATCCCTTGCCAGAGTCCTTCCAGCTCAGCTACATTTTTAGTGTCTTTGCCTAATGAACCATAATATATATGCAGAAGTGCTCCTGTATGGCTTCTGATGATTCCTCTGAATCCTACAGGCCAGGATTACCTTTAGCTGCCCCATCGAAATTGAGCTTGAATGAGTTGTAAGCTGGTGGGGACCAGGAGGACGGGGAGGTGGAGCTGCGTGGGGGACGGGTAATGACCTTTGCAAAGGCGGAAAGGTCAAGGTTCCATTCTTTCAAAATGTCCCTCTCTTGCTGCGCTTCTGGCATGTCTGAATCATACCAGGTTCTTATGGCTAAGGTTTCTTGGATATTTCTTTTGTAGATGAGCCACAGAGTGTCGATGGTCCGGGAAGTGTTGTTGAAGATTCTGGAGTTGCGCTCTTTCCAGAGAATCCAGTACAAAAAGCCTGGTATTAGCCCCCATAAAGTATTGAGAAGTTGGCTTTTGAATGGGTTCTTGTCCCAATTCCTGATATTTTCCGTTACATCCTCGCCCCTAGGTTCTGTTCTCTTGTTGCATTTCTCCACTTTCTCCCAAAGTTTCTTTGCTAGCGGACATGTCTCCATTAAATGGCTGATTGTCTCAGAGTTGAGATTGCAATTTGGGCATCTAGAAGGCCCAATGAATCCCCTTTTTATCAAATTGTCCCAGGTAAGAATGCGCTTTTTACTTAGCAGCCATAAGAAGGTAGAGATTTTAGGCCATAGCCCTGGTAACCAAACTCGTGCCCAAATTTGGTCTTTATCCGCTTGGGTGTCTGAATAGCACAGTTGATGTGCTTCTTTGGTGGTGAATGTTCCTTTGTGCGTATGACCCCATCTGAGATTATCCTGCTGGTTTGAGTGACGGATTTTGCGATGGGTGAGTTCCTGATCCATGTCTGAGTATGTTTCGCCCTCCCAATCACTCTGCCAGCTGCTCGCTGGTTTCCATGATTGGTATCCATGATGCTTTGTTTGTTGCCAGAATTGGTGAACCTGAATAAGGTTCTCTTGCTGCATATAAGATTGCCAGAGGGGCTTTTGGAATAGATTCGCAAGTTTGGGGAGCTGCTGCCACGAATCCTCCCAAAACTTGGCTGACTTGCCGGAGTGGATTTCCCAGAAACTGTGTTCCTGAATGAAGTGACTGTGAGTCTTTGCAGCATTCCAGATTGGTGATCCTTGGGCTATGGAGTTAATTCTGATGAGATTGTTCCAGTGACTTCCCAGAGCATATTTTGCTTGCCATAATCGAGCCCAAGGTGAATGAGGCTTGGAGATCCAGTTCCACCACATTCGGGCTCCCATTGTGTTGTTACTTTGAAGCGGATCCCGAAGTCCTAGTCCTCCTTCTCATCTGATTTTGCACACTTCTTTCCAATTAACAAGATCCAATTTTCGATTCCTACCAATGGAGCCGCATAGGAAGTTGTGCTGGAGGTTGCGAATGGCTTTAAGGACCCATTTTGGAGCTGCCATGGTGGAAAAGAGGTACAACGGCATAGCTTGAAGGACAGACTTGATCAGGACTAATCTGATTGCCATGTTGAGAGCACGAAAGCTCCACGATGAGAGTTTTGATTCTAGCTTATCAAGGAGAGACCGCCAGGAAGCATGTTTGATAGCCGAGTCAGAGAGGGGAGCTCCAAGGTATTTAGATGGTAGATGGGATATGGTGAATCCCAGAATTCTGGCAATATTCCTTTGAGTAGAGGAGGGGGTGTTAAAAAAGAAGAGTTGAGACTTTGAGGCATTGATGGAGGTGCCAGAGGCATCAGAATAAAGGGAGAGGAGAGACTTAAAAAAAGAGGCTTCTCTTGAGGAGGGATGACCAAATAGCATAGTGTCATCAACGAACTGCTGATGAGACAGAGGATTGAGACCATGGATAGAAATACCTTTAAGCTCTTGTGAGGCAACGGCTGATTTGAGAAGTCTGCTGAGGCCTTCGGCCATTAGAACAAAGAGAAAAGATGAAAGAGGATCCCCTTGCCTAATGCCGCGAGAGGGTCGAAAGGGGGAGGAGGGAGAGCCATTTAAAATAACAGAGAAGCTTGGAGAAGTGATGAGGTTCATAATCCACCTGGTCCAGGTTGCACTGAAGCTAAAGGCTAAAAGCATTTTGTGAATAAAATTCCAACTAAGCTTATCAAAAGCTTTGGAGAGGTCGAGTTTTAGAATCATACCTGGTTTCTTAAGAATCTTTAATGAGTGTATTACCTCATTTGATAGTATGATTCCATCCATGATCTGCCGTCCTTCCACATATCCTGTTTGTTCCGGAGATATGAGTAAGGGCAGGAGAGGTTTGAGCCTATTTGCGATGACCTTTGAGATTAGCTTGTAAATTACATTGCATAATGCGATTGGCTTGTAATTTTCTGGCTTGTTGGGTTCTCCTCCCTTGGGTATGAGAGATATGAAGGTGGTATTGAGGGCTGGGAGGATCCAATGCATGCTTCTTGATTCTTCAACGAGGTCCCATACCTCATTTTTTATTAGTTCCCAGAATTCATGGAAGAAATTGGCTGTAAAGCCATCAGGTCCAGGCGCTTTTCCGTCTTTGAGTTGAGCCATGGCTTCTTCAACTTCCTGCAAGGTCGTGGGCTGGAGTAGTTTGTTATTGTGATCCTCAGTTATGATGCTTGGAATATGCTGCGTGATGGCTCTGATTGCTGCATCCCTGTTTTCAATGGGTTCCGTTAAAATTTCCTTGAAATACCCTGTGAATTCCTTTTCCATGTCCTCATGTTCCTCAATTCTTTCACCTTGTTGGTTGTTGATGAACGTGATATTATTGTGCATTCGCCTTTGAATGGTGGCTTTGTGGAAGAATTTTGTGTTCTTCTCCCCCTCTTTGAGCCAATTGATTCTGGATTTTTGCCGCCAGAGTATTTCCTCTTGTTTCCTACGCTCCTCAATTTGGTTCTAGAGTATCTGTTCCTGTTGTGCTTGTTCTTCTGATCTGCCTTCAAGAATGAGAGTTTGTTGAAGTATGTGCATTTGTTGTTCCAATTGTAAGCGCTTCTCTTGAATGTTACTAAAATTTGTGTGATTCCACACTTTGAGTACGTGTTTCAAATTTTTTAATTTTTGTTGGAAACATTTTGGCTCCCTCTGGCAGGATGTAAGCTGCCCATGCATCGCTGACTACCGTCTTAAAAGTGGCATTTGTGAACCAAAATGCTTCGAATCTGAAAGGTCTATTGCAGCGGTTACCTGGCCTGGACCATTGAAGCAAAATTGGCCAGTGATCAGATCCACTTTGGGGGATAATGGAAGCATTGAAATCCCATCCCAGGTGGATTGCATTGTCGGAAAGAAGGAATCTATCAAGCCTGGAGGCAATGTGATGAATACCTCGACGCTTGTTAGTCCAAGTGAAAATTCCATTAGAGGTTGGTATGTCCATGAGTTGATTGTTTTGAATGAATTCTCTGAGGCCCTCACTGTCACTGTCGAGCCTGATTCTTCCTCCCTGCTTCTCTTCCATGGATGTTATTATGTTGAAGTCGCTGCCCCCAATCCAGAGTGGGAATTGCCTATTTTCATTGAGGATAGAGATCGTTTCCAGCAGTTCTAGTTTTTGCTGAATTGTTTGAGGAAAATATAAATTTGTGAGATGCCCATGGATTCCGGTGCCAATAAGGTGGAAGGAGGCTTGAATAAGATGGAGAGTGGCATGGAAGTCATATAAGGTGATGATTTACGGGTTCCACATAATTGCTAAACCGCCTGAGGCTCCAGAGGCGTCTACTGAGATAGCGCTGCTTCCTGCCCAGACTTTGCCGCGAATTCTTTCAATAGCTTCAGTGCTGCTTTTTGTTTCTTGCAGAAAAACTATGGTTGGTGTTTCTTGTTGAATCAAGTTTTTGATCATTCTGTGTTTTGAGGGGCTGTTGAGTCCTCTCACAATCCAGGATATTAACTTCATGTAAACTGAGATTTGGGTTTATAGAACTTTGTCAACTTAGGGAATCGCCCCGACTCCATAAGTATTTCACCGATTGCTATGGTTCTTTGAAGGTCTGTCTTTCTTCCTCATTTCTTGGGATCTTTGAGCATCCTTTTTCCGTCCCATGGGCTGCCTCCCTGTATGCCAAGGCTTTTATTATGCTGCACCTTGGTTAAGACTCCTTCCAGCTTGTCTATTTGCCAGGGGGGAATTGAGTTGTATTCTCTCCGTTTGCATGTCGTTTCAAGTGTGAAGATGTCTAAATCATCTATACTAACATCCACCTGATCTTCCTCCATGACAGTAGTATCACCTAGTTCTTCCTCATCCGCTTCTTGCTGAAGACTGAGAGCCAGAGTAGCATCTGTCTCCATATCATAGTCTTGCTGCTTATTGTCCAGTAAAGTTTTCTCTTGGGAGACGGAGAAGGGACTGAGACTTGACACCGATTTTCCTTTCTCCAAAGAAGGGTTTGGATGGAGATTCAAGAGAGCAGGATCAGAGGGCTGCAAGGGGTCTGAGGGGTTGAGGGAGGAAGAAGGCGAGGAGGTATTAAGTGGGGGTTCAGAACTGGGTTGGTCTTGCTTGTTATGCGTAGCAAGAACAGAGAATCTGTTCTGGGAGTCAGCTTTGAGAGCATTGTCCATGACCGGCTGACTCTTTTTGGCATGCCTACGGCGGTTGGGAATTTTTATGAAACCTTCGGAGTCTTTATCAGAGACAGCAGCGGCTGCTTTCGACTGAGAATTTAATGGAAAATCTCGGAAGAGGTGGCCATGCTCATGACACTTGCGACAGCGGAAGGGAATATGCTCATAATCTAAAGGTTGTGTCCATTCATAATCATCATGATAGAGTCTTACCGTATCAGCTAGAGCTTTGGTCAGGTGCATGTGGACGCAGATCCTGGCATATGAGGTATATTTGCGGGTTTTTGTCTCAGCCGCGACTCGGATGAAGGTGCCAAGTTTGTTGCCTATGTCCGCCAGCGTTTCTTCTTTCCAGTATTTTGCTAGGAGGGAGTACATCCTGATCCAGACCGGAGCCCAGCTGAAATCTTCCTTGTCGGGGTTGAATCTTGGTTTCCATTCTGTGAGATAGAGACCTGAAGAGTTGAAGAAGTATGGGCCTCCTTCGAATATCTGCACTCTATCCTCCACACAGTGAAAGATTGTTGTGAAAAAGCCTTTTGGACCTAGTTGCAGAGTAATTTGTCCTTTAGGCTTCCATTTTGAAGCTATCCAACCTTGTAAGGCTTCTTCCATGGGCCAGAAACCTAGAAACTTTCCGATTAGTGCGTGATCTTGCATGTACTAGATCTCACCATTGATGCGGTGGCTAGGCAAGTCAACCTTGATGGGTTCAGCGGCTTTTGGGATACAGGTGGCCGAGGTTGCCTTTGTCTGTGATGCCTTAGCTTTGTTGTGCATCTCATTATCTGTATTTTCTTCTTCTGTCGGGGCCGTATGTGTCTTTTCTTCATTCCTCTGGTGTCTGTCTTGTCCTTCGTCTGGGTCTGCGCCAGAGGGGTACAGAGGCTGTGCGTGCTGCGATTTGTCAGATCTTGAGGAGTTTTTTGGAGGGGAGGCGGAGCTCTCCCCTCCTACCGCCATTTCCATTGCAAGCGACCAGCAGAGGTGCGGCGGCGGCTACAGTGTAAGTGGTCAGGGGCGGCGACTGGCTAGGGTTTGGCAGCGCTTGGCAGAGTTCTGCATCAGAGCAGCATTCCCCTATAAAGCAATGTTAGGTATTCTAGAAAATTTCAAATTTTTTATGTTCACTTGGGTTCTTTTTCTTGAAGGATGATAATGCACATACCTTGCACCCTCCATTATTAATGAAGCTAACTGAATCTTTATTTCATCATCTTCAAGGTTTTGAATTCTACAATAGAACTCCTACTAATGAATCCAAAATCAAGATTCTCTGCATTCAATTCACCATTATACATGGGTAGCTCAAATTTAACATCAATTTTTTTAAAAGGAGATTTATCAATGCCTTATGAAGTATGATGATGAGTATGAGTAAGAGTTGTGTTAGTGGAAGAGGGTGAAGTTGCTTGTGAAGAATAATATGAAGAAGATGGTGGAGATGGTGGAGGTTTTTCTCCATTTCCATTACCTCCTTTTCCATTACCTCCTCCTGAAGAAACTTCTCCTTTGGAACGTTTGGAACTTTCCCCTTGCAGCTTGGTATCCCTCTCTTCATAGAGGACCTTCACCATCTCTGTCATATTAAAGCCTTTATGGAGGTCTTCCCATCTTTTGTCATGTTTGTAGGTTCTCCTTCACGAGACATGATCTTTGGAGTCTTAAATGTAACTTGAGGCTGAACTGGAGTTGCAGCTTGTGGTAACCTTGTTCTCCTTCCCCTTGACCCAACTTCAGGGCTTCCAAATAGCTTCCCTTCTCCTATTTTGAGTTTTAACCTTGTAAGCATGACATGAACTTGCAAACAGTTAAATTGTTCTTTAAAAAAGAAAACCTAGTGGTCTGATACCAAAATGATCTTATTTAATATATTAGATTTTTGTGCTAAGATCCTCCTCAAATTAGAAACAAAATGCTTTCATTGTGCTTAATGATTCATGAATTTTGCAAGTGAAAAATGATTTTTTATGTTAATTTTATGAGAAATTTTAACATAAATAAGAGACTGAACAACAACATAAACATGTAGATAACATCACCAAAAAAATATCACAACAGTAACATGATGAAGGAGCTCACCGCTCCTAGGCTACATCTCCTTGGTCCAGCTTCCAATGGCTTGGGCCTCTCTATTATGCTCAAAAGTGTACAAAGATGTGCTTATAATGATCGAATGCTTCTAAAACCTCCTCCAATGAGTCCATAATGTCCAAATATGGATGCCTAGCCTGTTTCAGCATCCAATTTGGTAGAAAACTAGAGAAGTTATGACCTCTCCTAGTTACACCATTATTCGCTCCACAAATTGCTCAAAAACTGGTACAATTCATACAAATTTGCCCCGAAAAGTGCTAAATGGGAAAAAATTTCACCACATGGCATGAGAAATTGTAGGACCATTGAAAATTCCTATAAACCCTGCAGAGTGATAAAAAAATGCCAAGTGACCTTGGTCACATTTGGTAGTTAGGAGGTGGTAGTCCTCTCGGCAGTCACATATAATGTAATTGTTGGCTACACGATTATGGTGGTTAGATTCTGCTTGTCCGACGGACATGGTGGCATTATCGTGGTGGTAAAAAAAATTCCAGTGGCTAGCAGGTATGTGTGTTCATATGGGGGGCAGTTAAGTCTCCCTTCCCCCCAACCTCGTGGTTAACAAATAATAAAACAAACCCACCTCCTATACAGGTTAAGAACCATTATACAGGAGGAGTGGTAAGGCTTGGTGTTGTTTCAGGAGAGCTCTTGGGTTCAAGCCTAACCTTTTCCTAGCAAAGTTTTGATTGACCCCAGGAAGGACATGAGGTGGCCCCAAGATTAGCCACGTGTCACCCCCTATTTGTCCACCTATAAACCACTAATCCAACGAAATTCTGCCACTTTTCACAGTAAGATAATGCCACCTGCAAGGCATATTTTTAGCATATTCAATGAAAAATTCCAAGGAATATTCCTTTTTCTGACTGGGATGTACAGATTCCTAGTCAGCATCCCTACCAGCTCCTACACAAAATTTGCTTGTTTGGGAAAAAGGCCATCACATCATAACTTTCACATATGGAGTAAGTTTTGGATGAAATGAGTTGTGTCGGATTTAGGATGACGAGCCCTACATGGTAGTCAAGCTTCCGCACCAGTCTGACAACTTTGATTTTTGAGCATAATCTTGAGCAGCTGATCAATACATGCAATCCAAAATTGAACCCAGTGTGGATTGTGCAATTTTGGATGCACTGGATTCCCATTAATATGGGATATTTAGTCATATGAATCACACAAGGAAATAAGGGCTTCGAGGGCAGCAAAAGAGGCTAAGGTTTGGCTTGAGCTTGCCTATGAGTTGGGAGATTGATTATGTTGAATGCTAAGATTGTTCTTCTGAGAATAAGAATTGTATTATCATCTTGGATTTTTGATTTAATGCAATATATATAGTGGGTTTTTGAGCTACGGCTTTCCCTAGATACTTATTGTGTCATGCGTCATTGATTTATCTTCCTCTTACTATTATTATTTTCATCGATCTATTGGATTTTGCTAGTTGAAAGTAGAATTATATTCGTGTTCTCTGCTTTAATAAATTGCATGAGCTTGTGTACAAGAGCACAACCTTGGAAGCTATTGGGATGCAAGCTTCGTGCAATTCTTGTGAGCAAGGAAGAGCCTTCCTTCCCAGAAATACACAGTGCAAGCCAGGCAATGAAAGGTCTTAGCCAAGGTAGCTCAGACCTACTGATGGGCAACTGAAAATTACTAACGACTAAATTCATGTGAAACGATGGTGCGGATCTGAATGAAATAAAAATTCATGTGATTCAAGTGAGTGTAGAAATCAATCAATCGACAAAACGAAGAAGCTCAAGAAGCGAGTCATGAAAATGATGCTTATGAGTGCAAAAATAATGTTATGCATGTGACACTAAGGAAAGGTAATGCAAAGATTGAAAAAACACTTCTAAAATTTAAAATTCATTGAAACACCAACAATTGTTCAATAAAACCAAGGAAGCAACACTCGTACACGCTGAAAACTAAAACGAAATAGGAAAAGTGGAAAAAGACATGAAAAGAAAAACTTACCCATAAACATTTCGCCGACTGTTTGGGTCTAAAATGCAGATGCAAATTAGAGTTTCATTTACTATCAATCCAAGTACGTAAAATTTGAGGATCATCCAATATATATGGACTTAGAGACAAACTAAACTAAGCTAAATGAAGAAATGTCAAAGCTCCCTTACAGTAGGTCTTTCATTGGGATCTCCAACACCCATTCAGTCATTTAGCAAAATGAAATCAAAAGACATTGTGACAAGTGTAGGAAATATTAAAGCTCCCTTACAGGAGACTATCCATTAATATTTATAACGTCTTAATAAATTAACTAAGAAATGAAGGCATTTAAACATAATTCAAATTGATTACAGGAAATATTAAAGCCCTCTTACAAGAGACTATTCATTTATATTTCCAGCATCAAGATATTTAAACTAATGAAATTAAAAACATAAATGAAAGAAATCTTACTATACCAAAACAAGTATGCAAGTGAGGCAATGGGAGCCCTCTATAGCTCCACAAGCATGCTTAGAAAGAAGTCAAATGTAGAAGAAAATTCAATCCACTTTATTTATCGTCAATTGTAAATTGCACTTACAAGCTCCAAGTTCTACATTCCAAGAGGTCCTAAACTGTACATCACAATGATTCTAAAATCTAAAATTACAAATGAAAATCTAAGTTTCTAAATTCTAAAAATTAAGATTACAAAATGAAGATTACAAAGCATTAAGATTACAAAAATGAAAATTACAAATGAAGGAGATAACACTCATATTTATACAAATGCTATGATAACAAACTCATAAATGTAGTCGCACTATTCCCTCCTCTGATCCACATATTTCTCAACCAATGGTGACACATAACTCTACCATCCATGATCTCCTGCATGAGGTCCATGATCTTCTCCATGAGGTCCATGATCTCCTCAAATTCGAATTTGAACATAGAGTGCCACATACATATGCCTTGGAAGCTTCCTTTGTACCTACACATGTCAAATTTCTCATTCCAATGGTTAGGTATAAGTATATGGATATTATTTTCTAAAGTTTAACCACAAATTCACTTAAAAGTACTAAGAATTAACAATGTTTTGGAAAACACAATGGTAACCCATTTAGTGACGAAGGTGAAGCTGATGTGGTGACATGGTGGTGGAATATAGGTGAGAAAATGTGTGAATGGAGTGAAAGTGGATGTATTTTAAGGATAATTTTTAGGCCCAACATACCCCCAAACTGAAGGTATTACATGTCCTCATGCAACCTATTACATTACTTTTGATACTTGAGCTTTTTCATTTAAGCTTTGCATGATATCATTTACTAACGCTTGAAAAATGTGTTTGTTGAATTACAACTTGGTTAGTTCTTGTGTTTCAATCATATTATGTTTGTTGCATTCAATGTATGATCTTTGCATGATAATGTGATTTTTATTGTAAAGTATTTTTGTTGGAATGCTCCATGGTTGATTCTTTTGTTACAACCATGATAAGTACCTTTTACAATGCTATTATATTCTCATGATGATGTAATAGTAAATATACATGGAAAATATGTGGGTTTTAGAATGTGATATATGAATATGGAAAAATATGAATGTGACAAAGTATGAATGTAAATGTATTCCCCCCAAACTGATGGTTTTGGAAATTTTATGAAATGAAGAAAGGAAGTTTTTCCAAAAATTATCATTCTAGCTTTCAAGGAATTAAATGGTTAAAAGTTAGAAAATATCATACCTCAACTTACCCTTTCAAAAATGGATGAGAGTTGTGCATGTATGGCTGCAAAATTCTGATCATAGTCATCTTCACTTGGCTGTGAGAATGGTGGATGATGTCAAAAAAGTAAACCTTTTATTGTTGCCACATCTGCTGCTAAATCTGTTGCTGGTTCTTCTGTTGAATGTTCAGAATCTGCTGCTGAATGCGGTTGAAAATGTATAAGGCTTGGAAGGTATACAAAAGTTAGAATTTACACTTTCCCCCCAGCCTTATTTATTGACTTGTCCTCAAGTCATTTTCAAAACACTAAAAAGTAATGATAGTAAATTTGCTTCCTGTGCTACAAAACGATTGGTCTTCAAGTCTTCAATGCTTGTTGGCACAATTCGTGTCATGTGATTAAATGTTTCAGTGTCGAACATAAGAAGAAATTGTTAACCTAGTGGCCATTGATGGATGCCACTAGTCAACACGAGTGCTCCCATCTTTGATGTGGATGAGAGTCAAAATTCCGCGAACACATATTTCTAAGTATGATTGAATTTTTTGTTCTCAAATACTCAGAAGATTCGATGAACAAGGTACATTGATGTATTCCCTTGTTTATCAGCATGATAGTTTGCCCTTAAGGCATACAAGCTTCAAGGTGTTTTTGGAAAAATATCTAGACTCAAGGACTATGGACTCAATGGTGTATGGAAGCAAGTTTTTATTTGAAAGTGTAGGTAAAAGGAAACTGACAATGAATCTATAAAGTGGGAGAAAAAGTTTGTAGATGAGCTTCATTAGTTTTATTGGTGGGTTAGAATTGAAGGAAATGTAATGAAGTGTATGTGGAATGTCATGAAGCTTTATGTAGGATTGGATAATGACTCTTGTTGGGAAAAAAATGATTTATGACATGCAAACTTTCAAATATAGCAAATCTGCTTCTAAATTCTAGAATTTCTGCTAAAAGAGTTTAGTTTGACCTGCGTTGACCAGCCCCCTGTAGATGTTGAATTCAAGTATGGATAGGTATTTCACCATCCTTGTACATTTAAGAACAACGCCCAAGTCTTAAAATTTGCTAATCTGTCATGCAACATCAAACCATTAAAGCCTTACAGGAAGTTACAAGAACTTGTAAGTTTCTGGAAATGTCGTTTTTATGATCATGGTATTGTTCTTTAGTTTTCTTTTATGAAACTAGTCTTTTGAAGACCAATTGTCATCACAATTTAATCTCCTTAATGATCAATTGATCATCCGAAACCTAACAAAAAAACTTGGCATAAAGAACATAAGTTTGTTCAAGAAGAGATGGCCATTCCCTTCGTGATTCTTATGCAAAAATTGAATGCCAAAATGAAATAGATTAAGGAATATCAAAAGCATAATTTTAGTCCAATTCATGATGTTAATAATACTCTATTTTTAATAATAATAAAATAACTATGATAAATAATCAACTCCCTGTTTGTGTCCGATAACTCATGGAATGTGCATGTAAAAATATTGGCATTGTAGTTTTGTGGTGTCAAGAATCCCAGCATGCCTAATTCACCAATAGATGGTGTAATAACTCCTTTAAATGAATTGCTTGAAAGATCTCTTATTCAAAGATATGAGAACATGGATAATCCTATAAAAAGGCAAAGATCCGAGATCCTTTTTTGTACAAAAAATAGAACCTTAAAGTTTATGCCTTGTTTAGAATTTTATAGTCCTAGTCACCATTGTAATGATGTCAAGCCTCCAAGAGAGTTTTTCACTAGTTGAGGATGGAAAACGTTTTTCATCATAGTAGTTTGCCAGAAACACATCGTAATTTTGACACATAATTTCAAAACTCTATTTCTAGCCAACTAAAAACGAATTTCTAAAAACTAAAATTTGGGTTTTTCTCAAAAAAATGGAAGTTATAAATCCTAGAAATGATTTTCACCAATTCGTAATTGATTGGGAGATATATGGGGTTCTACGTAACCTTATTTGGTAAACTACATGTCAAAAAAAAAACCTAAATTGTTTGGCACATATTCACTGGCTGACATTGCTTCTAACTGTAAATCAGGCTTGCCCTTAGTTCCCCATCCAGAGAAGATATTTTTGTTGCACAAAACTACTGAGCTTTAAAGCTCACGCAATCCCGGAGCTTTATGTTATAAGCTCGCATGTTGGTGGATCCAGCATCATAAATAAACTCATGAGATTCCCTGCTAGAATCCGGATTATGAGTTGTCTTCCAAACATCATCCTTAGTATCATCTTCAACATTCATGTCATGCATTATATGTGCAACTTTTTTTTTCATTTTCTGTGAAATAAGGTTACCTTTAAAATGTCTCAGTCCTTTCAGTTTCATTTTGGAAAACCCCAAGCTAGACCTTTTTAAAGATAATCCTGCAGCTGATTGTGTTGGTATTAATTGTTTTAAGGTCTTCAGATTTGAGAAATGTCTTTCTTGTGAAAAGTGCTCTTTTGATTTTATCCTTCTATCACGACTCTGCACTAATGATTGTGTTACATGTGTAGATGAACTTGACTTATTCTCCAAAAGCTTTGATGTTGCAACACTCCTAGATTTTGAGAAATTGATGTTTTTTCTACAGATAGCTGATTTGAGTTAGGTGGATCCTATCGTACTTTCTCAATTGAACTCTGATAAGAAAAACTTACCTCTTGCTCACCTTGGCCCTTTCCTGAGGTAGGTGACTTTCTCAAGCTGATTGATGATTGACCTCTTGTATCTGTGCACACTGCCATTTTTTGCAAATTCAATCTTAGCTTGATTCCATAGTTTCCACTATTTGTGAAGTTTCACAGATGTCCTGTGCAGGTGGAGCAGTTGCCCTTGATGAAAATATGCAACATTGCATGCTTAAAGATACAACTGCTAATTTAATAGGTGTTGCCTCACATTCATTAGAATCTCTGAGTAACCAACCATTAGATCAATGAGATGTTGCAATTGAAGGTATATGCAATGAAGTTATTGTCAATCAATCACTTGGCCAAAATAAATGTTCAAGTAGATTCTGTGGAGCTATTAAATATGAATTAAATCCATGTTTTTCAAGAGAACGTGTAGATATATACGCAAATGATTGTCTGGGAAAAAGAATTGGGTCTCAAATAAATTCATAGACACAACCTATTTCTGTGAAAAATGCATTAAAGGAGAGAGTATCATCCATACCTAGAAAGTCAGAGGCACAACTTATCTATGCAAATGGACATATCCTGTGTTCATTCTGAGAATGGTGTTGCTGCAACATTGAAGCCACTTAATAAGACTCCCCGATCAGATTCAATAAACCATATCACATAGAAAACTAATATTTATTCATGGAATCCAAGTCTTTTGAGAGCCACTCTTCAACATATGACCTTTGAAAACCTGAAACGAGGAGATGGGGTCTTTCACATTGCAGACTTTGGGTGTGCCATGGAAATTAACACTCTAGCATTCCTTTCTAGAGATTCCTTTTGTTGTGTCGACCTCATGTTTGAATTGATATCTTCTCTAATTCATAGCTTCACAATATCTTCATGCAATCATCAAATCATCAAACTGCTCAAATCGTGCCACAAAATCTTCATGTAATCATCAATTTGCTCAAATTGGAACATTGTTGTTGTAGGTTAGATAGATTCGTGAAATCACTTTTGTCCCTTCTAGAGGAGGTAGTTGACACGATGTTATTGTACTTTTTACTGCTGCAGATCATAGAAGGAAGATGGGGTAGTATAGTGGTAAGTATAGTGGTAAGTATTCCCGCCTGTCACGTGGGTGACCTAGGTTCGATCCTCGACAATGACGCCAAAATATTTGGGTCTAAAATGCGGATGCAAATTAGAGTTTCATTTACTATCAATTCGGGTACTTAAACTTCGAGGATCATCCAATATATATAGACTTAGAGACAAACTAAACTAAGCTAGGTGAAGAAATTTCAAAGCTCCCTTACAAGAGGTCTTTCATTGGGATCTCCAACACCTATTCAGTCATTTAACGAAATGAAATCTAAAGACATTATGACAAGTGTAAGAAATATTAAAGCTCCCTTACAGGAAACTGTCCATTGATATTTCTAACATCTTAATCAATTAACTAAGAAATGAAGGCATTTAAAGATAATTCAAATTTATTACAGGAAATGTTAAATCTCTCTTACAAGAGACTATTCATTTATATTCTCAGGATCAAGATATTTAAACTAATGAAATTAAAAACATAAATGAAATAAATCTTACTATACCAAAACAAGTATTCAAGTGAGGCAATGGGGGCCCTCCATAGCTCCACAAGCATGCTTAGAAAGAATTCAAATGTAGAAGAAAATCCAATCCACTTTATTTATTGTCAATTGAAAATTGCAATTACAAGCTCCACGTTATACATTCCAAGAGGTCCTAAAATCTACATCACAATGATTCTAAAATATAAAATTACAAATGAAGAACTAAGTTTATAAATTCTAAAACTTAAGATTACAAAATGAATATTACAAAGAATTGAGATTACAAAAATGAAAATTACAAATGAAGGAGATAACAGTCCTATTTATACAAAAGCTATGATAACAAACTCATAAATGTAGACCCACTATTCCCTCCTTTGATCCACATATTTCTCAACCAATGGTGACACATAACTCTACCCTCCATGATCTCCTCCATGAGGTCCATGATCTTCTCCATGAGGTCCATGATCTCCTCAAATTCGAATTTGAACATAGAGTGCCACATATAGATGGCTTGGAAGGTTCCTTTGTACCTACACAGATCAAATTTCTCATTCCAATTGTTAGGTATAAGTATATGGATATTATTTTCTAACGTTTAACCATAAATTCACAAAAAATACTAAGAATTAATAATGTTTCAGAAAACACAATGGTAACACATTTAGTGATGAAAGTGAAGTTGATGTGGTGACATGGTGGTGGAATAGAGGTGAGAAAATGTGTGAATGGAGTGAAAGTGGATGTATTTTAAGGATAATTCTTATCCCCACATTGACCACGCTAAATATTCCTAGACGCCTCAGGAATTGCAAAACTAGAATATCGAATGTGAAGAATGAGCTCTTAGGCATCTCTTGAATAGATTTGTTTAAATTAGGGTTTATGATGTCCACGCCACAAATCTAGGAAAAAGTGACACTTTGCAGGAAGCTTCTAAAAATGGTTTTGCATGTAACTCCTGCTACTGAAAATGGATCCCTAAAATCTAGGGATGCTTTTTCTCTTTTTTCTTTTTATTTTTCGGTAAAAGGCACCTGACATGCAAGGAAGGATTGTGTAGTTCTGGAGGGAATTGAATAACCTTTCAACCCATGCAATGGATAGTCAGTGAGGGAGAGCTTCGAGTAATATTGGGCTCCACTACACATCTCTGAAGGGCAGTGCAGCTTCTCAATCCTATACGATTTTGGAGAATAGTGCAATTGGCCTAGCTTCTCTACACATTTCTGGAAGACAGTGCAGTTGGGTTACTTTCTGTGCAATTCCTGGAGGCAATACAACTGGTTGAAATTGCGCAAATTTTCAGAGCAGTGTCGATTAGCCTTCTCTGCACAATTTCTAGATCAAGAATATCTAGATTGCACTATGAAATTTCTGAGTGTAGGGAAATTGCTGGGTTGTTCTGATCATTTTTAGATAGGAAGACAAGTTTCCCTCCAGATTTACGCAGTTTTGCCCGACAATCGTTTGACCGGTTTTGAACCAAGTGCTAGGTGTGCTTGTGGTTGACCGACGGGACAAGTGATTTGTAAACAAGTAGTGAAATGATAGATGGGCTCAAATAAGCACAAGTACCTGGTCAGTGTAGGATAGCTACGATTATTTCGAGGAGGGAGGCTCCAAAATGAAGCGAAGGAAAAATTTTGGAGGGTGGTTGTAGCCTCTACAACAAGACCTCAACACCTTTTTAATCATAAGGCTTTTTTCAACATTTTATCTAACCATAACCATGTTATGGACTATATCATTTCCTTGTTGATGATATTCATTCATATTTTTAACTCCTTGCCTCTTCAAATTCTCAAATTCTATTTTCAATGTCTATAATTTAACAACTTTGGCTTGAGTATTATCTTTCTAAGCTTCTTGTAAACATGAATTTACCTAGAGCTATCTGAATGTGAAATAAATATTTAGAATTCCTCAATTTAGCGTCTATCCAACATTCTCTATCATTGGTTATAAGATCGTTCCAATCCACTAACTCTTCATAATATGTTTTCACAGTCTCCCATTAATCCTTTCCTCTCAGAACAATCTTCATATCGATGCACCAATAATCATAATCACTTCCATAATTTTGAGGGGTTTGCAAATTCACATGATCATCCACCTTTTCAAAAAAAAATATATTTGATACTAAATGAAGATTCTATATAGATCTACTTCTCAGCTAATTGATTAACATAGAAAATATGACACTAGTGCTAACAAAAACGAAACTACTAACAACCAAGTTGTAGCGAATAAAATTTAGTTCACACACCTATACCTACAAAAGATGTTTAACATTGATGATAATAACAATAGAGGATGTAACTCTTAATAAAGAACATCATGTACTTAAAGAACAAATAGTTCATTGCTCTTAATCAAATGTTTACAATAGTTTATTTTGAGAAAAATCATCCATTTTGCATAGATTATTCATGTGTAGTTCTAAAACAATGCAAATCATATCTAAACACCGATTGTGTGTAGTTCTCTCTGGACAAATTGCGTGCTTTAAAGGATGCGGTTGTTAACCAAAAAGTTGGAGGTTGAAGCTTTCCTTGCAGTAATTAGCTATTATTTGTTTAGGGAAACAGATGAACCAAAAATGGAATATAATATATGTTTATGAAAAATAGAATATATATATTTTTAATAGATTTAATCAAAATACAGTGTATATTTTGAGTCCACATGGGGTAGCTCAAGTGGCAAGGGCCGTGGAAATGAAGTCTCACTAAACCGGAAGTCTTGGGTTCAAATCTTGGGCTACCCTTCCCCCGTAGAGGGGTACATAATGGACATGTAAATCGGAGAGTCCCACCCCAGCTTACAAAAAAAAAAAATACAGTGTATATTTTGGTTAAATAATTTATTTTATATATACATATATTTCAATTAATTTAATAAAATACAAATAATACATTTTTCTAGTCGATTATGTAATTGGCGTGTGTAGTGGCAAGTTGTCTAAATCAAGTGAATCAATCAGTAACTCAGTGGAGCAACTATTTTTACACCTTCCACCAATTTAACTATAACACATTCAGCTAACTATCAGAAACGACGAGGAGCTCAGAAAATTTCTAGTAGGCATCTGCACTTCTGAATCGAAATAACATCAGGGTCAAGACGCTGAATGAAATCGGCGATCTCGTTCGATTCTTCTTGAGTCGTAGTAAAAGATTGTTTGTGTTAGGTGACATGAACTTGAGGGGCTCCTTCTTCACGATGCCATCTGCTTCTTCTGTTGTCTCCCATGTCGTTTTCATATATAACGCTGACCTGTATGCACTATTTTCATATATATAATTGTTGTGCATTGCTTCTAAGTACATTTTTGGCATGTTGTATCCATGATATTTGGCTCTCATATCCCATATATATGTTGTTTTCATATCCCATGGTATATAACGTTGCGTGGCTATTTGGTATATAACGCTATTTGGTTGGACACTGTACCAAAAGCTCCTCCATACTACTCCGATATATATATATATATATAAATATATATATATATATATATATATATATATATATATATATATATATATCTATATATATATATATATATATATATATATATATATATATATATATATATATAGATACAATGCTCCTCCATACTACCTGGTATATATTATATTTATATTAATATATAATATATAACATTTTCCGGTATAACCATACTACTTCTGTCTTCTAAATATACCAGAAGTGCAATTTTTAACCACCAAAAGTGCATCTTTTATATATTAGCTGCAGGCAAATTAAAAAAAAAAAAATCATTGATATCTATTGTGGGAGTGGCTCTCACTGGCAAGGAGAACTATCCAAAATGGTCGTGAAAATCAAACACATTGTCATTTTTAATGATCTGTGGAAAAGAGTGTGTGTTGGAGACTGAGACAAAGAGCTAGGACAGCCTACCTCAGAGAAGGAATTCGTCATTTGGGAAAATAAGAACAAGAAGGCTTGTGCATTGATTGCAGCATCAGTAAATGAAGAGGAGATTCGCCATATTTGTCGATTTTAAAATGCTTTTGAAACCTTACAAAAACTGAAGGAACTCTATGACTCACACCCTGGACTTCAAGTTGTTCAACTCATGATAAAATTGTTCACCCTTGAATTACAAAATGATGATCCTCTTACTTTTGCATTAGAAGTAAAATCTATTATGCATGTTATCAAAGTCATTAATGTTGAACTCGACGTTCCTCTTATAGGTTTTCTCAAGGAACTTTTTCCCACTTACTCAAATTATCTTGAGCGATTGCAAGCAAATGGAAACCTCAAAGATATTACCTTTGACTCCCTTGTGAAAAAATTTGTTGAAAGAGAGAAAGCTTTTGGGAAGAAGACAGCTCCTGAGTGTTCTGAAGAGGCTATGTGCCTTGCACATAGAGAGAAGAATCTTGCTCAAGATTATTCCAGAGGAAGAGGAAGAAATTTTAGAGGCAGGGGGGGTAGACACTCTCAAGGAGAAAAGTCAGATTTGAACTGCATACGCCGCAAAAGAGATGGATCACATGATGCATCAACATGAAAGTTGCCTTGGGACAGAATTGAGTAGGAAAGAAACCAACCAGAAGGTAAAACTAATGACAAAGAGAAAGGTGAAGCACCTGAATCTGCTCACTATGTTGTGGCACACTGTAATATTGGAGTAAATGAAGACTTATTTAATGCTTCACTTTCTTCTTGGAAAAATGATTGGTTTCTTGATTTAGGAGAAACTTGCCACATGACTTTTATAAGAGATTTTTCTAAATAAATACCGACAATGTTGATGGAGCAGTATACTTTGCAGACAAATAAAAACTCAAGCCATCTGGGCGTGGCACAATCAGGCTTAAATTCCCTGGTCTTCCAGAGTTTCTTCTGCATCATGTTCTATATCTCCCACAGCTGAGAAGAAATTTGTTGTCCTTGGTCCACATCCACCAACAAGGACACTCCATTCATATGTTTGATGGCAATCTTGAGGTGAGAAAATCATCAAACCAATCACTTGTCATGACGAGGATAGAAGAAGAAATTCTTCTCAAGCTGCAGGGTACCTTTGTTCGTGCAAAAAATCTCTCAAACAATTCTCATTATGAAGAAGGTACATTTCCATCAAGTTTATTACGGCATGCTAGATTTGGACACTTGAACTATGACAGCCTCGGCTTGTTGAAGAAAAATGGTGTTACTAGTTTGCCGACAATTCGTAGGAAACTTAAGCAATGTGATGCTTACATTCTAGGAAGGCATAAAAAACATCCTTTTCATGATTCACATTCCAAACCACATAGAAAACTTGAACTCATTCATTTAGATTTATGTGGTCCAATGCCTGTTCCTTCTGTAAATGGAAATAAATATATGATGACATTTATTGATGACTACACGAGAATGTGTTCGGATTATTTATTGAGGAACAAATCTGATGTTTGTCAAACATTCAAGAACTTTCATACATGGATTGAAAATGATGCACAATGTCATACTAGCTCTATTCGCATTGATAATGGAAAAGAATACACTTCAAATGAATTTGAAAACTATCTTCGCCAACATGGGATCAAACATCAAACAATTGTGCCTTATGCTATTCGAAACAACACTCTTTATGAAATGTGGTATGGTCACATTCCTTTCGTAAAGCATCTCAGGGTCTTTAGTTCCACATGTTATGCCTTGATACCAGAGGTTCATAGGAACAAACTTGGTGCAAGAAGTCGTAAGTGTATCTTCCTAGGGTATTCAGACACCTCCAAAGCATACCATCTTTATGATCAAGTCAATAAAAATTTTGTTGTATCTAGAGTTGTAATCCTTCTTGAATCATCCAAAATAGACAATGTTGTTGAGCTACAACTTGACCTCTCGAATAGAATCGCAACTGCAAAATCATTTCAAGAATTTGATAATCATATTCCACACCTTGAAGGGGGGATTCCTATACTAGATCAACCTGTGGAATCTCCTTCTGAAGCACTCTCTCCCCTGCATCAAACTCTAACAACAGACGATACTCTAAATGATGTGATTGATAGAATTGGGAGACTCAATCTTGATTCAGTCCCAACTCAATCAATGGAGTAGCCTGGACCATCTCAAAAAGGTCCCCCACAGTGGCTGACAAAGACATTTGAAAGTGTTCATCCCAATGAGGTTGTGAAGACAGGAAGTAGAAATTCAACTTGACAAAATGCAGGTGACGTAGATGATTCTCATTCACCTATTGATATGGATTTTTCTTACAATTGTGAATTGAATTTGTCTACACATTTTGAACCAACTTCCTTCAAAGAAGTTGCTTCCCATGATAAATGGAAAGAAGTAATGCAAAAGGAGTATGATACCTCGATTAAAAATGGTACTTGGAAGCTAGTTGATCCTCCATTGGGAACCAAACCAATTGGCTACAAGTGGGTCTATAAGAACAAGTATAAAGTGGATCGTTCACTTGACAAGCAGAAAGCCAGGCTTGTAGCAAAAGGATTTGCACAGAAGGAAGGGGTTGATTATGAGGAGACTTTTACCCCCACAGCAAAATGGGATACCATCCGAAGCAACTCAGAACGGTTGGAAAGACCATCAAATGGATGTAAAAAATGCTTTCTTGAATGGAGATGTAAAAGAGAATGATTTCATGTCCCAGCCTGAAGGATTTGTTGTAGGAGGACATGAACATAAAGTATGAAAACTTGTGAAATCCGCACCGCGAGCTTGGTATGAAAAACTAAATAAGCATCTTCTGAAACTCAATTTCAAACATTATGATCTTGATGATGCAACTTTGTTTTTCAAGAAGGTTGGCAAAATAGTTGTATATCTTGTGGTATATGTAGATGATATTTTGATGACAGGGAACAATGAGAGCTACATTGCATCCATAAAGAAGGAATTAAGGAAATTTTTTGAAATGACTGATTTGGGCTATGTTCATTACTATCTTGGTATTAAAGTAACTCAACATCCAAAGTCCATATTCCTTTATCAAAAGAAGTACATTAGAGATATGTTGAACAGACTAGGCATGACTGAATGCAATCCTCTGGCTACTCCAATGGAACAAAACTTAAAGCTCACATCCATTAAAGGAAAATAATTTGAGGATGCAACAAAGTATAGACAGCTTGTAGGAAGTCTCAACTACCTAACTAATACCAGACCAGACATTTCATTTGTTGTTGGAATCCTCTCCCGATTTATGCAAAAACCTTGTGAGGGACATTGGTCTGTTGCAGAAAGAGTTCTAAAGTACTTGAAGGGAATTCAAGACTTCGGAATCAAGTATACACTGGTGGGTGACTTTAGCTTGATTTGATACTCTGATTCAGACTTTGATGGAGACAAAGAAACTAGGGTATCTACTTCGGGTTATGCTATGAGTCTTGGATCAAGAGTTGTCTCCTGGAGATCACGCAAACAATCAGTTCCAGTAGATTCCACAACAGAAGCAGAATATGTGGCAGCAGCTAAGGCGACAAAAGAAATTGTGTGGCTCAAGAAAATTCTTGAAGATTTGCAGGTAAAACAAGTATAATCAACTCCACTCATGATTGACAATACCTCGGTAATAAAGTTGGCCAAGAACTCAAAGTTCCATGATCGAACAAAGCACATCTATATAGAATATCATCTGATTTGACATCATGTTGAGGCCAAAACAATCCATCTTCGCCATTGTTCCACTAATGAACATATTGTAGACATCTTGACCGAAGTGCTTGGAAGAGAAAAAATTGAAAGATTCAGAACGATGCTTGGACTCACCAACATCCCTTCAGATTAAGGGGGGAATGTTAACACTTAATCATAGGGATTGGGTGAACATCTGTAATTAGTGTAAATAAATAATAGAGGAAATGGAGAGTCATCGAGAGATGAAATGAACAATCAGTCCCTCTTGTATGTAATAGTGAACAACCTAAATGAATAATACAATTACATTTGAGGAGTTACCTTCTGGCCTGACACACTCAACCTAGTGCATTCCATGCCTAATTACCTTTAAAAATCTAGTTGATTTGAATGTCGTTAAAATACCAGTTTCTCTCTATTTCTACTCCCCATCCTCATAAGTGAACGAAGGCACATAACTAGTGATCTTGAAGATGAATGCAAACGATTTCATGAATAAAACTAACGGAGTTCCTAGATTTCAAAAGTAATTATAGAAACAATGTCATGTAAAAGTCTATACTTAATTATTCACATACCTACTTCAATTATTTTATATTTTTTTATTTGAAATTTTGTGTCTATTACATTATCGAAGTAATGCTCTATTGTCTAGTGTATTTATTCGAATTTCCATTGGAATATTTGCAAAACTATGGCAAACCATTCTAATATAGTTAACAGGCTCAAGGTATTGTCTTAAGATTTGAGTTCCATATTTTTTATACAGAATTCATTGGTAATAAGACCTTATTTCTTCTATTTTTGTACATATATATCATATGGTCAATAACTATCCATAAATCACTATTTCAAAACACAGTGGTTTATCAAAATATTGTTGGAGACCATGTTGTTCTGGACAGTACCTACTAGTCCATTTAGTTCATTTTCCTCCTAGAGTGGTGATTAATGATTACAACATGTCTAGGAATTGAATGGATGTATGCAAAATTACAAGTATAGTTTCCACTAGTGCCTACTAGAGAATTTTACTTCGTGAGATATTATAAACAAGATTTAGAAGGAATATGAGCCATGCTAGACATCTCTCTGGGTAGTTTGTGTAGCTTAAAACATCTAGCTATTAATCACAAAGTTGGAGGTTCAAGACATTTTTCTACCCATTAGAAATTATTTGTTTACAACTACTGATGAACTGAAAATAGAATATAATATAAGTTTATGAAAAATAGAATATACTTTTTTCCAATCAATTTAGAATACACATTTTGCTTTATTAATTTAATAAAATACTCATTTTCCCACTTATCTAAATCAAGTACACAAATAATTGTGTGGAACAACAAATTCCACACCTCTGCCCTCATGTACCTCCACACTTCAAGAAATATTATCGTGATTTGTGTATTCCACAAACCTTCAAATTTCCATCTATGACGCTACAGAGATTCACTCATTTGTGTCACTTACTAATTATTAATTATCGTGGGGTTACACACAATATATGCATGGATTTTTATTCTCGTGGGGTGGCACACAAGCCTGCTCTGATATGTCTATTGGTAAATTATATCGTTCTAACAAATTAGGGTCTTTGTGAAAACAATGATGCCTTCAATATGTTTTCATTTAGTTTAGAACTCCATATCTCTTGCTGCATAGATTGTAAGAAAAATGTCAAAAATACATGGCATGTCACTAGGTCTATTCCGCGCAATAAGTTCCTCTACTACACTGTCGAAGTAATGTTTTGTTTTCCTGTGTACTTATTCAAATTTTCTTTTGAAACCTTCCAAAACTGTAGAAAACCATTTTGGATTGTGGATATAGTTAATGGGCATGAGGTAATGTCTTAAGTTTAGAGTTCATACTTTTTTATAAAAAAGTCATGATTTATTTTGGTGTATAGAGAAGGGGTGTGCAAGAAGTGGAGGAGAAAGGTTGTGGTTTTGCACAATTATTTTTATATCTAATTTAGATAGCTCACTACCACTACAGAACCACACTCTCTTTTACCACTAGTACAGAACCATATCTCCCTCTTTTTGGAGAGAACTAGCACTGTGAGTGTTAGGAAGAACACTAACAATGTTAAGTATAACAATGTCAAATGTCAGTGTCACAATAATCATTAATAAAATAGTGTTACATTTTTTTTATTTTTAAAACGATTCGAGAAATATTGACCAAAAAAAATTGCACTCCGCTAAAATTATTATATCTATCAAAATGATCTAAACTAATAATATATATATATATATATATATATATATATATATATATATATATATATATTTCAAAAATTATAATTTTTTTTATAATTTAATAAAAAAATAAAAATAAAAATAAAGATCTTAAACTTTGGTTAAACTACAATAAAGTCAATCGAGAAACTAATGCACAGTTTAAAAAAACTTTGACCATGCCCTAGATTACTATAGTCCCTTGGTGAGTCATGACTAATAAAAACATATGTATAATATTTTAATAGTTACATGAATTATTATATATGTGTGTGTGTGTGTGTGTGTGTGTAAGAATCAATGTAGATCTGTTCAATTTTTCCACAAGAAGGATTAAAATGTTTTTGGATAAAAAAAAAATTAATGAAAATTATTATATCTATCAAAATGATCTAAACTAATAATATATATATATATATATATATATATATATATATTTCAAAAATTATAATTTTTTTTATAATTTAATAAAAAAATAAAAATAAAAATAAAGATCTTAAACTTTGGTTAAACTACAATAAAGTCAATCGAGAAACTAATGCACAGTTTAAAAAAACTTTGACCATGCCCTAGATTACTATAGTCCCTTGGTGAGTCATCACTAATAAAAACATATGTATAATATTTTAACAGTTACATGAATTATTATATATGTGTGTGTGTGTGTGTGTGTGTGTGTGTGTAAGAATCAATGTAGATCTGTTCAATTTTTCCACAAGAAGGATTAAAATGTTTTTGGATAAAAAAAAAATTAATGAAAAAATATAAAAGCAAGTTTGACTTACATTAATTTGATGTTTATAAATGAATGATAAATCTAAAGAAATGATCGATTTTACACTTAAAATTTAAAAAATACAAATATTTTTAATACAAAATTAGTTTATTTTCAATAATTGGGAGAGGAATAATTATTCTTTTTTTCACTTAAATTCAAGATAAAAATAAATAAAATATATATATTTCATAGAGTATATAAAAGTGTTTTTTCAATCTTTTCAACAATCTTAAATATTTTTTCTATTAGAGTGATCAATGATTAAAAGCTAGTTATAGAGTTTATTTGATAAAACTGTGAAAATGTGAAGTAAATGTGAATATAAAGTTTCATGTTCAAATGCCCTAGACCAATTAAGAATTACAGTGGTATCTATTAGAATCAACCCATATCTTTTGAATACAATAAAGTTCTCTAATATATTACTAACTCAGCCATATAAATTAAATAGATGGTAAATGATCAATCCATAATAAGCCTCAAAACACTCACTTAATCATACATCTCAAGTTGTTAAAATAAAAAATCATAAAATTTACTAAATTATAGCTTTATTTAAAATAATAATGATTATTATTAATGATAAAAATAACTAATTTAGAAGAAAAAACATGATCCTTCACTTTAAAATTCATCTCCACTTTATACTGGAGATGCCTAATCTTTAAATAGAAGTTGTTACAATACCGTAGACCATACTACATGTCCAAAAAATCATAAATTAGTCGGTATCATACATAACATTTTTTTAATTAATAAATATAATTATAATAACACTTAACTCATTTCATATTATACATGACATTTTTTTCTAATTAATAAATTTAATTAGAGTAACATTTTCAAAATAAATTTTAATCATTGATTATGTATATTATTGAAAATATTATAAAATATTTTATAAGTTAAATCTTTATCATTTATTTACTAAGCATTAATAATTAATTAAAATAAAAAAAAATACCTAAATAGAAAAAATAAATAAATAAATAAATAATTAAAAAAATAAAAATAGTAATTAAATAAAGGCAAGATTTAATTAATTACACCGTAAGGCGTTCCCCTTTGAAATCAACTCCTCTCTTACATTATGTGTCTTGTTATGATTCGTTTGATTTGATGTTAGACAATTAAAATGTTTGCCACCATTAGATTAAAATTCTCGTTATAACTCAAACTATATCTTTCTTGAAACTATACCTATCTTACCTCTTCAGTAGGTTTTCTGAAACAATGTTCTTCCCTTGGTTTTCTGAAACATTGTTCTATGATCCATGTCCTCTCTAAGATGTCACATGGGAGTGGACTTGTATTGTCCAGTATCTTTCTTGAATATGCTATCCACTATGCAGGCCTTGGCCCTATGGAGCATATTGTATCAGACGAAAATTATTTAACTATTGTCTTGTGCATTATTTTAGTGATGGTGTCACACACACATTGTCCAAATTTATGAGAGATATGCTTTGCCTCATGTCATACTCAGACTAGACCTTGTTGGGCGTGATCTGATGGATGCATTGATGAATATTCTTACATTCTTACAAAACGGTGGGTACACCTTCACCACCACCACAGAGCGTGAGATTGTCTGAGATATGAAGAAGAAAATAGCCTATGTATCTCTAGATTTTGAACAGGAGATGGAGACTTCAAAATCTAACTCTTCATTGGAAAAGAGCTATGAACTTTGTGATGGCCAGGTAATCACTATTTGTGTTGAATGGTTCAGATGTCCAGAAGTGTTGTTCCAGCCATCTTAGATACCACTCTCCAAAAGTTTCTGAGGGTGAAAAACCCTTATGAGACTAAGCTCCTCTACTTCCAAATGGGGCAAGCATTAGTTCACTACCATATAAATTCTCTTAACAAAAAATCAAGTTTCTAAATTTGAAATGAAAACACTTCATTTAAAACTCCTGGCCTTGGACAACAGAAAATTAAAACAGAAATTCTCGCAAGTTTTTGTATTTCTTTGAAGCGAAAATGCTTAATCTAAAGCTTCTAGCCTTCGACAACACAGAATTAGAAAATAAATTCTATCAATTTTTTGTAACTTTTTATTTATTGACAATACATCTCTGTTACATATGTTACCCATTGAATAGATATGATCATTCAATTCATTGAATAAGTTCACTGTATCAGAGGATCTATAGTGGTTACCATCTCAAAGAATTTGATTTGGTTATTCTTTTACATCGGTATCTTTTGATATATATATTTCTAATTATTTTGAGTTCAGATGTACTCATGTTTCTTATTTTGAACATATGTACCTATACATAATATAAATCAACATTATTTTAACTTGATTCTTTTTTATTTAAAAAAATGAATAAAATCTTTTAAATAATCTGTTCTTTGCGATTCTTAAAATATATATTTTCCTTTAACCATATTCCCTTTAAGGTAATAGTAATCAATCATACTGAATGCTTAGGAATTGATAGCTAGCAAAAACCATTCAAAGTGATACTGGGAAAACACCTTTCCATGAAGAAATGAAAAAAAATGTGATTCTTTCATAATCCATATTGAAAACTCCTTTCCCTGAAATAAAAAGAAGTGACTTTCCATATAAACTCATCCATCATTTGTTTGTCCTTTGGTAATAGATATGTGTTGAATAGTGTTATATTTCTCCCCCTCTGACAATGGGTGATGCAGAAGAAATCCAGCCCCTTGTATATGACAATGGATCCGGAATGGTTAAGGTTGGTATTTATGTTTTTGTTTTTCTAATATTTATGTCTCATTCAGATCAGATTGGTCTATGGGAATGAAGGCTAGTTTCGTACTCTTTTTTATTATTCCATCCCTTTTCAACCATTAATTTTGGATCTTTTATGTCCGTTTCCACAGATAATTGTGTTGAATTGATACTTCTATGAGTTATAGGTTGCACTAACACATGCATTTTGTTAAGATTTTATTTTAGGCTGTCACTAACTATTTTACACCTATCATCCTAGGTATTGTGCTTAATTATGGTGATGGTGTCACACACACTATAACAATTTATGAGGGATACGCTTTGCCTCATGCCATACTCAGACTGGACCTTATTGGGCGTGATCTGACACATTGGGTCATTCTCTTGGGTGTTTTTAATGTGCCAGATTCATGGTTCTTCCTCACATTGCCAGTAATGGAATATGCCATAGGCCTTCCTTCTTGTATGTGAAACTTGCATCAAGAACATACTGATATCAATGCATATCAATGTCAGTAGTCCCTAAGACAGGGAGGCTAAAAAGTTTATAATTGTCCATAACAGGATCAACACTAACCGCAGAAAAAACATAATACCTTACACATCCCTTACAAGTTCTTCCCATGAATAGTGTATGCATAGATTGTTGCACTACATCAACTAGGTACCCAGTTGACCTCAATGTGAGTATGGATATGATTCATGGATATGGTGCAAGTTACCATCCCAGATGTACATCTCTAAGAATCAGCATACTGCTTACCTGCCTGAAATCTTTTGGGAGCCCCAATATGCATGGATATAGTCTTACCTCTTAGTTGCGGGCAAAGCCTCACCAAATACACTTTTTGTCCCTAAACATGGGAAAAACGTATACGAGAGTGAAACACATCCAGTTATATATTCATGTATCAGGCTTGCTGAGATTTTAATTGCCCTGAACTGATTTCTTAAGTCCTTTTTGTCCTCAAAGAGTAAGCACAAGGATCCACTACTTCTGACAAAACAGAGCTAAACATAGTTATGCTAGGCATGACATATTTATTGGCTTACTTAGTGAGAAGAAATCACTTCCCTTTGCATATAGACTGTGCCATATTATCATATGGAAATGGAACCTTGGTCAACGGTGTGAAACTTCTTGTTCCCCACTATTAGCATTAGTTCCAATCCCCTCTAATTATGGGGGAATTGATATTCCCAACAACTACCACAAGCAGTCCAATTTCAAGTAATCAGCTGAGTGTTGACAATGTGGTATTAAGGGCTTCTCACAGCATCAATGCCAGAACCATCAGTGCCAGTTTTGCAACAAAAGAAAAGAGGGATATCGCTTTCAGGGGGAAAAAGGTTCAGTATGCTCTTTTGGGTGTCTGTTGTCATGCCTCCTGTAATGATATCAGGGTTGCATACAGAAGATCGGAACTGAAATACCACACTAATGTCATGCGTCTGCACCAGCTTGAGACAACCACTCACCTTTTTCTGAGATAAATCAGGCTTAGGATACTTTTTCTGCTCCCAAAAGAGAAAAGCATATGATGATCTACAACATATGATTACAGGGAATTGATATTCCCAATAAGTACCATAAGCAGCCCAATTTCAAGTAACCATTTGAGTCTTGGCAATGTCGTATTAAGGGCTTCTCACGGCTTCAATGGCAAAACCATCAGTGCGAGTTTTGCAACAGAATGCTCATCTGTATTCGGAGGGGCTCGATGCTTAGTTTAAAATTTTGTTACCTTCTCATTAGTTCGCCATTCCCCCTACAAGCTCGCCCAGTTCCCACATAGAAATACTCAGCTCGCACAAGGTGGCTGCTAGAACCAGACAAGCCATTGATAATTATGAAAGTTCTATTTTATTTGGCAGGGGGATCGAACCAACGAAGTGAAGATATGAGGGTTGTCGAAAATGCAGAGTCCATTGTTTCCTTTTGTTTATGGCAGTATTTTGATATAGATTGTATTTTAGTTGTGAGGTTGCATAACATATGCTTACTGTGAATGTTATTGAACGGTCGTTGTCTCAATAGTTTATTTCTTGGTAGAGATGTAGACATTCTTGAGAGTTTGTATGTATTTTATCTCATTGTGCAATCTCTTTGATGATGATCCATTATGTTGTATAAATTATTGCATAAGGATTACTTTTGATGATGTTATCAGTGTCTTTCTCAACTCTGAAACTGGAATATGCAGCAAAGCAACGACTACCGAGATTGGTGTTCTTTTCTTCATTTTGTATTTGACATGCTTGGTTAGCGGTGGCAATAAACTATCTTTGGAAGCATTTTCTGCATACCAAATCGATGGGTAGAAATTTGAAATGCTTCAAAAGATTTCCTTCTTTAATTTCTAGTATTTCTTGGAGCATGCTGTGGATATTGAAAATGATGATATTTCTTGGAGCATGCTGTGGATATTGAAAATGATGATAGGGTCTCGAGGATGAACACACTTTGTGAGTATGCTACCTATTAATCAATTTTGGATATGCTACCTATTAATTGAATTTGGATATGCTGCCTATTCGATGTTATGGTAAAAAAAGTGCGCCTTGTCACTTTAAAAATCATAATTTAATATTACTTGAAATTAAAATATGTACATTTATTCCATCCAATACTGAGGAAATATTTACAGTAAAGCACTCTCAAGTATTGTATTCCATGGGATCTTATATTAATTTAAAGCCTTTTTGCAATTCACACTGTCCGATCCCATAAAAATCATTCTAATTAATCGCTTCTTTATGAAATTAAAATGACATAAAAATACTTCTCTCACCTTTTATTATTATTATAAAAATAAAATACTAATGACTTCCATTCATCTCTTACATTTTCAAATCTAATAAAATCCACCGAAACATATAAATTTTAATAGATATTAATCATAATAATCATCCTCATTAAAAAATAATAAAATTTTATTAGAAATAAGAATCCAATATAGACTTTACAAAATTTTCTTAAGAGATCTATAATATAATATAAATATCAAAATAATTTATTAAATTGAACGTGACCAATAACGCAATTAACAAATTAAATAAATCACTTATATTTTCAACTTTTTATGTTATTGTTTTAGATTTCGTGAGCGTTTGCTCCAGCGCATCTTATGTTCTGAATTGACCATTGAATTCACTCGTTCCGTCGGATGTGAATGGCAATCGAACCAGATTCCACCGTCTTAGACCTCGGGGATGGCAATCGCCAAGCATGGAATATGGTTGACGACTATTTGAGGTGGTTTGAACTGTTCGATTATCTGAAAAGATCAAACCAGTTTTTCTTCCCTTGTCTTCCCCATCGTACGAAGAGATCAAACCAGTCTTTCTTCCGAATCTGGTATTGCGTCTTTGATGGTAATTCAGGTGTCGGTTTCCTGCGAGGGGTTCTTCACGATACTGCCGCCCTTGCCAATCATGCTACCCACCAGTGACGGGGGGCATAGAATGCGGAAGAGGACAAGGACTCTGGTCATTTTGCGAAATGGATTATGTTCTGATTTACAGAAAGAACGAGCTCGGACTGCGGTCTCTACAGAGCATGTTTGATTGGATTACAGTCCGAGCAGAGTATGATTTTTTCGATTTTATTTGTATGTGTTTCGCTGGGGTTGTGGCATTGAGATTCCATTCATGCAACACGCAAGTGAAGTATAAATCTAGGGGATATAATTCTCTGGCGGTAATTTGAATATTTTGCTATTTTGCAATGTCATATTTAGAGTTTTTATACTAGACATGGTAACATTTATTAAATTTTCTGAAATTTAAGAAATATTTTTATCTTCAAACTTTTCCTGAAAGTTTTATTAAATTAGTATAATTAGACTTTTAAGTATATATATATATATATCATAATTAACATAAAAATAAAACCTTACAAATAATGATATTTTTTCATGTCTGTTTGGATGGAGGTGAAGTATAAATGAATATTTTGCAATGAGATTTCTAAGATTTAAGAAACGTTTTAATTTTTAAAATTTTCTTGAAAATTTTATTAAATTAATATAATTACACTTTTTAATATATGATATATGATGATGAGGATGATGATGGTGGTTAACTTCTAGTGAGACCAAATTGGTGTATCGTACCTATAATTTTCTTAGCTCTTAATTGTTTAGTTTCTAGTCATTCTTAGGGAGATTGGTGCTATAGTTTTCTTTTTCTTTCTCTACGGTCTTCCAACTTCCTTTTTCTTGCATCTCCTTCATCTCTTCATATGTAAAATAATTAACATAAAAATAAAACATTACAAAAATATTCTCTTTTCATGGCCACCAGAGAATAGTGACTAGAGTTTGAAGTCAAAATTAGTGAAGATAGTTTCATGCACACAATACTTTATTTATTGGGCAGTTTTCACATACCTAATTATTGTCTTACTAGAAATAGGCCTTCTTTTCTCAAATGCCTAACTATCATTTTACTAGAAATAATTTCAATTACATAATGAATTACAATGATTGGAGAAATAGGCACTATCTCTTACTAGAAATAGGCCCTCTCTTTTCAAACAGCTAACTATCCTCTTACTAGAAATAACTTCAATTACATGATGAATTACAATGATTGGAATATTGTTGCTCAACATCCAAACTTCAGCAACTTGACCAAAATTTTCAGCTATAACTACAAGCCACTTCATCCATATGCATCTATGAATAAATAACTCAATCCCTTTCCCCTATGTTTTCACACTTCAACCCACTTGATCCATATGCATCTATGATTAAGTAACTCAATCCTTTTCCCCTATGTTTTCACACTTCATTGCTTCTGACAACACCTTATCAATTTTTCATTTAAATGCTAATAAATTAAGATATCCCTAGACTTGTTTATGTCTTTGTCTTTGATGGTACCTTTAGAGATGATAATGCATTGTTTTGGGCAATCAAATACTATAATGATATGATTTTGGAAATTGAACCAATGGCGAATGTCTTTTATTTTAAAACAGAGGTGGGTGTTCCCTTGCCGAATCTACTTCTATGTCGAGGAATCACTCTTCATCTATGTTTTTTCCATATGCCGACTTAAAGCGTTTCCATTTCAATATTTAGAACAATTGCTATTAACCTATGTTCATGCTCTTATGTGACATTTCGCTTAACAGGATCGACGCGGCAGTCAAGCAAGACGGAAAAACTCCAATGACATAATTTCTACACACATTTGCCGGACGCCACAAAAAGTGTGCTTTAAGAGTTCAGAGTCAAGAATCATTCAACAGTGTAAAAACTCAGCCCTGTTTTAATGTATGTGTATATATATATATATATATATATATATATATATATATATATATATATAATTTTAATATTTAATTTAATATCCATTTTTAAGGTCACGGTTAAGCTAGACAACAAATTTGTGTATGATTTGACTACTAAGTCTTTTTTTTTCTACATTATTATAATAAGAATTTTGAAATTGGTTCACCCATTTTATTTAATAGTTTCAGTGAATCTAATTTTATTTCTTACTTCCTCGATTAAAAATTAAAACTCTAAATCATTTTTACAATAATACTATCATTTAAATTAATGTGTCTTATTTTGGAAGGTAATTGCATTTTAATTACATGATTGTTCTAGATTCTAAATCATTTTATTTTATATCATCATTAAATTTAATGTTTCTTATTGTTTTGTAATATGTTTATTTATCAAATCAATATAGCTATTTAATTGTTTTAATGTTGGAAGTAATGCTTTTATGTCATGTGTAGTTTCTATTAAGAGTTACAAGGAGTCAGTCTAGTTATTATTTGCAATGTGTGAGTTGTAATCATAATCTAAATCTAAATGTGTGAAAGACAGTAATTTATGTCTTCTATATTTGTATTTATAGTAATCAATAAAAATATCAAATGTGATTTCTGTTGTATATGCATCTCTCTGGTCTCTCTCTCATTTCTGGAGCTAACATGCCGACAGCTCGAGCATTCTTTGCGTGCTCTGTCTCCTTTTCCACGGGGCTTGTCTACGTGGCTGGCGGGATCGACAGGGGTGGCAACCCTCTTGCCTCTGTAGAAGCATATGACGTGGAGAATAACAAGTGGGAAATATTGCGTCCTATGATCGAAGCGCACGGGCAGGAAAGCCGTGGTGGGTTGGTGGAAGGTAAGTTCATGGTGTTAGACGACGATGGTGAAAGGGCAGAAGTTTTCGATCCTTGTGAGGGAACGTGGAGAAGGGCACATTTCAGGGGAGGACTTGTCATTTCTTCTTCTTCCGGTGGGGGGAGTTGTACGTGTTCACCGAACACGAACAGGTGGAGAAGTATGATGTGGGGAAGGACACTTGGAGTGTTGTATCTACTATTCCCATTCCCCACGATATTGGCTTCTTCTTTACGTGCGGTACACAGTGGCGTGACCAATTTTTTGTAAGCGGAATGGGGCAACGAGACCTTCCCTTCCCAGAAAAACATATATCTTATCTATTCAATATGTCAACCAGGCAGTTGATTGAACTTCACGGTTATGGTGGGGAGCGCTTTGAGGGCACGATCATGTTGCTGCAGATACGATCGTGCCCTCAAAGCGCTCCCCACAATAACCGTGAAGTTCAATCAACCGCCTGTTTGACATATTGAATAGATAAGATATATGTTTTTCTGGGAAGGGAAGGTCTCGTTGCCCCATTCCGCTTACAAAAAATTGGTCACGCCACTGTGTACCGCACCTAAAGGAGAAGCCAATATCGTGGGGAATGGGAATAGTATATACAACACTCCAAGTGTCCTTCCCCACGTCATACTTTTCCACCTCTTCGTGTTCGGTGAACACGTACAACTCCCCCCCCACCGGAAGAAGAAGAAATGACAAGTCCTCCCCTGAAATGTGCCCTTCTCCACGTTCCCTCACAAGGATCGAAAACTTCTGCCCTTTCACCATCGTCGTCTAACACCATGAACTTACCTTCCACTAACCCCCCACGGCTTTCCTGCCCGTGCGCTTCGATCATAGGACGCAATATTTCCCACTTGTCATTCTCCACGTCATATGCTTCTGCAGAGGCAAGAGGGTTGCCACCCCTGTCGATCCCGCCAGCCACGTAGACAAGCCCCGTGGAAAAGGAGACAGAGCACGCAAAGAATGCTCGAGCTGTCGGCATGTTAGCTCCACGACGCCATCCCCCACACTCAAAGTCGTAAATATAAACTCTCTTCGTCAAAGAGGCTGATTGGAATCCGCCTATGAGAAGTAACTTGTGCGAATTCGTAGATTTGCTTAATGCCGCCACCACGAGATTCGAGATCCAAGGGTTCCACCGTTGGCAAAGTCACAGATTCTCACTGTGGCAGATGTTTTTTTTTTTTTTTTTGGGTCTCCTCGCTGTGATTTGCGCCGGATGAAGATCTGTACCATGCAATCGGTGTTTGAGGGGGAGTAGATTAGAGACCGTGTGAAGGCATAAGAGACAGCATTCCATCACTGTCAGACTTTGAGATTCAAACTTTTACGAGTGACAATGCAGTTGAACATTATCGAACATTGTGGTGGTGTGCTGGTTATTGTTGTTCCAAGTATAGAGATATGTTGGGTTGAGGGGTGGCATTCTTGTTGGAGGTGTTAAGGTGAAGCTCCATGGGTGGAAGAGTTGATATTCATCAGATCATATCGTATTAAAACGATTGAGGGAATTTGTGCGTTGCAAGCTAAATTGCATTAAGAGTCAAGTTGTTTACACTAGGATAGGAAAATTGACGTGCTCAACCTCAATGGCAGAGGCTCACTCACGGGAAGAATCTCCTATTGTCGCAACGCCCAATCGAACAACAATTTGAAACTTCCACAATGTATGGAAGACTTATTCTAGCCACAGTTTTCCATGTTTAAGCATGGATGCTTCTGATTTTATCGTGCTCGTTATAAGTACACGAGGTGGTGGGTATTCCATGAACACCTTTGATCATTATTGCTTAGAAAACATCCGCATAATAGTCAAGGATGGAGTATGGATGTCACTTAATGCATTATTTGTTGGAGCACATTATCACATCACATTATTTTATTGTGATTTTTTTGGGTTCTTGAAAATTTGCAACAATTGTAGTAAGAGTTTCAGTTTAGTGGAGAATGGTTAACTGATTTTGATGTCAAGACTCTTTTAGGTTTTCTTTTGGGTTGTGCCTTTGTTTTTTTTTGCAAGTTTGTAGCAATAGGATATATGTATATATAAATAATGCAAGTTATTATCATTACAAACAAACAAACAAAACAGAGTAAAAAATGGTTTTGTTGTTTGTGTTTTTATTGGTTATTAAAAGGATTGGTGGTTCTTAAACTAGAAGCTCTGGTGTCTGAAACATCAATTCTTGTGTGTCTTTATCAGTTATAAAAGGGGTTGGTGGTTCTTAAACTAGAAGCCCCAGTGTCTCAAACATCAATTCTTTTAAGGTCAAGTTGTTTGATCAACTTTTAAACACATTTGGTAAACATCAATTCTTGTAAGGTCAAGTTGTTTGATCAACTTTTGAACACATTTGGTTTCGAGACCTCAATCCTAACAACTGACGGATAGCTAAAAGCGAAATATCTGAGAGATGGTGGTTGGTGGATATGGTGGTTCATTACTTCACATCTCTTATCGCGGAAGCCTCTACGAGCCGATGTGTCAATATTGTTGATCTTGCAAAGTTCATAAACGATGGTCACTGTTACATTTTAAATGGTGGTCAAGTGACAATTCAAAGATACGGTGGTGAAAGAGTGGTGTTTGCAAGATTTCAAAGTGGATGTAAGTGTTGATGAAGACTAGTAAAACATATATTATCTTTGTTGTTGTAATATGTGTTTTCAATGTTTTTCATGTAAGCATTAAGGGAGGCTATTGGGAAGTAATGCTTTCATGTAGTGTGTAGTTGTTATTAGCAGTTATGATGAGCCAGTCTAGAAGTTGTTGTTTCCAATGTCAGAGTTGTAATCATGATCTAGATGTGTCGAAGTCAGTAATTTATGTCTTATATATAAGTAGCTATGGTTATCAATAAAAATATCAAGTATAATTTATGTTGTGTATGAATCTCTTTCATCTCTTTAATTTCTAATATTTAAATCATTTTTCATTATCCGATCATTGAAATTGATGCATTCTACTCTTTCAATTTGTGTCATAGGTAAAACCAATGAAGTACTCCATTGCTCTAAGTCATTTTTCATTGTAACAACATTGAATTGAATGTTCTCTTTGTTATCCATTATGTCATTATGAAATCACTAAAATTGCTAAATTGTTTTAAATCATTTTTTTACTATATTATAACTGAAATTAAACCTTATTATTTTGTATTATATCATACATAAAATAAATAAAATCACTAAATTACTTTTCATTTATATAAATAAAATAAATGCAATAAACATTAAAAAAAAATTGATATTTAAAAATAAAATACAAAAACCGATATAAATGATAAACATTAAAATAAATGTAGCATGTTGAACCAAATTTATTAGACACTATAATAATTCATAAAAACAAAAGTAAGTGTGTGCCGTTTTATGCGTCGAGTAACTTTATATATATTTTCTTAGCAACTACTTTTATGGAGTTTAATTATATACCAAATACATAATTACTCATACAAATTCTCATGCACCTTTGATTGATTTGGAAATGATTATATTGGAGTGGTTTATATATATATATAAATATAAAATTGTTCTTTTAGTAAAAATATTTAATGGAATCAAGTAATTTAATATATTGGTTTTGTAATATTGTAAATCATATCTTCAATAGCGTTAAATTCATTTTTGAAATTTCAAAATATCATATTATTTTGAATGGATTATCGTAATAATTTTATAAGTTTTTTTGAAAAATCAAAAGATTTTATAAAATAATAATAATAATAATTTAATATTAATTTAGAATTATTTTAATTTTAAATTTAAGAGATTAATTTTTTAATTTAAAAAAAAATGTATTTTAGATTTGATTTTTTTTAGTGTTTGATAGATCTAAAATTAAAATAGATTTAAGTAAAGTTAGTTATTCATTATAATTATAAACATATTTATGTTTTTTTTTAATGTAATTTTATTGAGTCAAAATATTATTGTTTTAATTAATACTTATAATTATTAATTTTATTATTTGTTTTGTTTTATTTTATTTTCATCTAATTTCACTTGGTCAAAATATTTATTGAACAAAACATTACAACATTTCTACCATATTAAACTTGAAACATTTAAAGAAAACCTATATATATATATATATATATATATATATATATATATATATATTAAAACATAAATAACATTAAATATATTGTTACTTCTAAGTTCAAAGAAAAAAAGTGGTGTCAGAAAGACTTAGCGGCTAAAAGAAAATTAAGTTATTATAAGAAGGTCATCAACCCCACCCTAGAAGATCAAAAGTATCTCTCTATTTTAACTAGCTCAAAGAAGAAAATTAATATAGCAAAGATTAGAACGAATTCTCATGAGCTCCATAGTGAAACAGGTGGTTGGGCAGTTCCTAAAACGCCATGGACGAAAAGGATCTACCATATATGTGAGAATAGGAACATCGAGGATGAAAACCACTTCCTCTTAGAGTGCCCCACTTATAACCATATTAGATCTCAGTTTCCCAATCTTTGTTACAATACTGACCTTCCTAGCCTTTCACAATGTCAAAATTATAGTGAGCTCACGAGGCTTCTCTCCAAGCTTTTTGCGCATAGGAATAAAATCTTAAATCAAAATAGATAATTTGTTTCTTTAGATCCGATAGACCATTATTTGGTCTCAGCGGACGTTAACCATCATCATCATCATATATAATCAAAATCAGCTTTCTAAACCATACATACTATATACCCTACAAAATACTCCCTGTAACAGTGTCATATAAAACCCTAATCAAAGTTATATATATGTATAATCAGATTCAGCATATTCTCATATAACATTGTCTACACTATGTCTATCTCAAAAGAGAGTAGTTCTATGTATCTACCAACTTTTACTAACTATTCCACACAAATGCATAGTATATACTCTAAAAAATACTGCTTGTAACAGTTTAATCTTGTCGAACATTAATCAAAGTCAGAATATTGTGAATTTTATGCGAATGGAACGCCCAACTTCAGTATTTGCATTCAATTGTTTACTTTCGGCGTCCTTGGTCTGCATTTTGCGATCCGCAAATCTTCTAATATTTTTCATTCGTGGCTCCTCACTGACGTCTTAATCTTCTCGATTACCCTTTGTTACCCTATGGAGGTCTGCCTCTACTTTGGTCTATCTAGTGTTAAAGCACATCGAATTTAGACTCATTTCTACCTACAGCTTCTTCAATTTCCTCTGCGTCAGTTCAAGTTTTGTATCTAATAATCCCACATGCGCCCGACGTTCCATGTTGCCTAATTCACTCCACTGTCTAATTGCATTCAGCATACTCTTCAGTACCTCCAACCATTTTTCCAGTAGTCGATTCATCTTTTCCTCGGATGATAATTCGTCCTCCTCCATTGGAGTTGTATGAGACAATTCAATACTTCAGACAATGCCTATGTTTCCAAGATGCCCCATATCCCTTCTGAGTACCTACAATGTGATACTAACACCATGAATTTTATTGAGGTTGCCGAGGGATTGTATCCCACGTCAAGGAAATGGACAGTAAATCAACACTTTTCCCTTCTGCCACATAATCACTAATATAGACTCACACCTTCACCATAGAACACATAATCATGAGTAGAACTAATAACCCTTCTCCTCTCCGGCAACTAACTGATTAGATTAAATATTTAATTGATTATATTAATTCAATAATTACTTCAAGGATTCAATACAACCTGTATTGAATATCCCTGTTGGTTAAAACAACTACTCTCTTATTTAGTGGTAAATAGAAACCAACCAATCAAAAGAAAAAAAATATAATAATCTTAATTTGTTACTTGTTTGCATCTTTGTTGGTATACACGGGTGCACATAGCATGAAGCATTATAAACGGAGAGCCACACTCCTATTATGAAACATAGGTCCTCCTACCAACGACATATGCTATTCCGTGTGTAAGTGTATTGCCTACTTCAAAAAAGGCAAAGTTGGGTATGTGCAGTGCTCTCGTATGAGATGGAGATGCTTAAAGTTCATATTTATTTTGTTTATGTAAATTTAAAATTAAGTATGGTTACGAGAATAATAGAGAAATTTTAGAAATGAGTAGTTGTTGACCTGTGTCATATTCCTTTAATTGTAAGCTAATGTTGGTATGATGAATATGAGAGTGTGAGTAGCCTTTCAATTAGAGTATTGTGCTGATCATTATTTCCATTATTTTGTTTGGATTATCTTTCCATTATTTTGTTTGGATTATCTTTGACCTTTACTTTTTTATATTGAATATGGAAAACGAGGAGTGAGGGAGGATCTTGTAGGAAATTCCTTAATGGTGGAAAAACATGTCGAGAAGAGTAGATAGATCCATCTATAAGTATAAGGGATGTTACAAAATTCATAGGAAAGATACAAATCTAAGCATGATCAACATAGAGAAGAGAAGTCATTTAGGGTGCGAGACAGAGTATGGTTACAATTGAACAATGATGTTAGAATTGATGAAGAAAGATACAGTTAGTTGTTTTAAGGATAGGATTGAGATTCTAATCTTAGACCTCAGATCCTACTAGCTAAGGAGTGGTTGAAACCACCTTGTTAGTGTGAAAGCTTATATGTACTATGTTTTTCTCCTGATTGAATAGAGTGTGTGTACGAGTGTTTGAGCCAATTTAATATATATATAGTGCAGTTATATTCAGCTTTTACCATGGTATCAGAGCTTTAGAGTTGTTGATCCTGTACGTTGAATGAAGGGCATGACTGAGGCGAAATCGTAGTTTGGATTGGAGGGCTAATCGCACCGATCCCACTATAACACTTCCACGTCTTTCTATTTTATCGGTCGTCGCAGATATCTGGTGTACAGCCACGAAGAACTTCATGAATTCGAGGTGGCTAATAGCAATGACTGTGAAAACAATAGAAAGCTATGTGGAGGCTGAGAGAAGGTTGTGCCTTGGTGGTGGTTGCTGATAGAAGATCTTGTTTGTTTCTTGTTGAAAGCCTGTAGGCGTGAAAAAGGGTTGTGTGCTTGAGAAGACTATGCCATCTCCGTGATTGAGGAGATCTACTTTCGCACATTGACTTAAGGTGAAGCGTGGAGGCTGTGAGGAGATTCATAGCTGGAAGATTGGAAAGCCACCGGTTTTGGGTGTTGAGGAAACTCGAGAAGGCTAGAACAATAGAGGAAGCCGAAACTGTCAGCAAACGTGGAGGAAACCAAATTGAGATCACTGGATTGATTATCATGGATGCGTGTAGTGTTGGGATTGCTGAGGAGTTTGGTGGTTGTGGCAGCATCGAACCTCGAAGGGATCGATTGAGGTTGCACATCGGAGGGAAAAACCAGGGAGTGTGGTGTAGCCGGAAGAGGGAGGCCCAAGGTATGTGGCTTATTATCCTAGTGGATCACTGCATAGAATACTGAGGACAACCAAGTAACCAGCTCATGGCTCATGTTGAAGGTCCAACTGATTGAGGCTGCGTGGAGATCGGTGGCAGCGTGGAGTGTGGATCTGTGTTTTTGAAAAAGGGGGCATAGATCGTGCTAATCGGAGAAGGATTGTGCTTTGTATGCAAAACATTACTTTGGGTGCTGCGATATCGCTGCTGCGTACATGTGGCGAATGCCATTTGAACACAGTATACACATGACCTTCGTGTCGATAGTAGGGACGACAACATTGAATCGGTGACCGTGGAGAAACATTCTATTTTTTAACATCGTTTTTTCAAGACCACGTATCATTGAACTGACTACTTGATCTGGTGCCGGGAATATTTGTTTGGCTCACAAACAAGAGATCTATGGACTTCTGATGTTGTCCAAATGTGGAACAAACTTGTGCATAGTGGGCTAAGAGAGACGTAGCAGAAGAAAAACTACGCTTTTTTGAATTGTTTTCAGTGACATCCTTGCAACATATTTCGCGGAAAATCTGTAATTTGTTTGATTTGTGTTGATATTCCTTGATACAGATTTCATATTGACATGATTCGACACATATTTGTGCATTAAAATTTCCATAGAGAATTGTAATTAGCGTGCTTGCTTGCTGGAGGCCACAGAATTGCCCCGAAGTCGCATGGAAAGTGCACACAGATTGAGAAGGGATTAGCGAGTGTTGGTGGCCTATGGAGCGGGCAAGATAGTGGAGGCCATTGCATGGATTAGTTTTCTAACGTGGCGTGGAAAGGCCATTGCATGGATTATTGGTGAGAAGCCCTTAGTGTGAGTTCTACCCTGCGTGCTGCGGAACGATGCAAATTGGTGGTCAGTTGTGTGAATAGGAGATACGAGAAGAGCAAGATCTTCTGAACAATTGAGAAAATCATGAAGAAGATCATAAAGATTTGCGTGAAGATCTTTCTGAGGATCTGCTGTTGAGGAGGCAACTATGGACGCTATTAAGGAACTGCTTGTGAAGTGAACTACATGGGGCTAGTGAGAGCCGTGGGATGCTGCGAGTAGTGTGAGGAAATCTCTCATTGTGAGTGTGGAGTGGTGTTTGCATTCAGACTTCCACTAGAGAGGCGTAGTTGCCTGAAGAGGAGATTGTTTGATCTGTCTGTGGAGCCATAGAGCTGGTGGAGATATTCGAGTGCTGGTGGAGAATTTGACTGTGCTGGATCAAATTCCAGATCTGAAATTGATAGGGGAGAAAATGGGTCTTCAAAGTAAACTAAAAGAATCTCATAGAAAACTAAGGAGAAAGCATCAAAGGATAAATGCAAGATATTGTTTTGCTGAATAGAGTGATGTGTTTCAGGTTGACGCTGATGGACTAGTAGCTGATCAAGATGCAGATTTGGAATTTAGTGAGATTATTAAATGGTTAAATTTACGTCTTTTTCAGGTATGAATTATGAAATATGGGCAAATGAAATGAAAACAGTATTATGGAAGTTAAATTTACTAGATTATGTTGAAGATGTTATTAATGATAGTGCAAATGCATCAGCATTAAGTCTCATAACATCTGCATTAGATGATAGCATCATACTCAACATAATATATGAATGGGACGTCTTAAAAATGAAACAATGTTTGAATGAGGGCAATGATGTTGAAGATATTGCTCTTGAAAATGATCCCATATTTGATTGTGAAACTAAAGATGCAATAATGGGTGTTGAATCTGTGTCTGTAACTGAGACTTGTGATGATGAAAACACATTCATTATTGTAGAACCTGAATTTTTTCTAGATGTAGAAAGCAAGTTTGATGAGACTTATATACATCATGTTGAGTGGAGCAATTTGAAGATTGAAAAACATCTTATTGATGAATTATTGTTTGGTGAGAAGGAAGGCCTATCCTCACATACAGATCAATGCAGAACATGCCTACAGCAACAGAACTGAGTGAAGAGGCTGAAGGCATAACTATGTCAACAGAGAGGGATGAAGTAGGGAGAGGTGGAGAAATGAAAGCTCTCCTGAAGGAGAAGGAAGATAAAAGAAAATGTGGTCCTCTTTATAAATCCAACATTTTTTTTCTGCAGATATTGAGAGACAAGAAGAAGTAATTGAAGAATCCTAGAACCTACAACATCAAATGCAAAGAATGTTAGTATATACTCGAAGAGGAGGAAAAGAGTTCATGTGTTCCTCCGGAGGGGGAGAAAACATAAAAAGGAGGCGAAGCTCCATAATTTTGTTATGGGAAAGAAAGTGAAGATGAAGCTTCATCCACAAATGAAAAAGTATGGGCTCTGCTGCAAGAAGACAAAAATGAAAGCTTTGTTACCAAGTTTTTTTCATGTTTTAATTGTAAGCTTAGTTGAGACTAGACAAGCAGGCGTATGTTATTTTCTTAGTACCCTTTCTCCATTAAGGGGGAGTGTTAGAATTAATGGAGAAAGATACACTAGTTGTTTTAAGGATAAGATTGAGATTCCAATCTCAAACCTCAGACCCTACTATCTAGGGAGTGGTTGAAACCGCCTTGTCAGCGTGAAAGCCTATATGTACTAGGTTGTTCTCCTAATTGAATAGATTTTGTGTATGAGTGTCTGTACACTCTCCAGGCATCTCACCTGTAGATCCAATTTAATATATATAGTTCAGTTATATACCAAAATAATATAGAAATTTTAGAAATGAGTAGTTGTTGAACTGTGTTACATCCCTTTTATTGTAAGCTAATGTTGGTATGATGAATATGAGAGTGATGGGTAGCCTTTCAATTAGAGTATTGTGATGTTTCACTATTTCTATTATTTTGTTTGGATTATCTTTGACCTTTACTTTTTAATATTGAATATGGAAAACAAGGAGGAGTGAAGGACAATCCTATAGGAAATTCCTTAACGGTGGAAAAACATGTCAAGAAGAGTAGACAGATCCATCTATAAATATAAGATATGTTACAAAATTCATAGGAAAGCTACAAATCTAAGCATGATCAACATAGAGAAGAGAAGTCATTTAGGGTGGGAGATAGAATATGATTACATTTGAACAATGAGAAAATACAAGGTCTTGGTAATGAAATCAAGGATCTGTGATATTGCCCCTTCGAAATAATAGGAAAGGTTTGAGATATTTCATATAGACTTAATATACCCCTCTACATGCAAATTTACTCAATGGTGAATGTAGAGAATCCGAAACTCTGAGTCTTCCATTCTGGATAAGGAAGAGGAACAATTCCTCTCTTGTGTGGAGAATTTGTCATCAAATGTTCAGGAAAAGTTGACAGAGGATATAGTTTTGGAGAAGAGGTCCAAAATTATAAGTCATGGGAAGCATGCTCTTTGGTATATTAAGTTGAAAGGATAGCTTATGGGAAAGGCTAAATGGTAAACCTAGGAGAAGGTAGAGGAAAAATATTTTCACCTCATTTAGTAGAATTGTTTGGGGAAAAAAGCCTCCCCAAATGGGGACTTATCATCTATATTTGATCATTATATTTGTTACATCCACCTGGATGCTATTAGAGTGGAAAAATGGACAAATCATCTCACATAACAATTTTTACTCATGGGTCCTAGTTTAGTGAATTAGGGTTTGAAACCGTCTAGAAGTCATTTAGTTAAATAACATTTTTTGGGGGCAAATTTTTTCAAGTGTTGCGCCCCTCTCTATTCTACACAAATATATGTTTCCAATGACTTGAGGATCATCTAAATCAATCTATATATGCAAAATTTATGTCATCTGAAATTTGACCTCCATGTTTTTTATACAATGATTTGAGAGGATGTCATGTCAACCCCCATTATTGATCGGAAAGGGGATATCTATTTGATTGTAATGAATAAGAGTCTAGAAAATTAAATATTTTAACTCTAGTTAAGAGTTGAAGGAGTCAAAGGTAACCACTAGTAGGCTATTATGATATGTCATATCATGGCTACTCAAAGGAAAAGCGGTCCATTTTATTCGAGTGTACTTTGTTCCATAGATGAGAAAAGTAGCAAAGACCATAATAAAGAGAGATAGAGAAAAAATAACGATTATGCACTGTAGAAACCCATAAGCCATATATCTCACTTCTTTGTATTTATATTCATTTCCACTCAAAGAAAGCTACGTTTTATGCGAGAAGGTTATCCTAGATCGTAGCCTCTCTTATTATGGTTGTAAGTGATTGTATTTTTGTTTGTCATTTGTTTTCCACATTTTACATATTGCATGCATGAAAATGGTAATTTAATAAATTGGGAAGTCTTAGAAAAATAACCCTTCTCGTATAGATTTTGGATTTTAACTATAATTTTGTCATATTACCATGATTAACTGTCTAGTGAAATATCCAAATCTATTTATAGATCACAAATTTTAACAATATTTTCCTAAGATCACATTTCCCTATGCCCAGAACTTCACTATCTTAAATGTGATAGAAAATATATTGCAATGCCATGATAACCTATTTGAAGCACCAAAACCATAGCTTTGTATGCTCTAATATCAAATGTGATGATCAAAGAAAATAACATTCAGAGGCACTCACCATAAATGCAATATAGATCACACTAGGAGAAACCCCTAAAAATACACAAATACATTAATATATATGAAATACATGTTTTGTGTAATGACTACATGATCCTTATATATGCATACCCACACATTGCACATGTGGTCACTTCATTATTAAGCTAATTTTATTACATATAAATTTACATATTATATGTACTGCATTTAACCCTACATATGCCCCCTCTTGATGTTATATCATATATATCTAACCCCATATATCCCCCCCTTAGGGTCATACCATTGGATTCTTCAAGCACACATATAGATCATCATGCAATATTTATATACCCATGTGCATCTTTTCATATGACACCTCATAGAAAGTGGTTTTAGAAGTATGAAAGATACAATGATGTTGATGTTTTCCTAGGAGATGAATTTACAAAAAGAATCAAGGAATGAGGAAAATTCATGTTGAATTTCATGGATTGAAGGATTAGAACACTCCATAATCATCTACACATCACATGATTGGATGTAAATTTGATTTTTATAAGTAATGTGAATGATCCAGGTGTAGAAATGGTGTCTAAAAATGATACCTATAGGATGGTTCAAGGAGAAATGGCATTATTGAGGATAATTTTAATTGGAACCCTATATAACCTCCTTAGAATAAATATTAGTGATGGGTGCAACAATTCCTTTCTCCTTTAGAGGTAACTAGAAGAACAAACCCCTATGGTCTCTAGAGAAAATATTATGCAGTGGTGACAAATATTAGAAGATATCATGGAGAAAGGTATTCAAGTATTAGATAGTAATTTTATGGTAGATGGTATGTTTAATTACTCTCTGGATTTTAATTTCTATAAACATTTCTTATATGGGAAACATGTTCAAGTAAGACTATCCTCTTGCACTATGCTGGTAGAGAGAATATTATAGCTAGTGCATAATGATATATTTGGATTTGAGTCAGCCTCATCACCAAGAAAGTGTATGGGATTTGTCTCATTTGTAGAAATATAAAGTCTTGAACAAATGTAAAGAGTTTAAGTCTCTTATAGAAAATAAAGAAGAGAAAATAAATTAAGGTGGCAAGGACAAATTATGGTGGAAAAATATTCATGAATGAACTAAAAAAGTATATAAGACATGTGATATAGGAAAGAAGAAGACTGCTTCATATGCATCTTAACAAAATGTAGTTATAGAAAGGATGAACATGAAATTGATGGAAAAGGCAAGGAGCATGTTCAATGGTAATAGGTTAGGATAGGAATTCTGAGTAGAGGCAGTGAACATTCTGTATTACTTGGTAAATAGATCACTCCCATCAACATTAGATGATGAGACTCCACAGCAGGCACCGATTGGTAATAAACACTTCGTTAAACATGGAAGGATATTTAACCTTGGTTCTTATGTACATGTTTGAAAGGAAGTACAGTAGATAATAAACTTGATAGTGTGTCTTTATTACATATAGCGATGATATGAAATGTTATAAGCTTTGGAACCCAAAATCTAAGAAGGTTGTGCATAGTTGAGATGTGGTCTTTAAAGAAATGAAAAATGTTTCCAAACAGAAAGTCCAACCACGAAAGAAAGAAGTAGAAAATATAGAGTTTCAATTGAAAGATGATGAATCATTCTGGTATTGAGGAGATTAGTCGAGACAAAAAGTCAATGAGAAATGTATTCTCCACCTGATTTTCATTCTTATTTTGTTTTGTTTATTACTAATGATGACCCTATAATTGCTAGGGAAGAGATGAATGAAAAAAATGAAAAACTCTAGAAAAAGGAGATGGATGAAGAAATGACAACTTTGGACAAAAATGAGACTTTCTGTCTGATGGATTCTATAACTAGAAGAAATTCGCTTAGCAACAAAAGAGTTTAAGAATAAGTTTACAAAGAAATACAAAACTCCGCAAAAGAAACTATTTTTGAGACACAAATCTAATGTCAAATGTTTAAAAGCCAATTTTATTAAGTAGTTGTTGCAAGTATATAGGGATATTAGATCTTATAACCTCCTTATTTATTTGTAAGAGATAAATCATAAACTACAATGTAAGAGTTTGTTATGCTGCTATATAGTTTTAAAAAGTAGTATAATTATATAACACATATTAAAGCATACTTCTATTGGCCTTGTTTTCAAGGGTGAGAAATGGGACACTGCTATATTCTTGCCTTCAGTAAATGTCTCAAGGTTATTCAATGTACTAGACATATTAAGAATGCAAAGCTAGTCACCTTAATTATTTGAGGAGTTTGAAGATAGTTTCAAATCATTTCATTGCCCACAAATAGTGGTTCTAGGACCTTCCATAAGACTCATGAGTCAATTTATGCAAGTTTTAACCAGTGAAAGGGTTTCCCAGTAGTGATCAAATTTGAAGGGCTCATCTTAATTTTATTTAGAAGGGCATATATTTATCTAGCTTTTCAAACATGAAAAGTTAAAAAAGAAATTGTACTTCTATTAACAAATGTATATTAAATAAACCTTTTATAAAAAAAATGCCAAAATGAAATGGTGTCCTAGATATTTAAAATTTAAAATGTGGCTACACTAAAAGACTATAAAATCTCAATAGAACTTGGTAAATAGGCAAACATTTTTCTCAAATTCTATTAAAAAAAGGTAAACATATGTTTTTTCTATTCATTAGATGATATTCAAAAGCATTTGAATTTACATCATTGAAAATATAAATCTATTTGCACAACGGCAAAGGTTGTTTTAGTTTCCATTTGTTTCTAATTTATACTGTCTATTTTGTTATGCTTGAAGCAATTTAAAGCAAACCAAATAAACAAATATATACCTTCAACAGCGAAGTGAATTGAACTTTTCTCTTAACATTGCTAACACAATCAATAGACTTTCATCTCCATTAAAAACTTCAAGCTCTATAGATTCAAAAATTTATGTAATTAATAAGAAATTTTTCTATATCTAATAGGGAAATATTGTAATATGTAATACACATATACAATGTTGTTGTTGTATGGCTTGGTTTATCATTTTTCTACTTCTTTGAAAATGGTTTTCTAATTTGGTCCTTACAATGAATTCAATCTTGGTTGATGTCTTTTTCTAGTAATGTGGTTTCTTTTTGTCGATGTTTTTTTTTCTAATAATGTGGCTTCTTTTCGTTAACAATGTCGTTTAATTTTTCTATGATTTCAACATCTCCTTAAAGACCTTTCATAGCCGTAGCTACATGGACAGTCACATGCACTACTTATTTCCTAGATGTTGAATCGAGAGAATGAAGCGGGAGACACAATTGTAGTTGTATGGATAGCTATTTGAATTCTATATCTTTTGGGAAGACCAATAGAGGAAAAATAAATTAAGTTTTAGCCCTGTAGGGAGACCAATCTTCAGTTGTACGGTTGTTAATAGAGTCATGGAGTTTCATTTTAACACTTCAGAGTTCTCCCTAGTTCAAAACTCTACATAAATTCTATGGGAAGCACACTTATTATTTCTCAATTTTCTTTTATAGTATTAATTTGCATGCTTTCAAAAACTAGAGAGTTAATAAAGAAAATTTCTTTTAAGATAAGACGAGAAATACGGGGTTTTAAATAAAGCTTGATTTTATAAATTCTATGCTTAATAGTAAGCTTGATTACAGTAAGTTCAAATGGAAGCAATGCTAGGCTTTTGTAAGCATTCTGGTTGTCAGTCACGAAATCATCTAAAAATAGAAAAGAGATGGTAGTAGTTATTTATGATAGTATAAAAAACATTCGTGAATCACTAAGCATAGTTACCACCATCTAATGGGGTAATTTCATAATTGAACAATCTTGTCTAAATGGTTGGTTCACAAGAATGAAAGAAAATTTTGCAAATTAGGAAGGAAACTGAAGATATAACAGAAAATGTCTATAGTTATGATGTAAAAATGTCGATACTAACACTTTAATCTATTTTTAAGCTCGCTAAAATTACATCTTTAACTAATCTACTTCATTTATTACTATAAAATGAAACCTTACTCATTTATACCCTCTAGAGCCGCAGAGAGTACGTTCTTTATCCACAACTTGGTGAGCCTCACCTTTGGTACTTTAGGAATTATATTTTCGTCGAGGAGGATCTTTTCAGGTTTTATGTCACAATGAAGAACCTAGTGCAGGCATTCCTTGTGTAAGTGCTCGATGCCTCTCGTCATGCCTAATGTATGAAGTAGATGGTAGTAGTTATTTACAAGATGAAAAAAAAAAAATTGTGAATCACTAATCGTAGTTATCACTATCTAATGGGGTAATCTCATATTTGAACAATCTTGTGTTAATATTGGATTCAGAAGAAAGAATAAAATTGTACAAATTAAGGAAAATGGAGATACCACAGAAAATTTATGTGGTTATGATGTAAAAATGTCAATAATGTCACTTTATTCTATTTTTAAGCGATGGACAAGTATGAAAAATATCGTTTTATTCAATTTTTAAGTGATGGACAAGTATGAAAAATATCATTTCAAATGATGAACCCATTGATTAGAACCGTGAAATCGCTTTCCTAGCTTCATAAGCTTTAAATTGGGACCGTGAAATCGCTTTCCTTTATGGTCAATAGCTTCATAACTCCCCTTCCAATCCCCTGGAAGAACAAATATATGAAAAATTATAAAGTGAAATACTTCAATGGATTGATTTTTGAGAGTTGAGCAGAGCTACCTGTAATTACAAGAAAAATTAAATATACGGAGACACAAATCCACTTCAGACCTTTGGGTTGAATGGAAGGATTAAGAGATTCTATTTGATAAAGAGAGTAACCTTCATGATTCTCATTTCACAACAATTTCATCGTTTCCTCCTCTAGAACGGAAAAAATTCATCGAAATCTGCATCAATGCCATGATGGACAATATAAAAAATATAGAGTCCACACATGACTATATAAATATCAATCAACCATTCCATACATAATAATTTTAATCAGTTCTCCCTAAATCATTGAGCTCAATGAAAAGCTAGGGAAATGAAAGTTGAAAATTGAAACTGAGAGTTAAAAGTACTTTGCAAACTTGTGTTGCACTTGTTGTAAGGTTGGGATTCGAAAGAGCAATGCAAGCAAGATTCAACAATCTACCTCAATCATAGTGACCTCTTTGTCTTTTGTCATTTGTTTCTTCTGAATCTTTGATACCTTCAAAAGATGCCCTTGGTTCACATATACCAATAGATAGCTACTTCTCCTCTGGTATTAATGAATGTGAAAAGAAACCTATGTTATCAATGAATGCGAATAGAAACCTTAGATCACGATTGCCAACTCTATAAGTGCCGCCATTATGACTGATGGCCTGGGAATGCATGAACAACCTCCATTACGTCCCATTGCACTTTCTTTAGTGTTGCCAGAACCTCCTGCAGACTTTAAAGTGTTACATCAGTCCAAGAACTGAAATTTTCCAAAATGTCCTCGGGACATGTAACCCTTCATAGAGCATTTTATTATATTATTTAAAATTAAACAAAAAAACTTATAAAAATCGAAATTTAAATTTCTTTTGATAAGTAAATTTCGGTGAGCACTTCTCTGACGTACTAGAGGGCTGGGGAAGGGCTATGATGCGTTCAAATTTGAACCTATCCCAGCCTCCAGGGCCGATAGGATGCAACCTGTTTTTGTGCTGACAAGCATTTATTTTGTGGGTTTCCCAGCGCCGATAGGATGCAACCTGCTTTTGTGCTGACAACCATTTATTCTGTCGAAGAGTCGACTGTCCAGGGAGCATGTGCAGGCCATGCTTTCTTCCGATCGACTGCCGCTATTTTCGGCACGAAATATGCACTGCCATCTCCTATGATATGTGTAAACTTTGCAGGGCCATATATAATTTTATTACCACTCTGCACAGAAGACAAACAATTAATATTCTTAATCATCATAGGAATATTAATCATCATATGCTTCCTGTGGACATCAGTAAATTGTTGATTTTTTTAGAAGGTTTGTAAAAAAAAAATTATGAATATTGGAATTCGAAATAATTTGAAATTTCAAGATCACTTAATTTAGTATTGTAATTTCAATATTGTAAGTCGGAGAGTAATGGTTTATAATGCAGACTTGACATCATTCAAACTGTTTAAGTTGGCGAGCTTAAATGAGCGTTTGCGTGCTACCCTGAATGCAAGTTTGTTTAAAATATTGCAAAGGAGATGGATAACCTAATAAAAAAGCATTTTGCCATAGATTTTTATTTTGGCTTTCTTATTATCTACAAGAGCAAGATCAATTATTTATATATATATATATATATATATATATATATATATATATATTAAAATAAAATTTATTAAAACATTCATTTTAATTTTGAATTTTAAGGGTAGAAAGATCACATTTCTAAAGTGCAAATCTTTCATTAATACAAAATTTTACAACCAAAAAACTTTATACTTTCAGAATTTAGTAAATAGAAATTAAAATAATTGTATATTAGTAATATTTTTTTATATTTATATAAATTTTACAATTTTTTATATAAAAAAATTATTACTATTTTTATTTTTTATTTTTTTTAACTTGTTTTATAATTTTAATTTAATTTATTAATTGACTATATATATATATATATATATATATATATATATATATATATATATATAATTTAGGGTAAAAAAAATTATATTGATTCTTTATATGTTTATTAACTAAATATATTAAGTTTTTATATAGTTATTGATTATATGTTTTGAAATACATAGTTGAGAATATAACTTATTACTGTTCATTTTCTCATATATATATTAATTAACGGTCATGATAAATTTTGGTTAATTGATAATTATGTATATAATGTTTTTTTAATTGTTATGATGAATATTAGTGAATTGATAATTTTGAATAATTCATTTTCATTATTATATTAGATGCAACTATCATATAAATACAGAAAATACTAATTCATTAGTAATTAACACTACCACTCTTATACCAGATAAATAAATACAACCTAAAATCCTTAAAATTCTTAAAAAAAAAATTACATAAAATTAACTTTGATACACTTCAAAAAAATATTATATCATAATCCTATTATAAATAAATAAATCCTTCAAACCTTAAAAATAAAATCAAAGATCCATTTAGCATCCTCCTGAAAGAAGACTGGGAAGAAATCTTATATTTCTTCGTTTTACATTTTTCTGTTCACAATGTTTAGTCGTATTAAATCTGGAATGACTTCGGAAAAGAAATCCTTCCATATTTCTATGTTTTATTTAGAATTTATAATGTTTAAGTGTATTAAATTTCGTATGATTTTGGTTATGAAAACCTTCCATAATTTCATATTAAATTTTATATATGTCTTGTTATATATATTTTTATTCATAATGTTTAGACATACAAAATATGGGATGAAAATGGATTAAAACGACAATTTTTTTTATTTAATTTTTAAAAGTTTTTAATGTTAAAAAAATCAAATATTTTGTTAAATTATATCTTGAAATTTTTCTACAAGATAATGTTTTTTAGATGATAACTTTGTATATTTTATGCTATAATTTATAGATATGGTTGTAATATTAATGCATTATTTTTAGATAATTGTGTAGTGATTTTTTATTCTCAAAATTTGAAATAAATAATTAGGCCGATAGGCCTTCCTATGCATCAACAATTGTCAACACTTTTAACCTGAACCGTTTGATCAAGTTCGACAGTTTCAACCGTTGATTTGAAGTTCACTGCTTTTTCCAAATATATGAGTTGCCTTCTTTTCACCTCCAGTTCTGCTGTGCGTTGAACCTGGCCCTTTGAGTTGCATTACTGCTTTTTCCAATTCTTTTGTCTTTTGAAGATATTTTCATTGTGGAAGATATTTTCACTGCTTTTTCCAATTCTTTTGTCTCTTGAAGATATTTTCACTGTGGAAGATATTTTCACTGCTTTTTCCTTAACAGTTGTTATTGCTGTTTTTGGCCAGCACTGAGCTTCATCTACCATCACCTTACAAATTCTCATGAGAAACTTCACACAGGAGATACTCTGTCCCCTGCAATCCTCAGAGCCATTCAAAGTGCATCAGTTCATATTTCCCTTTTTATTGAGCGTTACGCTGAATCCCCTTGGTGTTTGGAAGAGAACATTGACCTCAGCAGTGGATCCAGATACTCTGTCCCCTGCAATCCTCGGAGCGTCAGTTCATATTGCCCTTTTATTGACCGTTACGCTGAATCCCCTTGGTGTTTGGAAGAGAACATTGACCTAAGCAGTGGATCCGTTGTTGAAATTGCAGGCATAAACGTAGCACAGGTACTTACTACACCAATAAATTTCTTTTAATACAGTACATTTAAACTAACAATTGTTTGCTCAGAACATCTCAATGGTTTGTTTTAATGTTTAGGCTACTTAATTGTCCCAATATTGATTTTACGTATCGAGTTAGTAGTTCTTTTGCTGGTTTTTAAGATTCTTATAGGAGGGAAATCGGGATTTTCTTTTTAATGCAACTGACCATTGTTCTTGTTCTAAATCTGATTACTGTTGAAAGTGGTTTTGCCATCTTTTATTTAACAGTCTGTTTTGTAATGCTTACCAATCATGTGGAGCTATTGATTTTTTTGATGCCTAAAATATTGAAGCTCTAGCTCTAGATACATGAGAGGATTTTATACCGGGGACAGTGGCCCTTCCCCACATAGACCACAGACAGTGGCCCTTCCCCACATAGACCACATCCACATTTCAACCTTGGGTTGGAAGCGGATTGAATTTTGCCATGGCGATCTTCTTACCATCCGAAGCTTCTAAGTTGTTTCTGAATGTGCTTCGCCCAGCTTTTATTTAACAGTCTGTTTTGTAATGCTTACCAATCATGTGGAGCTATTGATTTCTTTTATGCCTAAAATATTCAATCTCTAGCTCTAGATACATGAGAGGATTTTATACCGGGGAGAGTGGCCCTCCCCCGCATAGACCACATCCACATTTCGATTTTGGGTGTGAAGCGGATTGAATTTTGCCATGGTGATCTTCTTACCATCCAAAGCTTCTAAGTTGTTTCTGAATCTGCTTCACCCGGGTTGTTTGCTACAGAGAGCGTCATGTAGTCTTGATGACTCTGTATATGGTAATAATGATTCTAGCTTTTGGGGTTCATGTGGTTTCCACTGTCAAGAGTTTGGACATTAAAATCAAAATCCCTTGCAGGAATGTGGCTTAGAACATGGCTGGAGGCTTTTAAGCCATCGTGGGCTGACCACTGAAAAGGGTTTTGATGAGTATTCTTACAAATAGTTGGAGGATGATGCTGAAAGACGGGTTTGTTTCTGAACAAAAACAATAATGGAAGTTATGTCTTATGCATGTTAGGAAGTGAAGTCAGGAATCAGTATACAGTTGCTATATAGTATCAAAATCTAGCGGTCTTAGATTTGGCCAATGGGATCTGTATCAGCACAAAACAATCGAGTAGCTGTATCATTGCTATTGCAAGGTTCTTGGATGAATTTGGTTTTGTTTGTTTATGTTTATGGTTTAGCACCCTTCGAGACCTACACGGTCTCTAGGACCTCTTCTGACAATAAAAATGGGAAAATTGGAATTGAGTTTAATTATAAGATACCAGAAATTTTATCAAGAATGTTGCCTTTTTAAAACCCATTTCTTAGGTTGAACACCTTAGCTATGGAACTTTCAGGTCCATTTTGTTTCTGCGGGTAAGGCTATTTTGGAGAGAATTATCATTCAAAATGATTTGTATTTCTCAATGGGCTGCTTGCTTAGTGTTGGTGGAAGCAGCCCCACGAAGGTTCAAGCCTGTCCAATGACAGGTTCATTTTTGTGCCCTGCTACGGCAATTCAAGTCTCTCCAATGACAGGTTCCTTTTTGTTCCCTGCTACGGCTATTCAAGTCTCTCCAATGACAGGTTCCTTTTTGTTCTCTGCTACTGCCCCATGAAAGTTCAAGTCTCTCCATGACAAGTTCTTCTTTGTGCTTGTGCTTCTGCTTGTCTATGCCTTAATGAATGGGTTTGGTGCACCACTAAGGTTCAAGTCTCTGCAATGACAGGTTCCTTTTTGTGCTAGTGGTTCAAGTCATTGCAGGTCCTGGTAATGTGGAGTTTTCATATCGGAAATCGATGTAGTTAGTCTTTAGCTTTAAGTTGCAGGTCTAACATATACACATCAACTCACAACCAATGGTTTCTAATGGTAATATGTCTACCCAATGGATCTGGCGATTGTCACCTCATTGTTTGAAACCTTAAACAGTTACTTTGCTATAAGAATCTTAAAAACCAGCGAAAAGATTCTTCGCTATAAGTAATTGATTTTACGTTAATGAGTTAGTAGTTCTTTCGCTGGCTAACTCACTGTCTGTTATGTTGCATCCAATAGAGAATAAATGTACAGAGAGCTTATGGAAAACAATGCATCAATTTTTATTTGTATTTTTATTTGTGTGTGGTTTATGGAGAGATCCAGATATTGGTGAAATGACTGCTATGTTTGTGTGTGATATTCAATTTTGTAAATATTTCTTTTGGGTAACTAGGCTGAGTTTAGATCCGATCAGCTTGCCTATTAAATAGAAAAATGATATATTCACTAATAAAATGCTATATTAGTTTCATGGGGTCTTTTACCGTCTTCTTTATAATTTGCAGGCTTCTTATATCGTCTTCTGGAATAGGCGTGGGGGCAGAAATGCCAGGTAAGACAGGCAGAGGGACCGAAACGCCAATGGCTTTGTCTGCTGGCAATGGCCCAAGTAGCACAAGCACAACAACCCAAACTCTAGCGAAAATAGCAATTGTTGCCATTCTAAAAACCCTGTAATTCCTCTTTCTTTGTCAGAAATAAATTTCAAATCTACATCCCTTGGATCCTGGCTTTCCCAGCATCAAAACCCGACTCAGAAGCGAAAAACGAATTGAAATTTTATGTTTTCAATTTTGTAAATAATTTTTTTTGGATAACTAGGCTGAGTTTAGATCCGGATCAACTTCTCTATTAAATAGAAAAATGATAATATTCACTAATAAAATGCTATATTACCAAAATTATGAGAAACTCTATGAAACTTGGAGAAGCATCAGTCTCTTTGCCCGACGTCCACACAATGGTGATGTGCGGTTTAGTGTTTAAGTTACCATCACCAGAAGCATCCACGTGACTAGACCTACCAGGTCCTTTGCATGTTTTACTTGTTTAACTTCCAAACCATAGCACATAAGAAAATTATAACGAGATTTTGTTATTGATTTTAATGGAAAACATAGAAAGATGAAAAGTGATATTGGATCTGATGAAATTATTTGTAGGGACATTCGAAAATTATAACGAGATTTTGTTAGTTTTTTTACTGGAAAATTTAGAAACATGAAAACTAATATTGGATCTCGTTAAATGGTTTGTACGAACAATTTATATACAACCATATCTTACATTTCGTTTGATTAATTTTATTTCTACTTATTCAAATTATAAAAGATTTGTTAATTATCTCATGAATTTTATTTCGATTTATTATAATTCTAAGAAATTCGTTAATTGTTTTAGTGTGGACAATATTTATTTTGTTTAACTGTTTGATATTTTAAGAATGAAATCCAACCATACAATTTCAAAATTGGGATTTAACTTAAATAAGCGGATTCCACTTTTTTTAAAATTTGAAATATTTAGATTAGGAAAATTATAGATCTCAAACTTATAATTTGAGCAAATACATAATTAGAAAAATCTAACAAAACTTTAATAAAAACTATTACTTATTTATAACAATTTCAAAAATATTGAGTAATGACTCTTAAAATGTATCGGAATTTGAATATTCAATCCGTGGATCATAGCAGGGATTAAGTTATGAAAATATGGCCTTAATACTATGTTGTTGAATCACACAATTGTGATTAATAAAGGTTGATGATCAAAATGTGTATCGCGTTTGAACTTGACATTTTTATATACTTAAATTATGTCCCCATCAATATGATAGTGCATGTCATTCTTGATCAACGCCATCTATTTTTTATTTTATTTTTTCAATATATATTTATGTAATGAATGGGATCCATCCAACTTGTATCTTTTACCATTTTACTAATTCATCATCAGAATCAATGATATTAGTACAAACACTTGTGATATGAGTACGTATTCACTGTATATTCACAATGACCCTTTTTCACTCATATTTAATCCTACCTCTGAATAATATGGTTTGTAAGTTCAGATTATATATATTTAAGTTTCAAAGTTTCAGTTTTCCTTCTTTAGTTAACGTCACAATCGTCGTTTTGTGCAGGAATCATCTTGGAGCCGGTCAGGAGGAGTTCTTCTTACCACACAGAGATCCCCAAGCGAATCTAGAAAGAACCAAAGGTGATCCTTTCTACACTTCCTATCAATATATGTCAAATAAATGAACATGTGTGTAACAGGTACCTTTTTTCAGATAACCTTACGGTTTGTAAATGCTTTAGTTTTTCTCTCATAAAAGAAATTCTTGTTGAAAGAAAAGCTGATAAACTGTATATCTCCTCCTGTCGAAATAGTTGTAGGTTGATTTGTTTTGTTTCAATAGTTGTTAGGGAATATTGAGAAAATGAACTTTCAATTGTGCATTAGTGACCCATTTCCATGTTTTTCAAGTGACTTTGTGGACCAAAAGGGGGGGGGACTTGTCTCAAGGGCTAAATTAGGATATGCAACATTATTATGCTAACAAATTTTATGTATTAAAATTTATTTTTTAAGAAAATGCTTTAGTTTTTCTCTCATAAAAGAATTTTTTGTTGAAAGAAAAGCTTATAAACTGTATATCTCCTTCTGTCGAAATAGTTGTAGGCTGCTTTGTTTTGGTTCAATAGTGGTTAGGGAATATTGAGAAAAGGAACTTTTGGCTATGCAAAGTGTTGACTGACTTTATATGAAATGATGAATACATGAATATGTGAAATAATACATGTGTAGAATAAGACTTGTTTGCATAAGAAATTGAAATTTTTTTATAGCATTGTTCTGCACGATTTAATGAGTTGAGAGTCTCATCATATTCATACGTCAATACCCCCTCCGAAGACAAATAAGAAAGTACACTAAAATGTACACTAAAATCAATCAGATACTCTTTTTTAGAGCAAACCAACATTAGATATATTAGGACCTTGGGATAAGAGAGTGAGTCAACTACCCAAGGTTGCAAATCAAACTAGTGTCGTTAAAGAGTGAAAAGTCCTTCTGCACTCATATTACCAGGACCACTCCACTCACAACGGAGCGAAATATGAGACAACATTGGATTGTAATTGAAGGTAGCCCGCCTTCTTTTACAGCTCCTTTGGGCATTCTGTGTAACGGGGGTCCCTTTGAGGATTTCGGAACTGAGTCGGGGACTCAGGTATCCTACCCACATAGCGTGCTGTCTACGACTATGTCCCCCCTGGTAATGTCTATGATTTGAGGTATCTCTAGTGGACAATACTTCTAGGTACTTACCTAAGGTGACTGGGACGGGCTGTCCTGGTACCTCAAACGGACGGACCTCCTTTGTCTTCATTTTTTGGGAGGGTGCTCGTCTTCACGAGAGTAGTTGGCCCCTCAATATGAGGTTCGGGCGAAGCTCAAAAGTAACTCGTAACCGTACATTTGGCCATCCTTCTCTGTTACTCATTGAGAGACTGGGTTTCATCTCCAATAATTGGTGTTTATTAGACAAGGTAATTTCACTTTGTTTGTTGATTGTCATTTTTAGTGTATTTTTTCTTTTTTAGTACTTGAGTGCTATCTTTTTTAGACTTAAAGAATATCCCCTTAAAATTTATCTGATAAAATATACCATTAATTGTGACTACATCCGTCCCTCACCGTCAATCCAGATGGTTGTTAGGACTTCCTCCACTCACTGTGGAGAATCTGTCGAGATCCACTGACTCGGATTCTTCATCTTCGAGGAATCATTCTCCTAAATTGCACACGGGATATATGTGGACAACCAATGATTTGTTTATCTGATTCAGCAACGGCTCTGTTTCAAATCTTATCATAATTGATGGAAGCAATAGGTGTTACTATTGAAAAAACAGATGAGTCCAAATTAATATCACATGGATCTTTTGATGCATTAGTACTTCTACCTAAGCTAACCATAACTGACAACACCTACAAGTTCATCTTATCTTTAGCATTGTTGTGAATGACAATTTACTCTCAAACCTTTTGCCCTTATTATTGTTTCACAATCGAAAGATAGCCTTGCTAGATTACTTCCCTCATTCACATCACATTATTCTTTACATGACTTTCGTGCTGTGGTACAGGTACTACTATCACAGAAATAGAATCCCTCTATTAATATTATGGAGCCAGCATTTACTACAAATGCCATTCCTCTGCTGTTGAATGGTTCCACTGATATTCAACCACTGCTCCCGATAATCGATATTGGTTCTGTTACATCATTAAAAACAACATCCTCGCACTTTTGCATTACTCTATCTGATGGAACACATCAACACAAGACTTTGCTACCATCAACATATAGCCAACAAGTTGCATCTGAAGACATTCAAATTGGCTCAATAATTCTGCTTAAAAAAGCCGCTTGCACGGTGCTTCAAAACTCCTCGTAAGGCCCAAATTTTCAATTTACCCTTTTCTATTTCTTGTCTTCTATACGCTTCCTACATTACACAAAAAAAAATAAAAAAATCTTCATTAATTCATTTCTCATTTGTTTACATAAGGTCCATCCGAGTGGTTGAGCTTGAAGTTGTGATGCGCTCAGCAGCATTGACGAAGGACTCATCAACACTGCTACATGCTAAGGCAGGTACATCCCAAGTTAGCTCTTCATCAACAGAAGATACCTTGCCCTCTATAGTTACTCCACCAATTACGGCAACAACTACAACAATTCCATTCACGGCACTCAATCCTGCTCGAAAATATTGGTCAATCCAAGGTAGAGCATCTACAAAAACATCATTGAATACTTACAACAATGTGCGAGGATCAGGAAAAGTTTTTCGGTTTGACCTTATCAATCGTGATAAGGAAGAGATCCACCTTTCTGCATTTGCTGAATTGGCTGAATCTCTTTACAGTCTAATTCAAGTTGGGTAGCTATACATTGTTTCAAATGGAACAATTAAAGAAGCAAATCCAAACTACAACCACCTCAAGAAAAAATGGGAAATTTACTTGTTTGCTGCTTCCACTATCAATCCATGTCCCATAGATGATCCAATGTTTCCTTACCAGATATTTCACTTCAAGGCTATTGCTGAAATAAAAAGTGCAAGTCCAAATACGAATGTGGATGTCATTGGTGTTGTTACTTCCACCTCACCTGCATCAGCAATTCGACGAAAAGACAGAAATGAGACATTAAGGAGAACACTCATATTAAAAGACAAGTTGGGTTTTAGCATTGATGTAACATTATGGGGAGACCATTGTGACTATATAGGACAAAACCTTGCTGAATTATACTCTTTCGACAACCCACCAATCCTTGCAATCAAAGGAGGTCGTGTATCTGAATTTAATGGCACCACAATAGGGACGATATCAACAAGCACTCTCATCATAAATCCACAAGTTGAAGAAACTCATCAACTACATGCATTGTTCCGTGAAACAGGTTATAGTTCTTCTTCTCCATCTTTGAGTAGAAACTATGGTGTTGCTTCGAAACATGCCCCACCACAAAAGATGTTCCATGAAATTGCTGGCATGCAAGCCTCCGCTAAAGCAATATGGGTTTCCGTTCGTGCAAAAATAACTGCTCTTCACATGGATGACTTCTCCTTTCTAGCATGTCCATTAGATTTCAATGGAAAACAATGCATGAAGAAGGTTGTGGAGCATTCTAACAATCTTTGGCATTGTACAAAATGTAACGGTGACTTCCCAGAATGTGACTACCGTTACAAACTTAAAATTGAGCTACATGACCACACCGAGCATCTGCAGAATGTCACAGCGTTCAATGATGCAGGAAACGAGCTCATGGGCATCACAGCAAAAAACTTGTTCCTTCTTTCTATCGAACCAGCTGATCTGCAGGAAATTTTTGGCCGAATTTCAGGACGTTGCTTCCTGCTAACACTTTCCATTAAAGTAGATTACTTCAATGGTGTTAAATGCTTACAACCAATACTGATAAATTCAGAAGAAATTCAATATGCCTCTGCATGCAAAGAAACCCTCAATGACATTCAAGCAATGTCCACTTCAAAACGACCTATTGTTCGCCGCCTTTGAAGAGTTTTTTTGGGTCTCTTCAAACACTATTGTTTTTACATAAACAAATATTTCTTCACAACTCATTGTTTCATATTGTTGTAAATTACACCCATGTTATTGTGATGCACACTGTTGCTGCAAATACTCTCTTCCAGTTATTCCAAAATATGTATGTTTACCACTTTTCATTTTACATAATATAGATATCAACATTTGTAAAGACTTACTACATAATTTTCCAATTCGTTGTTTACATGTCTATACATTGATCTCTTGCTTTCTAATCTATTCATGCTATCGTTCAAACTTGAAAAAAAAGAAAAGAAGAAGGAAGCAAAATCTTGGTTATCTTGCTCCTCTCCTCTCAATAATAGATTCCATAATAACATATGATTTTATAGTACTCCTAATTGAATGTTTTTCCTTCTACCTAATCTACCTACATTCACTGATGTTCAAATAAGAAAAAAAAATTCTAGAACTTGTAATACATTCTCCAAACATGCAATACTTGTTTATGAAAACTAACACTAATTTTTTGTACTTGTTTAGATATGCCAAAAAACAATCAAAATGCGGACAAACACGAGCGGCGACGTCTTCTTTATGCACAGCAAAAGGATACAATAAATGCATGGTGGCGACTACTTTATAAAAACCGCAACAACCCTACTACTTCCTCTACATCCCTTCCCACCTCAAATTCTCTCCCAACTATACAAACCAACCCATCTCACCTTCATCAAATCCAATATAACCCTCCCCTTAATGAAGAACACTGTCGCTTTCGAGAAAGGATTGATGAACTTTCTAGCATGCATGTTTGCACAATATGCAAAGAAGCATACCCAGGAATGAAAACAAAGCTTTTACACGGTAGACTTTCTTGTTTTCGTTGTGCAGCATCTAAATCTACCAATCGTTTTTCTGAACTAAACAACATGAACCCTGGTGAACAACCCTATGTCCTTCAATAGTTAACACAAGTTGAAGAAATGCTCATTGCACGTGTAAACCCCATTCTACAAGTCACTCATGCTCGTGGTGGTCAATAAAAATATAGTGGCCATACAATTAGCTTCCCTCAAGACATCACCACTATTGCCAAATACTTACCCCGAATGATTTCTGACTTAGACATCCTCATTGTAAAAAGGCAAAATCCATCTGAAAATGCTTATGAATTCTTCGTTTGCAAATCACGTGTCCTTGCAGTGCTTGAATAAAAAACAAAAAATGACCCTTACTACTGTGATGTTCAATTCAATTCATCTGCTATTTCTGCACTACCGGATCACCCTACCGATATTTCTTCTCTTCTCCATAATGTAACCACCTCCTCTTTTGAACCCCATCAAACCAATATTGATTCTACTTATGATACTGATGTCATGCTACCTCCATTAGAAATCCAACCCTCTTCTTTCGTTCCAATACTCCCAAATTCAAGTACTGAGCTTGAGCACATTTATAATTATTTGCACTTGACCCATTCAAATTAAACAAGCTCTATCGATTGGCCTCCAATATCTTTAACAGCTATGAATGAATACAACACCATAGACCTCTTTGCCATGGAATTCCCCACACTCTTCCCTACAGGCATTGCCATGATCATGCAACCAAGAGTTACAAAAGTTGAGATGCATGAATATGATTTACACTTGCTGCACTACCATGATAACCGATTTGGCCAACACCCAAGATTCCGCTACTATCTTTATAACATTCTAATGCGCCATCGTAGCCAAACTACTGCTAGTGTTTTTGTGAAAAAGTACATTGAGAACAACTTGCCAACAACGATTTCAGACCTATGACAGTGTCTTCGTGACTCTCCAGATTCAAGATTGCCAGAGCAAATAATGCGGTTCGGTTCAGCCATACGAGGAACACGATATTTCTGGAATAGACGACGATCTGAGCTGACTGACATGATCACGCAAATAGGAAGTCCTACATTCTTTTTCTCTGTCAGTGCAGCTGATACTAAATGGCATGACTTGCACATGATCATGCCTGCCAGTCTTCCTTCCAATTCAGTCAACCACTTCCAATGGAAAATCCAAAATATAATTAAGAACCCACATCTAACAGCCCAATATATGCGTTGCAGATTTACAATTTTTCTCGAAGAAATCTTGCAAAAAGGCCTCCATGCAGTAGACTATTGGTGCAGGTATTTTTTAATATCCATTTTCTTCTACATAAATTTTTTACATTTCATATATATGTTTTAACAAGATTTTACCTTCATATTATATTCAGATACGAATGGCAACATAGAGGATCCGCACACATTCATGGCTTCCTCTGGCTGCAAAATGCACCAAACATGGACACAATTGACTGGAACAATGCATTAGAAATTGCTAATGCACAGAAATATTTCGACCACTACGTAACTGCCTGAAATCCACGTCAAGCAGAACACCGAAATATTCTGCTTCAGTAATCAACAATTCATAACCCATGTCGTCTTGACACAGCATCAATATTCACATCCAATCAGTTTGAAGACTATACAGAGCTTGTCAACTGCATTCAACGTCATACAAAGTGTCATGAGTCTTCTTGTCTTTGCAAGAAAGACGATGTACTTAGCTGCCAGTATGGAGTACCATGGGAGTTGAAGTCCACATCTTCACTTTTCATTGATGATAAAGGTCATAAAACCTATGTCCCTGCATGCAATGATGAAAGATTGAATATTCACAATGCCGATCTACTCTCTATTTGGAGAGAAAATGTTGATTGCCAACCAGTCCTTTCTCGCCATGCTGTGTTAAAATATATTTCAAAATAAGCAGAAAAATCAGAAACAAGATCTGAGAGCTACCGTCAAATGCTATCACGGCTATCACAAAGTGCCATTCCAGAAGCACCTACTGTTGCTGTTATCCGAAAACTCCTTACAGAAACCATTGCAGATAGAGACATTGGAGCACAAGAAATATGCCATATGTTACAAAAGCTACCTCTTTCTCTCAGCAGCCGTACATTTCGGTCTTTGAAATTCAACAAGTATGTTTTCAAACGCGTTTCACAAGATACTGAGAACCCTTGTTTGACACCAAACTTTATCCTTGCATACATGAACAGGCCTGTCTCCTTGGAATCACTGCCCCTCCTTGAAGCTTCACGCTCATGTTCATATTCTTCCCAGCGCAAAAAAACCAATGGAAACACATATTCCCACCAATGATTGTACATGTATTTCCCCGTTACAATGTCATTCCTTCCTCTGATGATCCTTCTTATGCCAATTTTTGTTGGAGTTAATTACTATTGTATTTCCCCTTTCGAACACTCCCCAATGATATTGGTTCAACTGATGCAGAAATTATTGCACACTGGGAAAAAAAAGGGTACATATACACCATGGCATGTCCATCGAGAAATTGAAAACCCACAAACCCCACATACTGAAGATCAAACTACCCTCGACATCCCTCCTGATTCCATGCAGATGAACGAATGGAAAATCCTCTCTCAGCTGCACCCAGGTTACAATATTGCAATTGATGACCTTGACATGATTGGCTACCGCGACTTCGATACCAACCACAATTGGTCACATAATACTATCCCTCCCCACTTGCAAGAAACTGCCATAAATTTCGTTGAATTCAACCGCTCAACGATTGAAAGCGAACATCATTCTTTTTGCAACCTTCCCCAAGATCACACATTATCTCCTACCCAAAACATAGCCTTCACCACTATTTTTTCACACTTTAAAACCCCTTCGCCAAAACCCCCACGCAAAATCATCATACAAGGAACAGCTTGGACAGGAAAATCCCATTTTATTAAATGTCTGCACCATGCATTTGTGGAAAACTCACCAGCAAACAAAAACCCTTTGTTGTTACTTGCACCAACAGGTGTTGCAGCTTTCAACATAAATTCCCTCACAATTCACTCCGCCCTTCGTATCCCTATCCAAACAATACACCCTCTTGAAGGCCAACCACTCCTACAACTGCAAGAGCAACTCCGTCATCTAGAGTACATTCTCATTGATGAAATGAGCTTCATTGGTCCAAAAATGCTTACTCGCATTGATGATCGTCTAAGAGAGGCATTCCCTCTTCACCGAAATGCACCATTTGGTAATCGCTCAATTATCCTTGTCGGAGATTTAGGCTAGCTACCACCTGTAAAAGACATTCCTTTATACGCTGGGACATCGCGTGGCACTGCTCTTTGGCACAGCTTCGACATATTCATAACACTTTCAACCGTTTTTCGTCAACAAGGAGCTAGCCCCTCCCAGGTTGCTTTCCGGCAAATACTCACAAATCGCAGAAATGGAATATCTACACTTGAAGATTGGCAACACCTAATGTCAAGAACAAGTTCGTCTCTTACACATGAAGAGCAACACACATTTGAAGAATACATGCACCTATATGCAATAAACAACTCAGTTGTTTTGCATAATAAGAAAATGCTTAAAAAATTGAACATCCCAGTAGCGCTTTGCTCTGCAGAACAACAAAGGCAAAGAACTCCTACTACAACGGAAGATGATCATTTGCCTGCAAAAGTGCTCTTATGTAATGAACAAAAAGTTATGCTCACCAGCAACGTATGGGTACATGCAGGCCTCGTCAATGGCGCACTTGGGAAGGTCATCTCAATATTTTATTCTATTGGTTCAAAGCCCCCAGAATTACCATCCTTCGTGGTTGTCGTCTTTATACAATACAAAGGAACACCATGGGACATTTCACACCCAACATATGTACCCATTTCTCCCATCACAAGGGGTGCACGCCGTTAGATACCACTTCAAATGGCATGGGCTTTAACGATATACAAGTCACAAGGAATGACATTAGACAAAGCAACAGTACACATCGGCACCAAAGAACGACAAGGGCTAACGTTCACTGCAATTTCAAGAGTGCGTTCATTGGCAAACATTCAAATCAATCCAGCATTCCCATTCTCGCGCATTGCAGAAATGCACAAGAATCCATATCTTAAGCGTAGACAACAAGAGGAATCATTGCTTGCATCAAAATCTATGCAAGAGAATATACTCTAGCCAATCGTACAACCTGTTTTCCAGAATTACCCACATGGTAAACACCACTTGCTGCAATAACCAAATTTCACATACATTTTCTTTCTATTACATTTAACCTCATATGATTTTATATTATCTTGAAATCATTTATTTTATTTCAAATATTCAAACATAATATTTCCCGCCAAGAATAGCAAGGTCTAGCATTCGCTGTAATTTAGAAGTTTCTTTAAAAAATCATTTATTTTACTTCAGCGCTTTCAAAAACATGCTTTCGTCAAACACATCCATTGTCACTTACAATATTTAATTTTTTGATGGAAACAGGTATTGATACAGGCTATTTATGATTGTTGTATGAGTATTGCCAAGAAATTCAGCATCCTGCCCCAGCAAACATTGCCTCTTTACCGTTTGCATCCAACCATTGAATTGTTAAAGAAGGTAAGAGAAATACTCAAAATAACAATTCACATCCATGAAAGTGACACACACAGAAAAATGCAGCATCAATTGCAGGAACAACTCTGTTGCCGATGCCATGCCCCATCATGCCTATATGATTACCTGCTCATTGTCAATTACATCTATATGTAATAAAATGCTCTTATTATACATATGTTTAGAAGCCAACTAATACTTTCATTGTATATATGTTTAGTTATTAGCTACCAAACATGTCTCTATGTGTAGACCATATGTTAAATTTCAAAAATTACATTGCAAAGCATTTAACTATCTCCTTTATAATTGCTTCTGATAAACACAGAATACCAAGTAAAATATTTAGAAGTATTCAAGTGTAATAAGTCTACTATGTTCCACCAAACATAATGCATAGTTATGGAGTGTCATAAGTTCTTTTGTACCTATAATTTTAATAAAAAAACTCAGTTTACATAGATTTGGCCTTTTGAGTGTGGTTTCTATTGTTCATGGAATGCTAGATGTTATGCTACTCACGTTAAGTTATCTTTGTTTTTTTTTTCAAAAAAGTTATATAGGAATATGTTTACCTTACATCGGCTTCTGCAATGACATTTATAGAGTGGTTAGTTGTTTGTTTTTAAAATAAAATACATTTACATGAAATTTTCTAATTCTCTTGTTTTTTTGTTTCAGTCATGTCAACATTTTTAAATACATGTAAATGAATAGAAAGTCTTGTGGTTTTCTTTAAGTATTTTTGCTTTGACATGCTACTTTGTTCTCTTTTTCACTTCCAGTATAAAGATCTTACATTCCCAGTCTGTACTGTCTCCTATATCATTTACTCTATTTCATATTTAATAAACTGTACAATATCAATAACAGCGAAGAAGGTGGCCCGACGTTCTATAAAAATTCAAAAATTCCAACTTCATAAATCTATCGGCCTCTCTTTGTACCTTTTGGTACAATTGCTAGTATATTTACTATCAAACACTTCCCACCATAATTTAATCAATTTTTTGAATAAAAAATTATATGAATAAGATGTAAATAAAACATATTTACTATTAATTACTTCCCACCATAATTTAAGCAAGTATTTGAATAAAAAATAGATAAAATCAAATGTCAATAAATATATTTACCCAACATTATTTGTCACCATTACTTATGTTTATGTAAGACTAAAATTGTAAATGTGTGGATTTATTAGTAGTTACTACCCAGCAAAATTTATACAAATCCATGTGCCTAGCAAGCAATTAAACTATCCATTATCTCAATTTATTAGTTCATTTTAAAATAAAGCTATACGATTACATTTACCTATCAATCATTTCTACCTAACAATAACTAATTTAAATTATAATTTTTTATGCAATTTTTCTTGCAACATACTTTTTAATTTGAATAACAAAGACTTTATTGGAGATAACATTTATTTAATATAAAAAATAATTTATCATTTTATATATTTTAATATAAATTTAAAACGAGCAATTATATTTTTGGAATGGTTTAAAAATATTTTTATTAACAACTTTTTCTGAGAAGCATTCACGAATCACCTTATCTCAAATTTACGTGATAATGATCTTTCGGTACTCATCAAAATTTTATACCATATAATTACTTTGATAGGAATTTTATTTTGAAATAAAGTTTCTCAAATTTTAATGTATAATTTATAACTGTTAATAAGTAAATTAAAATTTTATAAATCTTATTTATTTATTTTTTTCTCGGTAAAAACTAATTCTATTAAGAAAGTGAAAATATGTACAGAGAGGTTACATTTCTAGAGGAGGCCTCAGCTAGTCCTCAGCCAGATAAACATGGGTTTTACAATATAGCCCTTCAGTCAAAATTACAATGAGGTCCTGCACACTAGATGTAGCATACTTAGAAATTTCTTGACTTACATTGACAACTAGTACAAAAAAACCTCCGATATAAACATAATTAGATGACAGAGTATACCAATCATTAACCTTTAACTTCCAACCCAAGACCTTAAGAGCAAAAAAACAAAATGTAAGAGCAAGAGAGCCTCCCGGCCAGAAGTTACTGTGCTGAACCGGCATGATTCAGCGACTGTGGCATTTCCTCCTTTTCCGGACTGGGCGATGCTAGCCAGGTAACATAGCCATCTTCATCCAGAACTGGCTCGCCATTGGGATGAGTAGCCAGGTGCAGGACTCCGAAATATCTGTGAGAGGGACCACAAGGTATAGCATCTTCCTGAGCTGGAGTTGAATTCTGAATCTGTTCCTGAACCAGGGCTCTTTCGTGAGCTGGATTCGGAGGCTGAGTTTGTTCAGGAGCCAAAGGGTCTTCTTGCTGAAGGTCTGCACGATAAACACGCCCGGACAGATCCCCGAGCAAGATACCGTCATCTTGAGAAGGATCATTCTCCGAAGGAACCGAACTGGAGGAATTCCCTTCCTCTTCCGAAACCGAAACAGTGAAATTGATTGTAATAATAGGCCTGTTGACCTCACTCTGGAAAGAGAAACTTGATGTCTGAAACGAACTGTTCGGACGAGCCCTCTCAGGTTCCAGCGACAGAGAGGAAGGCGGAATAGAAGAAATAGGATCAACAATCGGAGGTGCAGGACGAGCTCGACCACCCCTATTACCAAAATTGCTGCCCCTCCGAGGGATACCACGTCTGCGCATTTTGTTTGCGAGCGCAGAGAGCCGCTGAAGGCAAATGGAAGGCAAATGACCCGGAACAGAGTGAGCTCTGTAAATCTCAGGATATCTCCCGCGCCAAACCCACATAATAATGCTCCAAGACGGAAGCGGCTTGGCCTTATAGAACTCTGATGCATTAATGCCATAACCCGGTTTCAATCCCCAGAACCAAAGCGCGGTCATGGTTGCCATGCGTGAAATAAATTCAAACCAGTTTCGAGGCTGCCTCAGCGTAAATGCGTTCTCCTTGAGCCTATAAATCCTACCTGCATCCTGTACCATGCAGTACGCCATGATGCCAGCCATGAAGCCAGCTGTCAGAGCGGTGAGGCTTAACATTGCTAACTGGAGGGAGCACCCGCATCCGGGTGGGTTCTCTTGATCTGAGCTTTGTCACTAATGACAATCTCCTGGATTTTGACTAACTGATCCTCTGAATCAAGGCTAGAGATAAGACCTTCAAAGTAACCGTTTTTGGCTTCCACTCCAAGGTTGGCAAGAAGGTCAACAAGCTTATTACATTCCCTCCTGATGTGTTTGCACGAAATTGCTTGATGCTGAACCAACCAATTGTAGATTAAATCTAACCTTTGAGCCATTCGCCAACTTTTGCTTACTTTGTGAGCGGGAGAACCGTGCAGCAGTTTAATGAGCATTCTGATTATGATTTGTGAATCCCCTTCAACAATGAGAGGAAAGAAACCATTCCTTTGGGCTAGTTTAAGACCTCTCCATAGACACTCCAATTCTGCTGAATTATTTGTGTCCCATCCGATCGATCCCATGAATATATAGTGAGGATTGCCATAGTGATCCCTGAAAACTCCTCCATATCCCGCCTTTCCTAGATTTCCTTTAGATGCTCCATCAAAGTTGAGCTGGAACATATTAATGGGAGGCGGACTCCAGGTGTTTAGCTTTGGTCCCTGCATTATGTGGTTTTTTGTCCCTGCGACCATTTGATTTATCTGAATCCCCCAGTTCTCCCATATTGTTTTTTCCTGAGGTGTAGTGGGGAAGTCTTCTGTGTGCCATTCTCTAGTTGAAAGGGTTTCCACTAGATTCTGATGAAATTTGGTCCAGAGTTGTTCTAGAGACAAAGAGTGATTTTTGAAGATTCTTCTGTTACGCTCTTTCCATATATTCCACATTAATAGTCCTGGTATTAGATACCAGAGAGCATTAAGGAAATTGCTTTGAAAAGGCAGTTGATCCCATTTGCACATAGTCGCTTTAATGTCTCCCTGTACTTTGCCCTCTTTTTGACAGCGAAAAGCTACCTTCTCCCAGAGTTTTCTACCGATTTGGCAGGTCTGCATCAGGTGTATGGCAGTTTCCTCCTCCTTCATACACATTAGGCATATAGATGGTCTTGAGAAACCTCTTCTTCTGAGATTATCCCAAGTTAGGATTCGATTATGACAAAGAAGCCATAAGAATGTAGAGACTTTCGGCCAGTTAGATGAGCGCCAGATTACCTCCCAAATTTTATCTTTGTTGAGCCGATCTTGGATGATGATTTTGTAAGCTTCCTTTGTAGTGAAGATTCATTTCTCTTCATATCCCCACCTGAGGATATCCATACTTTTTGAGGTAGTGACTTGCCTCTTTTGAATTTCTGTATTAAGGTACTGCTTCGTTTTCTCAGAGCAATTAGTTAAAAATTGAGTTGCATCTTGCCATTGCCTATGCTCTTGAGTGGTACCTGTCTTCCAGAACTCTCTGACTCTGTCATGTTGATTCATTTCTCATTCTAGAATTTGATGATCTTGTAGAATGTCTCTTAGCCTTGGTAATTGTTGCCATGAATCCTCCCAGAATCGCGCAGTGGTTCCGTTTTTGATTTCCCAAAAACTGTGTTCTTGTATGAGGCTCCTTTGTTGTATGGCTGAATTCCAAAATACCGAACCCGTGCTTAGCTTAGTCATTCTTATTCTTTCTTCCATAGGACAATTGCTTGTGTATTTGGCTGTCCAAAGAGAGGCCCATGGAGTGCTGGGATGGGCAAGCCATCTCCACCATATCTTTGCTCACATTGCTCTGTTACTGTGCTCAGGGTCCCTTAACCCAATACCTCCTGCTTTTTTGGGAAGACAGACTTTATCCCATTTCACTAACGCCCATTTTCGGTTTTGCCCTGAACTTCCCCATAGAAAATTGCGTTGCAGAGTCTTGATTTCTTTAAGAACCCATTTTGGGGCGGCTAGGATGGAGAAAAGATAGAGGGGCATGGATTGAAGGACCGGTTTGATAAGAACAATTCTACTAACCATATTCAAAGCTCGATTAGTCCAGAGGGTAAGTCGAGCCTCAAGTTTTTCCAGGAGTTGCTTCCAGGAGGAGTGCTTAAGGGCAGAGGCCATTAAAGGGGCACCTAAATATTTGGAGGGCAGAGAGGCAGTAGTGAATCCCAAGATTCGTTCAATAGATCTCTGTGTGGGCACAGGGGTATTAAAGAAAAAGATTTGGGATTTAACTCGATTTATGAGGGCTCCTGAAGCATCAGAAAAGGTTGTCAGGATAGATTTGAGGATACGAGCTTCTTGCACCGAAGGATGTCCATAAAGCATATTATCATCTACAAATTGCTGATGGGAATAGACGGGGGAGTTATTGAAAGAAAGACCTCGTAATTGCTGGGTAAGTCTAGCTGAAGTGATGTATCTACCTAAACCCTCTGCCATGATGACAAAAAGGAAGGGAGAAGGGGTCACTTTGTCTTATGCCTCTAGAGGGCCGGAAAGTAGCCGAAGGAATGCCATTAATTAAGACAGAGAAGAAGACTGAGGATAGTAGGTTGAAAATCCATCTGACCCATGAGTGTGCAAAACCAAAAGCTAAAAGGATTTTTTGAATATAATCCCAACTAAGACTATCAAATGCTTTGGATAAGTCTAGTTTGAGCAACATACCTGGTTTCTTGTTTTTCTTTAAGGAGTGAATTATCTCATGCGTTAGAATAATTCCATCTGTTATTTGATGACCTTCAACATAACCCGATTGCTCAGGCGATATAATCAGAGGGAGCAGCGGCTTTAATCTTGTTGCTATGACTTTAGAAATAATTTTGTATATGATATTACACAGCGCAATCGGACTATATTTGTCTGGGGTGTTGGAATCTTCCCCTTTTGGAATTAAGGTTATGAAGGTAGCATTTAATCCAGGATACATCCATCTGAGTGCTCTAGATTCCTCTACTACCTGCCAGACTTCCTCCTTTATCAAGTCCCAGAACTTGTGAAAAAAAATTGATGTAAAACCATCCGGTCCTGGCGCCTTACCTTCCTTCAGATTCCGCACAGCTTCTTCAACTTCTTCTAAATTAATGGGTTTGATGAGAAGACTATTGTGTTCCTCTGTTATTATCCTTGGTATGTTCTTGATTATCTTATTGATGGCCGGCATTCTGTTAAAATCGGGTTCCTGATGCGCCTTCTTAAAGTAATTCAGGAATTCCGCTTCAATGCCTTCATGTGTTTCAACTTTATTCCCCTGTTCATTTTTGATGTGAGAGATGAGATTGATCATTCTGCGCTGCACCGTAGTTTTATGAAAGAATTTAGTGTTCTTTTCTCCATTTTTTAGCCATATGATCCTTGATTTCTGTCTCCATAATATTTCCTCCTGTTTAGCCCTTTCTATGATTTTAGATTCTAAGACTTGCTCCTGCTTTGTTAATTCTTCCGTGCGCGCTTCAGAGATGATGATTTGCTAGATTTTCTTCATTTCTGTATTGAGAGAAGCTTGTTCTGTGAAGATGTTGCCAAATGTATTGTGATTCCATCTTTTTATTACCCCTTTAAGATGTTTAAGCTTTTGTTGAAATCTGGCCATCCTGGTGCCTTCGGAAGGATTGAAGTGGATCCAAGCGGTTCTTACTAGCCTCTCAAAGTCCGGGTGAGTAAACCAGAATTCTTCAAAACGAAAGGGACGTTTGATGTTGTTACCTGGCCTATTCCATTGCAGTTCGATGGGCCAATGATCTGAACCTGAGACAGGAAGTATGGATGCTGTGAATTCCCCTCCAAGGTGAACTGCATTATCTGAGATGAGGAACCGGTCAAGGCGCGATGCAATCTGCTGCTCTCCCTCTCTTTTATTACTCCATGTGAAGAGACCATTGCCTGTAGGGACATCCACCAGCCAGTTATTTTGAATGAAGGTTTTTAGTAGATTACCCTCATTATTTGCTCTGTTTCTGCCTCCACGTTTTTCTTCTATGCTCGCTGTCATGTTGTAGTCACCTCCCGCAATCCAAAGTGGATGAGGTCTGTCTGAGCTGAGATCTGATAGTGTGTTCAGGATCTGAGCTTTTTGAGCTGTATCCTGAGGAAAATAAACATTTGTTATTAGCCCATGGGTATTAGAGCCTAAGAGGTGAAAGTTTGCCTGAATGAAGCTTTTGTTAGCTTGAATATTATTTAGCTGTATGACTCGCGCATCCCAGAGGATTGCAAGTCCTCCCGAAGCTCCCTGAGCATCAACAGCTATTACATGTCCCCCTGGCCATGCTTTCACTGCTATTTTTTCCAAAAAAATTGAGCCACATTTCGTTTCCTGTAAGAAAAGAATGCTTGGTTTTTCTTGCATCAACATATTTTTTAATAATCTTCCTTTCCTGGGGCTGTTGATCCCTCTGATATTCCATGATATTAACTTCATTGAGAAATTTGGGGGTGAGGATTAAAATACCTGGTCAGTTTGGCATACCTCCCTGACTCCACTAGAATCTCTCCAATCTTGATAGTTCTTTCCAAAGTGGATTTCCTACCTCTTTTCTTATTATCCTTTGTGATAAATTTTCCATCCCATGGACTTCCTATTTGGACACCTAGCGAATATTTCTTCTGTGCTCTGTGCAGAACTTCAACCAGGTTATCCACTTGCGTTTCTGGTATCTTTTCAAAGTTCCCTATCTTGCATGCCTGTTCCAAGCCCAGAATATCCAGCTCCCCTATGTCTAAGGGTTCCGGATCTTCTTCCATAATTTGAGGTGCTTGTGAGAGATCCTCTCGCTCCTGTGAGGATTTCTCATGTGGCTGCGTGTATTCAACGTCCATACCTTGAGTGTGCCATGGCAGGGTTTTTGCTGGGGTTATCAAGTTGTCTTGCTTTTGGATTTTCTTTCCTCCTTGTCTCGATGTCTCGCCTGGCTGTTCTTGATGGATCTCTTTGTCTTTCGCCTTTTCCTTCTCCTGTTCTTGCTCGTCCTCCTTATCCAGTGCTTCAAAACTATTGCTTGTTGTGGGTTTGACTTTGTTGACTGCATTTGCTTTGGTGTTGCCTGTTGCTTTCTTGTTTCCTCTTCTGCGATTTGTAACCTTGGTGAATCCATCTGTAGTTTGATTGTCAGAGCTGTCTTGGGGAGAGGGTGCCTTGTTTTGAGGACAATCTCTATAGAGATGCCCTATCTCATGGAATTTCCTGCATTTGAAGGGCACATGTTCATAATCTATAACTTGTGTCCATTCAGAGTCCTCATGAAAGAAGCTTACCGTGTCTGGCAGTGGTTGCTTGAGATCCATATAGACACAGATCCGAGCATAGGATGTGTAACTACATCACTTTGTTTCTTCTGCGATCTTGACAAACACGCCAACAGCATTCCCTATTTCTTGCAGAGACCTTTCCTCCCAGTATTCCCACGGTAGTGAATAAAGCCTTATCCACACTGGCGCATAGGTCAGATCCTCCTTGTCTGGGTTAAATCTTTCAACCCAGCCTTTCAGGTATAATCACGCTGAATTAAAGAAATACGGACCCTGATCCAGAATCCTGTTGCGGTCCTCCAGGCAGTTGAAAACTGCAGTGAAGAAACCCTTGGCTCCTAGATGGAGTGAGAGGTGCCCTTTAGGATGCCATTTGGTGTTGATCCAACTTCTCAGCGCTCTCTCCGTTGGCCAGATTCCAATGAATTTGCCGATTAGCGCATGATCTCTCATGTATTGTATTCTGGCGTTGATGCGTTCACTTGGAAGGTCCACTCTTGGTTTATGGACCGCCACAGGTTTGCAGGTTAATGAACTTGCCTTGCTTCTTTCATCTGCTTCTATGTCCTTGCCTTTCTTCTATCCTTTATCGGTGGCATTGCCTCTGCTGCCCTGTTCCTTCTCTTTGTCAGCCATAGCCCGTTCTCTGTTTTCCGTATCGGGGGGAGGCCTCTGGCCCTCCCCCTGCAGGGCTTCCATTTTCCTTGTACCTTATGGACGTCTCTATGTGCTCGTCGGCGCTGCAGTCTCTGCCCTCTGTACGCAGAATGACAGTCCTACCGAGATGAGGTTTGCAGGAACCCTAGGTAAGGTTGCAGCATGGCCCGATCCGCTCTCCTATAAATCTTATTTATTATTAATAATAAATTAATTAATTTTTTTTGAAAGTTGAATTTTTAAAAAACAAACAAACAGCTAAAAATTTAGCAGCCATATAAATGCGTTAGCTACTTAAATTTAGTGGCCATATGAATGCGCTACTTACTTACAAATTTAGTAGCCACATAAATGCTTTAGTTACTTATATTTCACTTTTATTTGTCAGATCATATCACAATCTAATTGCGTATCACAATCCAATTGTTTTGCGGGTAAACTGTGTCATTTCACCTCGACAGACAGAGAATTGCTAGTGTATTGACATGACCTACTCTAGCTTAAGCATCTCACTACCTCCATTATCCATAGGGTGTCTTCTCTGAATTCGTGGGTAAGATCATTAACCAGCTGGCCGAACCGATTGGATGATTTTTAGTGTTGGGACCTGTTGTTAATTGGGTATCACACAACGCAATCAATCTGGTCCGTAGTCCTTGACATCCTCAATAATTTGCGTCGAAGATAATCATTATCGATTGGCTGACACACGTACCTACACCAATTTGCGTTGAAGATGATCATTATTGATTGGCCGACTCACCTACCTACCCTCATCAGGGAAGGAATTGGACCAGCAAATTGTTCATCATCCAGTGATTTACTCTTCAAATACCGCCGAGCTTATCTCGATTGCAGGTTAGGCGGCATGCATACATGGAACATCCAGCAGCTACGATATGCAACATAAAGCATCCATGTGCATCTTGCTTCTCTAGTCCTCCCGTATGACAGTCACATAAGCATCCATGGAGCATCTCGTCCTGCATCATCTCTGGAAACGCGGTCCCACTCGTTTGAAATTTGAAAATCATACATAACGCCTTCCCTGAATATGGCAGAGACGGTCTTTCATGTAATTTGCTTTTTCATTTTTCTGTACTCTGTAAACTACAAGTTCAAGGTAGTGTACTCTGTTCCTGTTTTGTATTATAAACCGTTTATTAGTAGTGGACTTTTTTTTAAGTATTACAAACCGTTTGTTCTTGCATGTTTTCTTTCGATGGTAGATTAAATAGTAAATATTTTATTTCTGTTTTTATTTTTCAGAGTTATTAGCTAAACAGTAAATTGCTTATTTCTGCTTTTAGTTTTTGGTTTATAAATTTTTATTTTTATTTTTTATATGGTACTGTATAAACAGTTTGTCTGTGCCGAGATGTTTTTTAGGGTATTACAAACAGTTTGTTCCTACTTGTTTTAGTTTTAGTTTTTCAGATCTATTAGCTAAACAATAAATTGCTTATTTCTCATTTTATTTCTTGGTTTATAAACTGTTCTCTTTTTTATGGTATTATAAACAGCTTATTCGTGCCGGGATTTTTTTTAGGTACTACAAACAGTTTATCCGTGCGGGCAATTTTTTTAGGTATTACAAACAGTTTATCCGTGCCGGGATTTTTTTTAGGTATTACAAACAGTTTGTTCTGCCTATTTTCTTAGATGTTATTAGTCCCTGCCCTCCAGGCATGGACTATAGTAATCAGTCCGGAAGGATATAGCATTAGTTGACCTGCTTTTATTCCCCGGTCATCAGCAATAACCAAAGTTTTATTCCCGCTCATTAGAGCTATAAACAAAGTTTTGAGAGGGATGCTGATTTTTCATCTTATTTGGTCTCTTTCCAAAAAACCGAAGCTAGACGTCAAAAACCAAAGCTAATCTGAAGCAAAAACAATAGGTTATATTTTTGTTTGTCTGATATTTTCAAATTGTCAGTCCCTGCAACCTAAACTAATGTTAGCATTACTGGACAGCATTAAATGTTATCTCAGCATCCACGGACACCTTGGTATATACCAAGCAGGTCTAAGCATATTGGCAGGTGTGCATGCAGGCGCTACAGGTGTCCATGCATGGGGAGGTGTCATGTTTCGCTGGCCTCCCTTTCTTGTTTCCCCTTTCGGCTGGCCTGCCTTAGTTCTGGCGGTGGTCTTCCGTGTTTTAAACCTGATCTCCCTTTGCTGGCCTCCCTTTGTTTCACCTTCTTGGTCACCTGGTAAATGCGGTTGTTCTACTCGCTTCGTGGGTTGGTTGCTTGTAGGTCACCTGGTTAATGTTGTTGTTCCGCTGGCTTCGTTGGTTGGTTGCTTGTAAGTCACCTGGTAAATCTTGTTGTTCAGCTGGATTCGTTGGTTGGTTCCTTGTTAGTTACAAATTAATGTTATTGTTCTACTGGCTTCATGTGCTCGCTTCATGTTCGGCCTGGCATCCTCTAGAGATGGAAGACGTTGTGAGCTAGAGATGGAAGAAGCTGCGAGGTTCTTGCAACGACTTTGATAGGCATCCAATTTGGCCTTGCATCATCTACAATAATAGTAAGTAGCATCAAACTGTTAAAATTCTAGACTATTCAAACGTCTCCTCTGTCATCAGCTTCATGTAGTTATGTGATTAAAACCCGTAAAGAAAGCTATCAGACCTAGAAAGCAAGAAATTGTAAAGCAAACACTACACTGTAATGCCACTGTAATGGAATTTGTTTTAGTTTAGATGATTCGTATCTATTTTCTCAATCTGGCAAACAGTTGTGTGCCTGCTTGTGGCTTTAGAGAAATTGTAATAGCTTCTGTCACCCCTGCGTCTACTTATGTTGTCTCTGCCCTGGCCTAGCAGAATCCTTTCCAGTGGATTCAACGCATGCTTCAACCGGCTCTCTAATTTGTTTAGATTAGATGTTGCTATATTTGACTTTGCCTCCACTGGATCCGCCCAAATACGAACAGGAACTAGGTCTCGATCAGGAACTGGAAGCTCTACTGCTGCTCGGTCTACAAGTGCTACTGGTGGTGCTTGAACCGGTCAAACTCTTGTTGCTAATGCTCTAGCTACCCCAACTTGTTCCTATGTAGGTAATAGATCCGTAACTGGGCCTGCTCTTGGGTATAGATAAATTTTTATGTGCTGATAATAATATGTGAGAAAAAGTGATCCAGGTAAGGAACTTCAGATATGGAATACTTACCAAGCTGAAGGCTTAATTTGATAACAGGATCATGGAGAGCACATACACCTCAAACGCAGAGTCCCGACATGTGAGTGGATGTTCTCTCTATATTCTGTCGTCCACACCAAGACCACAAATTCTTTTCAATCGGCGCTTAAGTCATGAAAATGATTTCCTGTCATGATATATGATGTCAGCATGCCTTACGCTTGCCTCACTACGAATTTCTGGTTTATTATCTTTAGTTTTTATAATGATGCTCACAGTAGAGTTCTGAGACTGTCCCTAATCAACACATTGGGCTTAACTAAATTTATTATCGTGCCCCTGATGGCCTTCTCCTTCATGCTGGCCACTCAGTTTCAGGAGAAACGTAATCAAACTTTCGTGGCCTTTGCGTAAGCTAGTCGGCTTCAATGATTTCTGGTATGCTCGCCATTTGTTTATTCAAGGTTTGCACTCTGCTTATCATTCAATCCATCTTAATGTATCTCAAATACCAATGGTACAAGAAAACGGTACATAGGTTCACAGATTCTCTTCACTTTCCCAATCAAAATAACGATTTACCAACAATTATATTTATTAAAGGATAACTCAGCAAATATCATGCAGGCTTGGCTATACATAGCCATATCCATACTTTTGTACATCAACAAGCGATTGTTTAATTTTTTTCATGAAAATAAACAACAAATTTAACCTTGTGAAGGTCGGTGACTGCTTTCTAGAATCTGTATTTCGTGAGGTGACATGACACTGTCACTATAAGTTTAGCATCAAATTCCATAAATTCACGTTAATTAAGTTCGAAAACTAACTGATTGAAGCTTCTTGAACCTTCATTATTGTCTTTTTAGGCTTCCAAATATCATAGTAATGTTCTTGCATTGCATATGAGCAAGCCTCTGGGATTCAACTACAACAGCGAGATGTATTTGTTTATAAGTGTCCAAATGTCTTTTCATTTGAATGGAAAGACTGAATTCAATTTACTGGGCATCATCTTCACTAAAGCATTATTATCGGAGCCGAGGTTCAACAAGCATTTTCTAAAGTTCATGTCTCAGGGTTCAAATCTGCTTTTTAGGTTTGAAAATGTCAGTTTTTTCATTCTCACATTTCCATATCCTAGGGCTAAAGTGTCATCATTTTTTGTGAGGCCAACTTTTATTTAATTCTTTGTCTTTTGAGTTGAAGAACATGTTTCTTCAATATTTGCATCTTCTTGTGGATATTCCTATCGAAATTACAATATTTGCAATAGGTTTGGAGTTATGTTTATGACGATGTTATAAGGCTTGATGATTTCGTAAAATTTATAGAGTGCTCACATGTTCAGGTAATTTAGTATTTTTGGTGCAAGTGTGAGTTCTCCATTATCCCTTAGAGTGTTTATTGTTGGAATTGAATTGAATTTTATGTAGGTAATGGATCCGTAACTGGGCCTGCTCCTAGGTATAGATAAATTTTTATGTGCTGATAATAATATGTGAGCAAAAGCGATCCAGGTAAGGAACTAACTGATTGAAGCTTCTTGAAAACTAACTGATTGAAGCTTCTTGAACCTTCATTATTGTCTTTTTGCTGCAATGACATCTTCATGTTTATGCAATTTATGTGTAACTGTTTTAATCATGTATCCTAAACTTCTCATGACATTGAATCTATACTAATGTGCAACTTGTATAGTATACCAACACCTTGAGGTAATGAACGGTGTATATTCAATACTTTAATGTCATATCAATGCTGCAATGACATCTTCATGTTTATACAATTTATGTGTAACTGTTTTAGTCATGTATCCTAAACTTCTCATGACATTGAATCTATACTAATGTGCAACTTGTATAGTATACCAACACCTTGAGGTAATGAATTGTGTATATTCAACACTTTAATGTCATCTCAGGAGTGGCACTTTCTCAGCAATGAGTTGACGCAACACCTTGAGGTCCGCATTGTAGCTCAAAAATATGTTACATATTGTTCTAGTTCTTTTGCTCTGCCTCCTTAGTCATGGATTTCTTGAACTTTGATGGGCCACGAAAGCTTTGGCCAGTTAATTCTTGTGTTTTTGATACAAACAGCTCAACACAACTTGCATCAGGAGACAGCAGTACTAAACATAAAGGTATGCCATGAAAGCATTGGCCAATTAATTCTTGTCTTCTTGATACAAACAACCCACATATTGTTGTAGTTCTTTTGCTCTACCTCCTTAGTCATGGATTTCCTGAACTTTGATGGGCCACGAAAGCTTTGGCCAATTAATTCTTGTGTTTTTTATACAAACAGCTCAACACAACTTGCATCAGGAAACAACAGTATTGAACATAAAGGTATGCCATCAAAGCGTTGGCCAATTAATTATTGTGTTCTCGATACAAACAGCTCAACACAAGTTGCATCAGGAGACAGCAGTACTGAACATAAAGGGGAGTACAAATGTTGTGATCAAGGTTGAGAATAGGAATGAGTGCCCCTTTTTCGACTGTGTACAGGAGTTTAGCAGCATGCTTCTTCCTAACTGTAGCTGGCAAATACTTAAAAATAGAGTTCCCAGGAAAATCTTTAACGCTGCTCAATGCTTGCGTCAAGGTGCAACTTCTTCCTCTAGTGAAAGATTCAGTTTACCGATCACTTGCAGATGCATACGCCAACTTTTGAGTTTTGTAATCTATATTTAACTTGATCCATGCTTTAAGGGGAAGGCTATGTTGTTTATGCAATGAGATAATGATAATTATTGAACAATTGACACGTTCTATCACCTAATGTGGAGTGCAACAAGGGGAATATATATAATTGTTGTTCTTTAATACAGTAATATGAAGTTAAAGCTATATCACAAGTGAGCTCCAATTGTGCCAGTCTTAAACAATTTGATTCTTTGGCAGCAAATGTTAATAAAAGCGAAATTTGTAGCATTGAACTTAACAGTGAGAAAGTGCAGCAATTCAAGGATGCTATCGAGAACATGTATTGGTCTGAATTCTTCATGGGTTTGTTCTCCATGTTTATATTATTGAGCTGTTTGTGCCATAATGAAGCTTAAAAAGATGGTAATAGTGTTTGCAATAGATTCCATGGTTACTGACTTAGTTTCGTTTGATGGCAATGGTATTAATTAATTGTAAGCTAGTGTGCTTCTTACTGCATTCTATGATTTTGGTTTGATTAAACCAACTTCCAAACTTTCCATTAAAATAGTAACAAAGATTTGCCTTTTGGTGAAGTATCCATGTGTATTGTCTTCCAGGTCCCTTGGGATGAAGTAAAGTCATAAAAAGGTGGCAGATGCGTGATGAACTCTTTCTGTTTGGTTCCCCTGCCATTTTTTCCCTGTGGGTAGCATATCTTTGGAATTTTTTTTTCAACTTTAGTGTTGGACCTCCATGCTTTTTTGTTTTATGATATTCTTCCAACCGTAGCCAGAGGAAGCGATCCTCTGAAAGTTAGTCAGCCCAGGAATAAAGAACTTTTGCCTACACATTTCTTGAAGAAGATGAATCCAATCCAACTATAATGACATATCTCCAACAAAAATAACAATACTGTACTGTCATTTGACATTCTGCAATAGTACTTGAGCAGGGTGCAGTGCATGTTGTTAGAAATTAATGGAAGTTTCTAAATCTTAATGTGACCCAACTAATTAAGTCATTCTATAATTAAAGCATTAAAGCGTTAAAAGCATTAAAGCATGCATTAAAGCGTTAAAGCGTTGAATTGGTATATGATGGACGTACCAGATTAAGAGTAAAATGAAATATATAAAGAATTGGGTCCTCTCTCTCCCCACAAGAGTTGTATTCTTCTCCATAAAGAAACACATAAGGAAGTGAGGGCAAGAGGAGAGAAACCGAATTCTGAAGACAGAAGACAGAAGATGGCAGCCATTACTTCTTCCGCTGTTAATCAAGGTATGTCATCTTAAACAAAGATCATATTAAGTTTGTTAGTGAAATATTTGGTATTGATAATCTTGGGCTGTTAATGGAAATTTTTACATTTGGTATCAGAGCTGATCAATAACTGAATATTTCCTATGATTGCAATTGATCTGTTCTGTGCTTTATTCATGATGTTAATTAAACCCCGAAATTAATCAAGGATTCGTTTCGCCCATCGTGGGTTAAGATTTGTGATCGCCTCATTTTTTTTTAAAAAGATCCTCATAAAATGCCAACGCCTCCTTTGCATCTCCGTCTTCCTTCTGTAGCCTGGATTTCTCTTTCTGTAAGCGGGAAATCGTGAGCAAAGCATCATCGATTGAGTTGGCCGACGCATGTCTCTCGGCTTGAAGCTCAGATTGAAAACTTTAAAAGCTCGCATTGTCCAGTGGGATCATGGATCGATCTTTACGGCAGGGACATTAAAGTGGGCCAACACTATTGTGCCCACTCACTAACAGATCCCATTTAGTATTTTAGCCGAGATTTGAGTATGTATGTATGTGAATTGGAGATTTGGGGACGGAATATTTATACAGCAGAAAATGGGCCGACATTGTCGTGCTGGCTGACTGCTTGGATTGTTTTAGTGTTTAAAGAATTAGGGAGAAAGTCTGGGGCTAGTAAGTGCAAACTAACCAATCATTCTGCATAATTTCTCTGGGTTGAAAATATCAAAATCCGAGCCATGTAATTGCGCTGCCTCCAGAGCTTTATAGTGTAATACAAGGCTTGATTCGAGGCTATTAGGTTGCAGTAGGGAGTATTGATCCAAAGCCTGATTACATGGTCAAGGTTGTTATTTTCTTGCTCTCTGTTATGGTCTTTTGTTACAAGGTTATGTACCACCGAAATAATGTCACCCTATATTGCACACGAAGCTTCAATGGACTTCTGAGAAACCGTGGGAAGGTAATCGTGCAACGACAAGTCCATATTTGATACTGTTAAACCTATTTTATTTTCGATTGGTTTACGTATGGGCAATCAATGTGGTTTATGTTACGTTATATATAAGAGTTCAACTATTATAATAATCACAGTGCTAGAATATATAATAGTTTAATCAATTGGATATATGCGGGGGATCCAATATGCTTATGAGAATTGAAGTGTGAAGAAGTCCTTCGGTGGTTCGATGTATGTGGATTTCTTACCTCTATGTTGTAGTTTCTCTGATTTATGAGAAAATTTGTTTGAATTTCCATGCTATAAGGAGTTACATGAAACTAACATATATGATTGGATGGCTGTGATGAGATGATTTTATGGTTGCATGTGATTCTGATTACGAGATAAATGTAGTTCTAGTTACAATTATGAAATTGTGGCAGTAGCATTAAGGATTATGTATGATGAACAAGTTCGTTGTTATGTTTGTGACTCTCATTACTTAAAGGAGTAGCTACATAGTAGGTAGTTGCTATGGCTTGGGGCTATGAAGCCATCTTACTCATTATGAAAATTGCATGGGACCATTATACGGAAGTGGAACAAATTGTAATATATGGGTGTATGAGACATCTAGTAAATCTAATCATTTGCAAACAGTGTCTTTATGATTTATGATTTATGATTTTGTTAATCACCAAAGTGATCAAAATCAGAATGTTGTTTTGCATAAGGTAAACAATGTCTTTATGATTTATGATTTATGATTTTGTTAATCACCAAAGTGATCAAAATCAGAATGTTGTTTTGCATAAGCTATGTTTTTATGCACATGAGATTTATGATTTTGTTAATCACCAAAGTGGTCAAAATCAGAATAATCATTTAGTGCATAAGTGACATAATGATAGAAATTGCCAGTTATAATAATACCAATTAAGAACTGGCGTCACTAATGGTAGAACCTGAGAACTTACCCAAAGGAAAGTCTTGTTCTATAACTAGTTGACATGATGAGGTTTAATAGATATTTTGATTAAATAAATATTGATCATCCAAAGATGTCAGTTCTATTTAATTGAATATATTTATTACCTACTTATGTTTGGTATTTAATTATGTTAAGTATAAGATAGTATCTACCCAAAGGAGTGCTATATTATACTATTATGCCTACATCTGAATCGCGTTTGTTATGAGCTAACAGTTATTTCATTTTGCAGGAGTTTCCATGAATGCACATGCTTCATCTGTTACATTGTTCACTGGTGTTAATTTTTCTGAATGGAGTGAACAAGTCAATTTCCATTTAGGTGCTCAGGATCTTGACTTGGCACTCCTTGAGGATAAACCTGTTGCTCTTACAAAAGATAGTACCGAGGCAGAAAAATCATACCATAAAGTATGGGAACGCAGTAACAGATTGAGCCTTATGTTTATTAAGATGACTGTTGCTAACAACATCAAGTCAACAATTCCACAAACAGAAAGTGCTAAGGAATATATGCAGTCTGTGGAAGAGCGTTTTCGTTCAGCTGATAAGTCACTCGCTGGCACTCTTATGGCAGAACTCACGACCATGAAGTTTGATGGGTCGCGAACTATGCAAGAGCACATTATAGAGATGACTAATCTTGCAGCAAGGTTAAACTCCCTGGGACTTACAGTAGAGGATTCTTTTCTTGTCTAGTTCATCCTGAACTCGCTACCTTCTGAATATGGACCTTTTCAGATTAACTATAACACTATAAAGGATAAGTGGAATGTTAATGAATTGGCCAGTAGACTTGTTCAGGAAGAAGGACGTTTGAAAAATCAAGTGAATCACTCAGTAAGTTTTGTGAGTAATAAAGCTAGTAAAGAAAAGAAAGGAAAATCAAGTCATTTCAAGAAGAAAAAGGCACCTGCTAAGAATGGGCAGGATAAGGAAAAGAAGGAACTAAAGGATATTCAATGTCATTTCTGTAAAAAGAAAGGACATTATCAAAGTGACTGTCCGAAAAGGAAAGCTTGGTTCGAAAAGAGAGGGATTTCGTATGATCCAAACCATAAATCCAAATGGGAAACGGAATGAAATCTTCAATTGAAGGCATTGGGACTTATTGTCTAATTCTAGAAAATGGATATGTATTAGACTTATAGAAAGTGGATATGTATTAGACTTATACAGTACCTTTTATGTACCTTCATTATCTAGAAACCTTATTTCCGCAAGTAAATTGGATATTTCTGGTTTTAGATGTATGTTTGGATCTGGTTGTTTTGATTTATATAAGAATACTGATAATGTTGATTCTGGTATTCTAATTGATGGTTTATATAAATTGAAACTGAATGACACTTATGCGAATTCCTTGTTGAATAATGTTAGTGATCTAGAATTATGTGTGGATTGTATGCCAGCTTCTTGAAATAATAGAAACTGATAATGCAAGATTCATTGAGAATGGTGAAGTCAGTGGGAGTACTAGAAAAGAAATAGTAGAAATAAAGGAAACAAGGGTAAATGTTACATTGCCTAGAATAATTCCTCCATCTACTATTACTCCAAATGTTGTTCCAGCTGTTGTAGAACAACATGATGATAATGAACAACATATAAATGAAGAAGTACTTCCTGAAGGAAATGACTTACATAATACTGATATGCATGAACCACAACAAGTAGCATTAAGAAGACCTCAAAGAAATCGTAGGTCAGCTATTTCTGATGATTATGTGGTTTATATGCAAGAATCAGATTATGATATTGGAATCAATAAGGATCCAAAATTCATGCATTATGGTTGCAGAACTTTATTTCAGGACTTGCGGTTGTCGACACCATTAGCAAGCCGCTGAAAATTTATTGTGATAACTCTGCAGCAGTACTTTTCTCAAAGAACGACAAGTACTCTAAAGGTGCCAAACACATAGATCTGAAGTATCTTGTTGTGAAAGATGAGGTTTAGAAACAAAGAGTGTCAATCATGCACATCAGGACAGAACTTATGATTACAGACCCTTTGACGAAAGGGTTACAACCAAGACAATTTAAGAATGGGTCTTGGTTGTATTAATGATAATTGATGTGTGACATTCTGAGCTCTTTTATGTGTTTCTGATATACAATTATGTGTCTCTTGTTTTAATGTAGTAGTACGTACTTTATGTAATTTTAAACAAGAAAGAGTCTTATAAAGATATTATGTTTAATCATTATGATATAAGACATTATGTGGACCATTATGCTGTTTTATATAAATTATGAATATGAATTGATGGATTGCTGGTATTGTAGTATATGGAAGGGAATGCATTGAATTAATAGTGCACAACCGCCATAACTCTCAGCAATTTATCATAGTATGATGTTCAACGCTTAATATTATGAATAGTCGGGTCAAGTGGGAGAATTTTAGAAATTAATGGAAGTTTCTAAATCTTAATGTGACCCAACTAATTAAGTCATTCTATAATTAAAGCATTAAAGCGTTAAAAGCATTAAAGCATGCATTAAAGCGTTAAAGCGTTGAATTGGTATATGATGGACGTACCAGATTAAGAGTAAAATGAAATATATAAAGAATTGGGTCCTCTGTCTCCCCACAAGGGTTGTATTCTTCTCCATCAAGAAACACATAAGGAAGTGAGGGCAAGAGGAGAGAAACTGAATTCTGAAGACAGAAGACAGAAGATGGCAGCCATTACTTCTTCCGCTGTTAATCAAGGTATGTCATCTTAAACAAAGATCATATTAAGTTTGTCAGTGAAATATTTGGTATTGATAATCTTGGGCTGTTAATGGAAATTTTTACACATGTAACTATGGATGATGCACTTTATCACATTTAGATAGACAAAGCTGCAACGAAGCACAAGGAATTTGGCTTCCCTTAATTTTATTATGTTAAGTTTCATTGTGACAAAGCTTGAAGAAATTGGGTAGATGAACCATCTTTTTTTGTATTTCATGTTTGTATAACCAGATGGGACGAAAAAATTGGCCATGGAAAATGAAGCAGGAGGAAAGGGAAGAGGAGAAGCCTAATGTTACTTGCTCGTCTGGTCAGACTCATGAGGTGGGGCATTAATTTCTTATATATCAGAACTCATGTTATATAGATTTAATGCTCTGAATTTGATTTTTGATGTTCTATATTATTGGTGTAGCACGAAGTGCACTTGGAGGAAGAATTGGCAATAGAAAGAAAAGAAGATATGGTGAAGCAGCGTGAAAAACTATTGGAAGAGGCAGTTTCAGGTAACAATCCTCTACCCATTTACAGGCAAGGTTAGGATACACCTCAGGATTGTATATATCTTCAATTTCAATATGCGATCAGTGAGCTGAAGAAGCAAGCACGTTCCAGAGATTGTGTCAAAATGGTTAAGTCAATATCAAATTGGTTGACCTGGTTGTGTAATTTCTTCGATTGAGGTTCATTCTAGGTGATGATTTGTGGTTGTTTACTTGTGAGCTGAATATATATGTTTTCTGAGTTTTCTTCTCCACAATGTGTAACATGTTTCTGTCAGTGAGTATGTGTGAGTGTTTTTGAATATGATGGACCAAATTTTATTGCAGTGCCTATGGTAATGCTAGAACTTTGGTACAAGTTATTCAATTTAAGGCGGCTTTAATTATACCTGTTGTCTGAACATGTCTTTCATACACTCATTACTTGTTCTGTCTAGCAAATTGTTTACTAGAATATCTTGGATGCAATCTAACACTAAGATTTCATTTGAGATCTGCCCCTGATGTCAGATACATCACCTAATCTCCCATTTACTTTTGCCGTCACATACATCATTTCATATGCCAATCGATTGCTCACTTAACGTAAGTTTTCCGTTTTATAGCGATCATTAAATACTGGCCTCCTGCAATAAATGCTCCTCATATTGGATTATATCCCCTCCGATCTGATCTTCGATATTGGATTATATCCCCTCCAATCTAATCTTCAATTATTTCAGCTCCATTCCAAATCAATCCATATACGTACTTACTTCTGCACGTGTCAGCAGTTTACCCCACATTCAAGTCTTGTGATCTTGCATGGCTTTCCTTATTTGGTTGTACAGTAAAATATTCTCAAAAACCCAGTTCCATTCACACTTAAAACCAGCTTGCAAACACATTGAACTCTTTTATAAATTGGCAAAAGCAATGCCTAATTTCTCGCTTACAAAAGAAAACTACCTTCTGCACCTAGATATTGACATACATCTCTCTGCTTCACATTACATAGAATCCATTAGCATAAGCCAACTTGCTCAACTCGCGGCATTGTTTCTCTTAGCACTTGTTCTCATGACTCTTCCGATTATTGACATAGTAAAAGTAGAAACACAAAGAAAAAAGAAACCAAGAAAACAATAACATCTTGAACGAGGAGCATATGATTATGGAGTATGTTTGAGTTGTATAGTCAAAATTCTGAATCTCACGCCTATTTTTTCATTACTTTACGCGTTGTCTTAATTCCCCGCTTCCTTGTCTGTTACAGGTCTACGACAGATGCTTCAAATATGCATTTGGATCTGCCATGGTGCTGAAACTCTCATTTTTATGCTTTTATCGTCTCTGCTGGCATGTCGATGATTACAAAACTAGCATATCAAGTTGACAAAGGAGAAGCACTACAAACTGCCCTGATTGCAAATAACAACGTTCCTTGAATCTAAAGAATCTAACCAGTGTTCCAGTTTCAGTCTGCTTCATAGGCATAATGTCGTGCTTGTCTTGTATTCTTCACATGTTACAGTCTGTCATAAGAAATGCTTATTTTAACTTGATGATATGCATTTGGATCTGCCATGGTGCTGAAACTCTCATTTTTATGCTTTTATCGTCTTTGCTGGGATGTCGATGGTTATAAAACAAGCATATCAAGCTGACAAAGGAGAGGCACTGCAAACTGCCCTGATTAGAAATAACAACGCTCCTTGAATCTAAAGAATCAGTGTATCATTGATGCCAGTATTCTAGTTTCATTTTTTCTATATATATGAAAACTTTCTGAAAAAAGTATCAATCTGCTTTATAGGAATAATCTGCTTCATAGGCATAATGTCGTGCTTGTCTTGTACTCTTCACATGTTACAATCTATCATAAGAAATGATTATTTTAACTTGATGCTATGCATTTGGATCTGCCATGGTGCTGAAACTCTCATTTTTATGCTTTTATCGTCTCTGCTAGGATGCCAATGATTACGAAACTAGCATATCAAGCTCACAAAGGAGAGGCACTGCAGACTGCCCTGATTAGAAATAACATCGCTCGTTGAATCTAAAGAATCAGTGTATCATTGATGCCACATCAAATAGGACCTACTTGGCTATGCCCTTAAGGCTACTCCTGGCTGTGATCGACTTGCTATGACTTTTAGCTATCGGCAATGACAACTGGCACTAACTAGCTGCAAAGACTAGAGGTTCTATGACTAGAAGTGATTCTATGACTAGAGCTTCTAGACTAAGCAGAGGTTCTAGTAAAGACTGTGAGTGTGGTGCATGACTGTGTACTTGAGTTGTTCGATCCCTACCGTAAGTAAGCAAGAGCAGTAGGCAGATGCAAGCATTAAGTTGCCAAGGTAAAACAGGAGCTGTGTTTCCTCGGTCCCTCTAAAAACAGCAAATGCAAGGCATAAGAAATGCTTATTTTAACTTGATGCAGGGACTTGCTGCCTCACAGCTCACCTTGTTATAAATAGTAAATACCTTTAACTACTACTTGACTTATTTCTCTTTTAAGTTTTTCTTTTTCTTACAAATATGTTTCAAATTCGGGTTTTCCAATGCCACCATGCTCCTATGTCCCTAATGACTATACTATTCCTGAGCCTGTTTCTGAGGCGGAGTCACTTGCTGTCACAACTTTCAGTGATGGGAGTGAGAAAATCTACCCCATAGCTGGTACAAAATATCTCTATTTTCACCTCACCTATGCCTATCGATTGGTTTAATAGTATGGTCGAGAAACCTCCGATTCAGGGCTCTCAACTTTCAACTCGCACTCTGCCAAAATGAGATTGCTCCACCGAGTATAGATTGATATATTGGTTCCCACACCACTTTATTTAGATTTGCTTTTCTTGGTAATCGGGTCATATTGGATTATAAGCTTCTAAGCGTATTTTTATTTTTCCTACAACAATTGGTTACGGTTATTTCCTAGTTACTCATTACTTTTTACTTAGGGGATATATTAATGTGTAAATAAATGTTGGAAGGTTAGTAGAGATTAAAGTTGAAGTCTATATTTGTTTTTTATTGGTAGAAGATTTTCAAATAATTTATTTTATTGGTAAATTTATGCTTTATTGTTTATTTATAGGTTAATTTCCTAATCACACATAGTAAATTAGTTTGGGGAGTTTATGTTTTTTTAATTTTAGAGTACAATGCATTTAAAAATTAAAGATTTACGTTTTTAATGATTTACTTTTTATGTGGTGAATTAAAGTAAACAATTATGATGATACCTCTTTATTAAAAAAAGTAATCAAATAAATATAATGTTTTATTAATGAATGATTTTTTTTTGTCAATTTAGATAGATTTAAGAATTAAAGATTTAAGTTCTTAATGATTTAATTTTATGTGGGGAATTAAAGCAAACAATTATGATGATACCTCTTTATGCAAAAAGGTAATCAAATAAATATAATAATTCTCATGTTTAATTAACTAATGAATTTTTTTTTTTTGTCAATTTCCATAGATATTTCTAAGCTTAAAAAATTGGTATTGACATATATAATCCAACTTGTTGTGTTCGTGTTAAATCCACTATCCAACTAATAGTGAATATATGTATCTATCCACAATTTTATTATTTAAATTAGCTTTTAGTTAGTTAAGGAAAAATATTGTATTATCTTACTTTATAATTTTGTTGTTACAAAATATAATTTTATAAAACTACTTATTAATATATTTAAAAAATAAAGTTTAACATTTTTTATTACTATGTTATTTTATTAATTTTGAATATTTTACAATTCAACCATCCATTAATTGTAACTAAAATTTCTCATTGCAAATTAAAAAATTATAATATGTAATGTATTTTTTTAATATATATATATATATATATATATATATATTACAGATTTTATATATTATATTATCACTTTTAATTAAATTAAATAATTCAATTTTATATTTTATTTATTAATTTTAATTAAAATAAGTATTTATAAGGTAATACAATGTTTTTTATATTTAATTATTTATTTTTTATTTAAAACACACACATATATATATATTATTTTGTATAAACATATAATTTATAACCTATATCAGTCACCATTTGCATATATTTTTTATCAACTCATATACTTATTCAATGAGCATACATTATAAGCATCCAACATGTATGCACTATTTAAGTGGAAATTAGTGTATAATAATTTATATATTTATTTTTAAAAAGCTAAAATGTATCCATAGATAGTCATTACTAGCTAGGCGTATGTTACAAAACCAATAGCATAAGTTCAAAATTTTACAAATGAGTATTCTATAGTCTACCAAATTGTCTCTCAAAATGGAAGTAAGACTAGAAAATAAAATAAAACATGAGTTGATAGAAATGACAAACAATGCATTATGACCACTCTTCTTGAAAGATCTGGCTCGCTTGATCATCATTTAGTTAGGGAGTCCACCGAAGTTGGTGGTTGGAGCCTACTATTATTGTTCGCAGAGGAGAAGTAAAAGTTTTCCAATTTCTTGGCTAGAATCAAGACCTCCTTGTTAAATCTATCCACCTTGTCCATTAATTTTTCCATGTAGATGGTCGTTTCCTATTGAGAGTATGCTCTTTCAATAAGAACTCTTCCCTTAAGTGTTTTATTATGTTAGTAAAGATTAATGGCTTCCATGTAAGAGGAGGTGCATGCTTTGGTAGAGTTGTTTGTGTCAGGTGTCCATTCATTGGTTTCACAATCCACTTTCCTATCTGTAATAAAACTTCCGGCTTCTCAAACTTGTTTTTCCACATCACAGATTACACTTTGGACTACTTCAGGGATAATTTCTCTATATTGGGTCATAGTAGCTCGAACTATTGATTAGGATTTGGTTTGGCTAAGAGAGGGGAGTAAGGTCAGGATCAAGGAAGGGGCCAAGTTATTCTCTTCTGCCTCCATGGTGAGCAGAGGAGAGAAAGCCTCTTGCCATGACTCAAGGACACCTAGGAGAGGATGAATTGAGTTTACTGTCCTAGGGAGGGAAGGGGAAATCAAATGCAGAGTTTAGATAGGGAAGAGATGAAAAGGAGAGATAGTAGGAACTCCAACAAGGGGCATAAGGAAGGTTGCTAGGAGGCTAGCAAAGGATAACCCAACTTAACAATGAGCAAGTTAATTTCAACAAAGAGAAACATTAGAGTTAGGGAGTGAAATGGAGGCTAAAAAAGATCAAATTGAAGTCATCAAAAACAACTCCTAGATGTAGAAGTTCCAAAAAGGGGATAAATATCCAAAATATGGTTAATCTGCAACTCTCGTAGAACATTAATAGAAAAATTTCTATAACAAAATGGTTGTGCAGAACAAAAAATTAAACTGCAAGAAACTTGAGACTCTGATAATTTTGCAACAAACTAGAGGTAGTACACCCTAGACTGAGTAGTTTCCAGGTTCAAACTATCATCAATCCTGCATGAAATGACAGTTCTATTATAGGATTATTTTTTAATTTCCTTCTTTCCAAACCTATAATATGTGAAAATAGTAGGGCTATAAAGGCTAGGAGTTCCCACGAGAAACAGTTGCACGAAACTTCAATCATATATAACATGAGCTTCAACCCTCCCTCTATCTCGATTACTCCATCATGTGTTATGATATGTTATTTTTTGTATTGTTAATCACCATAATTACTACTCGAGTGCTCTTGCATTTAGAATTCAAAGAAAATTTCGCTTCACTGGACTCCCACACAATGAAGGCTATCATTGCAACACCCTCCCATGAACTAACCAAATTACTAGACAAGCATATTTATATGCTAGGACATGCAAAGCACCATTTGATGGGCAACCTACCATTAATATTAAATAGATGGTCATCACATTAATTTGAGGAGGTCGCCTCTCCATATTTGCACCCACGTTGGGGATATTTGTCCATTTTTGTAATTTCTTTGCATATGGTTCTTAATGCAGTAAGAAGAGGATGGAGCCAATTTTTTTTAGTGTATTTGCTTTGTATTATAGACCTTTGTTAGCTAGTTTATAACCTATTTCCAGTTCTTCGTATATGTGATAGTACAAGGGCTACTATTACTTTTAAGACTTTGATTCTTGTTAATCTTACTATTAGTCTCCATCTATTAGAGACCTTGTGGGGTTGTATCCATTTTGTGGTTTTTTTTATCATTAGGACAATAGTTCTAGAATCCCTTTAGGTTATCAATTTCTGATAATTAAGATGCTTGGATATTATTAGGCCTTGCTCCAGGGATGAGAGCTCCACCACATTATTAATTTCATTTCCTAGATTTCCCATATAAATGCGAGTGATTTGTCCATGATAATCTATAAATACCCCTACAAAAATAGCAAGGGAAGGATTACCCATAGAGGCCCTATCAAAGTTTAACTTTAAGAAGCCAACAAAAGGTGGTTATTATTTATTAGGACTTCAGGGAATGGGCTAGGGTTGTGGAGCTTGAAAATTTGTAAAGGATTGGTTGAGCCCCAAAAGTGTGAGAACATGTGATTCCTTGGAATTACATTCCCAATCTTATGTAGACCAAGACATTATGAGGATTGTTTTCCTTACCCTTCCCATTATGGAGTTGTAATAGTGTCCAAATTTAATGACTAATATTTGAAGATTATTCCCTTCCTTTCTTCCATATTTCCCATATTATCAATCTCAGGATATTTTTCCATGTTTTTTCACTATAGCACTCGTAAAAGTTCCAAAATTCTATACATCAAGTGATGAATGAATATTGGACCCACTCTAATTTGGTTGTCTTAAAATTATGGCTAAGTGATACCATATTTCTAATGAAAATCTATAATTTTTAAGTAGAAACTTGGTCATTTCTATGGTTTTCCAGTAGATGCTACATCTAACTAGACCTTGAAAACCCCTTTTTGGAGATTTTCCTAAGTTAAGATTTTTTTTTGCTTGAGAAGCTAGAGGAAGAGGATCACCTTTGACTAGATTTTAGAGTCCCATAGCATTTTCCATTTACTTTTGTTTGAGTTTCCCTTTATGCCAGCTATTAATCTATAAGCCTCCTTTAAGCTAAAATATCCTTTAGCCCACTACCTCTACTGAAGGATATCTTTCCTACATTGGATTTTAATTCTTCCTCTTTCCATTTCATTTATGATAACTTTCAGTGTTTCTAAGCTTATGTTCACTGGCCAATGCATGCACTTCTTCCACTACTTCTATTGTTGTGGAGATTGAGGTTACACCCAATACTATTGGACCAATATTATACCTTACGATATCAAACAAATTTTTGGCTCATTCAACTCTCTTTTTTCTAATTTGGGCCCATTTCCGCTAGGAACACTCCCAAAAGAGGGCTAAATTTATGTTCTAATTTCTACGTTGAATTCCAGAGAAGAAATACATTAGCTCCACCCCTAACCCCCATCCAAATTAGTAGACTATCATCTCTTCCTGGCATGCATTTTCCCTTACATACATTACTCCGTAAAGCTCTTGGGTTTTTATGCCACCACATCAAGTTTTTGCTCCTAGTGATTAACTAAGGATTTTAGGGTCTCTCAGTCCCAAGCTCCCTAGGTGGTTAGGATAGTATAATTATTCCTAGATGATAAGGGCCTATTTTTGTTGTTGTTTAGCTCCCCGTAAAAGGGATATCTCTCTATGTTTTTTTTCTAGAATTATGGCTTTAGGGGTTGCGAGGGTTGAGAATATGTATATTGGCATTCTTTGTAAAACTAATTTAAGAAAGGTAATTCTAATAGCTAGGTTGAGTGATACTGAAGATCATTGGTATATCTCAAAATGTCGCCATCTCAATGACATCGAAACCAAAAGGAACATGCTAGATTATGACAATAGAAAAATAGACCCCGAAAAATGAAAAAAAATACCCCAGACGAATCTTTTTTCGCTAGAAATATTACACATCATATTTATTCTACATTTATAAAATATTTATACAACCAAATTTTTAATTTTTTAAAGTTTACTAAATTATAATAAATATTTTATAAATGGGCAATTAAATATTTAGGAAAAATAAATTTAAAATAGTAAAATAGTAAATATTTAATATATATCTTTTTCAATCAAAGCTTAACCTTTAAGATATATGTGAATTATGATTGACATGTATAAATTACAGATTTTATGTTTATAGAATGTTAAAATATAATAAGATTTTATATTTTATTAAAATGAAAATGAAAAAAATTATTATAAAATTTGTATATCAATTTATGCTAAAGGAATCCACAAGTAAGTCCGAGGATTTGAACAGTACACCTCCTCACACATAATACATTGTTACACAACCATTTCCTATTGAGATGCCTTGAGGGCTATATCATATATTTTTTTAATTTAATTAAAATATAAAAAGATTTAATATTATTTTATAATCATTTATTGCAATTAAAATTGATTAAAAATATTTAAAATTGAATTCTATGAATATATATACTTTAAAATAAAATTAAGGCATTACACATTATAATTTTTTAATTTATCATTATTACTAATAGTATTGTTTTTTTTAATAATATGTTAATGTGTAAGATATGTAAAATTAATAATAATAATAATAATAAACTATTGATTTTAAATATATTGATTAATAATTCTACAAAATTATATTTTTTTACGAAAACCTTGCAGACCATCCTGATGCAATATTTTTTTTTTAATTAAAAAAACTTTAATTTAATTAATAAATCATCTATCAAGATATTCCTATGGCTAGTTGAAAGATGTATTAGACAAAGGCAAACTAGGTTGAGTTATATGTGCTAATTCTGTGCCAAATACTGAAACTTCAAATATATTGATGTAAACTAGAAAAATGATTTTTTCTAATTAATTAATTTAATTAAGAAAATCATTCACCATGGTATTTCCAAGGCTTATTGAATAGTGGATCACATATGGGCAAAATAGCTTGAGTTATATCTGTGAATCTCATCCCAAATTTTGTGGCTTCAAATATATTGATCTAAACTCGAAAAACGACTTTTCTAATAATCATTTGGTCACTCTCTCACTTAGCTCCGAGTCACTTTCTCGTAGGTATTAAAGTTATCATGGATGTATGATTTAAATGACATAGAACAAATATTTATTTTATAAATGTATACTTTTTCAAATTCAAAAGTGATTTAAAATGATCATAAATTGAATATTAATGTAGAATTGATTAACCATTAATTATTTAAATGATAAATGAAAGCACGGAAATCGAGGTATATTGCTTGACCAGAACACTTTATGATAGCTAATTAAACATGAAATCGATGCATAAAAGAAGTGAAAATAGTAAAAACACAGTTATACCAGACAAGAAAAAGATGACGAAGCTTGCCCCTGATGGATTATGTCTCCGGGTTCGCTTTCAAGATGGGTGACTGTTTTTATTAGGAATGAGAGGAAAGGATTTGATTACATAGTGATTTAATAAGAGTGAACATGCACACAGGAAATTCTGACCTTTGCCATCAGATAGCCCTTTGAACTAGCTCTCCAACACCACTTACGGTTTCTAAATCTGACCTAGATGCTCCCAAAACATTGAAAACAAAATCACCTATGTCCTCCAGAATCTGCATACAAAAGTCAAAAACCACTCTCATGGGTCAATGAAGAGAAATTCTACCTTTATACGCCTGAAGATGCATAAAACCATCTTTGAATATATTTGAGGTGAATTTGGTTATGTTTGGGATATGATTTGAGCTCGGTCTAGTAGTTGTTTGCGACGTAGGGTAAGTTGCTTGGTCCTCGAATTAATTTAGTACCAAAAATTACAACAAAACCCACTTGAAACATTATATTAGCCTAAAAGCTGTTAGTCGTTAGCTAACTGGGTGGAGGATTGGTGACAGCACATGTGATTGTTGTCGACCCCGACAATTTTGGGTCCCGGCGGTTCAGATGACTGTTTGTCGAAAGGGTCACGATTAGCAGTTACCCTAGCCCATTCACATTTCACAGTTATCCCTGACTGTAACTGCCAACCCACTGCACGGTTCTGATAATCTTACGGTGAATTCTAACCCCTGCTCACATGTTACACTGCCATGGTAACTGCTGCGGTTACTACTAACCTCCGTCGGTTGACTCCACACATTCACATATCAGCAGTATGGTGGAAACTCCGACGCGGTCAAGGTTGTGGTTAGGGCCTAAATTTTGGCTAACTCTGACCAATTCCACCGTTCACATGTCCCCACTATGGTTAGGCTGCCCACACGGTTAAGCTGTTGTGGTTTAGGACTATGTATTATAATGATACATTTGTTTTTTTAATGTTTAAACATTAGGCCGAGAGCTTTATATCATAGGTTTAGGACTTTTAGGGTTAGCTTTTTAACAATGCTTTGAATGCATTAATTGTTGTTTTATACAATGAATAATAATGTATTTGACATAGATTTGGGATTTGAAATAGTTTCATGGTTAGGACTTAGGATTAGGGTTTAGCTTTACATACATAGATTAGGGTTTAGTGTTAAAAACCCATATGCAAACTATTATTACAATGTGATGTTTACGATATTCATCACATGGTGACAATAAACCCATGCCTATCGTCGACAAATGACGATATTGATCCTCTGCCACGACGACACCCATGTCGACACTAATTCTACTTGTCGAGCGATAAAAACACATGCCGTCAACCATCCCTGGCGGAACGATCGATGAACTCAAGTCGATAGCTAGGTGCAAACCAATATCAACTGAACACAATGAAAATCATATTACCTAAACAACCAACATTATCGAATTGTCGACGCTGAACTAAAGCGACGATGACACTGAACACCGATGAAGACACTTGAACACCTATGGAATTTGAATCAGCAGATCCTCTTGGATCATTCCTCTCCAATTGGAAGCTTTTGGACTAGAAAAGTTTGACTAAACAATTAGTCGATGAGGGTAGAACTTCCTCTATTTCCACCTTGAGCTGACGATGTACCAATACATTCAATCAATCTCCTACAAGTGATGAGCCTGATGATGTTGACCATGGCACCTTTTGATTCAGTGGCCTGTTTCTTCCATCCGCAATATGGACAACTTTTGATTATGGGAAAACAACATATTATCAACATGGTAATTGAATTCTTTCCATGAAGAATCATGAGTTAGTGATTTGAAAACATCTTTGAAATCAGTATTTGTAGAACTTTATTCAATACATCTGATGGGTATTAACAATCTACTTTCTGGAATAACTGAAATATTCAAAGTCTCCTTTGATTTTGACTTCATATCAATTACCTGACTTGATTTACTTTCTTGTTGACTCATTACTAAGTGAACTTGTTGGATAGAACTCATCCTTCTGTGATGTAAAGACTGCTGCAACCTAGTTTGACTTTGAAAGTATCTATGTAATTGTTGATTTACTTGAATCACTATTTATTCATCTCTTAACTGATATCCCCATTGACTAACACTTTCACTTAATGCATTAGTTTTCAAATCATGATAACGAAACTTTAGATCTGCTTTCAAAAATGCTTTTTCATGAAAACCTATAGACTTCCTCTCCACTTGAATAGAGGCTTCATTACTTTTTAAAGCATGAAATGACGATGCAATAACAAAGAAATGTAAAAATGATTTTCCCAATACTAACTTACACCCCTGAAACTGAAAATAGTCATACCATCTGAAACAAGTCTCTAATTAGACTCACATGTACCATTTCCTGCAATACACAACTAATGATTATAGTTTCTAGAATTCAGTTGAATAAATGAATTGTGATTCATTCTATCTTTAAGAAGATGTTCATAGGAAATTAAAGGTATCTCATGTTTCTTATCCTATTTATGAATAAGATTTCTTGGAAAATAATTAACCACCTTGATCAATTGATCTATAAACTGAATCTTGCATTCCGAACAATCATCCTTATGTTGTTCCTTAATAAACATGAGTACATATTCCTTGAACTTATTAACTGCTTAACCTGATTTGTAACCATTAAATCCAAGTTTGATTTGACTTTATGTGCCCTAACAATAAATTCAACCCTTCTTTCTTTAGGTGATATTTATTTTCTCTTCTGTAAAACAATGCATCTCTATCATAAAGATAAGGATTTCCTAAGGCAACTCCACATATGTCTACTGGGACCACATGTAACTCCACTTCATCAATGTACATAGATGTAATTGCAAATTTTAACTGACACTACTTTGTGACATGTATCTGACTTGATTTATTAATTCAGCCTAATGGGTATGGTCTTGGATGATACTGTGTCTCCAATCCCAATTGATTAACAATATCTTCGGATATTAATTTTTCTTGTGATCCACTGTCAAACATTGTGTCAATCTTTGTATGCTTAGAGGTTATCCTTCTGTGGAAGAGTTCAACTCTTTTATCCTCATGTGAAGGACTTATGTTTGAAGAAGATACATGAGTTTTCGAACTTGAACCTATCGTAACCATGGTGGTTATCCCCATTTCATCTCCTGAATCTGAACCTAGATCCTACTGGACTGTTGCAATGGCCTTCATTTCATCCTTCGCCTTAAAGAACTTTTTGGGCTTAAGTTCTAGATGAGGTTTCCTGCACTTCGATTCATTGTGACCGATTCTCTAGCAATGATAACAAGTAGGCCTTTCCTTTTGAGTGATCGCTGATTTCTTTCTCTTCGAAATGTTCTTCCCCTTATTGTCACTGGAATCTTTGGTTTCCAACTCTTTGGACGACTGAGATGAAAACTTCAATGGTCTACCACCTGATTCAATATGTATGGCGTGAACACACACCTCCAAAATCATTAGGATTAAACATTAATAAAGTATGTTGTAAATATGAATGTAAACTGCCGATGTATTTTAACAAAGTTTTATGTGTATCCAATCAAATACTAAGTTCCAATGCTTTCTTTCTGAACTCATGAGTAATATCCTAAACAATTTTCCCTTTACCTTGCCTTAGATGTTGTCAATCAATAACATATTGTTGCATGTATCCTAAAGGATAGAACTATTTCCTAAGAGCTTTTAAAAACTTAGACCACGATGAGATGATTTCTTCTTTACGCTTTAAATCTATCTGAGTTTTACTTTCCGAATAGATTAAATTTTTTCCCTACATTCTAAGTGTAGCTAACTGAATATTAGTTTTATCGCTAGAAATTTTCTGAATGCGATAATACACTTCTAACCGCTTTATCCAGTTATCTAGCCTTTCAAGATTCATTTCATCATGATAAACAGGTAACTCAAATTTAACATCAAGTTTCAAAAGAGAAGTTTTCTTAGCTTTCTTTTCTGTTTCATATTCTGCACTGGAAGAATAAGAAGAAGAAGAGGATGATGGAGATGATGGAGGTGAAGGTGGTTTATCAACATTTCCTTTACCTTTGTCCTTCTTCGATGTCTTCGATGTCTTGTCTTCATACAATTATCCCAACATCTATTGCATGCTTAAGAATGCCTACCGAAACCGTTCTTCACTCATCTTAGTTTTACTGTTTTCACCCGCATCAGGTCTTGACATGGTCGATTTCTAAACGACTCATCGCTTTCCAATCTCTGGATTGATCTACTCAAGGATTCCTTCTCCTTATTGCGACTTTGACCTAGTTAACATTCAATGGCACATTCTACAAACACAACCTTCTCTGATACCAAATTATATGATCTTAAATGATCATAAACTAAATATTGATGTAGAATTGATTAACCATTAGTGATTTGAATGATAATTGAAAGCATCAAAATCGAGGCAAACTGCTTGAGTAGAACACTTTAATACAATTCATTAAACATGAAATCAATGCATAACAGAAGTGAAAATAGTAAAAATACAGTTATACCAGTCAGAAAATTGATGACGGAGTTCGTCCCTGATTGACTACATCTCCGGGTTCGCTTTCAAGATGGGCGACCATTTTTATTAGGAATGAGAAGAAATGAGTCAATTACATAGTGACTTAGTTAGACTGAACTTGCACATAGGAAATTCAAACCTCCGTCATTAGATAATACTCTAAACCAGATTTCCAATGCCGCTTACGGTTTCTAAATCCGACCCTGGATGCTCCAGAAAAACTGAAAACAAAATCGCCTATGTCCTCTAGAATCTGCACACAGAAGTCAAAAACCACTCTCCTTTATCAATGAAGAGAAATTCTACCTTTATAGGCCTGAAGATGCATAAAACCACCTCTGAATTTATTTGAGGTCAATTTGGTTAGGTTTCGGATATGATTTGAGCTTGGTCTAGTAGTTGTTTGCCACGTAGAGTAAGTTGTTTGGTCCTCTAATTAATTTAATACCAAAAATCGCAACAAAACCCACCTGAAACCTTATATTAGCCCAAAACTCATTAGCCATTAGCTAACGGGGTGGAGGATTGGTGATAACACATGTGATTGTTGTTGACCCCAATAGTTTCGGGTCCCAACGGTTCCGCTGACAGTTTGTCGAAACGATGACGGTTGGTGGTTACCTTGGCCCATTCACATTTCACAGTTATCCATGACAGTAATTTCCCACCCACTACATGGCTCCGATAATTTTACGATGAACTCTAAACCGCATCACATGTTACACTGCCATGGTAACTGCTGTTGTTACTGCTAACCTTTACCGATTGACTCCACACGTTCACATGTCAGAGTTGTGGTGGAAACTCCGACGCGCTCAAGGCTGCAATTAGGGCCTAAGTATTGGCTAACTCTGACCAATGCCACCGTTCACATTTCCCCGCTGCAGTCAAGATGCCTGCATGGTTAGGCTCTAGTGGTTTAGGACTGTGTATTGTATTTATAATGTTTTTTTAATCTTTAAACATTAGACCGAGAGCTTTATAAGTTAAATTTATGACATTTAGGGTTAGATTTTTAACAATGCTTTGAATGCATTGATTGGTATTTTATATGATGAATAATAATGCATTTGACATAGATTTGGGAATTGAAATAACTTCATGGTTAGGACTTAGGTCTAGGGTTTAGGTTAGATACATAGATTAGGGTTTACATGTAGTTTTAGAAACGCATATGAAAATGATTGTCACAATGTGATGTTTGTGATATTCAACACATGATGACAATAAACCTATGCCTATCATCAACAAATGATGATATTGATCCTCTGTCGTGACAACACCCATGTCGACACTAATTCTACTTGTCGAATGATAAAAACACATGTCGTCGACCACCCGTGGCGAAACTGTCGATGAACTCAAGTCGACAGTTAGGTGCAAACCCATATCAACTGAACACCATGAACAACATATTACTTGAACAACCAACATTGTCGAACTGTCGATTCTAAACTGAAGCAATGACAACACTAAACACTGATGACGACACTTGAACACCTATGCAATTTGAATGAATGGAACCTCATGGATCATTGCTCTCCACTTGAAAGCTTTTGGACCAGAAAAGTTTGGCTAAACAGTTAATCGATGAGGATATAACTCCCTCTCTTTCCACCTTGGCCTGACGATGTACGAATACATTCGATCAATCACCTACAAGTGATGACCCTGATGATGCTGACGACGGCACTTTTTGATTCAATGACCTGTTTTTTAAATTTGAATTATGAACAACTTGCGACGATAGGAAAACAACCTGTTACCAACATGGCAATTGAATTCTTTCCACAAAGATGCGTGAGTTAGTGATTTGAAAACATCTTTGAAATCAGTATTTGTAGAACTTTGTTAATATATCTGATGGGTATTAACAACCTACTTTCCGAAATAACTGAAATATTCAAAGACTCCTTTTATTTTGACTTCATATCAATTACTTGACTTGATTTACTTTCTTGTTGACTGATTACTAAGTGAAGTTGTTGCATAGAACTCATCCAGCTGTGATGTAAAGACTGTTGCAACCTAGTTGGACTTTGAAAGTATCTAAGTAATTGTTGATTTACTTGAATCACTATTTCTTCGTCTCTTAACTGATATTTCCATTGACTAACACTTTCACTTAATGAATTAGTTTTCAAATAATGATAAGGAAACTTTAGATCTACTTTCGAAAATGCTTTGTCATGAAAACTTATAGACTTCCTCTCCACTTGAAAAGTGGCTTCATTACTTTTTAAAGCACGAAATGACGATGCAATACCAAAGAAATGTAACATTGATTTTCCCCAATACTAACCTGCACCCCTAAAACTGGAAATAAATATACCATCTAAAACAAGTCTCTGATTAGACTAACATGTACCATTTCCTGCAATACACTGCTGATGATGATAGTTTCTAGAATTTAGTTAAATGAATGAATTGTGATTCATTCTGTCTTTAAGAATATGTTCATAGGACACTAAATGTATCTCATGTTGCGTAGCCTATTTATGAATAAGATTTCTTGGAAAAGAATTAACCACCTTGACCAATTGATCTATAAACTGAATCTTGCATTCAGAACAATCATCCTTATGTTGTTCCTTAATAAACACGAGTACATATTTACTTAAACTTATTAACTCCTTAACATGATTTGTAACCATTAAATCCAAGTTTGATTTGACTTTTTTTTCCCTAACAATAAATTCAACCTCTTCTTTCTTTAGGTGATATTTATTTTCTCTTCTATAAAACATTGCATCCCTATCATAAAGATAAGTATTGCCTAAGACAACTCCACATATGTCTAATTAGACCACATCTAACTCCACTTCATGAATGTACTTAGATGTAATTGCAAATTTTAACCAACACTAATTTGTGACATGTATCTGAGTTGATTTATTAATCTAACCTAATGGGTATGGTCTTGGATGATTATGTGTCTCCAATCCTAATTGATTAACAATATGTTCATATATTAAATTTGCTTGCGATCTACTGTCAAACATTGTGTCAATCTTTGTATGCTCAAAAGTTATCCTTATGTGGAAGAGTTCAACTCTTTTATCCTCATGTGAAGGATCTATGTTTGAAGAAGATACATTAGTTTTCGAAATTGCACCAGTGTCAGAAATTTCACCTGTCATAACCATGACGATTATCCTCCTTACATCACATGAATCTGAACCTAGATCTTGTTGGACTGCTGCAAAGCCTTGTTTTCATCCTTCGCCTTAAGGAACTTTTTGAGGTTAAGTTCTAGTTGAGGTTTCTAGCACTTCGATTCATCATGACCGAATATATGGCAATGAGAACAAGTAGGCCTTTCCTTCTGAACAATCATTGATTTCTTTCTCCTCAAAATGTTCTTCCCCTTATTGTGACTAGAATATCTGGTTTCCAACTCTTTGGATGACTGAGATGAAAATTTGAATGGTTTACCACCTGATTCAATATGTATGGCCTGAACACACACCTCATCAAAATAATTAAGATTAAACATCAATAAAGTATGCTGCAAATATGAATGTAAACTGCCGATGTATTTTAACAAAGTTTCATGTGTATCCAATCAAATACCAAGTGCCAATGCTTTCTTTCTGAACTCCTGAGTAAACTCTTGAATAGTTTTCCCTTTACCTTGCCTCAGATGCTTCCAATCAATAACAACTTGATACATGTATCCTAAAGGATGTAATTGTTTCCTAAGAGCTTTTAAAAACTTCCTTTACGCTTTACGTCTATCTAAGTTTTACTTTCCAACCAGATTAAAGTTGTTCCCCCCATTCTAAGTGTAGCTAACTGAGTTTTAGTTTTATCGCTAGAAATGTTCTAAATGCGTTAATACACTTCTAACTGCTTTATCCAATTATCTAGATTTTCAGGATTCATTTCGCCTTCATAAACAGGTAACTCAAATTTAACATCAAGTTTCAAAAGATATGTTTTATTAGGTTTCTTTTCTATTTCAGATTCTGCACTGGAAGAAGAAGAAGAAAAAGAGGATGATGGAGACGATGGAGGTGAAGGTGGTTTATCAACCGTGCCTTTACCTTTGTCCTTCTTCGATGTCTTTGAAGAAGAAGCATCTCTCGCGTTCTTGTCTTCGTACAATTCTCCAAACATTTGTTGTATGGTTAAGAATGCCTACTGAAGCTATTCCTCACTCATCTTAGTTTCAATGTTTTCACCTGCATCAGGTCGTGACATGGTTGATTTCTGAACGACTCGTCGCTTTCCAATCTTTGGATTGATCTGCTCAAGGATTCCTTCTTCTTGATGCGACTTTGACCTGGTTAACATTCAATGGCACATTCTACAAATGCAGCCTGCTCTAATACCAAATTATATGATCTGAAATGATCATAAACTAAATACTGATGTAGAATTAATTAATGATTATTGATTTGAATGATAACTGAAACCACGGATAATCGAGGTAAACTGCTTGAGCAGAACACTTTACCACAACTGATTAAACATGAAATCGATGCATAACAGAAGTGAAAATAGTAAAAACACAGTTATACCAGACAACAGATTGATGATGGAGTTTGTCCCTAAATGACTACGTCTCTATGTCCGCTTTCAATATGGGCAACCATTTTTATTAGGAATGAGAAGAAAGGAGTGGATTACACGGTGATCTAGCTAGATTGAACTTGCACAAAGGAAATTTTTACCTCTACCATTAGATAGCCCTCTGAACCAACTTTCCAATGCCACTTATGGTTTCTAAATCCGACCTTGGATGCTCCCGAAACACTAAAAACAAAATCGCCTATGTCCTCTAGAATTTGCATACAAAAGTGAAAAACCACTCTCCATGATCAATGAAGAGAAATTTTGCCTTTATAGGCCTGAAGATGGATAAAACCACCTCTGACTGTATTTGAGGTGAATTTTGTTAGGCTTAGGATATGATTTGAGCTTAGTCTAGTTGTTGTTTGCTACGTAGGGTAAGTTGCTTGCTCCTCGAATTAATTTAATACCAAAAATCACAACAAAACCCACTTGAAACCTTATATTAGCATGAAAGCCATTAGCTGTTAGCTAACTGGGTGGAGGATTGGTGATAGCACATGTGATTGTTGTTGACCCTAACGGTTTAGTGTCCGAGCGGTTCCGCTGATAGTTTGCCGAAACAGTTACGGTTGGCGGTTACCCTGGCCCGTTCACATTTCACAGTTATCCTTAACGGTAACTTCCAACCCACTACACAGTTCCGATAAGTTTACCGTGAACTCTAACCCCTGCTCACATGTTACACTGCCATGGTAAGTGCTACAGTCACTGCTAACCTCCGTCGGTTGACTCCACACATTCAGATGTCAGTGATGTGGTGGAAACTCCGATACGATCAAGGCTGCGGTTAGGCTACTACGGTTTAGGACTGTGTATTATAATTATAATGTTTTTCTAATGTTTAAACATTAGGCCGAGAGCTTTATAGCTTAGGTTTAGGACTTTTAGGGTGAGGTTTTTAAGAATGCTTTGAATGCATTAATTGGTGTTGTATACAATGAACAATAATGTATTTGACATAAATTTGGGATTTGAAATAGTTTCATGGTTAGGACATAGGATTAGGGTTTAGGTTTACATACATATATTAGGGTTTACATGTAGTTTTAGAAACCCATATGCAAACTATTGTCACAATGTGATGTTCATGATATTCATCACATGATGACAATAAAACCATGCCTATCATCGAAAAATGACGATATTGATCCTCTGCCATGACGACACCCATTTCGACACTAATTTTGCTTATCGAGCGATAAAAACACATTTCGTCGACCATCCCTGATGGAACTATCGATGAACTCAAGTTGACAGCTAGGTGCAAACCCATATCAACTGAACACCATGAAAATAATATTACCTGAAGAACGAACATTGTCAAACTATCGATGCTGAACTGAAGCGACAACGACACTGAACACCGATGACGACACTTGAACACCTATGCAATTTGAATCAGTGGATCCTCTTAGATCATTCCTCTCCACTTGGAAGCTTTTCGACTAGAAAAGTTTGACTAAACAATTAGTCGATGAGGGTAGAACTCCCTCTCTTTCAACCTTGAGCTAATGATGTACCAATACATTCGATCAATCACCTACAACTGATGACCCTGATGATGCTAACCATGGCACTTTTTGATTCGATGACCTGTTTCTTCCATCCACAGTATGGAAAACTTGCGACGATGGGAAAACAACCTGTTATCAACATGGAAATTGAATTCTTTCCATGAAGAATCATGAGTTAGTGATTTGAAAACATCTTTGAAATCAATGTTTGTATAACTTTGTTCAATACATCTGATGGGTATTAACAATGTACTTTCTAGAATAACTGAAATATTCAAAGTCTCCTTTGATTTTGACTTCATATCAATTACTTGACTTGATTTACTTTCCTGTTGACTCATTACTAAGTGAACTTGCTGCATAGAACTCATCCATCTATGATGTAAAGATTGTTGCAACCTAGTTTGGCTTAAAGTATCTAAGTAATTGTTGATTTACTTGAATCACTATTTCTATTTCTCTTAACTGATATCCCCATTGAATAACACTTTGACTTAATAAATTAGTTTTCAAATCATGATAAGGAAACTTTAGATCTTCTTTCGAAAATTCTTTTTCATGAAAACTTATAGACTTCCTCTCCACTTGAAAAGAGGCTTCATTACTTTTTAAAGCATGAAATGACGATGCAATACCAAATAAATGTAACACTAATTTTCCCCAATTCTGACCTGCAACCCTAAAACTGAAAATAAACGTACCATCTGAAACAAGTCTTTGATTAGACTCACATGTACCATTTCCTGCAATACACTGCTGATGATGATAGTTTCTAGAATTCAGTTAAATGAATGAATTGTGATTCATTCTGTCTCTAAGAAGATGTTCATAGGAAATTAAAGGTATCTCATGTTGCTTATCCTGTTGATGAATAAGATTTCTTGGAAAGGAATTAACCACCTTGACCAATTGATCTATAAACCGAATCTTGCATTCCGAACAATCATCCTTATGTTGTTCCTTAATAAACATGAGTACAATTTTCCTTGAACTTATTAACTGCTTAACTTGATTTGTAACCATTAAATCCAAGTTTGATTTGACTTTATGTGCCCTAACAATAAATTCAACCCTTCTTTCTTTAGGTGATATTTATTTTCTCTTCTGTAAAATAATGCATCTATATCATAAAGATAAGGATTTCCTAAGACAACTCCACATATGTCTACTAGGACAACATCTAACTCCACTTCATCAATGTACCTAGATGTAATTAAAAATTTTAACCGACACTACTTTGTGACATGTATCTGAGTTGATTTATTAATGCAACCTAATGGGTATGGTCTTGGATGATTCTATGTCTCCAATCTCGATTGATTAACTATATGTTTAGATATTAAATTTGCTTGTGTCCACTGTGAAACATTGTGTCAATCTTTGTATTCTTAGAGGTTATCCTTATGTGGAAGAGTTCACATATTTTATCCTCATGTGAAGGACTTATGTTTGAAGAAGATACATGATTTTTCGAACTTGAACTAGTGTTAGAAGTTTTACCTATCGTAACCATGGTGTTTATCCCCCTTTCATCACCTGAATCTGAACCTAGATCCTACTGGATTGCTGCAATGGCCTTCATTTCATCCTTTTCCTTAAGGAACCTTTTGGGCTTATGTTCTGGATGAGGTTTCCAGCAGTTCGATTCATTGTGACATATTCTCTAGAAATGATAACAAGTGGGCCTTTCCTTTTGAATGATCGTTGATTTCTTTCTCTTCGAAATGTTCTTCCCCTTATTGTCACTAGAATCTTTGGTTTCCAACTCTTTGGACAACTGAGATGAAAACCTCAATGGTCTACCACCTGATTCAATATGTATGGTGTGAACACACACCTCATCAAAATAATCAGGATTAAACATTAATAAAGTATGTTGCAAATATGAATGTAAACTGCCGATGTATTTTAACAAAGTTTCAAGTGTATCCAATCAAATACCAAGTGCCAATGATTTCTTTCTTAACTCCTGAGTAATCTCCTGAACAATTTTCCCCTTACCTTGCCTCAGATGTTGTCAATCAATAACAACTTGTTGCATGTATCCTAATGGATATAACTGTTTCTTAGAGCTTTTAAAAACTTAGAACATGATGAGATGACTTTTCCTTTACGCTTTACATCTATCTGAGTTTTAATTTCCCACCAGATTAAAGTTGTTCCCTCCATTCTAAGTGTAGCTAACTGAATTTTAGTTTTATCGCTAGAAATGTTCTGAATGCGATAATACACTTCTAACTGCTTTATCCAGTTATCTAGCTTTTCAGGATTCATTTCATCATCATAAATAGGTAACTCAAATTTAACATCAAGTTTCAAAAGAGATGTTTTCTTAGGTTTCTTTTCTGTTTCAGATTCTACACTAGAAGAAGAAGAAGAAGAAGAGGATGATGGAGATGTGGAGGTGAAGGTGGTTTATCAACCTTTCCCTTACCTGTGTCCATCTTCGATTTCTTTGAAGAAGAAGCATCTCTCATGTTCTTGTCTTTGTAAAATTATCCCAACATCTGTTGCATGGTTAAGAATGCCTACTGAAACCGTTCTTCACTCATCTTAGTTTTAGTGTTTTCACCTACATCAGGTCCCGATATGGTCAATTTCTGAATGACTCATCGCTTTCCAATCTCTGGATTGATCTACTCAAGGATTCCTTCTCCTTGTTGCGACTTTGACCTGGTTAACATTCAATGGCACATTCTACAAATGCAACCTGCTCTGATACCAAATTATATGATCTAAAATGGTCATAAACTAAATATTGATGTAGAGTTGATTAACCATTAGTGATTTGAATCATAACAGAAAGCATGGAAATCGAGGTAAACTACTTGAGTAGAACACTTTACGACAATTGATTAAACATGAAACCGACATATAACAGAAGTGAAAATAGTAAAAACACAGTTATAACAGTTATAAAATTGATGATGGAGTTCGTCCGTGATTGACTACGTCTCCGGGTTCGCTTTCAAGATGGGCGACCATTTTTATTAGGAATGAGAAGAAAGGATTCAATTACACAATGATTTAGTTAGACTCAACTTGTACATAGGAAATTCTAACCTTTGTCTTCAGATAGCCCTTTGGACCAGCTTTCCAACGCCGCTTACGGTTTCTAAATCCAACCTTGGATGCTCCCGAAACACTCGAAAAAAATCGCCTATGTCCTCCAGAATCTGCATACTGAAATCAAAAACCACTCTCCTTGATCAATGAAGAGAAATTCTACCTTTATAGGCCTGAAGATGCACAAAACCACCTCTGACTATACTTGAGGTCAATCTGGTTAAGTTTGGGATATTATTTGAGCTTGGTCTAGTAGTTGTTTGTCACGTACGGTAAGTTGTTTGGTCCTCTAATTAATTTAATACCAAAAATCGCAACAAAACCCACCTAAAACCTTATATTAGCCCAAAAGTTGTTATCCATTAGCTAACGGGGTGGAGGATTGGTGACAACACATGTGATTGTTGTTGACCCCGACAGTTTTGACTCCCAGCGGTTCCGTTAACAGTTTGTCAAAATGGTGATGGTTGGCGGTTACCTTGGCCCATTCACATTTCACAGTTATCCCTGACAGTAACTGCCCACCCACTACATGGTTCTGATAAGTTTATGGTGAACTCTAACCTTCATCACATGTTACACTGCCATGGTAACTGCTACGGTTACTGCTAACCTTTGCTGGTTGACTCCACACGTTCACATGTAAGTGTTGTGGTGGAAACTCCGACGCGGTCAAGGCTGCAGTTAGGGTCTAACTGTTGGCTAACTCTAACCATTGCCACCGTTCACATTTCCTCGCTGCAGTCAAGATGCTCGTGCGGTTAGGCTGCAATATTTTAGGACTGTGTATTGTATTTATAATTCTTTTTTAATGTTTAAACATTAGACCGAGAGCTTTATAGCTTAAGTTTAGGACATTTAGAGTTAGGTTTTTAACAATGCTTTGAATGCATTGATTAGTGTTTTATATGATGAATATTAATGTATTTGACATACATTTGGGAACTGAAATAGTTTCATGGTTAGGACTTAGGATTAGGGTTTATGTTAGATACATAGATTAGGGTTTAGATGTAGTTTTAGAAACCCATATGCAAACTATTGTCACAATGTAATGTTCGTGTTATTCATCACATGATGACAATAAACCCATGCCTATCGTTGACAAACGACGATATTGATCCTCTGCCATGACAACACCCATGTCGACACTAATTCTACTTGTCGAATGATAAAAGCACATGTTGTCGACCATCCTTGGCGGAATTGTCGATGAACTCAAGTCGACAGCTAGGTGCAAACCCATACTAACCGAACACCATGAAAAATATATTACTTGAAAAACCAACACTGTCGAACTATCGACAATGAACTGAAGCAACGAAAACAATGAACACTGATGATGACACTTGAACACCTATGCAATTTCAATGAACGGGTCCTCCTGGATCATTCCTCTCCACTTGAAATCTTTTGGCCCAGAAACGTTTCACTAAAAAATTAGTCGATGAGGGTATAACTCCCTCTCTTTCCACCTTGACCTGACAATGTACCAATACATTTGATCAATCACCTGCAAGTGATGACCCTGATGATGCTGACCATGGCACTTTTGATTCGGTGACCTGTTTCTCAAATTCGCAGTATGAACAACTTATGACAATGGGAAAGCAACCTGTTATCAACATGGCAATTGAATTCTTTCCACAAAGAATAATGAGTTAGTGATTTGAAGACATCTTTGAAATTAGTATTTGTAGAACTTTGTTAATACATCTGATGGGTATTAACAATCTACTTTCCAGAATAACTGAAATATTCAAAGACTCCTTTTATTTTGACTTCATATCAATTACCTGACTTGATTTACTTTCTTGTTGACTGATTACTAAGTGAACTTGCTGCATAGAACTCATCCAGCTGTGATGTAAAGACTACTGCAACCTAGTTGGACTTTGAAAGTATCTAAGTAATTGTTGATTTACTTGAACCACTATTTCTTCGTCTCTTAAATAATATCTCCATTGACTAACACTTTCACTTAATGCATTAGTTTTCAAATCATGATAAGGAAACTTTAGATCTGATTTTGAAAATGATTCGTCATGAAAACTTATAGACTTCATCTCCACTTGAAAATTGGCTTCATTACTTTTTAAAGCACGAAATAACGATTCAATACCAAAGAAATGTAACATTGATTTTCCCCAATACTGACCTACACCCCTGAAGCTGAAAATAAACATACCATCTGAAACATGTCTCTAATTAGACTCACATGTACCATTTCCTACAATACACTACTAATGATAATAGTTTCTAGAATTCATTTGACTGAATGAATTGTGATTCATTTTGTCTTTAAGAATATGTTCATAGGACATTAAATGTATCTCATGTTGCTTAGCCTGTTTATGAATAAAATTTCATGGAAAAGAATTAACCACCTTGACCAATTGATCTATAAACTGAATCTTGCATTCCGAACATTCATCCTTATGTTGTTCCTTAATAAACATGAGTACATATTTACTTAAAATTATTAACTTCTTAACTTCATTTGTAACCATTAAATTCAAGTTTGATTTGACTTTATGTGCCCTAACAGTAAATTCAACCCCTTCTTTCTTTTGGTGGTATTTATTTTCTCTTGTGTAAAACACTGCATCTCTATCATAAAGATAAGTATTTCCTAAGACAACTCCACATATGTCTAATGGGACCACATCTAACTCCACTTCATCAATGTACTTAGATGTAATTGCAAATTTTAACCGACACTACTTTGTGACATGTATCTGAGTTGATTTATTAATCCAACCTAATGGGTATGGTCTTGGATGATTCTGTGTCTCCAATCCCAATTGATTAACAATATGTTCGGATATTAAATTTTCTTGCAATCCACTGTCAAACATTGTGTCAATCATTGTATGCTCAGAATCTATCCTTATGTGGAAGACTTCAAATCTTTTATCCTCATGTGAATGATCTATGTTTTAAGAAGATACATTAGTTTTCGAAATTGAACCAATGTCAGAAGTTTTACCTGTCGTAACCATGGCGATTATCCTACTTACATCACCTGAATCTAAACCTAGATCCTGTTGGACTACAACAATGGCCTTCTTTTCATCCTTCACCTTAAGGAACTTTTTGAGCTTAAGTTCTGGATGAGGTTTCCAACACTTCGATTCATCATGACCGATTCTATGGCAATGAGAACAAGTAGGTGTTTCCTTCTGAACAATCATTTATTTCTTTCTCTTCGAAATGTTCTTCCCCTTATTGTCACTGGAATATTTGGTTTCCAACTCTTTGGACAACTAAGATGAAAACTTGAATGGTCTACCACCTGATTCAATATGTATGGCCTGAACACACACCTCATCAAAATCATTAAGATTAAACATCAATAAAGTATGCTGCAAATATGAACGTAAACTGCCGATGTATTTTAACAAAGTTTCATGTGTATCCAATCAAATACCAAGCGCCAATGCTTTCTTTCTGAACTCCTGAGTAAACTCCTGAACAGTTTTCCCTTTACCTTGCCTCAGATGCTTCCAATCAATAAAAGCTTGCTGCATGTATCCTAAAGGATATAATTGTTTCCTAAGAGCTTTTAAAAGCTTCCTTTACGCTTTACGTCTATCTGAGCTTTACTTTCCCACCAAATTAAAGTTTTTCCCCCCATTCTTAGTGTAGCTAACTGAATTTTAGTTTTATCGCTAGAAATGTTCTGAATGTGGTAATACACTTCTAACTGCTTTATCCAGTTATCTAGATTTTCAGGATTCATTTCGCCTTCATAAACAGGTAACTCAAATTTAACATCAAGTTTCAAAAGAGATGTTTTCTTAGGTTTCTTTTCTGTTTCAGATTCTACACTGGAAGAAGAAGAAGAAAAAGATGATGATGGAGATGATGGAGGTGAAGGTGGTTTATCAACTGTGCCTTTACCTTTGTCCTTCTTCGATGTCTTTGAAGAAGAAGCATCTCTCGCATTCTTGTCTTCGTACAATTCTCCCAACATCTATTGTATGGTTAAGAATGTCTGTTGAAACTATTCTTCACTCATCTTAGTTTCAGTGTTTTCACCTACATCAGGTCCTGACATGGTCGATTTCTGAACGACTCATCACTTTCTAATCTCTGGATTGATCTGCTCAAGGATTCCTTCTTCTTGTTGCGACTTTGACCTAGTTAACATTCAATGGCACATTCTACAAATGCAGCCTACTATAATACCAAATTATATGATCTGAAATGATCATAAACTAAATACTGATGTAGAATTGATTAACCATTAATGATTTGAAAGATAACTGAAAGCATGGAAATCGAGGTAAACTGCTTGAGAAGAACACTTTACGACAGCTGATTAAACATGAAATCGATGCATAACAGAAGTGAAAATAGTAAAAACACAGTTATACCAGACAACAAATTGATGACAGAGTTCGTCCCTGAATGACTATGTCTCTGGGTTCGCTTTCAAGATGGGCGACCATTTTTATTAGGAATGAGAAGAAAGGAGATGATTACATAGTGTTTTAGTTAGAATTAACTTACACAAAGGAAATTTTGACCTCTACCATCAGATATTCCTCTGAACCAGCTTTCCAATGCCGCTGACAGTTTCTAAATCCAACCTCGGATGCTCCCGAAACACTGAAAACAAAATTGTCTATGTCCTCCAGAATTTGTATACAAAAGTGAAAAACCACTCTCCTTGATCAATGACGAGAAATTTTGCCTTTATAGGCCTGAAGATGCATAAAAGCACCTCTGACTATATTTAAGGTGAATTTGGTTAGGTTTGGGATATGATTTGAGCTCAGTCTAGTAGTTGTTTGCCACGTAGGGTAAGTTTCTTGGTCCTCGAATTAATTTAATACCAAAAATCACAACAACACCCACCTGAAACATTATATTAGCATGAAAGCCATTATCCATTACTAAACCGGGTGGAGGATTGGTGATAACACATGTGATTGTTGTTGACCCCAACGGTTTTGGGTCCCGACAGTTCTGCTGACAGTTTGTCTAAACAGTGACGGTTGGCGGTTAGCCTGGCCCATTCACATTTCACAGTGATCCTTGACGGTAACTTCCAACCCACTACACAGTTTCGATAAGCTTACAGTGAACTCTAACCCCTACTCACATGTTACACTGCAACGGTAAGTGCTGCAGTTACTGCTAACCTCTGTCGGTTGACTCCACACGTTCACATGTCAGCGATGTGGTGGAAACTCCGACACGGTCAAGGCTGCGGTTAGGGCCTAACTATTGGCTAACTCCGACCAATGCCACCCTTCACATGTCCCCACTACGGTAAGGTTGCCCGTGCGGTTAGGCTGCAGTGGTTTAGGACTGTGTATTGTATTTATAATGTTTTTTTAATGTTTAAACATTAGGCCAAGAGCTTTATAGATTGGGTTTAGGACATTTAGGGTTAGGTTTTTAACAATGCTTTGAATGCATTGATTGGTGTTTTATATGATGAATAATAATGTATTTCACATAGATTTGGGATTTGAAATAGTTTCGTGGTTAGGACTTAGGATTAGGGTTTAGGCTTAGATACATAAATTAGGGTTTACATGTAGTTTTAGAAACCCATATGCAAACTATTGTCACAATGTGACGTTCGTGATATTCATCACATGATGACAATAAACCCATGCCTATCGTCGACAAACAACGAGATTGATCCTCTGCCACGATGACACCCATGTCAACACTAATTCTGCTTGTCAAACGACAAAAACACATGTTGTCGACCATCCCTGGCGGTACAGTCGATGAACTCAAGTCGACATCAAGGTGCAAACCCATATCAACTGAACACCATGAAAACCATATTACCTGAACAACCAACACTGTCGAATTGTCGATGTTGAACTGAAGTGACGATGACACTAAACATTGAAGACAACGCTTGAACACCTGTGCAATTTGAATCAATGGATCCTCCTGGATCAAAAAGAGAAAAGTTATGTTATCTAATTTACTATTTGTGACTAACAAATTAACATACAAATAAACATTAATACATAAATATGCAAATCAAAAAGATTATTTGCAAATCTACACTTAAAATTGAGCCTCTGCTACTATTCATATTTATTCGAATACCCTTAAAACTAAAAATAGCTCAAAATTAATTATGGTAAAAGAAAATAAAACGCTGATAATTAGCCATGGCCAATAATTACACAAAAATAAATAAAAGAGTTACAACAGAAATATAAAATATATTGTTCAAAATATCAAAAAAGAACTATTTTCTTTTTGCATTACTGAAAGGGGCGTGGTGACCTTGTTAGAGTGCCTAGGTCATGAAAAGACATGTTTTCGTTTCGGGTGTGTTTTCAGGTAGTAGTTACAGAGTATATGAAAATTGAAGAAACACTCAACGAAAATAACGGTTTGGGGTATTCCCGGAGGTTAGCTCAAAATTCAAAATTTAAATTTCACATTCAAACGCCATACACCTAATTAACCTGCTGGAGAAATTCAGTCGATAATAAATCGTGATTAGCGACCCATTGGCTGACCTCACCATGCTTCCCGTGAAGCGATTCACGAAATCCTCGTGAAAGGGACGGGCGAATGACTTTCAAGTTGCAACTGCATTGGCGAAATCGATGAAGCTCACCGAATATTCATGTGAGACTCATCAGTTAACGGTCTGTGTTTATTTACAGCTATCGGTCACCTCGATGATTCGGTAATATTAAAGTTATATCGTCATTATCCTGTCGTATCTTCTCTCCCCTGTATGAATCGGGTGACTTCTGTCCGTCAAATGAAAATCTGAATGCAATTATTTCCATCCATTATACAACGAACCCAGTTGACCAGTTAAATCATCGTAACGAAGTTTATCCATCTTTGAGAGATTAACCAGAAGATGGAATGCATTTGGCGTAGGATTAAGCATTCAAAATATACCAGGGTTCCTTGGATTTGTGACATTGATAGAGTTGGAATGAAAGCAATTGTATGGTAAGTAACCAAACAGGTTAGCTTAGGTTATTGGCGCTACACAACTCTCTTCAAGGATCTAGGGATAATAGCCGTGTAATGTCATTCCCTCGTTTCATTGTTCATGCTGAAAACATATCCGGAGGGTTGCACATCTCTTCATCTATAGGATGCACGGAGGGTTGCACATCTCTTCATCTATAGGATGCAGTGCCGTGTTCAATTGGAATTGGAATAGTGGGTAGTACCCATTTAGATTGGGGAATGTTTGGGAATTAGCTGGATGGGAGTGTTTATTTTGGAATATTTTAGCGTTTATATAAAGTGGTATTTATTTTTTTTTATTGGATTTTAGAATATTTTCTGAATTGAACATTTAGGTGGGTGATTATTAATTTGGAAGTAAAGATTACATCTATGCGACAAGAATGTGACATTTGACATTTCTACCTATCATAAAAAGTTAATTAACGATTATTATTTTTATCTTTAATTGTAATAAATTATATTATAATTAAAATATAAATTTATAAAATTGAAAATATCATAATATATTTTTTCTAATTATATTATGTAGATAGGGTTTGTTTATTTTTTAACAGGGTTTGATGAATTCATAGGTAGATGATAGGGATTTAAACTCCAATAAATATTCTAAGATATTCTTAGTAGTATAAATAAATCAAAAGTTGAGAGTTAAGTTCAAAGTGGTTGTCATTTTTGTCTTTTTAATTAAATTAGTCAATTAAAAGAAATAGAGTATAAACAAGTGTGATATGAAATGAGGGATAGTTTTTTGGGCATCTGGTAATGATAAGCTACGATATTAGCCCATAATATTGTAACAAAACCTATTTAAAATTAAAAATATCTATATTATAATGAGAATTAATCTTCATAATTAAAAATTTTATTACATGTTATTACAATTTTTTTTAAATATATATGTATTTAAATTATATATATTTTTTTAATTAACAATAATAATTATTTAATAGTTAATAGTATAATATTTTCAATTTTAACAATCCTAAATATATTGTAATTAAATACTTCAATACCTTTTATAAATTCATGTCTATCCAATTTTACTAATTATTTAATTTATATAAATATATTATAGTAAGTAACGCATATTTCATTAGAATTATAAAATTCAATTAGAATTTAAATATTAAAAATCTCTTCACATAAAATTAAAGTTAATAATAAATAAGTGATTAAAAATGTTTACAACTCCATAATTACCCTAACCATTTTGAACGCTATAACATATATGCTACCCATTATTAAATCCAAGGAATTTTTATTTCATTCGTTAGAAGCTTCAGAGAATCGTGAACATTTAAATTAAAAATAAAATGGAGCATTGTATGAAAATAAATTATATTAGTTAAATATTATAAATGATAATAATGAGAATTGTGTTTATTTTAGTATTAAATTGGGTAATTAGTTCAAAAATGGGTATGGTATGGTATCGTGGTAATTTTTTAAGTTAGAATAATCTCTTAAAAAGATAGTTTTTATGAGAGTTATTTTTAGTACGATTTTTTTGGATATTAGGTGGTTAAATCTTGTGAAAAAATTTGAGGTGAAATCTTGATTTGTGTTATTCAAACTAGTTTTTTGAGTGTATATATGGATTCATCACCCTCGAAAACCCCTAGGGCATTTCGATTTGATAGGCTTACCCATCAAGCTTGTGATTTCAATAAATTATGGCCAAATTTTAGAGAAATTAGACCGAAAAACTTCCAAAAAATCACACTAAAGACAACTCCATTTTTATGAAGGGTTATTATTCATTAATTATTTAATATTATAACTTTTTTAAGTTTGAATTACAAATTTGCTAAAAAAATAGTTTTTATAGAAAGTTATTATTCATTAACTATTTAATAATAATTCTCAGACAATTCTAATTTATAAATTATTAATTTCTTATATAACAATTCAATTTCCAAATACTTACCAGAGTTTATTCATTTGGTCCTTCAAAATTTCCACAAAAGAAAACTCATTTATAAGTTGAAAAACCAAAACCTCCATGAAATTCCTTCTACACCACATGATTACACTCTTTTTGTCTCCATTAGTTTTTTTCTTTTCTCAAATTAATGTTTGGATTTCCCAATGATGGTAGTCAATTTATGGTTAGCAATGAAATTTTATTTTCTTGAATTAACATTTTCAAAGTGGGTTGTAGTTTATTTATATTTTACAATAAGTTCATAATGTCACATTTTTATGTTTGTTAAGTTGCGTGAATCATGAGATGTTTGTATATTTAATTTTTGGTTACAAAAATCACTAGATTATATCTAAGCCATCAAAATCACTGAGCCTCCCATACCAACTTTTAACATGACTAAATTTTTGCCCACTAAAACCAATCCTTAACATTACTATATTTTTACCAATTGAGTTGGGAACCTATGACCTTTATATAAAAAATTACCTTAAAAATATGCCTTATCACCATCTATTCTACAAGTACACAAGTTAATAATATCACATTAATATAATAAATAATAAAATATTATAAAAATTATTTATTTTATCAATTATTCTAAATAGGCATGTAGATTATTTCATTGAACCCCTCATTAACCACCATCTCTTGAGAAAATGTATCCTTACATCTATGTACTTATCCATTCGCAGTTAGTAATACATTTTATTTTTACATCTCTTTCACTAGAATAATTCATTATAGTATATTTATATAATACATATTGTAAAAGTTAAAATGTTAATAAACACCTAAAATTTTTAAAATTCATGTCAAGCCACTTATAAGGTTAGAGTTTGATTCTTGAAATGTTGTTGGATGTTTCTTTTTGCTGTAAAAAAAAAATCACTTTATACATTTTGTGAAAATGAGAAAAGTATTTCCTTACCGTGCAAAATCAAGACGATAATATCTGGAACCAAGGTCAGAATCTCCTAAGCTCTTTTGAACCAAGATCAAAATCTCTCCTTTTAACCTTTTTTCAGAATTAGAAAAGCAGTTCTTTACCCAACGTAACTTAAGCTCTTAACGTTACCCATGAAACCATCTCGACGTAGTGAGATGCTTAGGGTAGCGTAGTTCCATAATGTCAATAAACTAACAAGTGTCTTTGTTTGTCAACGTGAAACAACGTGCTTTAGCCAGAAGCAATCAGATTGTAATATAACAAACGAGTGTTGCATGAAGTTGGTAGTCCTTGCTGGTAGTTTGTTCTGTTAGAAAGGCAAAGGAGAAAAAACACAAATTCACATGCAAATCACACATGTTGCGGCTCTTTTATTGATCACACAAAACTTGATAATAACAATGAATCTGGTGAAGGGTACTTAACCATTTCCAACTAGGAAATTGCCTAAAATAACTTGACATGCAACCACAAAACTTGACATGCAATCACACACTATAAGTTCGACTATGAATTAACTCAACATGACTCAACACTTAGTTAATTGACTCTCTAAATTTAGCCAACTCCTTATGAAGGATTAATTAGCTTATTTTAACACCCCCCCTTAATTATGATCGCTAAACTAAGACTAACTCATAACAACTCAAACATGCATGATGGTCTATGTCCCAGCTATGCTTACAACACCCAAGTTTCTTCTATGAAACTCAAACACATATTTTTCTAATGACTTAGTACATATAACAAACAATTGATCAGTATATTTACAAGGCTTCAAGTGAACTTCTCCATTTCTCACAAGTTCTCCAATAAAGTGATATCTAGTATCAATATGATTTCTCTTTTGATGAAACACACTATTCTTAGATAGTGCAATCATTGAGGTGTTTTAACAGTATATTGTTGTTGATCCTTTTTGTTTATACTTGAGTCCATCAAATACTCTTCTTAACTAGACTGCTTGACATGCTCTTGATGTTGCTGCTACATATTTTGCTTATGCTGATGAAATTGTCACAATGGACTGCTTCTTAGATTCCCATGAAATCACACCTAAACCAAGATGGAACACAAAACTAGAAGTGCTCTTCTTATCATCCAAAATTCCTGCAAGTATCCAATCAAATCCTTATCTTTTGTTTTTGCATACATTATGCCACAATCTCTAGTTCTTGCTATGTATCTCACAATTTTGTTTCCTGCACTCCAATGTTTGTCTTTTGGAGTCTCCATAAATCTAGAAATCAAACTCACTCCTTGCATGATATCTGGTCTTGTAGCTGTGAGATACATGAGGCTACCAACCAATCTTTTGGCATCCTTGCCAACTCCTACACCAAATTTGCTTGTTTCGGAAAAAGGCCAGCACAACATAACTTTCACATACAGAGTTGGTTTTGGACGAAATGAGTTGCGCCGGATTTAGGATGACGAGCCCTACATGGTAGTCAAGCTTCCACATCAATCTAACAACTTTGATTTTTTAGCATAATTTTGAGCAGCTGATCAATACATGCAATCAAGAACTAAACCTAGTTTGGATTGTGCAGTTTTGGATGCACTGGATTCCCATTAATATGGGATTTTCAGTCATATAAATTACACAAGAAAATAGGGGCTTCGAGAGCTGCAAAAGAGGCTAAGGTTTGGCTTGAGCTTGCCTATGAGTTGGGAGATTGATTATGCTGAGTGCTAGGATTGTACTTCTAAGAACAAGCATTATATTATCATCTTGGGCTTCTGATTTAATGCAATATATATAGTGGGGTTTTGTGCTACGGATTTCCCCGGATACTTATTGTGTCATGCGCCATTGATTTATCTTCCTCTTAATATTATTATTTTCATCGATGTATTGGCTTTTGCTGGTTGAAAGTAGAAGTATATTCTTATTCTCTGCTTTAGTAAATTGCATGAGCTTGTGAATCTACAGGAAATTCTACAAGAGAACAACCTTGGATGTTATTGGGATGCAAGATTTGTGAAATTCCTAGAAGCAAGGAAGAGGCTTCCTCCCTAGAAATGCACAGTGCATGCCGGGCAAGGAAACGTCTTGGCCAAGGTAGCTTAGACCTGCCGACAGGTGACTGAAAATCACTAACGACTAAATTCATGTGCAAAGATGGTGTGGATCTAACTGAAATAAAAATTCATGTGATTTAAGTGAGTGTAGAAATCAATCAATCGACAAAACTAAGAAGCTCAAGAAGCGAGTCAACGAAATGATGATTGTGAGTGCAAAAACAATGTTATGCATGTGACACTAAGGAAAGGTAATGCAAAGATTGAAAAAACACTTCTAAAATTTAAAATTCATTGAAACACTAGCGGTTGTTCAATAAAAAAAAGGAAACAACACTCATACAAGCTGAAAACTAAAAAGAAATAGAAAAATTAGAAAAAGACATGAAAAGTGAAACTTACCCTTAAAAATTTCACTGACCATGTCGAAGATTCCTAGATGCCTCGGGAATTCCAAAGCTCTAATATCAAATGTGAAGAATGAGCTCTTAGGCATCTCTTAAATAGATTTGGTGAAATTAGGGTTTATGATGTGCATGCCACAAATCTAGGAAAAAATGACACTTTGTGGGAAGCTTCTAAAAATTGTTTTGCATGTAACTCTTGCTACAAAAAATGAATTCCTAAAATCTAGGGATGCTTTTTCGCTTTTTTCTTTTTATTTTTCGGTAAAATCTACCCGAAATGCAAGGAAGGATTGTGTAGTTCTTGAGGGAATTGGACAACCTTTAGACACATGTAATAGATAGTCAGTGAGGGAGAGCTTCTACATTGTTTCTTGAATGAGGGGTCTTGGCTGACTCGCTAGTTCTGTGCAATTTTCTAAAGTAGTGATGTTGGGATCCAGTACTCATTTCCGAAGGACAGTGCAACTACCCAATTCTACTCGATTTTGGAGAACAGTGCAACTGGCCTGGCTTCTCTACACATTTATGGATGACAGTGCAGCTGGGTTAGCTTCTGCGCAATTCTTGGAGGCAATACAACTGGTTGAAACTGAGCAAATTTCCAGAGCAGTGTTGGGTAGCCTTCTCACACAATTTCCAGATCAAGAATATCTGGATTGCTCTACGCGATTTCTGAGTGCAGGGAAGTTGCTAGGTTGTTCTGCGCATTTCTAGATAAAAAGACAAGTTGCCCTCCAAATTTACACAGTTTTTCCCGATAGTCAGTTGACCGGTTTTGAACCAAGTGCTAGGTGTGCTTGTGGTTGACCGACGGGACAAGTGAGTTATACACAAGTCGTGAAATGATAGATGGGCTCAAATAAGCACAAGTACCTGATCAGTGTAGGATATCTACGATTATTTCGAGGAGGGAGGTTCCAAAACGAAGCGAAGGAAAAATTTTGGAGGTGGTTGTAGCCTCTACAACAAGACCTCGACACCTTTTTAATCATAAGGATTTTGTCTACATTTTATCTAACCATAGCCATGTTATGGACTACATAATTTCCTTGTAGATGATATTCATTCATATTTTGAACTCCTTGCATCTTCAAATTCTCAAATTCTATTTTCAATGTCTATAATTTAACAACTTTGGCTTGAGTACTATCTTTCTAACCTTCTTGTAAACATGATTTTACTTAGAGCTATCTGAATGTGAAATAAATATTGAGAATTCCTCAATTTAGCATCTATCCCACATTCTCTATCATTCGTTATAAGATTGTTCCAATCCACTAACTCTTCATAATATGTTTTCACAATCTCCCATTAGTCCTTTCCTCTCGAAACAATCTTCATCTAGATCCACCAATAATCATAATCACTTCCATAATTTTAAGGGGTTTTCAAATTCACATGATTATCCACCTTTGCAAAAAAAATAAATTTGATACTAAATGAAGATTCTATATAAATCTACTTCTCAACTAACTGATTAGCATAGAATAGATGACACTAGTGCTAACAAAAATGAAACTACTGACAACCAAGTCGTAGAAAATAAAATTTAGTTCACACACCTATACCTACAAAAGGTGTTCAATGTTGATCATAATAACAATAGAGGATGTAACTCTTAATAAAGAACATCACATCCTTAAAGAACAAATAGTTCATTGCTCTTAATCAAATTTTTACAGTAGTTTATTTTGAGAAAAATCATCCATTTTGCATAGATTATTCATGTGTAGATCTAAAATAATGCAAAGCATATCTAAACACTAACTGTCAAAAATAAAATTGATATAGATTATATACATGACATGACATGCATAATCTAACATCCATTATAAAAAAATTTGACATTCAATATAAAGACGTGCAATTTCTTCTCTACATGTTATATTTCAAAAAACTATTACAATATTAACTAAAATCAAATGTTTCAAGTTCATCTCAAATAATATATATATATATATATATATATATATATATATATATATATATATATATATATATATATATATATATATATATGTATATGTATATATGTATATGTATATTATATGTATATGTACATACATACATACATATATATATATATTTATATGTATATGTATATATATATATGTATGTATGTATGTACATATACATATAATATACATATACATATATACATATACATATACATATACATATACATATACATATACATATACATATACATATACATATACATATACATATACATATACATATACATATATATATATATATATATATATATATCATTAATATTTTTATATTCATATTGAATAAAATGTTTGATTATCGATTTCATATAAATAAAAAATGTAAAGGAGCAAGATTGATAGCTATATAGCAATGTAGTCCTTCCCTATTTTTATATTTATCGATATGCTGGTACAATTAGGATAGTGCAAGGTCCACATTTTGTTCTTATTCAAAAGCACTCTATTTCCACAATCATTTCCGTAATCTTTCATTATTTCCACCTTCACGCACTTCTTCCAAACATATCTTCTCTTCTATTTAGACAACTTATCCTACACATGCAGTACCCCACACAATTGCTTTATTTCCATTGTTCTTTCTTGCATGATTTCATACTCTATTCTATCAACTATTTCTACACCACATGTTTTCATTATAAAAAATTCATGGAGTTATGCGATCAAGTGTTCATTTCAATCAACGATTACAATATTACCTAGTGCATTTATTGTAAACATAAACCAAACTTTTAATGCATATTGTAAACATAAACCAAACTTTTAATGCAGAAGAAGTGTTGTGCAGGTTGGAGGTGTGCAAGAGAAGAGTGCCAAGTAGGGAATATGTCCAGACGGGAAAACCGGAAATGTGTTGGAAGGAGGAAGAATGCAAAAAATACATTTGCACTTTTAGACCTTTTATATGTGTAATATATTTCCAACCTAGTTCAATCTACAATCTACTATTAGTTTCCATGTGAGTGACACATGTGCTTCCTATGCGACCCATCCACATATCAAAATTGGCCCACCTTGGGGCCCCTGAGCCATCCTTATTCGGGCCCAACCATATTAGGATCTGGAAACGAATTCCCTCTTATGCGTGCCTAGCCTCATCCGACCCCTCCACCAATATAGTTTTACCTGCGCCTCATTTGGGCGTTGTACAATTGTTTTTGGGCCTAAGCCTCATTCAAGCCCCACACATTTGGCTCCAAATGTTCGTTTTTGTGTTTCCTTTGACCACACTTAGAATTTCTGCAAAACCAGAGTCCTTTGATGTTTTAATGTAGCTATTTTGATATCAATTATTTCTTATTAAACTAATAAAACTAGGAAACTAGTTATGGAGATGATAGGGTAGAAGTGAAAATTACGGCCAACAGGTAGAGAAAATGATAAGAAATGCAGAAGACAGAAGTTTGGACAAACACACGGGAGCTCACAGGTGCAGATCACCAGGAGCTCCCTCCAGCAAATGCATTCGCTTTACTTATTCATTAATCATCAGGAATTAAATAGATACATAGGCAAAAACAGATTCCTAATTAATAGGAACTGAATGTCAAATAAAGAGAAAATCATAACTACGTAACCTATTCTCCATTAATTTCTAACATCCCCCCTTAATGGAGAAAGGGATTTTTAAACACACTTAAAATGTCCCTAAACAAATCAAACTTCAGTCTTCCTAGTGGCTTAGTGAATTGTGGTTCCTGTGTTCTTGGACACGGAAGGAGATTGAGATAGTGAATCGAAGGATTCGCGCATAGGTGATTGTTCTCCTCTTATTTCTTCAATCATCTTCACAACATGACTCATCTTCGGGCGTTGCTCAGAGGGCACGGACACACAGACCATTGCGATTTGAGGCATGCCCACCATTTCCTCCTCGATGTTCTTGTACCTCATGAGTTCTAGATCAAATACCTCGGCTGTCCATTCTTCCCTCACAACAGATTGTACCCACTTGGGAAGATCTATGCTTTCATCAGATGCGTGTGTCTTTCCTTCATATAGTCTTACTTCAGCTTGAGCACCCACCGATCTAAGTGCATCAGCAAAATTTGTGCTGGCTTCCGATTTGCAATTGTTGTGAGCATCCTGCAGAGATGACACTCCAAGATCTTGGAAGCCTTGTTTGACTGCATGCATCGTATAAGGAATCATTCTCAAAACAGAACCTTTATCAGCCACCGCCCCTGAAACCCCTTGAGCAATTTTCAGCTTAGATTTATCACCCAGATATCTTGTATCACTTCCTTTTGCCATGGCTTCAAGAGAACCCATCCCTCTGTACTTTTTAAGGCGTTGCCCATCTTGAACAAAGTAATCACCAGGAGACTCCTCTGTGCCTGCAAGAAAGCTTCCCATCATGACAGTAGATGCTCCCAACGCCAAGGCTTTAACAATGTGCCCTGAATTTGAAATTCCACCATCAGCAATGATAGGTACACCACTTTCTCTTGCGACAGATGCAACTTTGTAGACTGTTGTTGCCTGTCCCCTTCCAACAGCACATACTTCCTGTGTAGTGCATATCGAGCCCGATCCCATTCCAACTCTAAGGGCATCTGCCCCTGCACTTATCAAATTCCTGGCCTGATTGGCAGTCACTACATTGCCCGCAATCACATCCAAGTGAGGATAAGCCCGCTTAGTATAGCCCAGCATATCTCTCTGGTATATGGAATCTCCCTGTGAGCTATCAAGAATAACTACGTTCACACCGGCATCGACGAGAAGCCGAAGCCTCTCTTTATCACTTTCTCTAGTCCCAATTGCTGCTCCAACAAGTATCTTGCCATCAGGTCCAAGAGATGGACTACCAAGAGGAGGACTCTGTTTGATTCTCTTCACATCATCTCTAAATAAAAGTTCCATAACGGACTCATCATTCTCTGAAACCAGAGGAAGATACTTGACCTTATTATCAATCAGAATTTTTGTAGCCTCTTCCAAACTGCAGCCTGCAGGGGCTGTGATAATATCCCAGGTCATGACTTCACTAACTTGAGTATACCTATCTGCAACAAAATCCAAGTCCCTGTTTGTAACTATCCCTAAAAGCTTAGATCCAATGGTCCCTGATTCTGTAACTAATGCACACAGAAAGCCCTGCCTCTCCTTCAGGGCATCAATTTTATGAATACTGTCAGTTGGCAACAAACAAAACGGATCACGAACAAACCCAACTCGTTGGCTTTTGGCCTTTTTCACGAGATCAGCCTGCTCATGTGGGAGATTGTTGTAATGAATAAAACCTATTCCTCCCAGGGCAGCCATGGCTGCTGCCATTGAAGATTCTGTAACAGTGTCCATGGGAGACGACAGGCATGGTGTTCTAAGGATTATGTTTCTTGTGAGATAGGTAGTCAAATCCACTGCTTCTGTAGCTAAATCAATATGGTAAGGGTGAAAAATTACATCGTCGTAGGTGTAAGAGTATCCCTTATTGAAAAACTCATGGGCTGAAAACCCATCTTCTAAAAAGCGACTACCCTCCTCGGCTCCCTGGTACAGGTGACGGGAAAGCGTCGTCTGGTTCTTCATCTCCAGACTCGACGGGGCCAAAACCGATGCCGAATTGGGAACCACCGTGGGAAGAATATCCAGGCTCTCGTCGTGAATTTCGCTGCTGTGGTTGGTGTCGGAGTCGATCTTCATTTTCTTCGGGTTTAGGGGCCGGGATAGCAATTGAAACGGAAGCATTCGGGTGTGAAGCGCTCCAATTACCTTCTCAACAGGTACCATTGATGATGGATACCTGTTGTCCCGGCTCCTTTCAGCAGACTTATTTGACGTCATCAAGGCTTGCTGAGGCATACTTTTCACATCCAACTTGTAGAGTCCTCCTATGCGAATACCTGTAGCAATGGGCTTCATCTGATCCAACAAATATTTAATAATGCAATAAGATTTAAAAAATTCTACCTTGAGGTCCTGATCTGTAATCTTGGACACAGAAATCTGGTTCTTCTTAATGCCACGAACATACCACACATCAGATATATTCCTGATCTTACCATCAGGCAGAGTAACAAGGACATCTCCATGTCCCTTGATCTCGTACCCACTATTATCTCCAAGATAGACTTTTACTCCAGCGTTGGATTCTTTAAAATTTATGAACCATTGCTTTTTACCTGACATATGCGAGGAGGCTCCAGAATCCACGATCCAAATATCTGATTCATCCTCCTCAATAGCAGTGTCACTCTCGGCCATAAATAGTATAACATCCAGATTTTGATCTGGGTCTGTATCTGCATCTGCATCTGCCAAATGACCTGCATGCCTTTTCTTATTGTACCTCTCTTGATTTGCCTTCTTCTTGCGACAAAATTTAGCAATATGGCCTATCTTACCACAATAAAAACATTCAGGAGCAGAATCATTTCTATACGAGGTCATACCTTGTGGCGTCATTTTTGATGTGCTACCCCTCCTCTAATCAGCCATCGCTCTCCCTTTTGCCTTCAACTTTGTTATCGATGCAAGATCTGGATCTTGAGGCTTGAGAGACGACCTCCTTTCCTCTTCATGTAGCAAAATTCCAGTAAGTTCTTCAAAACTTGGAGGCTTTTCCCTTGCATTCAATCCAGTTATAAACATCTAATAGTCATCTTTCATACCGTTCATGGTGATTGTCACCAGATCATCATTTGCCACGGTTTGACCGATATCAGATAGTTTATCTTTAACTTCCTTTATCCGAGATAAGAATGACGAAGCAAACTCATTCCCCTCCATCTTGATTGAGAGGATCTTCTTCCTGAGGAACAAGGTTCGGCTGGTGTTCTTGATTTCATACATGTCTTTGAGAGTTGTCCAAATCTCATTCGTTGTCTTGCAATCCCGAATATGAGGGATAATGCAATCTTTAACTGACAATTTTAGTAGGACCTTTGCCTTCAGCTCCCTTTTCTCCCATTCTTGAGTTGTTGCATTCGTTCCACCATTTGCAACAGTTGGCTTACCTTCATCACCGATGACAATGCTGTAGGTATTCTGACCTTCAAGCAAAGTCTGAAGCTTAAATTTCCAATTTATGTAATTGGAACCATCCAATTTGCTGCTTTCATTTAAATAATCTGCCATCTGAGAATTCATCTTGAAAAAAAAAACAGGTTACCCCGGCAACTTAAAAAACCGAACAACTCTCGATTATCACAACAATCCACCACTACAACACACGAGCTTCTCCGCTCGACCTCCCAACAGCCTCCACGCTCAACCTTCGAGCTCCTTCGCTGCCACAGTCCACCTCTGCTCTTTGGGTTTTCGGCTCTTACTGGTTCCTCCCACCACGACTCACGATCTATACAGAAGATCGCTCCATGTTGCCACCACAGTTTCTTCTGCCAACAACGAGAGTTTCTCTGCTCTCAGATCAACACAACCAAATGGCAAACCTTTGAAACTCTCCGGGCATTCCCTTGCCCACTCGATCCACCGAAACCCTCCTATACTTTTCCTCTTGAAAATCTATCAGATTGAATGCCAAAACAACATCAAACCAATCCTACGCAGGAAACCCTGAATTCCGAGGATGAGTTCAACAGAACCCCGAAAGCGCTCATTCCTCGAATTTCTTCAGCTTTTTCTTACTAGAAGACACTGGATACCCTCCCTGAGAACAAACCCTGACGAAGGACTCAGGAAGCCATGGGTGACCAAATCAGCGTCTAAGGACACGGCTGGAAACAACGTTCGAAGAGCTGTCCGTCTATGTCAGATTGGAGGCCAGAGGAATTCGAATCAGGACCTACACATAACTCAAAGCTGCACACCCCGACCTGAGACCCTCTACACCTCCTTCTCGACGCAGGCACCAGCCGGCCACGTCTTTGCAGCCTTCCAAAGTCACGCACAGCTTCAGCTTACAGGATTCCCAGCACTATGCTCTGATACCATGATAAGAAATGCATAAGACAGAAGTTTGGACAAACACACGGGAGCTCACAGGTGCAGATCACCAAGAGCTCCCTCCAGCAAATGCATTCGCTTTACTTATTCATTAATCATCAGGAATTAAATAAATACATAGGCAAAAACTGATTCCTAATTAATAGGAACTGAATGTGAAATAAAGAGAAAATCATAACTACGTAACCTATTCTCCATTAATTTCTAACAGAAAAAATGTACAATGCAAGGTAGAAAATTGCAATATGGAGTTTTGAATCTTTCTCTCATGCACTAGTTGGATTTGTAATTGACAGGCCAAAAACAATCAATTTCCTTGAAAATAACTTTGTCAAATGTTAATGATTGAATACATTGCGCGAGTATGCCACTAGGAGAATTAACGATTGAAATGCACAGATAAATCTAGTATAATTATTCAGCATCTAAAATGAAATTTTTTAATTAAATAGATGGTTAGAATTGTGTACGACTAATGTTTAGTCAAGTAAATATGGGCGAAGATTTATGAGTTTTCCCTCTAAACATTTATATAAATATATCAATAAACAATTATATAAATATATCAATATTGATTATCAAGATGTATTTAAATATCAACGTCGTGTATTTATAATTACCTTCAGGATTTTGTGAAAATATGCTTATTATTTCCTCCAAGCTTTTTTGGAGAGATGTGCGGAGGACGTTCAACAATAAGCTAAAAAATCCTTTATTCATAATAAGGAAATCTTATTTCATCCTTTCTAGTTCTGTGCTCTATTTAAGACTTAACATGTGGTTTTTCGTGGTTGAGAAGAATCCCATCTGCATCCAAATCAAACCAATTAATGTTAAAATCCCTATTCTTCCATTGGATCCTTGAAATGAGTAAGGAAGCATGCAACTTTGTGTTATTAGTCGACCTTGATTTCACTTGCATTTAATTTATCATTTTTTGCACTATTTAAATTTGATTATTTTGAGATATAAATAGATGATAAAAATGAATGTCTTAATTTTCCATAGTGAAATGGAATATATATGTGGATTGTTAATTCTTTTGTTAGATAACTAATTCTCAGGGTTACTGATAGGGTTAGGTTGAGTAGTTATTGGAGTCCAAGAAGCCCTGGAACTAATCAATTGTTTCCTATATGTATTTCCCAATTTATTAAGTTTTATAGTGGTATCAGAGGATAGGTTTATCTGCGAGAATGAGTCACTAGTTTTTTCTCCTTTGGCTTACATGGCCACTAAGCTGTGTGAAAGAGGAAGACATTGTTTATTTTGAGGGTGCTTGTTGTTGTTGTTGCTGCTGGAGTTCGAGTTCTGTTAGTCGTGTTGTATGTCAGAGGAACAATGAATGATTGTTTTGTTGCAGTTATTCGATTAATAATTGGAAGCGACTATGTGAGTCAAAAATTTGTTCCTTCATATGATTCAAAGGCAGCATTTTCTTCCCTCGACTGGTGAAGGCATAAAACCTTTTTCTCAAGAGAAATGTAGACATAATAGTTAGGCATTCGAAGGCGAATATACATTTTAACAACAATCAAAGATTTTGCAGTTTGACTAGCTGAATCGGCCAACCAGTCCATCGAGTGGAGAAGCAATTGAGTGGCAGCATTGATCAGCGTGAAAAAGTTTGAGGGTTTTCCTTGTTGCAAAGAGCAGGACGCATGATCAGAGTGCCGTCTTATTGAGGAATGTGGGTTTTTTCGGAGGCATTAATTTAATTTTACTATGGGGCATAGAACATCTTATTTAAGTGCTTAGCCAAAACCATTGCTTCGCTTCAAATTTTTTGGGTGGAGCATCACCGACTGACCTAAGTTAGAGCTTGCAAATCACAGGGTGTAATTCAATTAAATAGAATTTGCAAATCAATCCCGACATTGATACTGTAGGAGGAGTGGAACTGTTGTTTGATATGGTTTGAATCAATGATGTGTCTTAATGAATTCAAGTCAACATAGAACAATTAAAAAAATAAAAATTATAGCAACTTGGATAACTAATGTAAAGCACAGGAAGCCTGGACAAGGTAAATGATTTCTTGAAAAAGGAATTTATAAAATGATCCAAGAATGGATGGTTGTTATTCTTCTTGTCATCTTTATTTATATGTCTAAGTCCTTTTTTCTAAAAGCTCCTCTTCCAGGCTGTAGAGGATATTTGGAACTATTACACTATGAAACAGTTTTCTTAATTCCTCATAACCCTCAGAGCCTAAATTTGTGAACCCAGTCTAAAAGAATAATAATTCAGCATTCAACATAGGAATAATTAGAGCGGTCGCTAAGATGTGATGTTGGAATGTTTGAAGGTGAAGAGATTTTCAGTTCAGTCCAACAGAAAGACAAAAGAAGTACGAGTTATCCACATGTTCAAAGCCAGGTATGTTGGGAATTTCTGATAATTCCAAACAAAACTAAACAAAACAGAACAATACTCTTTTTTAACACAGCGGAAATAAAAATCGTTTGCGGAATACGGTGTTTCAGCAACACAGTTTCGTCAATTGCTGAATGCAGTGTTTCAGCAACGGTGTTTCAGCAACGCTCTGTTTTGACGCCGAGAAACTATTTTCTAGTTACAGTGTTTCAACAACACACAAAAAAAACTTGTATTCATTAACAATAAACCAACTGTTACAAAAATGTCTTCCTCACATAGAGGGATTTTCACAAGAGATTATGCTGAAGAGCATCTTCCTCTTGACAGAGGGATTACAACAGGAACGCTTCAGTTCCACAAACCAATTTTTCACTATCTCAGAAAATTACAGTTTCAGCACTGCTGTGCGTTACAAAAAAAAATCTCTATCATTCTTCTAACATAAAAAAGAACTGTTGTTCATTACATTTATATGTTAAAAACATATTTGACTTTAAACAATAAGATAATAAAAATATCTTCTAAAGTTTATCTGTGTATTGAATGTAGTAAGCGGTGATCCCTTTTGAAGAAACGAACTCGGTTGTTACAGGGGAATTTAATTCTGAAAATTTAATGCACAGTAATATGTAAAATATCAAGCACGACTTTGAAGCATCCAACAGTCTGTAATATCTACAGCAAATCAGATTTCTGTCCAGCTGTTTATGTTGCAGTTGGAATTAAATTCCAACACTCCCACTCCCCCTTAATTTCAACTGCTGGGTTTTTCTGCATACCCAGGCGTTTCCTGAAATGATCAAAACTTTTCTTTCGCAATGGTTTTGTCAAGATGTCAGCTAACTGATCCTCTGTTCTACAGTGCTGCAAAACAATCTCACCATTGTTAACCAATTCACGTATGAAGTGAAATTTGGTGTCTATGTGCTTTGTCCTTTTATGAAAAACAGAGATTTTAGACAATGCTATTGCTGAGCTATTGTCACAGTAAATGGTTGTGCCCTTTTCTTGTTCATGACACAAATATCTGAGAACTCTTCTCAGCCACACTGCTTGGCATGCTGCTGCTGTTGCTGCCACATACTCTGCCTCTGCTGTTGACAAAGACACAACTAGTTGCTTCTTGGAAGCCCATGAGATGGTTCTCGATCGCATATGAAACACATATCCCGATGTGCTTTTCCTATCATCAACACTTCCAGCCCAATCACTGTCAGTGTAACCTGTCAACATGAAACTTTCAGAAGAGGAGTATAAAGTACCAAACCCCTTCGTTCCATTCACATACCTTAGAATCCTATTGGTTGCCTGCCAATGAGTTTCTTTCGGTCTTTCCATAAATCTGGAGATTAAACTCACAGCGTGCATAATGTCTGGCCTAGTTGCAGTCAAGTACATAAGGCTACCAGCTATGCTCTTGTACAATTTTGGATCAAAATCCTTGTTGTTGTCTTCTTTGGTCAATTTCAACCCCATATAGTTGGAGTCATAGCTGCCTTGCTATTCTGCATGTTAAATCTCTTCAACACTGCTTCTACATATTTAACTTGAGAAATGAAAACACCATTTTCACTTTGGTCTACTTCAATTCCAAGAAAATATCTTAAGAAGCCCAAGTCAGTCATTTCAAATTCACTTTTCATGACTGCTTTAAAATCAGCAATGAGAGAAGCATCATTGCTAGTAAAAATCAAATCATCTACATATAAAACAACAATAAGAATCTTACCGTCATTCTCCTTTATGTAGAGTGTGGGTTCACCATCACACTTATCAAACCCATTCTCAATCAGATAAGCATCTATTCTGTTGTACCATGCTCTTGGAGCTTGCTTCAGCCCATAAAGAGCCTTCTTTAGTTTGCAAACTTTATGCTCTTGGCCTTCAACTTCATAGCCTGGAGGTTGTTCAACATAAACATCTTCTTTTAACACTCCACTCAGGAATGCAGATTTAACATCCATCTGATAAATCTTACATTTGTGTTGTGCAACAATAGACAACATTGTTCTGACTGTTTCCATCCTTGCTTCTGGTTCAAAGGTTTCATCATAGTCTTTGCCTTGTTGCTGCTTGTGGCCTTTCACAACAAGTCTTGCGTTGTGCCTGTCAATCTTGCCTTCAGCATTGCCTTTGGTCTTATAGACCCACTTAACTCCAATGGCATCTTTTCCTTCAGGGAGGTCCACTAACTCCCATGTTTTACTCTTCTCAATTGCACCAATTTCTTCATTCATTGCTTCAATCCATTTATCTTCATTTACAACATCTTCAAAATGAACTGGGTCATCAACATGACAATACAAAGAGAATAATGAATTCAGACCGGTATTGTTACTTACCTCTCCTTGTTCATAAATCTCATTCAGATTTCTGAATCTTGGTCTTCTTGGTGTGCTTGGAGTTCCATCCGAACTTGAGGGTATTTCTGATCCCTGTGGTGTGCTTGGAGAAGCACTTCCTTGACTTCTCAAGGCTGTTCAAATTCGAGCTTGTGGTGTGGTTTGTTGTACTTGCTGTGGTGGAGGAGGAGCCACCAAGGAAGGATTATTTGTTGTTGTCCCTTCCTCTTCTTCTTCGTAAGACATAATTGTCTTCACATTCACTGTCTTCTCTAAGCTTCCATCCCAGGCTTCATCTTCAATGAACTGCTCTGCTTACTATCAATTTCTTGGTGGATGGATTATAGAGTTTTTATGCTTTTGACTCATCACAATAGCCAATAAAGACACACTTCTCCCCCTTACTCTCAAGCTTCTTCCTTAGCTGATCTGGTACATGTGCATACGCTACACAACCGAATACTCTCATGTGAGTGACAGTTTGCTTTTGACCACTCCATGCTTCTTCTAGTATTTTGTTTATGACAGCTTTAGTTGGGCATCTATTCAAGATGTAAACTGCGCAAGTGACAGCTTCTGCCCAATACTCATGCAGCAAGTGTTTTGCCTTCAGCATACTTCTCACCATGTCAAGAATGGTCCTATTCTTCCTTTCGGCAACATCGTTTTCCTGAGGTGTATACCTCGCGGTGAACTGCTTTTGTATGCCATTCTCTCTGCAAAAACGCAGAAAGTCTTTGGAGATGTACTCTCCTCCTCTATCTGTTCTGAGCACTTTGATATAATGCCCACACTGCTTCTCAACAAGAGTTTTGAAGTGGCAGAATTTCTCAAACACTTCACTCTTCTGTTTCAGCATATACACCCATGTCTTTCTGGTGTAATCATCAATGAAAGTTAAAACATATTTATTTTCGGCAAATGATGGTATTTGCATTGGTCCACACACATCAGAGTGAACAATTTCCAATGGTGCTTTTGCCCTTATACTCTTTCCTGCTGGAAAGCTTTCTTTGTGTTGCTTGCCCAAGATGCAGCCTTCACAAAGGCTGTCCGTTTCTCGATCAATGGCAATCCCTTCACCATTCCCTTTCTGTGCAACAGATTCAAGCCTCCGAAATTGAGATGTCCAAATATCAAGTGCCACAACCAATTCTCATCTTTCACTTGTTCCTGAAAGACTTCTTGTGTTACAGCTGTAATAGTTCTTCCTTCCTTCAAATCTGCCCTGAGTTTGAGAGGAAACATTCTATTGCTAGTCATCTACACTTGTGCAACGATCTTCTTACTTGGACGTATGTCTCTGATTGTACACATATCATCTTTGAAGAACACATTGTAACCTTTGTCAATGAGTTGTCCAATGCTCAAAAGATTACATTTCAGACCAGGTACATAGTATACCTCTGGCACAATCATCTGTTGTCCATTTCTTGCTTGGATACTAACTCTGCCCTTACCCTTGACAGATATCTTACTATCAGTTACTGTTGTTACCTCATATTTCACATTTTCATCCAGATTGGCAAACATTGCAATATTTCCAGTCATGTGATTACTAAAACCTGAGTCTAAGAACAAAAAATCTTCTTGTTTTTCTTGTGAAATGTTACATGTTAACAGCACAATCTTTGGATTCTTATCTTCTTCATTTGAAAAATTAGCATTCTACCTACTATTCATGTCATTTTGTTTTTTCCTACATTCATTGGCGTAGTGCCCATATTTCTTACAATAATGACATTGGACTTGGGATTTGTCATACCTTTGTCCATGAGCTTGATGTTTGCTTGAACCTTCATCTTGGTTCTGATTGCAGCTCCTTCCACTTGTGCTTGCAGGATTATTTCTGCCTTTGTTTTGGCTTCTTCCATGACCTCTGTTATTTGCTCTGCCTCGACCTTTTCCTTGGCCAAAAGACATATGAGTCTTGAATGCTTGCTCAAAAGAGGAATCTGTTCCTCTACTCAGTCTATGTTCATGAGACATAAGAGAAGCACTCAGTTCATCTACTGTGAACTGTGAGAGATCCTTTGTTTCTTCTATTGCTACCATAATAGATTCAAACCTTGAGGGTAAAATTCTCAAGATCTTCTCTACAATCCTTCTTTCTTCAAGAATCTCACCATGAGATCTTATCTGGGTTATCAACCCAATAACCTGAGTGAAGAATGAATCTATTGTATCAGATTCCTTCATGATGAGTGTTTCAAAGTCTCTCCTCAACATCTGCAACTTTGCAGTCTTCACTTTCTCCATGCCTTGATAGGCAGTTTTGAGAATATCCCATGCCTCCTTGGATTTTGTTGCTGCTGCAATCCGTGGAAAAACACTTTCATGTACTGATTAGAAGAGAAAAAAGAGGGCTTTGGCATCCTTCTTCCTGTCGCTCTTCAACTAGTCTTTTTCTGCTACTGTCAAAGCTGCCAATGATGTTGCATCTGCAGGTTCAGCATAGTTAGTTTCAACCAGCTCCCATATTCTTTGAGAAGAAAACAATGCTTTCATTGTTATGGACCAATAACTGTGATTTTTCCCATTAAAATGTGGCAGTTGGGGATTTGTCAAACCAGTTCCAGCATTTGCCATCTTAACCTGTATAAGTAAAGAAGAGATACTGACTGTATAATTAAAAACAAGCAATAAACTTTCTCTACTAGAGAAATTCTGCTCAATAAGCTTCTTACAGCTCCTACAGTGAAAAAACAAACTCTGTTTTTGACTCACTGAGTGCGTAGACAAGCTCTGATACCATGTTGGGAATTTCTGATAATTCCAAACAAAACTGAACAAAACAGAACAATACTATGTTTTAACACATCGGAAATAAACGTCGTTTGCGGAATACGGTGTTTCAGCAACGCAGTTTCGTCAATTGCTGAATGCAGTGTTTCAGCAATGGTGTTTCAGCAACACTCTGTTTTGACGCCGAGAAACTATTTTCTGCTTACGGTGTTTCAGCAACACACAAAAAAAACTTGTATTCATTAACAATAAACCAACTGTTACAAAAATGTCTTCCTCACATAGAGGGATTTTCACAAGAGATTATGCTGAAGAGCATCTTCCTCTTGACAGAGGGATTACAACAGGAACGCTTCAGTTCCACAAACCAATTTTTCACTATCTCAGAAAATTACAGTTTCAGCACTGCTGTGCGTTACAAAAAAAACTCTCTATCATTCTTCTAACATAAAAAAAGAACTGTTGTTCATTACATTTATATGTTAAAAACATATTTGACTTTAAACAATAAGATAATAAAAATATCTTCTAAAGCTTATCTACGTATTGAATGCAGCAAGCAGTGATGCCTTTTGAAGAAATGAAGTCGGCTGTTACAGGGGAATTTAATTCTGAAAATTTAATGCACAGTAATGTGCAAAATATCAAGCACGACTTTGAGGCATCCAACAGTCTGGAATATCTACAGCAAATCGGATTTCTTTCCAGCTGTTTATGTTGCAGTTGGAATTAAATTCCACCAAGGTACAGTAAAAAGAGGTATGGATAATATCACTTAAAAGCAAATTTTGTTTTATGGGTTTAAGTGAAGTCATGAATAATGATATATATATATATGTATATATATATATATATTGGGGCTTTTATTAAGTTTTGACTAAAAATAATTCTTATTGAATATTTCCAAGCATTAGTTTTGGAGGGATAAGTCTTGAGGCGGGTAGAAATTAAGGTTCATTCTTGAGTTTGGATACTAAAAAGATATATAAAAGAGGTTGGTTTCATTGGAAAATTTAACCATCACAGTTAAAAGTTCAAGAGTTAATTTGAATTTTATGAACAAATTTTTTGTATAGAACTTCCAAATGGTAGTTGATTGAAAGAATGGAGTAATTATGGAGAATTTTATTCGCATTCATGGTTAAAGGTGAAATTGCATAGATAATTCAATTAATTGCATAGATAATTCAATTATTCAATGAAATAAGTGTGCCAAAACATTGAGTATATGTGAGATTTTGGCCCAAGAGTTATTTTTGAGAAGTAAATGTTTTTTGGTGGCATATTTTATTGGGCCAATTGGTTGAAGAGAGTGATAGCATTGGAAAATAATTTTTTTTCTACTTTTTATAAGGGTTTTTATTCTCACTTCCTACTTGTAGGTTTTAACCTTGTACAGAAATTCCCTGCATACGAATTCTAAAACACAGAAAATAAACAATGCGAGAGCATAACACATAAAACACATATACATAGAGATTTTTCCCTAGATCCCAAAACTGGGACTACCAGCATGATTTTTCATTATGTTCCTTTCAATGTTATAATACTGATTTATACAAGCCGAAGCATCCAATACCATGAACCGAAAACCATCGCGTCCAATACCATGGACCGAGAACCATCGCATCCAAAAACATGTGCGAAAATCATGCACAAAACCATAGGTGGGTCTGCCCATCCTAACATAGTGTCCAAAACCAAAAAATTTTAGGGCGATGCCTTGGACCCCATAAAGTGGGGTTACAGGTACGCCTCAAACCCCCTGTGACCTGCCCCCCCGCTACACAATCGGCGCAATGAAGGGGGGCTCCACCCCCCCCCCCTCTAACACCCCGATTAACTATGTGGGCTAGTCATGGAAAGAATATAACACAACCCAACACTACCCTCAACATTTTGAATATTGTACAAGGTGTTTTCCTCATTAGACGAAGATCTACACCTCCAAATTCCTTAACAAGTGATCAAAGGAGAAATAGTGTTTTTGTGAGCCCATGCTTATCTATTTACTTGTTGATGTCAAGTTCTATATCCAAGTGGAGTTTAGGAAGGTGCAGAGAAGTGATTAACTATGTGATTTTTTGTTTCATTGTGCGAGTGTGTAAATACATTGCATTGTGCGAGTGTAGATGTTGCACTATCATGTGAACATAGTTGTTTCTCATACTATATCTGACTAAAGGGGAATTGTTGATGGTCTGTTACAAGTTTGAGTTTGAGATATCTAGTGAGCCTAAGCCTAAGTTGAGTTGGTTGAGTTGATTGAGCAATTCTATATATGGAATTGTTCGAGGAACTATTGTGATAGTTCCAGAGTTTGTGGTCACAAAACCACATTTTTTGTTGTTCTGAGAAATACTATGAAGGTTCAAGAGTTGGTGTTTGTTCAGACCTCGATTTCTCCCATGTTGGTTTGTGGTCATTCTTAAATGCCATTTCTTGAGAGACATTCAGCTCTTGGCTGAAATGCATTTGCTCTAATTCTTGGATTTTGGTACATCCCTTCGGATGAAAAGAGGAATGTGAGATAACTAATCCTTAAAGTTAATGATATGGTTATTTTGGGTAGTTATTGAAGTCCAACAAGACCCGGGAACTAATTCAATTTTTTCCTATATGCACTTATATGTACATCATGTACATAATTCTTTTATATCAATTAATATACATTTGGTTTGGTTTCCAAATTATTATATTTTATATCTTATATGTACATCATGTACATAATTCTTTTATATCAATTAATATACATTTGGTTTGGTTTCCAAATTATTATATTTTATATCTTTTGGGGTGACGCATAATCTATGCATGGAATTTTATTGTCATGGGCTAGCACGAAAGCCTACTCCACTATTTCTATTGGTAAATTGTACCACTATGTTTATTGGTAAATTGTACCTTTCCCTCAAAATAGGGCTTTTCTGAAAACAATGACACCTTTAATATGTTTTTACTTAGTTGAGAACTGTACTCTATATTTTTATTTGCATAGATTTTAAGCAAAATATCAATAAGACATGGTGTGTGGTTAGTTTCATTCCAGGCAATGTGCTCCTCTATTACATTGTAGAAGTAATGGTCTATTGTCTTGTGTATTTATTCAAATTTCCATTTAAAACTATACAAAACTACAGCAAACCATTATGTATATAATGAGCAAGGTCAAGATATTGTCTTCAGTTTAGGGTTCATATCTTTTTATATATAAGTTATAGCTAATCAAACCTTATATGGTATTTTCTTCTATATTAATATCATTTCGATACAATTATATCATGTGGTTAAAAATTATTCATCTATCACTATTTCAAAAACAATTATTTATACAATTATATCATATGGTTAACAATTATGCATCCATCATTTTTTCAAAAGACAATTATTTATTGAAACATTACGGAAGACCATGTTCTTCCAGACACCACCATCCAGTTCATTTTCCTCCTTTAGTGGCAACTAATTATTCCGATATGTTTGGGAACTGATGTACAGAGAATTATAAGTATCGTCTCTGCGAGTGCTTACTGGAGAAAATTAGTTTGAGATATTCTTAACAACATTCAGATGGAATATGGGGCATGGTGGACATCTCTCTGGACAAATTGCGTGTTTTAAAGGATGCGGTTGTTAACCACAAAGTTGGAGGTTGAAGCTTTCCTTGCAGTAATTAGCTATTATTTGTTTACGGAAACAGATGAACCAAAAATGGAATATAATATATGTTTATGAAAAATAGAACATATATATTTTTAACAGATTTAATCAAACTGTATTTTGGTTAAATAATTTATTATATATATACATATATTTCAATTGATTTAATAAAATACAAATATACATTTTTCTAGTCGATTACGTAATTGGCGTGTGTAGTGGCAAGTTGTCTAAATCAAGTGAATCAATCAGTAACTGTGGAGCAACTATTTTTACACCTTCCACCCATTTAACTATAACACATTCAGCTAACTATCAGAAACGACGAGGAGCTCAGCAAATTTCTAGTAGGCATCCGCACTTCTGAATCGAAATAACGTCAGGGTCAAGACGCTGAATGAAATCGGCGATCTCGGTTCGATTCTTCTTGACTCGCAGTAAAGTTAAGATGAAATGAACTTGAGGGGCTCCTTCTTCACGATGCCATCTGCTTCTTCTACTATCTCCCACGCTGTTTTCATATATAACGCTAACCTCTATGCACTATTTTCATATATATAATTGTTGTGCATTGCTTCTAAGTACATTTTTGGCATGTTGTATCCATGCTATTTGGCTCTCATATCCCATATATATGTTGTTTTCATATCCCATGGTATATAACGTTGCGTGGCTATTTGGTATATAACGCTATTTGGTTGGACACTGTCCCAAAAGCTCCTCCATACTACTCCGATATATATATACTCCTCCATACTACCCGGTATATATTATATTTATATTTATATATAATATATAACATTTTCCGATATAACCATACTACCTCTATCTTTTAAATATACCAGAAGTGCAATTTTTAACCACCAAAAGTGCATCTTTTATATTTTAGCTGCAGGCAAATTTAAAAAAAAATAAAAAATCATTCACTGATATCTATTGTGGGAGTGGTTCTCACGGGCAAGGAGAACTATCCAAAATGGTCGAAAGAGTGTGTGTTGGAGACTGAGACAAAGAGCCAGGACACCCTACCTCAGACAAGGAATTTATCATTTGGGAAAATAAGAACAAGAAGGCTTGTGCATTGATTGCAGCATCAGTAAATGAAGAGGTGATTCACCATATTTCTCCATTTTCAAATTCTTTTGAAACCTTACAAAAACTGAAGGAACTCTATGACTCACACTCTGCACTTCAAGTTGTTCAACTCATGATTAAATTGTTCACCTTTGAATTACGAAATGATGATCCTCTTACTCTTGCATCAGAAGTAAAATCTATTATGCATGTTATCAAAGTCAGTGATGTTGAACTGGACATTCCTCTGATAGGTTTTCTCAAGACACTTTTTCCCACTTACTCAAATTATCTTGAGTGATTGCAAGCAGATGGAAACCTCAAAGATATTACCTTTGACTCCCTTGTGAAAAAATTTGCTGAAAGAGAGAAAGCTTTTGGGAAGAAGACAGCTCCTGAGTGTTCTGAAGAGACTATGTGCCTTGCACATAGAGAGAATAATCTTGCTCAAGATTATTCCAGAGGAAGAGGTGGTCGAAGAGGAAGAGGAAGAAATTTCAGAGGCAGGGGGGGCAGACACTCTCAAGGAGAAAAGTCAGATTTGAACTGCATACGCCGCAAAAAAGATGGATCACATGATGCATCAACATGCAAGTTGCCTTGGGACAGAATTGAGTAGGAAAGAAACCAACCCGAAGGTAAAACTAATGACAAAGAGAAAGGTGAAGCACCTGAATGTGCTCACTATGTTGTGGCACACTGTAATATTGGAGTAAATGAAGACTTATTTAATGCTTCACTTACTTCTTGGAAAAATGATTGGTTGCTTGATTCAGGAGCAACTTGCCACATGACTTTTAGAAGAGATTTTTCTGAATAAATTGCTGGCAATGTTGATGGAGCAGTATACTTTGCAGACAAATAAAAACTCAAGCCATGAGGGCTTGGTGCAATCAGGCTTAAATTCCCTGGTCTTCCAGACTTTCTTTTGCATCATGTTCTATATCTCCCACAGCTGAGGAGAAATTTGTTGTCCTTGGTCCACATCCACCAACAAGGACACTCCATTCATATGTTTGATGGCAATCTTGAGGTGAGAAAATCATCAAACCAATCACTTGTCATGACGAGGATAGAAGAAGAAATTCTTCTCAAGCTGCAGGGTACCTTTTTTCGTGCAAAAAATCTCTTAAACAATTCTCATTATGAAGAAGGTACGTTCCCATCAAGTTTATTACGGCATGCTAGATTTGGACACTTGAACTATGACAGCCTCTGCTTGTTGAAGAAAAATGGTGTTACTGGTTTGCCGACAATTCCTAGGAAACTTAAGCAATGTGATGCTTGCATTCTAGGAAAGCATAACAAACATCCTTTCATGATTCACATTCCAAACCACATAGAAAAATTGAACTCATTCACTTAGATTTATGTGGTCCAATGCCTGTTCCTTTTGTAAATGGAAATAGATATATGATGACATTTATTGATGACTACACCAAAATGTGTTTTGATTATTTATTGAGGAACAAATCTGATGTTTTTCAAACATTCAAGAACTTTCATACATGTATTGAAAATGATGCACAATGTCATATTGGCTCTATTCGCACTGATAATGGAAAAGAATACACTTCAAATGAATTTGAAAACTATCTTTGCCAACGTGGGATCAAACATCAAACAATTGTGATTTATAATCCCCAACAAAATAGAGTAGTTGAAAGAATGAATAAGACAATCTTAAATATGGTGCGCTCGATGATGTTTTTCAAAAATGTAAAATTGATGTTTTGGGTTGATGCAGTTCTATGTGCTGTATATGTAAAGAATAGATGTCCATCTAATGCTATTAGAAACAAGACTCCTTATGAAATGTGGTATGGTCACATTCCTTCCGTAAAGCATCTCAGGGTCTTTAGTTCCACATGTTATGCCTTGATACCAAAGGTTCATAGGAACAAACTTGGTGCAAGAAGTCGTAAGTGTATCTTCTTGGGGTATTCAGACACCTCCAAAGCATAACATCTCTATGATCAAGTCAATAGAAAGTTTGTTGTATCTAGAGTTGTAATCCTTCTTGAATCATCCAAAATGGACAATGTTGTTGAGCTACAACTTGACCTTTTGAATAGAATCACAACTGCAAAATCATTTCAAGAATTTGATAATCATATTCCACATCTTGAAGGGGGGATTCCTATACTAGATCAACCTGTGGAATCTTCTTCTAAAGCACTCTCTCCCCTGCGTCAAACTCCAACAACAGACGATACTCTGAGTGATGTGATTGATAGAATTGGGAGACTCAATCTTGATTCAGTCCCAACTCAATCAATGGAGTAGCCTGGACCATCTCAAAAAGGTCCCCCACAGTGGCTGACAAAGACATTTGAAAGTGTTCATCCTGATGAGGTTGGAAAGACGGGAAGTAGAAATTCAACTTGACAAAATGCAGGTGATGTAGATGATTCTCATTCACCTATTGAAATGGATTTTTCTTACGATTGTGAATTGAATTTGTCTACAGATTTTGAACCAACTTCCTTCAAAGAAGTTGCTTCCCATGATGAATGGAAAGAAGTAATGCAAAAGGAGTATGATGCCTTGATAAAAAATGGTACTTGGAAGCTAGTTGATCCTCCATTGGGAACCAAACCAATTGGTTGCAAGTGGGTCTATAAGAACAAGTATAAAGCGGATCACTCACTTGACAAGTAGAAAGCTAGGCTTGCAGAAAAAGGATTTGCACAGAAGGAAGGGGTCGATTATGAGGAGACTTTTGCCCCCACAACAAAATGGGCTACCATCTGAACACCCTTTTCCCTAGCAGCTCAGAACGGTTGGAAAGACCATCAAATGGATGTAAAAAATGCTTTCTTGAATGGAGATCTAAAATAGAATGTTTTCATGTCCCAGCCTAAAGGATTTTTTGTAAAAGGACATGAACATAAAGTATGCAAACTTGTGAAATCCTTGTATGTCCTCAAACAAGCACTGCGAGCTTGGTATGAAAAACTGACTGAGTGTCTTCTGAAACTCAATTTCAAACATTATGATCCTGATGATGCAACTTTGTTTTTTAAAAAGGTTGTCAAAATAGTTGTATATCTTGTGGTATATGTAAATGATATTTTGATGACAGGGAACAATGAGAGCTACATTGCATCCATAAAGAAGGAATTAAGGAAATGTTTTGAAATGACTATTTTGGGCTATGTTCATTACTATCTTGGTATTGAAGTAACTCAACATCCAAAGTCCATATTCTACCGATTAGAAATTATTTGTTTACAACTACTGATGAACTGAAAAGAGAATATAATATAAGTTTATGAAAAATAGAATATACTTTTTTCCAATCAATTTAGAATACACATTTTGCTTTATTAATTTAATAAAATACTCATTTTCCCACTTGTCTAAATCAAGTACACAAATAATTGTGTGGAATGGCGAATGCTATTTCCAACCCTATAGCATGATAAATGCGGCTGACAAGCGAGGGAAATAGCGCTCGCCCTCTCTCTCCACGCTCCATCCATTTGTTCACGTGCTGTGGAGAGAGAGGGCGAGCCCTATTTCCCTCGCTTGTCAGCACGCATTTATAATGCTGTGGGGTTGGAAATAGGAATCGCCCAACAAATTCCGCACCTCTGCCCTCATGTACCTCCACACTTCAAGAAATATTACCGTGATTTGTGTATTCCAAAAACCTTCAAATTTCCATCTACGATGCTAGGGAGATTCACTCATTTGTGTCACTTACTAATTATTAATTATCGTGGGGTTACACACAATATATGCATGGATTTTTATTCTCGTGGGGTGGCACACAAGGCTGCTCTGATATGTCTATTGGTAAATTATATCATTCTAACAAATTAGGGTCTTTGTCAAAACAGTGACGCCTTTAATATGTTTTCATTTAGTTTAGAACTCCATATCTCTATCTGCATAGATGGTAAGAAAATTGTCAAAAAGACATGGCATGTCGCTAGGTCTATTCCGCGCAATAAGTTCCTCTACTACACTGTCGAAGTAATGTTTTGTTTTCTTGTGTACTTATTCAAATTTTCTTTTGAAACCTTCCAAAACTGTAGAAAACCATTTTGGATTGTGGATATAGTTAATGGGCGTGAGGTAATGTCTTAAGTTTAGAGTTCATACTTTTTTATAAAAAAGTCGTGATTTATTTTGGTGTATTATTCATTAACTATTTATTAATAATTCTTAGACAATTCTAATTTATAAATTATTAATTTCTTATATAAGAATTCAATTTCCAAATACTTACCAGAGTTTATTCATTTGGTCCTTCAAAATTTCCACAAAAGAAAACTCATTTATAAGTTGCAAAACCAAAATCTCCATGAAATTCCTTCTACACAACATGATTACACTCTTTTTGTCTCCATTAGTTTTTTTCTTTTCTCAAATTAATGTTTGGATTTCCCAATGATGGTAGTCAATTGATGGTTTGCAATGAATTTTTCTTTTCTTGAATTAATATTTTCAAACTTGATTGTAGTCTATTTATATTTTACAATAAGTTCATAATGTCACATTTTTTTGTTTGCTAAGTTGCGTGAATCATGAGATGTTTGTATATTTAATTTTTGGTTACAAAAATCACTAGATTGTATCTAAGCCATCAAAATAATTGAGCCTCCCATACCAACTTTTAACATGGCTAGATTTTTGCCCACTAAGACCAATCTTTAACATTACTATATTTTTACCAATTGAGTTGGGAACCTGTGACCTTTATATAAAAATTACCTTAAAAATACGCCTTATCACGACCTATTCTACAAATACACAAGTTAACAATATCACATTAATATAATAATAATAAAATATTATAAAAATTATTTATTTTATCAATTATTCTAAATAGGCATGTACATTATTTCATTGTACCCCTCATTAGCCACCATCTCTTGCGAAAATATATCTTTACATCTATGTACATATCCATTCACAGTTAGTAATACTTTTTATTTTTACATCTCTTTCACTACAATAATCCATTATATTATATTTATATAATACATATGACCTAAAAGTTAAAATGTTAATAAACACTTATAATTTATTAAAATTTTCAAAATTTATGTCAAGCCACTTGTAAGGTTAGAGTTTGATTCTTGAAATGTTGTTGGATGTTTCTTTTTGCTGTAAAGAAAAAAATCACTTTATACATTTTGTGAAAATGAGAAAAGTATTCCCTTACTGTGCAAAATCAAGACGATAATATCTTGAACCAAGGTCAAAATCTCTTAAGATCTTTTGAACCAAGATAAAAATCTCTCCTTTAACCTTTTTTCAAAATTAGAAAAGCAGTTCCTTACCCAGCGTAACTTAAGCTCTTAACGTTACCCATGAAACCATCTCGACGTAGTGAGATGCTTAGGGTAGAGTAGTTCCATAATGTCAATAAACTAACAAGTGTCTTTGTTTGTCAACGTGAAACAACATGCTTTAGCCGGAAGCAATTAGATTGTAATATAACAAATGAGTGTTGCATGAAGTTGGTAGTCCTTGCTAGTCCTTGCCGGTAGTTTGTTCTGTTAGAAAGGTAAAGGAGAAAAAACATAAATTCACATGCAAATCACACATGCTGCGGCTCTTCTATTGATCACACAAAACTTGATAATAACAATGAATCTGGTGAAGGGTATTTAACCATTTCCAACTAGGAAATTGCCTAAAATAACTTGACATGCAACCACAAAACTTGACATGCAATCACACACTATAAGTTCGACTATGAATTAACTCAACATGACTCAACACTTAGTTAACTGACTCTCTAACTTTAGCCAACTCCTTATGCAGGATTAATTAGCTTATTTTAACACCCCCCTTACTTATGATCGTTAAACTAAGACTAACTCATAACAACTCAAACATGCCTGATGGTCTATGTCCCATCTATGCTTACAACACCCAAGTTTCTTCTATAAAACTCAAACACATATTTTTCTAATGACTTAGTAAATATATCAACCAATTGATCAGTATATTTACAAGGCTTCAAGTGAACTTCTCCATTTCTCACAAGTTCTCTAATAAAGTGATATCTAGTATCAATATGCTTTCTCTTTTGATGAAACACACTATTCTTATATAGTGCAATCGTTGAGGTGTTTTAACAGTATATTGTTGTTGATCCTTTTTGTTTATACTTGAGTCCATCAAATACTCGTCTTAACTAGGCTACTTGACATGCTCTTGATGTTGCTACTACATATTTTGCTTCTGCTGATGAAAGTGTCACAATGGACTACTTCTTAGATGCCCATGAAATCACACCTAAACCAAGATGGAACACAAAACTAGAAGTGCTCTTCTTATCATCCAAAATTCCTGCAAAATCAATATCTGTGTATCCAATCAAATCCTTATCTTTTGTTTCTGCATACATTGTGCCACAATCTCTAGTTCCTGCTATGTATCTCACAATTCTATTTCTTGCACTCCAATGTTTGTCTTTTGGAGTCTCCATAAATCTAGAAATCAAACTCACTCCTTGCATGATATCTGGTCTTATAGCTATGAGATACATGAGGCTACCAACCAATCTTTTGGCATGCTTGCCAACTCCTACACCAGATTTGCTTGTTTCGGAAAAACGCCAGCACAACATAACTTTCACATACAGAGTTGGTTTTGGACGAAATGAGTTGCGCCGGATTTAGGATGACGAGACCTACACAGTAGTCAAGCTTCCACATCAATCTAACAACTTTTATTTTTTAGCATAATTTTGAGCAGCTGATCAATACATGCAATCAGGAACTTAACCTAGTTTTGATTGTGCAGTTCTGGATGCACTGGATTCCCATTAATATGGAATTTTCAGTCATATGAATTACACAAGGAAATAGAATCTTCGAGAGCTGCAAAAGAGGCTAAGGTTTGGCTTGAGATTGCCTATGAGCTGCGAGATCGATTATGCTGAGTGCTAGGATTGTTCTTCTAAGAACAAGCATTATATTATCATCTTGGGCTTCTGATTTAATGCAATATATATAGTGGGGTTTTGTGCTACGGATTTCCCCGGATACTTATTGTGTCATGCACCATTGATTTATCTTCCTCTTAATATTATTATTTTCATCGATCTATTGGCTTTTGCTGGTTGAAAGTAGAAGTATATTCTTATTCTCTGCTTTAGTAAATTGCATGAGCTTGTGAATCTACAAGAAATTCTACAAGAGCACAACCTTGGATGTTATTGGGATGCAAGCTCTGTGCAATTCCTGGAAGCAAGGAAGAGCCTTCCTTCCTAGAAATGCACAGTGCAAGCCAGGCAAGGAAACGTCTTGGCCAAGGTAGCTTAGACCTGCCAACGGGTGACTGAAAATCACTAACGACTAAATGTATGTGCAAAGATGGTTTGGATATAACAACAATAAAAATTCATGTGATTCAAGTGAGTGTAGAAATCAATCAATCGACAAAACTAAGAAGCTCAAGAAGCGAGTCATCAAAATGATGATTGTGAGTGCAAAAACAATGTTATGCATGTGACACTAAGTAAAGGTAATGCAAATATTGAAAAAACACTTCTAAAATTTAAAATTCATTGAAACACTAGCGGTTGTTCAATAAAAAAAGGAAACAACACTCATACAAGTTGAAAACTAAAAAGAAATAGAAAAAGTGGAAAAAGACATGAAAAGCGAAACTTACTCTTAAAAATTTCACCAACCATGTCGAAGATTCCTAGATGCCTCGGGAATTCCAAAGCTCTAATATCAAATGTGAAGAATGAGCTCTTAGGCATCTCTTAAATAGATTTGGTGAAATTAGGGCTTATGACGTGCATGCCACAAATCTAGGAAAAAGTGACACTTTGAGGGAAGCTTCTAAAAATGGTTTTGCATGTAACTCTTGCTACTAAAAATGAATCCCTAAAATCTAGGGATGCTTTTTCACTTTTTTCTTTTTATTTTTTGGTAAAATCTACCCGAAATGCAAGGAAGGATTGTGTAGTTCTGGAGGGAATTGGACAACCTTTCGACACATGTAATAGATAGTCAGTGATGGAGAGCTTCTGCATTGTTTCTCGAATGATGGGTCTTGGCTGACTCGCTAGTTCTGTGCAATTTTCTAAAGTAGTGATGTTGGGCTCCAGTACTCATTTCCGAAGGGCAATGCAGCTACCCAATTCTACTCGATTTTGGAGAACAGTGCAACTGGCCTGGCTTCTCTACACATTTCTGGATGACAGTGCAGCTGGGTTAGCTTTTGCGCAATTCCTAGAGGCAATACAACTGGTTGAAATGAGCAAATTTCGAGAGCAGTGTTGGGTAGCCTTCTCACACAATTTCCAGATCAAGAATATTTGGATTGCTCTACGCAATTTCTGAGTGCAAGGAAGTTGCTGGTTTGTTCTGCGCATTTCTAGATAGGAAGACAAGTTGCCCTCCAGATTTACACAGTTTTTCCGGATAGTCAGTGGACCGATTTTGAACCAAGTGCTAGGTGTGCTTGTGGTTGACCGACGGGACAAGTGAGTTATACACAAGTCGTGAAATGATAGATGGGCTCAAATAAGCACAAGTACCTGATCAGTGTAGGATAGCTACGATTATTTTGAGGAGGGAGGCTCCAAAACGAAGCGAAGGCAAAATTTTGGAGGTGGTTTTAGCCTCTACAACAAGACCTCAACACCTTTTTAATCATAAGGATTTTTTCAAAATTTTATCTAACCATAGCCATGTTATGGACTACATAATTTCCTTATAGATGATATTCATTCATATTTTGAACTCCTTGCATCTTCGAATTCTCAAATTCTATTTTCAATGTCTATAATTTAACAACTTTGGCTTGAGTACTATCTTTCTAAGCTTCTTGTAAACATGATTTTACTTAGATCTATCTGAATGTGAAATAAATATTGAGAATTCCTCAATTTAGCATCTATCCCACATTCTCTATCATTGGTTATAAGATTGTTCCAATCCACTAACTCTTCATAATATGTTTTCACAATCTCCCATTAATCCTTTCCTCTCGAAACAATCTTCATCTGGATCCACCAATAATCATAATCACTTCCATAATTTTGAGGGGTTTACAAATTCACATGATTATCCATTTTTGAAAAAAAAAAAAAATTGATACTAAATGAAGATTCTATATAAATCTACTTCTCAACTAACTGATTAGCATAGAACAAATGACACTAGTGCTAACAAAACTGAAACTACTAACAACCAAGTCATAGAAAATAAAATTTAGTTCACACACCTATACCCACAAAAGGTGTTCAACGTTGATCATAATAACAATAGAGGATGTAACTCTTAATAGAGAACATCACATCCTTAAAGAACAAATAGTTCATTGCTCTTAATCAAATGTTTACAGTAGTTTATTTTGAGAAAAATCATCCATTTTGCATAGATTATTCATGTGTAGATCTAAAATAGTGCAAAGCATATCTAAACACTAATTGTCAAAAATAAAATTGATATAGATTATATACATGACATGATATGCATAATCTAACATCCATTATAAAAGAAATTGGCATTCAATATAAAGACGTGCAATTTCTTCTCTACATGTTATATTTCAAAAAACTATTGCAATGCTAACTAAAATCAAATGTTTCAAGCTCATCTCAAATAATATATATATTATATATATGTATGTATGTATGTATGTATGTATGTATGTATGTATGTATATCATTAATATTTTTATATTCATATTGAATAAAATGTTTGATTATCAATTTCATATAAATAAAAAATGTAAAGGAGCAAGATTGATAGCTATATAGCAATGTAGTCCTTCCCTATTTTTATATTTATTGATATGCTGGTACAATTAGGATAGTGCAAGGTCCACATTTTGTTCTTATTCAAGAGCACTCCATTTCCACAATCATTTCCGTAATCTTTCGTTATTCCCACCTTCACGCACTTCTTCCAAACATATCTTCTCTTCTATTTAGACGACTTCTCTTACACATGCAATACTCCACACAATTTCTTTATTTCCATTGTTCTTTCTTGCATGCTTTCATACTCGATTCTATCAACTATTTCTACACATGTTTTCATTATAAAAAATTCATGGAGTTATGCGATCAATTGTTCATTTCAATCAACGATTACAATATTACCTAGTGCATTTATTGTAAACATAAACCAAACTTTTAATGCAGAAGAAGTGTTGTGCAGGTTGGAGGTGTGCAAGAGAAGAGTGCCAAGTAGGGAATATGTGCAGAGGGGAAAACCGGAAATGTGTGTGGAAGGAGGAAGAATGCAAAAAATACATCTGCACTTTTAGACCTTTTATATGTGTAATATATTTCCAACCTAGTTCAATCTACAATCTACTATTAGTTTCCATGTGAGTGACACATGTGCTTCCTATGCGACCCATTCACATATCAAAATTGGCCCACCCTAGGGCCCTGAGCCACCCTTATTCGGGCCCAACCATATTAGTATCTGGAAACGAATTCCCTCTTATGTGTGCCTAGCCTCATCCGACCCCTCCACCAATATAGTTTGACCTGCGCCTCATTTGGGCGTTGTACAATTGTTTTTGGGCCTAAGCCTCATTCAAGCCCCACACATTTGGCTCCAAATGTTCGTTTTTGTGTTTCCTTTTACCACACTTAGGTTTTCTGCAAAACCAGAGTCCTTTGATGTTTTAATGTAGCTATTGTGATATCAATTATTTCTAATTAAACTAATTAAAATAGGAAACTAGTTATGGAGATGATAGGGTAGAAGTGAAAATTAGGGCCAACAGGTAGAAAAAAAATGTACAATGCAAGGTAGAAAATTGCAATATGGAGTTTTGAATCTTTCTCTCATGCACTAGTTGGATTTGTAATTGACAGGCCAAAAACAATCAATTTCCTTGAAAATAACTTTGTCAAATGTTAATGATTGAATACATTGCGCGAGTATGCCACTAGGAGAATTAACGATTGAAATGAACAGATAAATCTAGTATAATTATTCAGCATCTAAAATGAAATTTTTTAATTATATAGATGGTTAGAATTGTGTAGGACTAATGTTTAGTCAAGTAAATATGGGCCAAGATTTATGAGTTTTCCCTCTAAACATTTATATAAATATATCAATAAACAATTATATAAATATATAAATATTGATTATCAAGATGTATTTAAATATCAACGTCGTGTATTTATAATTACCTTCAGGATTCTGTGGAAATATGCTTATTATTTCCTCCAAGCTTTTGTGGAGAGATGTGTGGAGGACGTTCAACGATAAGCTAAAAAAATCCTTTATTCATAATAAGGAAATCTTTTCATCCTTTCTAGTTATGTGCTCTATTTAAGACTTAAGATGTGGTTTTTCATGGTTGAGAAGAATCCCATCTGCATCCAAATCAAACCAATTAATGTTAAAATCCCTATTCTTCCATTGGATCCTTGAAATGAGTAAGGAAGCATGCAACTTTGTGTTATTAGTCGACCTTGATTTCACTTGTATTTAATTTATCATTTTTTGCACTATTTAAATTTGATTATTTTGAGATATAAATAGATGATAAAAATGAATGTCTTAATTTTCCATAGTGAAATGGAATATATATGTGGATTGTTAATTCTTTTGTTAGATAACTAATTCTCAGGGTTGCTGAAAGGGTTAGGTTGAGTAGTTATTGGAGTCCAAGAAGCCCTGGAACTAATCAATTGTTTCCTATATGTATTTCCCAATTTATTAAGTTTTATAGTGGTATCAGAGGATAGGTTTATCTGCGAGAATGAGTCACTAGTTTTTTCTCCTTTGGCTTACATGGCCACTAAGCTGTGTGAAAGAGGAAGACATTGTTTATTTTTAGGGTGCTTGTTGTTGTTGTTGCTGCTGGAGTTCGAGTTCTGTTAGTCGTGTTGTATGTCAGAGGAACAATGAATGATTGTTTTGTTGCAGTTATTCGATTAATAATTGGAAGCGACTATGTGAGTCAAAAATTTGTTCCTTCATATGATTCAAAGGCAGCATGTTCTTCCCTCGACCGGTGAAGGCATAAAACCTTTTTCTCAAGAGAAATCTAGACAGAATAGTTAGGCATTCGAAGGCGAATATACATTTTAACAACAATCAAGGATTTTGCAGTTTGACTAGCTGAATCGGCCAACCAGTCCATCGAGTGGAGAAGCAATTGAGTGGCAGCATTGATCAGCGTGAAAAAGTTTGAGGTTTTTCCTTGTTGCAAAGAGCAGGACGCATGATCAGAGTGCCGTCTTATTGAGGAATGTGGGTTTTTTCGGAGGCATTAATTTAATTTTACTATGGGGCATAGAACATCTTATTTAAGTTCTTAGCCAAAAACATTGCTTCGCTTCAAATTTTTTGGGTGGAGCATCACCGACTGACCTGAGTTAGAGCTTGCAAATCACAGGGTGTAATTCAATTAAATAGAATTTGCAAATCAATCCCGACATTGATACTGTAGGAGGAGTGGAACTGTTGTTTGATATGGTTTGAATCAATGATGTGTCTTAATGAATTCAAGTCAACATAGAACAATTAAAAAAATAAAAATTATAGCAACTTGGATAACTAATGTAAAGCACAGGAAGCCTGGACAAGGTAAATGATTTCTTGAAAAAGGAATTTGTAAAATGATCCAAGAATGGATGGTTGTTATTCTTCTTGTCATCTTTATTTATATGTCTAAGCCCTTTTTTCTAAAAGCTCCTGTTCCAGGCCGTAGAGGATATTTGGAACTATTACACTATGAAACAGTTTTCTCAATTCCTCATAACCCTCAGAGCCTAAATTTGTGAACCCAGTCTAAAAGAATAATAATTCAACATTCAACATAGGAATAATTAGAGCGGTCACTAAGATGTGATGTTGGAATGTTTGAAGGTGAAGAGATTTTCAGTTCAGTCCAACAGAAAGACAAAAGAAGTACGAGTTATCCACATGTTCAAAGCCAGGTATGTTGGGAATTTCTGATAATTCCAAACAAAACTAAACAAAACAGAATAATACTCTGTTTTAACACAGCGGAAATAAAAATCGTTTGCGGAATACGGTGTTTCAGCAACACAGTTTCGTCAATTGCTGAATGCAGTGTTTCAGCAACGGTGTTTCAGCAACGCTCTGTTTTGACGCCGAGAAACTATTTTCTAGTTACGGTGTTTCAACAACACACAAAAAAAACTTGTATTCATTAACAATGAACCAACTGTTACAAAAATGTCTTCCTCACATAGAGGGATTTTCACAAGAGATTATGCTGAAGAGCATCTTCCTCTTGACAAAGGGATTACAACAGGAACGCTTCAGTTCCACAAACCAATTTTTCACTATCTCAGAAAATTACAGTTTCAGCACTGTTGTGCGTTACAAAAAAAAATCTCTATCATTCTTCTAACATAAAAAAGAACTGTTGTTCATTACATTTATATGTTAAAAACATATTTGAATTTAAGCAATAAGATAATAGAAATATCTTCTAAAGTTTATCTGTGTATTGAATGCAGTAAGCGGTGATGCGTTTTGAAGAAATGAACTCGGTTGTTACAGGGGAATTTAATTCTGAAAATTTAATGCACAGTAATGTGCAAAATATCAAGCACGACTTTGAAGCATCCAACAGTCTGTAATATCTACAGCAAATCAGATTTCTTTCCAGCTGTTTATGTTGCAGTTGGAATTAAATTCCAACACTCCCACTCCCCCTTAATTTCAACTGCTGGGTTTTTCTGCATACCCAGGCGTTTCCTGAAATGATCAAAACTTTTCTTTCGCAATGGTTTTTTCAAGATGTCAGTTAACTGATCCTCTGTTCTACAGTGCTGCAAAACAATCTCACCATTGTTAACCAATTCACGTATGAAGTGAAATTTGGTGTCTATGTGCTTTGTCCTTTTATGAAAAACAGAGTTTTTAGACAATGCTATTGCCGAGCTATTGTCACAGTAAATGGTTGTGCCCTTTTCTTGTTCATGACACAAATATCTGAGAACTCTTCTCAGCCACACTGCTTGGCATGCTGCTGCTGTTGCTGCCACATACTCTGCCTCTGCTGTTGACAAAGACACAACTAGTTGCTTCTTGGAAGCCCATGAGATGGCTCTCGATCCCATATGAAACACATATCCCGATGTGCTTTTCCTATCATCAACACTTCCAGCCCAATCACTGTCAGTGTAACCTGTCAACATGAAACTTTCAGAAGAGGAGTATAAAGTACCAAACCCCTTCGTTCCATTCACATACCTTAGAATCCTATTGGTTGCCTGCCAACGAGTTTCTTTCGGTCTTTCCATAAATCTGGAGATTAAACTCACAGCGTGCATAATGTCTGGCCTAGTTGCAGTCAAGTACATAAGGCTACCAGCTATGCTCTTGTACAATTTTGGATCAAAATCCTTGTTGTTGTCTTCTTTGGTCAATTTCAACCCCATTACAGTTGGAGTCATAGCTACCTTGCTATTCTGCATGTTAAATCTCTTCAACACTGCTTCTACATATTTAACTTGAGAAATGAAAACACCATTTTCACTTTGGTCTACTTCAATTCCAAGAAAATATCTTAAGAGGCCCAAGTCAGTCATTTCAAATTCACTTTTCATGACTGCTTTAAAATCAGCAATGAGAGAAGCATCATTGCTAGTAAAAATCAAATCATCTACATATAAAACAACAATAAGAATCTTACCGTCATTCTCCTTTATGTAGAGTGTGGGTTCACCATCACACTTATCAAACCCATTCTCAATCAGATAAGCATCTATTCTGCTGTACCATGCTCTTGGAGCTTGCTTCAGCCCATAAAGAGCCTTCTTCAGTTTGCAAACTTTATGCTCTTGGCCTTCAACTTCATAGCCTGGAGGTTGTTCAACATAAACATCTTCTTTTAACACTCCACTCAGGAATGCAGATTTAACATCCATCTGATAAATCTTCCATTTGTGTTGTACAACAATAGACAACATTGTTCTGACTGTTTCCATCCTTGCTTCTGGTTCAAAGGTTTCATCATAGTCTTTGCCATGTTGCTGCTTGTAGCCTTTCACAACAAGTCTTGCGTTGTGCCTGTCAATCTTGCCTTCAGCATTGCCTTTGGTCTTATAGACCCACTTAACTCCAATGGCATCTTTTCCTTCAGGGAGGTCCACTAACTCCCATGTTTTACTCTTCTCAATTGCACCAATTTCTTCATTCATTGCTTCAATCCATTTATCTTCATTTACAACATCTTCAAAATGAACTGGGTCATCAACATGACAATACAAAGAGAATAATGAATTCAGACCGGTATTGTTACTTACCTCTCCTTGTTCATAAATCTCATTCAGATTTCTGAATCTTGGTCTTCTTGGTGTGCTTGGAGTTCCATCCGAACTTGAGGGTATTTCTGATCCCTGTGGTGTGCTTGGAGAAGCACTTCCTTGACTTCTCAAGGCTGTTCAAATTCGAGCTTGTGGTGTGGTTTGTTGTACTTGCTGTGGTGGAGCAGGAGCCACCAAGGAAGGATTATTTGTTGTTGTCCCTTCCTCTTCTTCTTCGTGAGACATAATTGTCTTCACATTCACTGTATTCTCTAAGCTTCCATCCCAGGCTTCATCTTCAATGAACTGCACATCTCTGCTTACTATCAATTTCTTGGTGGATGGATTATAGAGTTTTTATGCTTTTGACTCATCACAATAGCCAATAAAGACACACTTCTCCCCCTTACTCTCAAGCTTCTTCCTTAGCTGATCTGGTACATGTGCATACGCTACACAACCGAATACTCTCATGTGAGTGACAGTTTGCTTTTGACCACTCCATGCTTCTTCTGGTATTTTGTTTATGACAGCTTTAGTTGGGCATCTATTCAAGATGTAAACTGCGCAAGTGACAGCTTCTGCCCAATACTCATGCAGCAAGTGTTTTGCCTTCAGCATACTTCTCACCATGTCAAGAATGGTCCTATTCTTCCTTTCGGCAACATCGTTTTCCTGAGGTGTATACCTCGCGGTGAACTACTTTTGTATGCCATTCTTTCTGCAAAAACGCAGAAAGTCTTTGGAGATGTACTCTCCTCCTCTATCTGTTCTGAGCACTTTGATATAATGCCCACACTGCTTCTCAACAAGAGTTTTGAAGTGGCAGAATTTCTCAAACACTTCACTCTTCTGTTTCAGCATATACACCCATGTCTTTCTGGTGTAATCATCAATGAAAGTTAAAACATATTTATTTTCGGCAAATGATGGTATTTGCATTGGTCCACACACATCAGAGTGAACAATTTCCAATGGTGCTTTTGCCCTTATACTCTTTCCTGCTGGAAAGCTTTCTTTGTGTTGCTTCCCCAAGATGCAGCCTTCACAAAGGCTGTCCGTTTCTCGATCAATGGCAATCCCTTTACCATTCCCTTTCTGTGCAACAGATTCAAGCCTCCGAAATTGAGATGTCCAAATATCAAGTGCCACAACCAATTCTCATCTTTCACTTGTTCCTGAAAGACTTCTTGTGTTACAGCTGTAATAGTTCTTCCTTCCTTCAAATCTGCCCTGAGTTTGAGAGGAAACATTCTATTCCTAGTCATCTACACCTGTGCAACGATCTTCTTACTTGGAGGTATGTCTCTGATTGTACACATATCATCTTTGAAGAACACATTGTAACCTTTGTCAATGAGCTATCCAATGCTCAAAAGATTACATTTCAGACCAGGTACATAGTATACCTCTGGCACAATCATCTGTTCTCCATTTCTTGCTTGGATACTAACTCTGCCCTTACCCTTGACAAATATCTTACTATCAGTTCCTGTTGTTACCTCATATTTCACATTTTCATCCAGATTGGCAAACATTGCAATATTTCCAGTCATGTGATTACTAAAACCTGAGTCTAAGAACAAAAAATCTTCTTGTTTTTCTTGTGAAATGTTACATGTTAACAACACAATCTTTGGATTCTTATCTTCTTCATTTGAAAAATTAGCATTCTACCTACTATTCATGTCATTTTGTTTTTTCCTACATTCATTGGCGTAGTTCCCATATTTCTTACAATAATGACATTGGACTTGGGATTTGTCATACCTTTGTCCATGAGCTTGATGTTTGCTTAAACCTTCATCTTGGTTCTGATTGCAGCTCCTTCCACTTGTGCTTGCAGGATTATTTCTGCCTTTGTTTTGGCTTCTTCCATGACCTCTGTTATTTGCTCTGCCTCGACCTTTTCCTTGGCCAAAAGACATATGAGTCTTGAATGCTTTCTCAAAAGAGGAATCTGTTCCTCTACTCAGTCTATGTTCATGAGACATAAGAGAAGCACTCAGTTCATCTACTGTGAACTGTGAGAGATCCTTTGTTTCTTCTATTGCTACCATAATAGATTCAAACCTTGAGGGTAAAATTCTCAAGATCTTCTCTACAATCCTTCTTTCTTCAAGAATCTCACCATGAGATCTTATCTGGGTTATCAACCCAATAACCTGAGTGAAGAATGAATCTATTGTATCAGATTCCTTCATGCTGAGTGTTTCAAAGTCTCTCCTCAACATCTGCAACTTTGCATTCTTCACTTTCTCCATGCCTTGATAGGCAGTTTTGAGAATATCCCATGCCTCCTTGGATTTTGTTGCTGCTGCAATCCGTGGAAAAACACTTTCATGTACTGATTAGAAGAGAAAAAAGAGGGCTTTGGCATCCTTCTTCCTGTCGCTCTTCAACTAGTCTTTTTCTGCTACTGTCAAAGCTGCCAATGATGTTGCATCTGCAGGTTCAGCATAGTTAGTTTCAACCAGATCCCATATTCTTTGAGAAGCAAACAATGCTTTCATTGTTATGGACCAATAACTGTGATTTTTCCCATTAAAATGTGGCAGTTGGGGATTTGTCAAACCAGTTCCAGCATTTGCCATCTTAACCTGTATAAGTAAAGAAGAGATACTGACTGTATAATTAAAAACAAGCAAAAAACTTTCTCTACTAGAGAAATTCTGCTCAATAAGCTTCTTACAGCTCCTACAGTGAAACAACAAACTCTGTTTTTGACTCACTGAGTGCGTAGACTAGCTCTGATACCATGTTGGGAATTTCTGATAATTCCAAACAAAACTGAACAAAACAGAACAATACTATGTTTTAACACAGCGGAAATAAAAATCGTTTGCGGAATACGGTGTTTCAGCAACGCAGTTTCGTCAATTGCTAAATGCAGTGTTTCAGCAATGGTGTTTCAGCAATGCTCTGTTTTGACGCCGAGAAACTATTTTCTGGTTACGGTGTTTCAGCAACACACAAAAAAAACTTTTATTCATTAACAATGAACCAACTGTTACAAAAATGTCTTCCTCACATAGAGGGATTTTCACAAGAGATTATGCTGAAGAGCATCTTCCTCTTGACAGAGGGATTACAACAGGAACGCTTCAGCTCCACAAACCAATTTTTCACTATCTCAGAGAATTACAATTTCAGCACTGCTGTGCGTTACAAAAAAAACTCTCTATCATTCTTCTAACATAAAAAAAGAACTGTTGTTCATTACATTTATACATTAAAAACATATTTGACTTTAAACAATAAGATAATAAAAATATCTTTTAAAGCTTATCTGCGTATTGAATGCAGCAAGCAGTGATGCCTTTTGAAGAAATGAAATCGGCTGTTACAGGGGAATTTAATTCTGAAAATCTAATGCACAGTAATGTGCAAAATATCAAGTACGACTTTGAGGCATCCAACAATCTGGAATATATACAGCAAATCGGATTTCTTTCCAGCTGTTTATGTTGCAGTTGGAATTAAATTCCAACAAGGTACAGTAAAAAGAGGTATGGATAATATCACTTAAAAGCAAATTTTGTTTTATGGGTTTAAGTGAAGTCATGAATAATGATATATATATATATATATATATATATATATATATATATATATATATATATATATATATATATATATATATATTGGGGCTTTTATTAAGTTTTGACTAAAAATAATTCTTATTGAATATTTCCAAGCATTAGTTTTGGAGGGATAAGTCTTGAGGCGGGTAGAAATTAAGGTTCATTCTTGAGTTTGGATACTAAAAAGATATATAAAAGAGGTTGGTTTCATTGGAAAATTTAACCATCACAGTTAAAAGTTCAAGAGTTAATTTGAATTTTATGAACAAATTTTTTGTATAGAACTTCCAAATGGTAGTTGATTGAAAGAATGGAGTAATTATGGAGAATTTTATTCGCATTCATGGTTAAAGGTTAAATTGCATAGATAATTCAATTATTCAATGAAATAAGTGTGCCAAAACATTGAGTATATGTGAGATTTTGGCCCAAGAGTTATTTTTGAGAAGTAAATGTTTTTTGGTGGCATATTTTATTGGGCCAATTTGTTGAAGAGAGTGATAGCATTGGAAAATAATTTTTTTTCTACTTTTTATAAGGGTTTTTATTCTCACTTCCTACTTGTAGGTTTTAACCTTGTACATAAATTACCTGCATACGAATTCTAAAACACAGAAAATAAACAATGCGAGAGCATAACACATAAAACACATATACATAGAGATTTTTCCCTAGATCCCAAAACTGGGACTACCAGCATGATTTTTCATTATGTTCCTTTCAATGTTATAATACTGATTTATACAAGCCGAAGCATCCAATACCATGAACCGAAAACCATCGCGTCCAATACCATGGACCGAAAACCATCGCATCCAAAAACATGTGCGAAAATCATGCACAAAACCATAGGTGGGTCTGTCCATCCTAACATAGTGTCCAAAACCAAAAAAATTTAGGGCGATGCCTTGGACCCCATAAAGTGGGGTTACAGGTACGCCTCAAACCCCCTGTGACCTGCCCCCCCTGCTACACAATCGGCGCAATGAAGGGGGGCTCCACCCCTCTAACACCCCGATTAACTATGTGGGCTAGTCATGGAAAGAATATAACACAACCCAACACTACCCTCAACATTTTGAATATTGTACAAGGTGTTTTCCTCATTAGACGAAGATCTACACCTCCAAGTTCCTTAACAAGTGATCAAAGGAGAAATAGTGTTTTTGTGAGCCCATGCTTATCTATTTACTTGTTGATGTCAAGTTCTATATCCAAGTGGAGTTTAGGAAGGTGCAGAGAAGTGATTAACTATGTGATTTTTTGTTTCATTGTGCGAGTGTGTAAATACATTGCATTGTGCGAGTGTAGATGTTGCACTATCGTGTGAACATAGTTGTTTCTCATACTATATCTGACTAAAGGGGAATTGTTGATGGTCTGTTACAAGTTCGAGTTTGAGATATCTAGTGAGCCTAAGCCTAAGTTGAGTTGGTTGAGTTGATTGAGCAATTCTATATATGGAATTGTTCGAGGAACTATTGTGATAGTTCCAGAGTTTGTGGTCACAAAACCACATTTTTTGTTGTTCTGAGAAATACTATGAAGGTTCAAGAGTTGGTGTTTGTTCAGACCTCGATTTCTCCCATGTTGGTTTGTGGTCATTCTTAAATGCCATTTCTTGAGAGACATTCAGCTCTTGGCTGAAATGCATTTGCTCTAATTCTTGGATTTTGGTACATCCCTTCGGATGAAAAGAGGAATGTGAGATAACTAATCCTTAAGGTTAATGATATGGTTATTTTGGGTAGTTATTGAAGTCCAACAAGACCCGGGAACTAGTTCAATTTTTTCCTATATGCACTTATATGTACATCATGTACATAATTCTTTTATATCAATTAATATACATTTGGTTTGGTTTCCAAATTATTATATTTTATATCTTATATGTACATCATGTACATAATTCTTTTATATCAATTAATATACATTTGGTTTGGTTTCCAAATTATTATATTTTATATCTTTTGGGGTGACGCATAATCTATGCATGGAATTTTATTGTCATGGGCTAGCACGAAAGCCTACTCCACTATTTCTATTGGTAAATTGTACCACTATGTTTATTGGTAAATTGTACCTTTCCCTCAAAATAGGGCTTTTCTGAAAACAATGACACCTTTAATATGTTTTTACTTAGTTGAGAACTCTACTCTATATTTTTATTTGCATAGATTTTAAGCAAAATATCAATAAGACATGGTGTGTGGTTAGTTTCATTCCAGGGAATGTGCTCCTCTATTACATTGTAGAAGTAATGGTCTATTGTCTTGTGTATTTATTCAAATTTCCATTTAAAACTATACAAAACTACAGCAAACCATTATGTATATAATGAGCAAGGTCAAGATATTGTCTTCAGTTTAGGGTTCATATCTTTTTATATATAAGTTATAGCTAATCAAACCTTATATGGTATTTTCTTCTATATTAATATCATTTCGATACAATTATATCATGTGGTTAACAATTATTCATCTATCACTATTTCAAAAACAATTATTTATACAATTATATCATATGGTTAACAATTATGCATCCATCATTTTTTCAAAAGACAATTATTTATTGAAACATTACGGAAGACCATGTTCTTCCAGACACCACCATCCAGTTCATTTTCCTCCTTTAGTGGCAACTAATTATTCCGATATGTTTGGGAACTGATGTACAGAGAATTATAAGTATCGTCTCTGCGAGTGCTTACTGGAGAAAATTAGTTTGTGAGATATTCTTAACAACATTCAGATGGAATATGGGGCATGGTGGACATCTCTCTGGACAAATTGCGTGTTTTAAAGGATGCGGTTGTTAACCACAAAGTTGGAGGTTGAAGCTTTCCTTGCAGTAATTAGCTATTATTTGTTTACGGAAACAGATGAACCAAAAATGGAATATAATATATGTTTATGAAAAATAGAACATATATATTTTTAACAGATTTAATCAAACTGTATTTTGGTTAAATAATTTATTATATATATACATATATTTCAATTGATTTAATAAAATACAAATATACATTTTTCTAGGCGATTACGTAATTGGCGTGTGTAGTGGCAAGTTGTCTAAATCAAGTGAATCAATCAGTAACTGTGGAGCAACTATTTTTACACCTTCCACCCATTTAACTATAACACATTCAGCTAACTATCAGAAACGACGAGGAGCTCAGCAAATTTCTAGTAGGCATCCGCACTTCTGAATCGAAATAACGTCAGGGTCAAGACGCTGAATGAAATCGGCGATCTCGGTTCGATTCTTCTTGACTCGCAGTAAAAGATTGTTTGTGTTAAGATGAAATGAACTTGAGGGGCTCCTTCTTCACGATGCCATCTGCTTCTTCTACTATCTCCCACGCTGTTTTCATATATAACGCTAACCTCTATGCACTATTTTCATATATATAATTGTTGTGCATTGCTTCTAAGTACATTTTTGGCATGTTGTATCCATGCTATTTGGCTCTCATATCCCATATATATGTTGTTTTCATATCCCATGGTATATAACGTTGCGTGGCTATTTGGTATATAACGCTATTTGGTTGGACACTGTCCCAAAAGCTCCTCCATACTACTCCTCTATATATATATATATATATATATATGCTCCTCCATACTACCCGGTATATATTATATTTATATTTATATATAATATATAACATTTTCCGATATAACCATACTACCTCTATCTTTTAAATATACCAGAAGTGCAATTTTTAACCACCAAAAGTGCATCTTTTATATTTTAGCTGCAAGCAAATTTAAAAAAAAATAAAAAATCATTCACTGATATCTATTGTGGGAGTGGTTCTCACGGGCAAGGAGAACTATCCAAAATGGTCGAAAGAGTATGTGTTGGAGACTGAGACAAAGAGCCAGGACACGCTACCTCAGACAAGGAATTTATCATTTGGGAAAATAAGAACAAGAAGGCTTGTGCATTGATTGCAGCATCAGTAAATGAAGAGGTGATTCACCATATTTCTCCATTTTCAAATGCTTTTGAAACCTTACAAAAACTGAAGGAACTCTATGACTCACACTCTGCACTTCAAGTTGTTCAACTCATGATTAAATTGTTCACCTTTGAATTACGAAATGATGATCCTCTTACTCTTGCATCTGAAGTAAAATCTATTATGCATGTTATCAAAGTCAGTGATGTTGAACTGGACATTCCTCTGATAGGTTTTCTCAAGACACTTTTTCCCACTTACTCAAATTATCTTGAGTGATTGCAAGCAGATGGAAACCTCAAAGATATTACCTTTGACTCCCTTGTGAAAAAATTTGCTGAAAGAGAGAAAGCTTTTGGGAAGAAGACAGCTCCTGAGTGTTCTGAAGAGACTATGTGCCTTGCACATAGAGAGAATAATCTTGCTCAAGATTATTCCAGAGGAAGAGGTGGTCGAAGAGGAAGAGGAAGAAATTTCAGAGGCAGGGGGGCAGACACTCTCAAGGAGAAAAGTCAGATTTGCACTGCATACGCTGCAAAAGAGATGGATCACATGATGCATCAACATGCAAGTTGCCTTGGGACAGAATTGAGTAGGAAAGAAACCAACCCGAAGGTAAAACTAATGACAAAGAGAAAGGTAAAGCACCTGAATCTGCTCACTATGTTGTGGCACACTGTAATATTGGAGTAAATGAAGACTTATTTAATGCTTCACTTACTTCTTGGAAAAATGATTGGTTGCTTGATTCAGGAGCAACTTGCCACATGACTTTTAGAAGAGATTTTTCTGAATAAATTGCTGGCAATGTTGATGGAGCAGTATACTTTGCAGACAAATAAAAACTCAAGCCATGAGGGCTTGGTGCAATCAGGCTTAAATTCCCTGGTCTTCCAGACTTTCTTTTGCATCATGTTCTATATCTCCCACAGCTGAGGAGAAATTTGTTGTCCTTGGTCCACATCCACCAACAAGGACACTCCATTCATATGTTTGATGGCAATCTTGAGGTGAGAAAATCATCAAACCAATCACTTGTCATGACGAGGATAGAAGAAGAAATTCTTCTCAAGCTGCAGGGTACCTTTTTTCGTGCAAAAAATCTCTTAAACAATTCTCATTATGAAGAAGGTACATTCCCATCAAGTTTATTACGGCATGCTAGATTTGGACACTTGAACTATGACAACCTCTGCTTGTTGAAGAAAAATGGTGTTACTGGTTTGCCGACAATTCCTAGGAAACTTAAGCAATGTGATGCTTGCATTCTAGGAAAGCATAACAAACATCCTTTCATGATTCACATTCCAAACCACATAGAAAAATTGAACTCATTCACTTAGATTTATGTGGTCCAATGCCTGTTCCTTTTGTAAATGGAAATAGATATATGATGACATTTATTGATGACTACACCAAAATGTGTTTTGATTATTTATTGAGGAACAAATCTGATGTTTTTCAAACATTCAAGAACTTTCATACATGTATTGAAAATGATGCACAATGTCATATTGGCTCTATTCGCACTGATAATGGAAAAGAATACACTTCAAATGAATTTGAAAACTATCTTTGCCAACGTGGGATCAAACATCAAACAACTGTGCTTTATAATCCCCAACAAAATAGAGTAGTTGAAAGAATGAATAGGACAATCTTAAATATGGTGCGCTCGATGATGTTTTTCAAAAATGTAAAATTGATGTTTTGGGTTGATGCAGTTCTATGTGCTGTATATGTAAAGAATAGATGTCCATCTAATGCTATTAGAAACAAGACTCCTTATGAAATGTGGTATGGTCACATTCCTTCCGTAAAGCATCTCAGGGTCTTTAGTTCCACATGTTATGCCTTGATACCAAAGGTTAATAGGAACAAACTTGGTGCAAGAAGTCGTAAGTGTATCTTCTTGGGGTATTCAGACACCTCCAAAGCATAACATCTCTATGATCAAGTCAATAGAAAGTTTGTTGTATCTAGAGTTGTAATCCTTCTTGAATCATCCAAAATGGACAATGTTGTTGAGCTACAACTTGACCTTTTGAATAGAATCACAACTGCAAAATCATTTCAAGAATTTGATAATCATATTCCACATCCTGAAGGGGGGATTCCTATACTAGATCAACCTGTGGAATCTTCTTCTAAAGCACTCTCTCCCCTGCGTCAAACTCCAACAACAGACGATACTCTGAGTGATGTGATTGATAGAATTGGGAGACTCAATCTTGATTCAGTCCCAACTCAATCAATGGAGTAGCCTGGACCATCTCAAAAAGGTCCCCCACAGTGGCTGACAAAGACATTTGAAAGTGTTCATCCTGATGAGGTTGGAAAGACGGGAAGTAGAAATTCAACTTGACAAAATGCAGGTGATGTAGATGATTCTCATTCACCTATTGAAATGGATTTTTCTTACGATTGTGAATTGAATTTGTCTACAGATTTTGAACCAACTTCCTTCAAAGAAGTTGCTTCCCATGATGAATGGAAAGAAGTAATGCAAAAGGAGTATGATGCCTTGATAAAAAATGGTACTTGGAAGCTAGTTGATCCTCCATTGGGAACCAAACCAATTGGTTGCAAGTGGGTCTATAAGAACAAGTATAAAGCGGATCACTCACTTGACAAGTAGAAAGCTAGGCTTGCAGAAAAAGGATTTGCACAGAAGGAAGGGGTCGATTATGAGGAGACTTTTGCCCCCACAACAAAATGGGCTACCATCCGAACACCCTTTTCCCTAGCAGCTCAGAACAGTTGGAAAGACCATCAAATGGATGTAAAAAATGCTTTCTTGAATGGAGATCTAAAATAGAATGTTTTCATGTCCCAGCCTGAAGGATTTTTTGTAAAAGGACATGAACATAAAGTATGCAAACTTGTGAAATCCTTGTATGTCCTCAAACAAGCACTGCGAGCTTGGTATGAAAAACTGACTGAGTGTCTTCTGAAACTCAATTTCAAACATTATGATCTTGATGATGCAACTTTGTTTTTTAAAAAGGTTGTCAAAATAGTTGTATATCCTGTGGTATATGTAAATGATATTTTGATGACAGGGAACAATGAGAGCTACATTGCATCCATAAAGAAGGAATTAAGGAAATGTTTTGAAATGACTATTTTGGGCTATGTTCATTACTATCTTGGTATTGAAGTAACTCAACATCCAAAGTCCATATTCTACCGATTAGAAATTATTTGTTTACAACTACTGATGAACTGAAAAGAGAATATAATATAAGTTTATGAAAAATAGAATATACTTTTTTCCAATCAATTTAGAATACACATTTTGCTTTATTAATTTAATTAAATACTCATTTTCCCACTTGTCTAAATCAAGTACACAAATAATTGTGTGGAACGGCGAATGCTATTTCCAACCCTATAGCATTATAAATGCGGCTGACAAGCGAGGGAAATAGCGCTCGCCCTCTCTCTCCACGCTCCATCCATTTGTTCACGTGCTGTGGAGAGAGAGGGCGAGCACTATTTCCCTCGCTTGTCAGCACGCATTTATAATGCTATGGGGTTGGAAATAGGAATCACCCAACAAATTCCGCACCTCTGCCCTCATGTACCTCCACACTTCAAGAAATATTACCGTGATTTGTGTATTCCAAAAACCTTCAAATTTCCATCTACGATGCTAGGGAGATTCACTCATTTGTGTCACTTACTAATTATTAATTATCGTGGGGTTACACACAATATATGCATGGATTTTTATTCTCGTGGGGTGGCACACAAGGCTGCTCTGATATGTCTATTGGTAAATTATATCATTCTAACAAATTAGGGTCTTTGTCAAAACAGTGACGCCTTTAATATGTTTTCATTTAGTTTAGAACTCCATATCTCTATCTGCATAGATGGTAAGAAAATTGTCAAAAGGACATGGCATGTCGCTAGGTCTATTCCGCGCAATAAGTTCCTCTACTACACTGTCGAAGTAATGTTTTGTTTTCTTGTGTACTTATTCAAATTTTCTTTTGAAACCTTCCAAAACTGTAGAAAACCATTTTGGATTGTGGATATAGTTAATGGGCGTGAGGTAATGTCTTAAGTTTAGAGTTCATACTTTTTTATAAAAAAGTCATGATTTATTTTGGTGTATAGAGAAGGGGTGTGCAAGAAGTGGAGGAGAAAGGCTGTGGTTCTACACAATTATTTTTATATCTAATTTAGATAGCTCACTACCACTACAAAACCACACTCTCTTTTACCACTAGTACAGAACCATATCTCCCTCTTTCTGGAGAGCACTAGCACTGTGAGTGTTAGGGAGAACACTAACAATGTTAAGTATAACAATGTAAAATGTCATTGTCACAATAATCATTAATAAAATAGTGTTAGAATTTTTTTATTTTTAAAACAATTCGAGAAATATTGACCAAAAAAAATTGCACTCCGCTAAAATTACTATATCTATCAAAATGATCTAAACTAATAATATATATATATATATATATATATATAAAATATAAAATAAAAAATAAAAATAAAAATCTTAAACTTTGGTTAAACTACAATAAAGTCAATTGGGAAACTGATGCAACGATCGTGCCCTCAAAGCGCTCCCCACCATAACCGTGAAGTTCAATCAACTGACTGTTTGACATATTGAATAGATAAGATATATGTTTTTCTGGGAAGGGAGGGTCTCGTTGCCCCTTTCCGCTTACAAAAAATTGGTCACGCCACTGTGTACCGCACCTAAAGGAGAAGCCAATATCGCGGGGAATGGGAATAGTAGATACAACACTCCAAGTGTCCTTCCCCACGTCATACTTTTCCACCTGTTCGTGTTCGGTGAACACGTACAACTCCCCCCCACCCACCGGAAGAAGAAGAAATGACAACTCCTCCCCTGAAATGTGCCCTTCTCCACGTTCCCTCACAAGGATCGAAAACTTCTGCCCTTTCACCATCGTCGTCTAACACCATGAACTTACCTTCCACCAACCCACCACGGCTTTCCTGCCCGTGCGCTTCGATCATAGGACGCAATATTTCCCACTTGTCTTTCTCCACGTCATATGCTTCTGCAGAGGCAAGAGGGTTGTCACGCTCGTCGATCCCGCCAGCCACGTAGACAAGTCCGGTGGAAAAAGAGACAGAGCACGCAAAGAATGCTCGAGGTGTCGGCATGTCAGCTCCACGACGCCATCTCCCACACTCAAAGTCGTAAATATAAACTCTCTTCATCAAAGTTGCTGATTGGAATCCGCCTATGAGAAGTAACTCGTGCAAATTCGTAGATTTGCTTAATGCCGCCACCCTAATAAAAAAAAGGACCTGCACGAGATTCGAGATCCAAGGGTTCAACCGTTGGCAAAGTCACAGATTCTCACTGTGGCAGATGTTTTTTTTTGGGGGGTCTCCTCGCTGTGATTTGCGCCGCATGAAGATCTGTACCATGCAATCGATGTTTGAGGGGGAGTAGATTAGAGACCGTGTGAAGGCATAAGAGACAACATTCCATCACTGTCATACTTTGAGATTCAAACTTTTACGAGTGACAATGCAGTTGAACATTATCGAACATTGTGGTGCTGTGCTGGTTATTGTTGTTCCAAGTATAGAGATATGTTGTGTTGAGGGGTGGCATACTTGTTGGAGGTGTTAAGGTGAAGCTCCATGGGTGGAAGAGTTGATATTCATCAGATCATATCGTATTAAAACGATTGAGGGAATTTGTGTGTTGCAAGCTAAATTGCATTAAGAGTCAAGTTGTTTACAGTAGGATAGGAAAATTGATGTGCTCAACCTCAATGGCAGAGGCTCACTCACGGGAAGAATCTCCTATTGTCGCAACGCCCAATCGAACAACAATTTGAAACTTCCACAACGTATGGAAGACTTATTCTAGCCACAGTTTTCCACGTTTAAGCATGGATGCTTCTGATTTTATCGTGCTCGTTATAAGTACACGAGGTGGTGGGTATTCCATGAACACCTTTGATCATTATTGCTTAGAAAACATCCGCATAATAGTCAAGGATGGAGTATGGATGTCACTTAATGCATTATTTGTTGGAGCACATTATCATATCACATTATTTTATTGTGATTTTTTTGGGTTCTTGAAAATTTCCAACAATTGTAGTAAGAGTTTCATTTTAGTGGAGAATGGTTAACTGATTTTGATGTCAAGACTGTTGTAGGTTTTCTTTTTGGTTGTGCCTTTGTTTTTTTGTGCAAGTTTGTAGCAACAGGATATATGTATATATAAATAATGCAAGTTATTATCATTACAAACAAACAAACAAAAAAGTGTAAAAGATGGTTTTGTTGTTTGTGTTTTTATTGGTTATTAAAAGGATTGGTGGTTCTTAAACTAGAAGCTCCGGTGTCTGAAACATCAATTATTGTGTGTCTTTATAGTTATAAAAAGGGTTGTGGTTCTTAAACTAGAAGTCCCAGTGTCTCAAACATCAATTCTTGTAAGGTCAAGTTGTTTGATCAACTTTTAAACACATTTGGTAAACATCAATTCTTGTAAGGTCAAGTTGTTTGATCAACTTTTGAACACATTTGGTTTCGAGACCTCAATCCTAACAACTGACGGATAACTGAAAGCGAAATATCTGAGAGATGGTGGTTGGTGGATATGGTGGTTCATTACTTCACATCTCTTATCGCGGAAGCCTCTACGAGCCGATGTGTCAATATTGTTGATCTTGCAAAGTTCATAAACGATGGTCACTGTTACATTTTAAATGGTGGTCAAGTGACAATTCAAAGATAAGGTGGTGAAAGAGTGGTGTTTGCAAGATTTCAAAGTGGATGTGAGTGTTGATGAAGACTAGTAAAACATATATTATCTTTGTTGTTGTAATATGTGTTTTCAATGTTTTTCATGTAAGCATTAAGGGAGGCTATTGGGAGTAATGCTTTCATGTAGTGTGTAGTTGTTATTACCAGTTATGATGAGCCAGTCTAGAAGTTGTTGTTTCCAATGTCACAGTTGTAATCATGATCTAGATGTGTCGAAGTCGGTAATTTATGTCTTATATATATGTAGCAATGGTTATCAATAAAAATATCAAGTATAATTTATGTTGTGTATGAATCTCTTTTATCTCTCCAATTTCTAATATTTAAATCATTTTTCATTATCCGATCATTGAAATTGATGCATTCTACTCTTTCAATTTGTGTCATGGGTAAAACCAATGAAATACTCCATTGCTCTAAGTCATTTTTCATTGTAACAACATTGAATTGAATGTTCTCTTTGTTATCCATTATATCATTATGAAATCACTAAAATTGCTAAATTGTTTTAAATCATTTTTTTACTATATTATAACTAAAATTAAACCTTATTATTTTGTATTATATCATACATAAAATAAATAAAATAAATAAAATCACTAAATTACTTTTCATTTATTATAAATAAAATAAATGCAATAAACATTAAAAAAAATTGATATTTAAAAATAAAATACACAAACCGATATAAATGATAAACATTAAAATAAATGTAGTATGTTGAACCAAATTTATTAGACACTATAATAATTCATAAAAACAAAAGTAAGTGTGTGCCGTTTTATGCGTCGAGTAACTTTATATATATTTTCTTAGCAACTACTTTTATGGAGTTTAATTATATACAAAATACATAATTACTCATACAAATTCTCATGCACCTTTGATTGATTTGGAAATGATTATATTGGAGTGGTTTTTATATATATATATATATATAATTTTTCTTTTAGTAAAAATATTCAATGGAATCAAGTAATTTAATATATTGGTTTTGTAATATTGTAAATCATATCTTCAATAGCGTTAAATTCACTTTTGAAATTTCAAAATATCATATTATTTTGAATGGATTATCGTAATAATTTTATAAGTTTTGTTTTAGAAAAATCAAAAGATTTTATAAAATAATAATAATAATAAAATTAATTTAATATTAATTTAGAATTATTTTAATTTTAAATTTAAGGGATTAATTTTTTAATTAAAAAAAAAAATTGTACTTTAAATTTGATTTTTTTAGTGTGTGATAGATCTAAAATTAAAATAGATTTAAGCAAGGTTAGTTATTCATTATAATTATAAACATATTTATGTTTTTTTTTCCTTTAATGTAATTTTATTGAGTCAAAATATTATTGTTTTAATTAATACTTATAATTATTAATTTTATTATTTGTTTTGTTTTATTTTATTTTCATCTAATATGCCCTGGTCAAAATATTTATTGAACAAAACATTACAACATTTCTACCATATTAAACTTGAAACATTTAAAGAAAACCTATATATATATATATATCAAAACATAAATAACATTAAAGATATTGTTACTTCTAAGTTCAAAGAAAAAATGTGGTGTGAGAAAGACTTGGTGGCTAAAAGAAAATTAAGTTATTATAAGAAGGTCATCAACTCCACCCTAGAAGATCAAAAGTATCTCTCTATTTTAACTAGCTCAAAGAAGAAAATTAATATAGCAAAGATTAGAACAAATTCTCATGAGCTCCATAGTGAAACAAGTGGTTGGGAAGTTCCTAAAACACCATGGACACAAAGGATCTGCCATATATGTGAGAATAGGAACATCGAGGATGAAAACCACTTCCTCTTAGAGTGCCCCGCGTATAACCACATTAGATCTCAGTTTCACAATCTTTGTTACAATACTGACCTTCCTAGCCTTTTACAATGTCACTCGGGAGGCTTCTCTCCAAGCTTTTTGCGCATAGGAATAAAATCTTAAATCAAAATAGATAATTTGTTTCTTTAGGTCCGATAGACCATTATTTGATCTCAGGGGACGTTAACCATCATCATCATCATCATATATAATCAAAATTAGCTTTCTAAACCATACATACTATATACCCTACAAAATACTCCGTGTAACAGTGTCATATAAAACCCTAATCAAAGTTATATATATGTATAATCAGATTCAGCATATTCTCATATAACATTGTCTACACTATGTCTATCTCAAAAGGGAGTAGTTCTATGTATCTACCAACTTTTACTAACTATTCCACACAAATGCATAGTATATACTCTACAAAATACTGCTTGTAACAGTTTAATCTTGTCGAACATTAATCAAAGTCAGAATATTGTGAATTTTATGCGAATGGAACGCCCAACTTCAGTATTTGCATTCAATTGTTTACTTTCGGCGTCCTTGGTCTGCATTTTGCGATCCGCAAATCTTCTAATATTTTTCATTCGTGGCTCCTCACTGACGTCTTAATCTTCTCGATTACCCTTCGTTACCCTATGGAGGTCTGCCTCTACTTTGGTCTATCTAGTGTTAAAGCACATCGAATTTAGACTCATTTCTACCTACAGCTTCTTCAATTTCCTCTGCGTCAGTTCAAGTTTAGTATCTAATAATCCCACAAGCGCCCGACGTTCCATGTTGCCTAATTCACTCCACTGTCTAATTGCATTCGGCATACTCTTCAGTACCTCCAACAATTTTTCCAGTAGTCGATTCATCTTTTCCTCGGATGATAATTCGTCCTCCTCCATTGGAGTTGTATGAGACAATTCAATACTTCAGACAATGCCTATGTTTCCAAGATGCCCCATATCCCTGCTGAGTACCTACAATGTGATACTAACACCATGAATTTTATTGAGGCTGCCGAGGGATTGTATCCCACGTCAAGGAAATGGACAGTAAATCAACACTTTTCCCTTCTGCCACATAATCACTAATATAGACTCACACCTTCACCATAGAACACATAGCCATGAGTAGAACTAATAACCCTTCTCCTCTCCGGCAACTAACTGATTAGATTAAATATTTAATTGATTATATTAATTCAATAATTACTTCGAGGATTCAATACAACATGTATTGAATATCCCTGTTGGTTAAAACAACTACTCTCTTATCTAGTGGTAAATAGAAACCAACCAATCAAAAGAAAAAAAATATAATAATCTTAATTTGTTACTTGTTTGCATCTTTGTTGGTATACACGGGTGGCACATAGCATGAAGCATTATAAATGGAGAGCCACACTCCTAGTATGAAACATAGGTCCTCCTACCAACGACATCTGCTTTTCCGTGTGTGAGTGTAGGGCCTACTTCAAGAAAGACAAAGTTGGGTATGTGCACTGCTCTCGTATGGCATGGAGATGCTGAAAGCTTCTTATATTTCCCTTCGTAAATCCTATGCAAGATCCGTCCATGTTTCATAATATTTTGTATTAAAATTATAATTTTATACACATATATATAATTGTGAAAAGTTATATTAAAGTTCATATTTATTTTGTTTATGTAAATTTAAAATTAAGTATGGTTACCAGAATAATAGAGAAATTTTAGAAATGAGTAGTTGTTTACCTGTGTTATATTCCTTTAATTGTAAGCTAATGTTGGTATGATGAACATGAGAGTGATGGATAGCCTTTCAATTTGAGTATTGTGTTGGATCACTATTTCCATTATTTTGTTTGGATTATCTTTTATCTTTACCTTTTAATATTGAATATGGAAAACAAGGAGGAGTGATGGAGGATCCTATAGGAAATTTCTTAATGGTAGAAAAATTTGTTGAGAAGAGTAGACAGATTCATCTATAAGTATAAGAGATGTTACAAAATTCATAGGAAAGATACAAACCTAAGCATGATCAATATAGAGAAGAGAAGTCATTTAGGTGGGATACAGAGTATGGTTACAATTGAACAATGATGTTAGAATTAATGGAGAAAGATACAGTGAGTTTTTTTAAGGATAGGATTCAGATTCTAATCTTAGACCTCATATCCTACTAGCTAGGGAGTGGTTGAAACCACCTTGTTAGTGTGAAAGCCTATATGTACTAGGTTGTTCTCCTGGTTGAATAGAGTGTGTGTATGAGTGTTTGTACACTCTCCAGGTATCTCACCTCGAGAGCCAATTTAATATATATAGTTCAGTTATATTCAGTTTTTATCATGGTATTAGAGATTTAGAGTTGTTGATCTTGTACGCTGAGTGAAGGGCACGACTCAGGTGAAATCGTCGCTTGGATTGGAGAGTTAATCGAATCAATCCCACTGTAGCACTTCCACATCTTTATGTTTTATCGGTCGTCACGGATATCTGGTGTATAGCCGCGAAGAACTTCGCGAATTCGAGGTGGCTAATCATGACGACTGTGAAAACAATAGAAAGCTATGTGGAGGCCGAGAGAAGGCTGCGCCTTGGCAGTGGCTACTGATAGAAGATCTGCGTGTTTCTTGTTGAAAGACTGCAAGTACAAAAAAGGGTTGCATGATTGAAGCCATACAACACATTAACTTAAGGTGAAGCGTGCAGGCTGCGAGGAGATTCGTAGCTAGAAGATTGGAAAGCCGTTAGTGTTGGGTGCTGAGGAAACTCGAGAAGGTTGGAACAGTATAGGTAGCCAAAACTGTCAGCCAGCATGGAGGAAACCAAACTGAGATCACTGGATTGACTGTCATGGATGCGTGCAGCACTGGGATCGCCGAGGAGTTTTGTGGTTGTGGCAACATCGAACCTCGGAGGAATCGATTGAGGCCATGCATCGGAGGGAAAAACCATAGTGTGTGGTGCTGCCGGAAGAGGGAGTCCCAAGGTATGTGGCGTATTATCCTGGTGGATTGCTGCATAGAAGACTGAGGACAACCAAGTAACCGGCTCGAGGCCCGTGGTGATTGTCCTACTAATTGAGGCTGCACGAAGATCAGCAGTAGCATGGAATGTGGATGTGGTTTTTTGAAAAAAGGGGCATAGATCGCGTTGATTGGACAAGGATTGTGCTTTGTATGCAAAACATTTCTTTGGGTGTTGCGAGATTACTGGTACGTACACGTGGTGAATTCCATTTGAACGTAGCATACACATGACCTTGGCGTTGACAGCAGGGACAGAAAGATTGAATCGATGACCTTGGAGAAGCATTGCCTTTTTTAACATCATTATTTCAAGGCCATGTATCATTGAATAGGGTGCTTGATTTCGTGTCAGGAACATCTGTTTGGCTCACAAATAGGAGAGTTGTGGACTTTTGAGTGTTGTCCAAATGTGGAACAAACTTGCGCATAGTGGGCTGAGAGAGGCACAGTAAAAGCAAAGCTGCATTTCTTTGAATTTTTTTTAGTGACATGCTTGCAACATATTTTGTGGAAAATCTATAATTTGTGTGATTTTTGTTGATATTCCTGGATACAGATTTCATGTTGACATGATTCGACACAGATTTGTGCATTAAAATTTCCATAGAGAATTGTAATTAGCGTGCTTTCTTGCTGGAGGCCGCAGAACTACCCCGAAGATGCGTGGAAAGTGCACACAGATTGAGAAGGGATGAGTGAGTGTTGGTGGCCTATGGAGTGGGTATCATAGTGGAGGCCATTGCGTGGATTAGTTTTTTAACGTGGCATGGAAAGGCCATTGCATGGATTATTGGTGAGAAGCCCTTGGTGTTGAGATCTTCCTTGCATGCTGTGGAATGATGCAAATTGGTGGCCAGCTGTGTGAAGAGGAGACACGAGAAGAGCAAGATCTACTGCACAATTGAGCAGATCGTGAAGCAGATCATAAAGATTTGCGTGAAGATCTGTGTGAGGATATGTTGTTGAGGAGGCAGCTATGGACGCTATTGAGGAACTACTTGTGAGGTGATCTACGTGGGTCTAGTGAGATTTGTGGGATGTTGCCAGCAGCGTGAGGAAATCTCTCATTGTGTGTGTGGAGTGGTGTCTGCATTCAGACTTCCACTAGAGAGGCGTATTTTCTTGAAGAGGAGGCCATTTTATCTCTCTGTGGAGCCATAGAGCCGGTGGAGATATTCGAGTGCTGGTGGAGAATTTGACTGTACTGGATCAACTTCCAGATCTGAAATTGATAGGGGAGAAAATGGGTCTTCAAAGTAAACTGAAAGAGTCTCGTAGAAAAATAAGGAGAAAGCATCAAAGGAGAAATGAAAAATATTGTTTTGTTGAATTGAGTGATGTGTTTCAGGTTGACGTTGATGGAGCAGTAGCTGATCAAGATGTAGATTTGGAATTTGGTGAGATTATTAAATGGTTAAATTTATCGTCTTTTTCAGGTATGAATTATGAAATATGGGAAAATGAAATGAAAACAGTATTATGGAAGGTAAATTTACTGGATTATGTTGAAGATGTTATTAATGGTAGTGGAGATGCATCAACATTAAGTCTTCTAACATTTGTATTAGATGATAGCATCATACTCAGCATAATATATGAATATAGAGAGGTTCTTAGTGCAAACTTCTTATGGGATGTTTTAGAAGTGAAACATTGTTTGAATGAGGGAAATGATGTTGAAGATATTGCTCTTCAAAATGATCCCATATTTGATTGTGAAACTGGAGATGCAATGATGGGTAATGAATGTGTGCCTGTAACTGAAACTTTTTTTAATGAAAACACATCCATTATTGTAGAACCTGAAATTTTTCTAGATGTAGAAATCAATTTTGATGAGACTTATATACATCATGATGAGTTGATCAATTTGATGATTGAAAAACATCTTATTGATGAATTTTTGGCGAGAAGGAAGGCCTATCCACACATACAGATCAAATGCAGAACATGCCTGTAGAAACAGAACTGAGTGAAGAGGTTGAAGGCATAACTATGTTAGTAGAGAGGGATGAAGCAGGGAGAGATGGAGAAATGAAAGCTCTCCTGAAGGAGAAGGAAGATAAGAGAAAATGTGGTCCTCTTTATAAATCTAACATTATTTTTTGTGCAGATAATGGGAGACAAGAAGAAGCAATTGAAGAATCCCAGAACCTACAACATCAAATGCAAAGAATGCTAGTATATACTCGAATAGGAGGAAAAGAGTTCATGTGTTCCTCCAGAGGGGGGGGACATGAAAAGGAGGTGAAGCCCCATCATTTTTTTATTGGAAAAAAGTGAAGATGAAGCTTCATCCATAAATGCAAAAGTATGGGCTCTGTTGCAAGAAGACAAAATGAAAACTTTGTTACAAATTATTTTTCATGTTTTAGTTGTAAGCCTAGTTGAGACTAGACCAATAGGCGTATGTTGTTTTTTCACTACCCTTTCTCCATTAAGGGGCAGTGTTAGAATCAATGGAGAAAGATACAACTAGTTGTTTTAAGGATAAGATTGAGATTCTAATCCCAGACCTCAGATCCTACTATCTAGGGAGTGGCTAAAACCACCTTGTTAGTGTGAAAACCTATATGTACTAGGTTTTTCTCCTGATTCAATAGAGTGTGTGTATGAGTGTTTGTACACTCTCCAAGTATCTAACCTAGAGAGCCAATTTAATATATATAGTCTAGTTATATACCAGAATAATAGTGAAATTTTAGAAATGAGTAGTTGTTGACCTGTGTTATATTCCTTTAGTTGTAAGCTAACATTGGTATGATGAATATGAGAGTGATGGGTAGCCTTTCAATTTGAGTATTGTGTTGGATCACTATTTCCATTATTTTGTTTGGATTATCTTTGACCTTTACTTTTAAATATTGAATATGAAAACAAGGAGGAGTGAGGGAGGATCCTATAGGAAATTCCTTAATGGTGAAAAAACATGTTGAGAAGGGTAGACAGATCCATCTATAAGTATAAGATATGTTACAAAACTAATAGGAAAGATACAAATCTAAGCATGATCAACATAGAGAAGAGAAGTCATTTAGGGTGGGAGACAAAGTATGGTTACAATTGAATAATGAGAAAATACAAGGTACTCGTAATGAAATCAAGGATCTGTGATATTGCCCCTTTGAAATAATCAGAAAGATTTGAGATAATGCATATAGACTTAATATACCCCTCTACATGCAAATTTACTCAATGGTGAATGTAGAGAATCCAAAACTTTGAGTCTTCCATTTTGGATAAGGAAGAGGAACAATTCCTCTCTTGTGTGGGGAATTTGTCATTAGATGTTTAGGAAAAGTTGATAGAGGATATAGTTTTCGATAAGAGGTCCAAAATTATAAGTCATGGGAAGCATGCCCTTTGGTATATTAATTTGAAAGGATAACTTACAGTGAGGGCTAAATGGTAAACCTAGGAGAAGGTAGAGGAAAAATATTTTCACCTCATTTAGTAGATTTTTTTGGGGAAAAAAACCTCCCCAAATGGGGATGTATCATCTATATTTGATCATTATATTTTTTTTATCATCCACCTTGATGCTATTAGAGTGGGAAAAATGGACGAATCATCTCACATAACAATTTTTACTCGTGGGTCCTAGTTTGGTGAAATTTGGGTTTGAAACCCTCTAGAAGTCATTCGGAGAATTAAATAACATTTTTTGTGGGCCAATTTTTTCAAGTGTTGCACCCCCTCTCTATTCTACACACATATATCTTTTCAATGACTTAACGATCATCTAAATCAGTCTATATATGCAAAATTTATGTCACCTGAAAGTTGACCTCCACGTTTTTGATACCATGATTTGTGAGGATGTCATGTCAACCCCCATTACTCATCAAAAACAAGATATCTATTTGATCGTGATGAATAAAAGTCTAGAAAATTAAATATTGTAACTCTAGTTAAGAGTTGAAGGATTCAAACTTAACCACTAGTAGGCTATTATGATATGTCATAACAAGGTTACTCAGAGGAAAAGTAGTTCCATTTTATTCGAGTGTATTTTGTTCCATAGATGAGAAAAATAGCCAAGAGCATAATAAAGAGAGAGAGAAAAAAAATAGTGATTATGCACTATAGAAACCCATAAGCCATATATCTCACTCCTTTGTATTTAGATTCATTTCCATTCAAAGAAAGATAGGTTTTCTCCGAGAAGGTTATCCTAGATCATAGCCTCTCTTATTATGGTTGTAAGTGATTGTATTTTTTCTTGTCATTTGTTTTCCACAATTTACATATTGCATGCATGAAAATGGTAATTTAATAAATTGAGAAGTCTTAGAAAAATAACCCTTCTCGTATAGATTTTTGATTTTAACAATAATTTTATCATATTTACCTTGATTAGCTGTCTAGTGAAATATCCAAATCTATTTATAAATCACAAATTTTAACGATATTTTCCTAAGATCGCATTTCCCTGTGCCTAGAACTTCACTATCTGAAATTTCATAGAAAATATATTGCATTGAGAATGTCATGATGACCTGTTTGAAGCACCAAAACCATAGGTTTGTATGCTCTGATATCAAATGTGATGATCAAAGCAAATAAAATTCAGAGGCACACACCATAAAAATCCTATATAGATCACAATAGGAGAAACCCCTAAAAATACACAAATGCATTCATATATACGAAATACATGTTTTGTATAATGACTACATGATCCTTATATATGCACACCCACACATTGCAACTATGGTCACTTCATTATTAGGCTTATTGTATTACATATAAATTTACATCTTACATGTACTACGTTTAACCCTACATATGACCCTCTTGATGTTATATCATATATATCTAACCCAATATATCCCCCCCTTAGGGTCATACCATTGGATTCTTCAAGCACACATATAGATCATGAGGCAATATTTATAGACCCATGTGCATCTTTTCATATGATACCTCATACAAAGTGGTTTTACAAGTATCAAAGATACAATGATGTTGATGTTTTCCTAGGAGATGAATTCACATAAAGAATCAAGAAATGAGGAAAATTCACGTTGAGGTTCATGTATTGAAGGATTAAAGCAATCCATAGTCATCTAAACATCACATGATTGGATGTAAATTTGATTTTTATAAGTAATGTGACTGATCCAGGTGTAGAAATGGTGTCTAAAAATGATACCTACGGGATGGTTCAAGGAGAAATGGAATTATTGAGGATAATTCTAATTGGAACTCTATATAACCTCTTTATAATAAATATTAGTGATGGGTGCAACAATTCCTTTTTTCTTTAGAGGGAATTAGAAGAACAAACCCCTATTGTCCCTGGATAAAATGCTATGCAGTGGTGTCAAATATTGGAAGATATCAAGGAGAAGGGCATTCAAGAATTAGATGGTAATTTTATGGTAGCTGGTATGTTTAATTATTCTATGGATTTTGATTTCTATAAAAATTTCTTATATGGGAAACATGTTCAAGTAAGACTATCCTCTTACGCTATGCTGGTAGAGGGAATATTATAGCTAGTGCATAATGATATATTTGGATTTGCGTCAGCCTCATCACCAAGAAAGTGTATGGCATTTGTATCATTTGTAGAAATCTAAAGTCTTGAACAAATTTGAAGAGTTTAACTCTGTTATAGAAAATCAAGAAGAGAAAAGAAATTAAGGTGGCAAGGACAGATTATGGTGGAAAAATATTCATGAATGAACTAAAAAAGTATATAAGATGTGTGCTATAGGAAAGAAGAAGATCACTTCATATGCATCCTAAAAAAATGTAATTATAGAAAGGATGAACATGAAATTGATGGAAAAGTAATGGAGCATGTTCAATGGTAATAGGTTAGTATAGGAATTCCATGTAGAAGTAGTGGAAATTATGTATTACTTGGTAAATAGATCACTCTCATCAACATTAGATGACGAGAGTCCACATGAGGCATAGATTGGTAATAAACACTTCGTTAAACATGGAAGGATATTTAGTCTTGGTTCTTATGTACATGTTTGAAAGGAAGTAAGGTAGATAATAAACTTGATAGTGTGTCTTTATTACATATAATGATAATATTAAATGTTATAAGATTTGGAACCCAAAATCTAATAAGGTTGTGCATAGTTGAGATGTGGTCTTTAAAGAAATGAAAAATGTTTCCAAAGAGAAAGTCCAACCAAGAATGAAAGAAGCAAAAAAGATAGAGTTTCAATTGAAAGATGATGAATCATTCTAGTATTGAGGAGATTAGTTGAGACAAAAATTCAATGAGAAAGGTATTATCCACCTGATTTTCATTCTTATTTTGTTTTGTTTATTACTAATTATGACCTTATAATTGTTAGGGAAGAGATGAATGCAAAAAATGAAAAACCCTAGAGAAAGGAGATGGATGAAGAAATGACAACTTTGGACAAAAATGAGACTTTCTATCTCATGGATTCTATAACTAGAAGAAAATCGCTTAGCAACAAAAGAGTTTAAGAATAAGTTTACAAAGAAATACAAAACTCCCCAAAAGAAATTATTTTTGAGACGCAAATCTATTGTCAAATGTTTAAAAACCACTTTTATCAGGTAGTTGTTGCAATTATATAGGGAATTTAGATTTTATAACCTCCTTATTTATTTGTAAGAGATAAATCATAAACTACAATGTAAGAGTTTGTTATGCTGCTATATAGTTTTCAAAAGCAATATAATTACATAACACATATTAAAGCGTACCTCTATTGGCTTTGTTTTCAAAGGCGAGAAATGGGATACTGCTATATTCTTGATTTCAATAAATGTCTCAAGGTTATTCAATGTACTAGATGTATTAAGAACGCAAAAATAGTCACCTCAATTATTTGAGGAGTTTGATAACAGTTTCAAATTCTTTCATTGCCCACAAATATTGGTTCTATGACCTTCCATAAGACTCATGAGTCGATTTATGCAAGTTTTAACCAGTGAAAGGGTTTCCCAGTAGTGATCAAATTTGAAGGGTTGGTCTTAATATTATTTGGAAGGGCATATATTTATCTTACTTTTCAAAGATGAAAAGTTAAAAATAAAAATTGTACTTATATTAACAAGTGTATATTAAATAAACCTTTTATTTAAAAAATGCAAAAATGAAATGGTGTCCTAAATCTTTAAAATTTAAAATGTGGCTACATTAAACACTATAAAATATCAATATAACTTGGTAAATAGGCAAACATTTTTCTCAAATTCTATTAAAAAAGGTAAACATATGTTTTTTCTATTCATTAGATGATCTTCAAAAGCATTTGAATTTACATCATTGAAAATATAAATCTATTTGCACAATGGAAAAGGTTGTTTTAGTTTCCATTTGTTTCTAATTTATACTGTCTATTTTGTTAAGCTTGAAGCAATTTAAAGCAAACCAAAGAAACAAATATATACCTTCAACAACCAAGGGAATTGAACTTTTCTCTTAACATTGCTAACACTATCAATAGACTTTCATCTCCATTAAAAACTTCAAGCTCTATAGATTCAAAAATTTATGTAATTAATAAGAAAGTTTTCTATATCTAATAGGGAAATATTGTAATATGTAATACACATCTACAATGTTGTTGTTGTATGGCTTGGTTGATCGTTTTTCTTCTTCTTTGAAAATGGTTTTCAAATTTGGTCCTTACAATGAATTCAATCTTGGTTGATGTCTTTTTCTAATAATGCGGTTTCTTTTTGTTGATGTTTTTTTTCTAATAATGTGGTTTCTTTTCGTTAACAATGTCGTTTAATTTTTCTATGATTTCAACATCTCCTTAAAGACCCTTCATAGCTGCAGCTACATGGACAGCCACACGCACTCCTTATTTCCTAGATGTTGAATGGAGAGAATGAAGTGGGAGACACAATAGTAGTTGTATGGATAGCTATTGGCATTCTATATCTTTTGGGAAGACCAACAGAGGAAAAAGAAAATTAAGTTGTAACCCTGTAGGCAGACCAATCTTCGGTTGTATGGTTATTAATAGAGTCATGGAGTTTCATTTTAACACTTGAGAGTTCTCTCTAGTTCAAAACTCTACATAAATTTTATGGGAAGCACACTTATTATTTCTCAATTTTTTTATAAAGTATTAATTTGTATGCTTTCAAAAATTAGAGAGTTAATAAAGAAAAACCCTTTCAAGATAGGATGAGAAATACGGGGTTTTAAATAAAGCTTGATTTTATAAATTTTATGCTTAATAGTAAGCTTGATTACAATAACTTCAAATGGAAGCAATGCTAGGCTTTTGTAATCATTCTAGTGGTCAGTCACGAAATCATCTAAAAATAGAAAAGAGATGGTAGAAATAGAAAAGATATGGTAGAAGTTATTTATGATAGTATAAAAAACATGCGTGAATCACTAAGCGTAGTTACCACCATCTAATGGGGTAATTTCATAATTGAACAATCTTGTGTGAATGGTTGGTTGACAAGAAAGAAAGAAAATTTTGCAAATTAGGAAAGAAAATGAAGATATAACAGAAAATGTCTATAGTTATGATGTAAAAATGTCAATACTATCACTTTAATCTATTTTTAAGCTCGATAAAAGTACATCTTTAACTAATCTATTTCATTTATTACTATAAAATGAAACCTTATTCATTTATACGCTGTAGTGCCGCGGAAATTATGTTCTCTATCCACAACTTGGCGAGCCTGAGGTTTGGTACTTTAGGAATGATATTTTCGTCCAGTAGGATCTTTTCGAGTTTTATATCACAATGAAGAGCCTAGTGCAGGCATTCCTTGTGCAAGTACCCGATGCCTCACGTCATGCCTAATGTATTAGGTAGATGGTAGTAGTTATTTACAAGATGAAAAATCTCATATTTGAAAAATCTTGTGTTAATAGTGGGTTGAGAAGAAAGATTATAATTTTAGAAATTAAGGAAGGAAAATGGAGATACCACCGAAAATTTATGTGGTTATGATGTAAAAATGTCAACACTGTCACTTTAATCTATTTTTAAGCGATGGAAAAGTATGAAAAATATCGTTTCAAATCATGAACTGGCCATTGATTGGAACCGTGAAATCGCTTTCCTCTTTCGACACTAGCTTCATAAGCTTCAAATTGGGACTGTGAAATCGCTTTCCTTTATTGACACTAGTTTCATAAGCTTCATAACTCCCCTTCCAATCCCCTGGAAAATCGAATATATGAAAAATTACTAAGTGAAATACTTCAATGGATTGATTTTTGAGAATTGAGCAGAGAGCCAACTGTAATTACAAGAAAAATTAAAAATAAGGAGACACAAATCCACATCAAACCTTTGGGTTGAATGGAAGGATTAACAGATTCTGTTTGATAAAGAGTGTAACCTCGATGGTTCTAATTTCACAACAATTTCATCATTTCCTCCTCTAGAAGGGAAAAAATCCACCGAAATCTTCATCGATGCCATGATGGACAATAGAAATAAAATATAGAGTCCACACATGACTATATAAAGATAAATCAACCATTCCATACATGATAATTTTAATCAGTTCTCCCTAAATCATTGAATTAAATGAAAAGCCAGGGAAATCATTGAACTAAATGAAAAGCCAGGGAAATGAAAGTTGAAAATTAAAACTGAGAATTAAAGATACTTTGCAAACTTGTGTTGCACTTGTAGTAAGATTGGGATTGTAAAGATCAATGCAGGCAAGATTCAACAATCTACCTCAATCATCATGAATTCTTTTTCTTTTGTCATTTTTTTCTTATGAATCTCTAATACCTTCAAAAGATGCCCTTGGTTCACATATATCAATAGATAGCTACTCTTTGGTATTAATGAATGCCAAAAGAAACCTATGTTATCAATGAATACGAACAGAAACCTCAGATCAGGATTGTCAACTCTATAAGTGCTGCCATTATGATTGATGGCCTAGGAATGCATGAAGAACCTCCATTACATCCCATTGCATTTCTTTACTATTGCCAGAACCTTGTGCAGTCTTTAAAGTGTTACATCAATCCGAGAACTGGAATTTTCCACAATGTCCTAGGGACTTGCAACCCTTCATAGGACATTCTATAATATTATTTAAAGTTTTAAAAAAACTTGTAAAAATCAAAATTTAAATTTCTTTTGACTAGTAAATTTCGTTGAGCACTTCTGACGTGCTAGAGGGCTTTAGAAGGGATGTGATGTGTTCAAATTTAATCATTGTTTCCCAGCGTCCAAGGCCGAGAAGATGCAACCTGCGTTTGTGCTGACAACCATTTATTTTGTCGAAGAGTCGACTGTCCAGGGAGCATGTGCAGGACGTGTTTTCTTCCGATCGATTGCCGCTATGTTCGGCACGAAATATGCACTGCCATCTCCTATGATATGTGTAAACTTTGCAGGGCCATATATAATTTTGTTACCACTCTGCACAGAAGACAAACAATTAATATTCTTAATCATCATATGCTTCCTCTGGACATTAATAAATTGTTGGTTTTTTTTACAAGGGTTGTAAAAAAAAAATTATGAATATTGGAATTTGAAATAATTTGAAATTTCAAGATCACTTAATTGAGTATTGTAATTTCAATATTGTAAATCGGAGACGTATGGTTTATAATGCAGACGTGACATCATTGAAAATGTTTAAGTTGGGGAGCTTAAATGAGCGTTTGCGTGCTACCGTGAATGCAAGTTTGTTTAAAATATTGCAAAGGAGATGGATAGCTTAATAAAAAAGCATTTTGCCATAGCTTTTTATTTTGGCTTTCTTATTATTTATAAGAGCAAGATCAATTATAAATATATTTCTTTATTATTATTTATAAGAGCAAGATCAATTATATATATTTCATACGTCAAATATTAAAATAAAATTTATTAAAACATTCATTTTAATTCAGAATTTTAAGGGTACAAAGATCACAATTTTAAAGTGCAAATCTTTCATTGATACAAAATTTGACAACCAAAAAATTTTATAATTTCAGAACTTAGTAAATAGAAATTAAAATAAATGTATATTAGTAATATTTTTTATATTTATATTTATATAAAAAAATAATTACTATTTTTAAAAAGATTTTTTACTTATTTTATAATTTTAATTTAATTGGTTAATTGACTATATATAATTTAGGGAAAAGGATTTATTTTATTTTTTTATGTTTATTAACTAATTATTGATTATATGTTTTGAAATACATAGTTGAAAATATAACTTATTATTATTCATTTTCTCTTATATTTATATATATATGATTAATGATTATGATAAATTTTGGTGAATTGATAATTATACTTATAATGTTTTTTTTAATTGTTATGATAAATTTTAGTGAATGAATAAGTTTGAATAATTGATTTTCACTATTATATTAGATACAACTACCACATCAATAAAAAAAACTAATTCATTAATAATTAACACTACCACTATTATACCAGATAAATAAAATCCTTCAAATTCTTTAAAAAAGTTATATAAAATTAACTTTGATACCGATCAAAAATTATAATCCTATTATAAATGAATAAATCCTTCAAACGTTAAAAATAAAATCAAAGATTCATTTAGTATCCTCTTGAAATAAAACTAGGAAGAAATCTTATATTTCTTCGTTTTACATTTTTCTGTTCACAATGTTTAGTCGTATTAGATCTGGAATGACTTTGGAAAAGAAAACCTTCCATATTTCTATATTAAATTTTATATTTCTTCCTTATATGTTGTTTATTTATAATTTATATTGTTTAAGTGTATTAAATTTCGGATGATTTTGGTTATGAAAATTGTCATACCCCCAGATTATTATAAACATTTTATTTACCTTAGTTAAAAAAAAAAGAAACAAACTAAAGGATGATGATTATTACCTATTGAATAAATTAATATTTTTTCCAGTAAATAAAAAAGAAAAATGATTGCCTAACAAGAGGGATATCATGTAACTTCTGAGGATAGAAGTTAATATATTTTAAAAAAAACAGTTGCAAAACTCTAACCGCCCTTCCCCCTAACCATGGAATGGTTTCCAAGAGAAAGGGGGAAGAGGAAAAGAGGACTGTGCTGTAGAGGACATGTAGTAGGAAAGGGAAGGGGGCTTACCACATCTAGTGATGATCAGATGGTAAGAGCGCAGAGCGCGTGCAACTAGCAAATACTATAGTCTTTGAGCAAGCTAGGGGGGAGATTGGTCTCGAAAGACAATCTCATGGTCGGGTGGTTGACTAGCTGCAATGAGCAGAGGTGACCCTATCTCGGAAAAGAAATGAAAGTTCACATACAGGAAGCGACACAGGTATGAGACTCTGGCTTGAAAATAGAAAATGTTTAATTTCTGTGGGTTTCAGTTCTTTTTATAATTTATGTAAGTATATTCAGAAGAAAAAGAAATGGTGAGGTTAGGTAGTTCTCTTTATAAACTGTTTTCTGGGTAACAACAACAGTAATCTACCAAGAAGGGGGTGGAACTTAGTTAGAGAACCTTACAATTAACCGTCTTTGTTAGACAATTTGTCCTCAGCCTGGAAACTAAAACTTGTATGGTAGCATAGGCGTGGCAGTGTTCGGTAGGGGTTGCTAGCGTGAGTTTATTGAGAGGTACCATACCAAATGTATTAATAAGTTTTCATACAACAGCGGATGAAGGAAAAATGACTAGGAAGACATGGAAAATTAGACTAATTTCTCTCGGGAACATTAATAAACCAAATGAGGAGTACTGTGCAAAGCATAGACAGACCCGAGTATATAAAGTGAACAAAACTGGTTAAATTCCAGTGATATTCTTAGTTGGCTTGTAACGTTTGGACTGAGCTTTTCCTAAAAGAAATATAAGTAGGAAATGCAGGCATTTGCCTTACTGCGAGCATGCAACAACCATGAAATATCACTAATCAATTGCAGAGATTAATGGAAGTCTGTAGGGTGCCACAAGAATGCTTCCCCTATATTAGGGTAGGGCCAGTCACAACATGGGCACAGAAGGAGGTCCACTCCACAAGTAATCTCTCTAATGGAGAAAGAACCCAAAAGAAAAACTGGGTACTGAGCATGGATGGGTAAATAGGTTGGGTGGGGTCGCTACCCTTCAACGTTAAACACTTCCACTATTAAACAAAGATAAGGACCTAGTAGCATGCAAAAGCTAGTGGGAATAAATTTAACGCTGTAGTTGGGAAGCAGGGCTCAAACCCTCTCAAAACAAAAAGACGCATGCATGTGGAACAAACCAACTCAAAGTCGAATGCATAAAAAACCATAGAACTGTACATTTATTTACAATCTAAACCAAAATGCTTGACATTTTTAAATGTTGGCAAGACCATGAATGTATAGAAAAGAAACTATACAGACCACCCGCGATGTGGCAATTCCTTTAAACAAAAATATAACAAGGAGACCATATGTCTATTAAATCAATAGTCCTTCGTAATAATTATAGTCCAGTAGATAAGAGTATAGACATGCCGAGGCAAAATGTGCACAGTTTGCATTAAAGATTATACAACCATAATGTCCGAGCAGTGGAAACTGTAGTCGGACGCCCAACTCTAGAAATTAAAATTACATAAATCATTTCAATGGAAAACCTGGAGCCTTGAGGGGGACGAAAACACCCTCCGCTCCATTATTTATCAAAATATGGGAGAAACTGGAAGGACCACCCTCTGAGACAATCATACAAGGCCACGGCCGGAAGGCTTTTCCACACCTGGACCCCTAGACATGCTGAAGGAGGGTTTCCCTTAGTCGATTCTAGGCGACTGTATGAGGGATAGGCGCCCAGCTTGCATGAGAGAAAACCATGCAAAAAAAAGATAGATAACTGTGGAAGGAATGTGAGTTGTTGTAAAATTTCAAAGGAAATTGCCCACGCTCTTGTCAAAAGAAACTTACTGCTAAAGGAAATTCCAACCAACGTAAGACAGCTCTCATCTTGGTGCTGAGGAATGCCCCCCAATATCAACCAACCTGCAGTTTTTATGAACAAAGTGCAAAAACAAGAATTCCTTCAATAAAATGAAGGAGCGCATACTCAAAAGAAAATAGAACAAGCATGTCTTTGTTTCATGTCATTACCTGAGGGTATGGTGACAAATCTGTCGACATTCGAGCAAGGTCTGTAGTTCTGGCTCTCTGGAGTTGGATGCATGGGTGGAATTAGAGCAAGCCAACACAGAAAGCTGCCTAACCAAATAAACTTTGCCACCCAAAACAACCGGTAGTTAAGTTTGAAAGCCCGTGAAAGGTTGCCATCCTTGGATGGCAAGGGAAGATCTCCACCATAGATGAGGCGAGGTAAACCCTGCAAAAAGAGAGATTGGACAGCCTGCCGGCCTCGTACTGAACAAAGCTGGGTAGAAATTAATTACACGCGGAAGCGGATAAGGAAGCCATGTGATGGCGAGGGGTGAAAGGGAAGTTAGCTCCTGACTGGATGCTACGTGGACAACATGCACGATACCCAATAGAGATTTTAATAAAAATCTTAAAACTCATACATCAGCATATAAATGAAAACCAATGCCACGTGTTAACATGGTAACCAGTTGGTTTCACCAGGTGAATAACCATGGGTGTGCGGGTCTATAACGCAACGGTTACGATACTATCTTAAGAAAAGAAATTTTCTTTTCTTACATAGCAAAGGAGTTGTGACAAGTGGTATCAGAGCCAAGTTACAAAAACAATGGCCTCTGGGAATTGAAAACTGTCAAACAGATTGTGTACATACAACTTATTTCATCTCTATTCAGTAATTAAAAAAACAGATATTGTGTTAACCTTTCCACTTTTACTTGTCGTATGTTAAGCATAGGAAACAGAGGATTGACAATATGAGGAGAATAGACAGTGTGTCACACATGTTTGTGGCAGGTCAAGGACCTGCAATGGGTCCTGGAAATAGTCTTGAATTATGGGTAGAGCTGGGAGAGGAGGCGCACAATACCAACCTGGCAATTTTGGAGACAGTACAAGAGCTAAAAAAAGAAATGGCCCGATTACAGGAAGATAATGCAAGGTTAACTATGAAACAGGAGAGGATTTTAAAAAGCTTAACCGACAGACAGAATCAGCAGCCACCGAATCCTAGTGCTGAGCAACAAAGAATGTCAGAAGAACAGAATCCCCACACAGAACCCGAAGAGTCGAAAGGAAGGGAGCAGGAACGCTCTGATAATGCTTCTGAACAACAAACATCCAAAAGGCAACGAATAAAGTTGCAAGGGGAGTTCCGTAAAATCAAACCACCACACTTTGACGGAGAACAGGAGGAATCAGCTGAGGCTTGGTTGATTAATATGAACAAATACTTCCAGCTATATGAATACGATCACAACCATAAGGCACGGTTGGCCATTTTCCAATTACAAGGAAAGGCCACCTTGTGGCGGGAAGAGGTTAAGATGGTAAGAGGAGTAAGCGAACAGAATATCACTTGGGAGAAATTTCAAAGATACTTTAAGGAAAGGTACCTGACTGAGCGCTTCTATGACGAGAAGGCAAGGGAGTTCCATGACCTGCTTTTGGGGCAACAAACTATGGATGAATTTATCACTCGTTTTACTTCCTTGCTCCGTGATGTGCCCTACATTCGGGAAGAAAAAGCTAAAGTACAAAGGTTTGTCAACAGTTTAACCTTGAGTATGAGCGAAAGAATCGAATTTGACAACCCAAGGACGATGGACGAGGCTATATGTAAAGCCCGAATCTGCTACCAGTAGAGCAAGAAGAAGGGAGAAATCCTAGGTAAGAGATGGGTTGATAAGAAAAGAAGCAGGCTGGCTGGAAGTACTAAAGGTAATCGCGGTGGTGGTAACAAAGGATTTTCCAAGGGGAAAATCAGCAGAAACTCACAGAAGAATTCGCTTCGATTAAAGCCCCCCATTGAGTCCAGAACCAATGAACCACCCGGAAAAATAGACAACGAAGGGACAACAAGGCCTTTAGTGCAATGTTGATGCTGTGGTGGACTCCATTACATGAAAAACTGTCCTCAGCGAAAAGGAGCTGAACAGGTTTCCCAAGTCTACGAAGCCTCTACAGATGGCGATGTAGGACAGAGTCTGCCAAAGATTAATGCTGCTTTGGAAGATTGCCAGGTGGAGTACCAACCAACCATGGTGGAATTTAAAGGTAAACTCTTAGACCTTGTTGTACCTATTTTAATTGACCCTGGTGCAACATTAAGTTATATTAGTCCTAGAATTGTGGAGCATTGTAAGTTGCAACCTGTTAAGTTTAAGGACCCTTGGCTAGTTCAGTTTGCAACAGGAGCAAAAAGATGGGTAATTGCTAAGGTGAAAAACTACCCTTTAAAAATAGCAGGATAGTTAGTTACAATAGATTTAAATGTGCTTCCACTTGGCTCGTATGATATATTGATTGGTATGGAATGGTTAGAAAAACACTGGTCCATAATCAATTGTAAAACCAAAACTATCAGTTATAAGGATGAGCTTGGAATAAAACAAGAGATCCAGGGAATCAAGTGACCAATGCAAATTCGGCGCATAACCGCCTCACAGTTAACCAAATGCATTAGGAAAGGATGTCAAATTTATGCCGTCCAAGTGGCCTATGCCAACTCAAAAGATAAAACAACCACAATGGATAATATTCCTATGATACAAGAATTTGCCGATGTGTTTCTGGAAGAGATTCCCGGGCTACCATCGAGTTGGTGCCAGGAGCAGCCCCAGTCTCCTGAACACCCTAAATAATGAGCGTAGCAGAATTGACAGAGCTGAAAATGCAATTACAGGAGATGTTGGACAAAAAATACATTCGCCCTAGTGTGTCCCCTTGGGGAGCCCCGCTATTGTTCATTAAGAAAAAGGACGGGACCCTCTGCATGTGTATGGACTACCGTCAATTAAACAAGTTGACAATCAAAAGCAAGTACCCCCTACCTGATATTGATGAACTGTTCGACCAGGTGAAGGGAGAAACAGTTTTCTCAAAGATTGATTTGCGATCAGGGTATCACTAGATCCAGATTAAAGAGGAAGACATAGGTAAGACAGCTTTTAGAACTCGGTATGGCCACTATGAGTTTGTGGTGTTACCCTTCGGGTTGACCAACGCCCCTGCCACCTTTATGTGTCTGATGAACAGTGTATTTCATCGATATTTGGATAAATTTGTGCTGATCTTTATTGACGATATATTTATTTACTCTCAGACTATGTAGGAGCATCAGGAGCACCTCAGATTAGTATTGCAAACCCTTCGAGAACACCAATTATATGCTAAGTTCAGTAAATGTGAATTATTTAAAGAGAAAATACAATATTTGGAGCATATCATCACTAAAGAAGCGATCGCAGTGGATCCTGAAAAGATAACGACCATAATGGAATGGCCGGTACCCAAAGATGTGGCAGACATCCGATCTTTCATGGGACTAGCAAGTTATTACAGACTGTTTGTCGAAGGATTTTCAAAAGTAGCCTATCCAATCACATCCTTACAGAAAAGGGGAAGAACCTTTAGGTGGACCCTTGAATGTCAAAAGAGTTTCGAACAACTCAAATATTTGCTCACCACGGCACCCATTCTAAGCATAGCCGATCCTAGTAAATATTATGTGGTTTCTATTGACGCAAGTAAGGAAGGGGTAGGAGGTGTGTTAATGCAGGAAGGGAAAGTGATAGCATACAAATCAAGAAATTTAAAAGAGCATGAGCAGAAATATTCTGCTTAGGATCTAGAATTGGCAGCTATGATTCACGCCCTGAAAATGTGGCGACATTACCTTATGGGAAGAAAATGTTTGTTATTGACAGATCACCACAATATAACCAACTATTTTAGCTAGCCCACTCTAAATGCAAGGCAAGCGCGGTGGGTGGATTTCCTAAGTGGTTTTGATTTTGAGATCAAGCATTTAAAAGGGAAGGAGAATCAGGTGGCAGACGCTTTGAGTTAGAATTTGCAATGGCTATATGAAATTTCTTGCAGTGAAGGGAAAAGCCCCTTTGGGGAAATGATTAAAAAAGTAGCCACATAAGATGTGGTTTATCAGCAAATAAAATAGCAAATTCAAAAACCGACCAGCAAAGAAAAACAGTTGGATTATGCTTTGATGTTATTGGAATGTTGTACTACAAAGGAAGGCTGTATGTGCCTAATCAGACAATATTGAAAATCTGATATTGGATTAGCATCATAGGAGTCATTACGCTGGACACCCAAGATATCAAAAGATGATCACTGCACTTCGGAAAGAATATTATTGGCTAGGTATGAAGAAAGATGTGGCTGGTTATTTGGCACGATGTCTAGAATGTCAACAAATTTAAGCAGAACACCAACATCCTGTGGGATTATTACAACCATTACCCATCCCGGAATGGAAGTGGGAAACCATCTCTATGGATTTTATAACAGGTTTTCCTAATTCAGAGAAAAATAATGATTCCATCATGGTGGTGCTGGACAAGATAAGTAAGTCAGGACATTTTACACCAGTACAATCTACCTATAGAGCTGTGCAGATCGCCCATGTTTTCATGCAAAATATATTTAAGCTACATGGGTTATCAAAGACAATAATTTCAGACCGTGATGTCAAATTTACATCTGTCTTTTGGAAAACATTGTTTGAGGAATTTGGTAATCAAATGAACTTTAGCACAGCTTATCACCCTCAAACTGACAGGAAAACTGAATGGGTGAACCAAGTGGTGGAAGATATGTTAAAGGCATATGTGATGCAGCAACCAACCAAGTGGGAGGATTATCTACACTTGGTTGAGTTCGCTTACAATAATGGCTACCACCCATTATTGCTAATGAGACCTTTTGAAGTATTGTATGGGCGGAAGTGCTGCACCCCCTCGAGCTGGAGTGGATCGGAAGACAAATTGATGTTAGTTCCCGAAATGCTTAACGAGATGGAGGAAATGGTTAAAAAGATATGTGTTAATCTAAAGGCAACTTAGGATAGGCAAAAGAACTTTGCTGACTAGAAAAGGAGGTTTAAGGAGTATCAAGTTGGTGATCATGTATATGTGAGAATTCGAGCAAAAAAGAGTACATTACAGTGGAGCGAGTGCTCTAAGTTGGCACCTCGATGTTGTGGACCATTCCAAATCTTAGCAAGTATTGGGCCGGTAGCTTACCAGCTCGCTCTGCCAAATCACATACGAGTCCACAATGTCTTTCATGTCTCTGTGTTTAAAAAATATGTTTATTACCCTAAACATGTGATTAAATGGCAGGATATTCAGGTGAGAATCATCTTTGATAGATCAGTCTAAATGTTTTCCTTAAAAATAAAACTAACCTAGGATGTTGCATGTTACACGTAGAACCAGAAGGAGAAATCCGGGTCGAACTTTTGAGCATCCTCAACCGAAGAGAAGTAACACTGCGGAAGTGGGATATTGCCCAAGTTAAAGTGTAGTGGCAGCACTTGGGGCCTAATGAGGCCACTAGGGAGGATGAAGAACTCATGAAACAGGCTTACCCAGGGTTGTTTATAACCGAAGGACATCGGGACGATGTCTAATTTCAGGAGGGCGGAGATGTCATATCCCCAGATTATTGTAAATATTTTATTTAACTCAGTGAAAAAGAAGAAACAAACTAAAGGATGATGATTATTACCTATTGAATAATTTATTATTTATTTATTTTATTTTATTTTTATTTATTTATTTTTATTTTTATTTATTTATTTTTATTTCTATTTTTTTTCAATAAATGAAAATGAGAAATGAATTCCTAGTAACAGGGATATCATGTAACTTCTGAGGAGAGAAGTTAATATATTTAAAAAAAAACAATTGCAAAACCCTAATCGACCTTCCCCTAACCATGGAATGGTTTCCTAAAAGAAATATAAGTAGGAAATGTAGTCGTTTGCCTTACTGCGAGCATGCAGCAACCATGAATTGTCACTAATCAATTGCAGAGATTAATGGAAGTTTGTAGGGTGCCACAAGAATGCTTCCCCTGTATTAGCGTAGGTCCAGTCACAGCATGGGCACGGCAGGAGGTGCGCTCCACAAGTAATCTCTCTAACGGAGAAAGAACCCAAAAGAAAAACTGGGTATCGAGCATGGATGGGTAAATAGGTTGGGTGGGGTTGCTACCCTTCAGTGTTAAACACTTCCACAATTAGACAAAGACAAGGATCTAGTAGCACGCAAAAGCTAGTGGGAAGAAATTTAAGACTGTATTTTGGAAGCAGGGCTCGAACCCTCTCAAAATTAAAAGACGCATGCGTGTGAAACAAACCAACTCAAAGTCGAATGCATAAAAAACCATAGAATTGTACATTTCTTTGCAATCTAAACCAAAATTCTTGACATCTTTAAACACTGGAAAGACCATGAATTTATAGAAAAGAAACTACATCTCCTGTACAGACCAGCCGCGGTGTGGCAATTCCTTTAAACAAAAATATAACAAGGAGACCATATGTCTCTTAAATCAACAATTATTCATAATAATTACAGTATAGTAGATAAGATTATAGATGTGCTGAAGCAAAATGTGCACAATTTGCATTAAATATTATAAAACCATAATGTCCGAGCAATGGAAACTGTAGTCGGATGCCCAACTCTAGAAATTAAAATTCTATAAGTCATTTCAATGGAAAACCTAGAGCGTTGAGGGGGATGCAAACACCCTCTGCTCCATTATTTATCAAAATATGGAGGAAACTGGAAGGACCACCCTCTGAGACAATCAGACAAGGCCACGGCCGGAAGGCTTTTCCATACCTGGACCCCTGGACATGCTGAAGGAGGGTTTCCCTTAGTGTCTAGGCCGCCATATGCGTGATGGGCGCCCAGCCTGCATGAGAGAAACCCATGCAAAACAAAGCTAGATAATTGTGGAAGGAATGCGAGCTGCTGTAAAATTTCAAAGGAAATTGCCCTCTCTCTTGTCAAAAGAAACTTACCGCTAAAGGAAATTCCAACCAACGTAAGAGAGATATCGTCTCTGTGCTGAGGAATGCCCCCCAATATCAACCAACCTGCATTTTTTATGAACCACGTGCAAAAACAAGAATTCCTTTAGTAAAACGAAGGAGCGCATAGTCAAAAGAAAATAGAACAAGCATGTCTCTATTTCATGTGATTACCTGAGGGTTTGGTGACAAATCCGCCAACATTCGAGAAGGGTCTGTAGGTCTGGCTCTCTGGAGCTGGATGCATGGGCGGAACCTGAGCAGGCCCGCACAGAAGGTTGCCTAACCAAATGAACTTCACCACCCAAAGAAACCAATAGATTAGGTTGAAAGCCCGCGAAAGGCTACCACCGTTGCATGGCAGGGGAAGATCTCCACAGTAGATGAGGCGAGGTAAACCCCACAAAATGAGAGATTGGACAGCCTGCCGGCCTCGTACTGAATGGAGCTTCATAGAAATTAATTACATGTGGAAGTGGATAAGGAAGCCATGTGATGGTGAGGGGTTAAAGGGAAGTTACCTCCTAACTGGATGCCACGTGGACAACATGCATGATACCCAGCAGAGATTTCAATAAAAATTTGAAAGCTTGTACATCAGCATTTAAATGAAAACTAATGCCGCATGTTAACATGGTAACCAGTTGGTGTCACCAGGTGAATAACCATAGGTGTGCGGGACTATAACCCAATGGTTATGATAATATCTTAAGAAAAACAATCTTTTTTTTACATAGCAATGGAGTTGTGACAAGTGGTATCAGAGCCAAGTTACAAAAACTGTGGCCTCTGGGAATTGAAAACTGTCAAACATATTGTGTACATACAACTTATTTCATCTCTATTGAGTAATTAAAGAAACAGATATTTTGTTGACCTTTCCACTGTTACTTGTCATATGTTAAGAACAGGAAATAGATGACTGACAATATGAGGAGAATAGACAGTGTGTCACGCAGGTTTGTGGCGGGTCAGGGACCTGCAACGGGTCTTGGAAATAGTCCTGAATTATGGGTACAACTAGGAGAGGAGGCGTGCAATACCAACCTGGAAATTTTGGAGATAGTACAAGAGCTGAAAAATGAAATTGCCTAATTACGGGAAGATAATGCAATGTTAACTATGGAATAGGAGAGGATTATAAAAATCCTATCCGACAGACAAAATCAGTAGCCACCGAATCCCAGTGTTGAGAAACAAAGAATGTCAAAAGAATAGATTCCCCACACAAAACTCGAAGAGTCAGAAGGAAGGGACGAGGAACTCTCTGATAATGCTTCCGAACAACAGACATCCAAAAGGTAACAAATAGAGTTGCAAGGGGAGTTCCGTAAAATCAAACCACCACACTTTGACGGAGAACAAGATGAAGCAGTTGAGGCCTGGTTGATTAATATGAAGAAATACTTCCAGCTATATGAATACGATCACAACCATAAGGCACGGTTGGCCATTTTCCAATTACAGGGAAAGGCCACCTTGTGGTGGGAAGAGGTTAAGATGGTAAGAGGAGTAAGCGAACAAAATATCACTTGGGAGAAATTTCAAAGATACTTTAAGGAAAGGTACTTGACCGAGCGATTCTATGACAAGAAGGCAAGGGAATTTCATGACCTGCATTTGGGGCAGCAAACTATGGACGAATTTATACTTCCTTGCTCTGTTATGTGCCCTATATTCGGGAAGAAAAAGCTAAAGTACAGAGGTTTGTCAGCAGTTTACCCTTGAGTATGAGGGAAATAATCGAATTTGACAACCCAAAGGCGATGGACGAGGCTATACACAAAGCCCGAATTCGCTACCAGCAGAGCAAGTAGAAGGGAGAAATCCTGGGTAAGAGATGGGTCGATAAAAAAAGTAGCAGGCAGGCTGGAAGTACTAAAGGTAATCGGGGTGGTGGTAACAAAGGATTCGCCAAGGGGCGAATCAGCAGAAAGTCACAGAAGAATTCACTCCGATTAAAGCCCCCCATTGAGTCAAAAACCAATGAACCACCTAGAAAAATGGACAACAAAGGGAGAGCAAGGCCCCCAGTGCAATGTTGGGGCTGTGGTGGACCCAATTGCGTGAAACAATGTCCCCAGCGAAAAGCAGCCGAACAGGTTTCCCAAGTCTACGAAGCCTCTACAGATGGTGATGTAGGAAGGAGTCTTCCAAAGATTAATGCCGCTTTGGAAGATCGCCAGGTGGAGTACCAACCGACCATGGTGGAATCTGAAGGTAAACTCTTAGATCTTGTTGTAACTGTTTTAATTGACCCTGTTGCAACATTAAGTTATATTAGTCCTCGAATTGTGGAGCATTCTAAGTTGCAAGCTGTTAAGTTTAAGGACCCTTGGCTAGTTCAGCTGGAAATAGGAGCAAAAAGATGGTTAATTGCTAAGGTCAAAAACTGCCCTTTAAAAATAGCAGGACAGTCAGTTACAACATATTTAAATGTGCTTCCACTTGCTTCGTATGATATATTGATTGGTATGGACTGGTTAGAAAAACACTAGTCCATAATCAATTGTAAAACCAATACTATCAGTTATAAGGATGAGCTTGGAATAAAACAAGAGATGTAGGGAATCAAGTGACCAGTGCAAATTCGGCCCATAACCGCCGCACAGTTAGCCAAATGCATTAGGAAAGGATGTCAGATTTATGCCATCCAAGTGGGCTATGCCAACTCGAAAGATAAAACAACCACAATGGAGAATATTCCTATGATACAATAATTTGCCGATGTGTTTCCGGAAGAGATTCTCGGGCTGCCACCCAAAAGAGACATAGAATTTACCATCGAGTTGGTGCCAGGAGCAACCCCAGTCTCCCGAGCACCCTACAGAATGAGCGTACCAGAATTGACGGAGCTGAAAATGCAATTAGAGGAGCTGTTGGACAAAAAGTACATTCGCCCCAGTGTGTCCCCTTGGGGAGCCCCGCTATTGTTCATTAAGAAAAAGGACGGGACCCTTCGCATGTGTATGGACTACCGTCAATTAAACAAGTTGACAATAAAAAACAAGTACCCTCTACCCCGTAATGATGAACTATTCGACCAGGTGAAGGGAGCAACAATTTTCTCAAAGATTGATTTGCGATTAGGGTATCACCAAATTCGGATAAAGAGGAAGACATAGTTAAGACAGCTTTTAGAACTCGGTGAGGCCACTGTGAGTTTATGGTGTTACCCTTCGGGTTGACTAGCAGGCTATTATAGACGGTTTGTCGAACGATTTTCAAAAGTAGCTTATCCAATCACATCCTTACAGAAAAGGGGAAGAACCTTCAGGTGGACCCTTGAATGTCAAAAGAGTTTCGAACAACTCAAATACTTGGTCACCACGGCACCCGTTCTAAGCATAGTCGATCCTAGTAAAGATTATGTGGTGTGTACTGACGCAAGTAAGGAAGGGGTAGGAGGTGTGTTAATGCAGGAAGGGAAAGTGATAGCATACGAATCACGAAGGTTAAAAGAGCATGAGTAGAAATATTCTTCTTACGATGTAGAATTGGCAGCTCTGATTCACTCCCTGAAAATGTGGCGACATTACCTTATGGGAAGAAAATTTCTTTTATTGACAGATCATAACAGTCTGACCAACTATTTTAGCCAGCCCACTCTAAATGCAAGGCAAGCATGATGGGTGGATTTCCTAAGGGGTTTTGATTTTGAGATCAAGCATTTAAGAGGAAAGGAGAATCGGGTGGCAGACGCTTTGAGTCGGAAATTACAATGCCTATACGAAATTTCTTGCAATGAAGGGAAAAGCCCGTTCGCGGAAATGATTAAAAGACAGCCGAACAAGATGTTGTTTATCGGCAAATAAAACAACAAATTTAGCAACCGACTAGCAAAGAAAAATAGTTGGATTATGCTTTGATATTGTTGGAATGTTGTATTACAAAGGAAGATTGTATGTGCCCAATCAGAACAATATTAAAAATCTGATATTGGATGAGTATCATAGGAGTCATTACGCTGGACACCCAGGATATCAAAAGATGATCACTGCACTTCAGAAAGAATATTATTGGCTGGGTATGAAGAAGGATGTGGTTGGTTATTTGGCACGATGTCTAGAATGTCAGCGAATTAAAGTATAACACCAACATCCTGCGGGATTATTACAACAATTACCCATCCTAGAATGGAAGTGGGAAACCATCTCTGTGGATTTTATAACAGGTTTTCCTAAGTCAAAGAAAAATAATGATTCCATCATGGTTGTGGTGAACAAGCTAAGTAAGTCAGCACATTTTATACCAGTGCAATCTAGCTATAGAGTTATGCAGATCGCCCATGTTTTCATGCAAAATATATTTAAGCTGCATGGGTTACCAAAGACAATAATTTCAGACCGTGATGTGAAATTTACATTGGGAGTACTATGCAAAGCATAGACAACCCCAAGTATATAAAGTGAACAGAACTGGTTAAATTCCAAAGATATTCTTAGTTGGCTTGTAATGTTTGGACTCAAATTTTCCTAAAATAAATATAAGTAGGAAATGTAGTCATTTGACTTACTGCGAGCATGCAGCAACCATGAAATATCACTAATCAATTGCAGAGATTAATGCAAGTTTGTAGGGCGCCACAAGAATGCTTCCCCTATATTAGGGTAGGGCCAGTCACAGCATGGGCGCAGCAGGAGGTCCGCTCCACAAGTAATCTCTCTAGCGGAGAAAGAACCCAAAAGAAAAATTCGGTACTAAGCATGGACGAGTAAATAGGTTGGGTGGGGTCGCTACCCTTCAGCATTAAACACTTCCACAATTAAACAAAGACATGGACCTAGTAGCATGCAAAAGCTAGTGGGAAGAAATTTACTGTAGTTGGGAAGCAGGGCTCGAACCCTCTCAAAACGAAAAGATGCATGCTTGTGGAACAAACCAAATCAAAGTCGAATGCATAAAAAACCATAGAACTGTACATTTCTTTGCAATCTAAACCAAAATGCTTGACATCTTTAAACACTGGCAAGACCATGAATTTATAGAAAAGAAACTACATCTCCTGTACAGACCAGCTGCGGTGTGGCAATTCCTTTAAACAAAAATATAACAAGGAGACCATCTGTTTATTAAATCAATAGTTCTTCATAATAATTACAGTCCAGCAGATAAGAGTAAAGGCATGCCGAAGCAAGATGTGCACAATTTGCATTAAAGATTATACAACCATAATGTCCGAGCAGTGGAAACTGTAGTCGGATGCCCAACTCTAGAAATTAAAATTACATAAGTCATTTCAATGGAAAACCAGGAGCCTTGAGGGGGACGCAAACACCCTCCGCTCCATTATTTATCAAAATATGGAAGAAACTGGAAGGACCACTCTCTTAGACAATCAGACAAGGCCACGGCTGGAAGGCTTTTCCATACCTAGACCCCTGGACATGCTGCAGGAGGGTTTCCCTTAGTCGAGTCTAGGCCACCGTATGAGGGATAGGCGCCCAGCCTGCATGAGGGAAACCCACCCAAAACAAAGTTAGATAATTGTGGAAGGAATGTGGGCTGCTGTAAAATTTCAAAGGAAATTTCCCTCACTCTTGTCAAAAGAAACTTACCGCTAAAGGAAATTCCAACCAACATAAGACAGCTCTTGTCTCGGTGCTGAGGAATGCCCCCCAATATCAACCAACCTGCAGTTTGTATGAACCAGATGCAAAAACAATAATTCCTTCAATAAAACGAAGGAGCGCATAGTCAAAAGAAAATAGAACAAGCCTGTCTCTGTTTCATGTGATTACCTGAGGGTTTGGTGACAAATTCGCTGCCATTCGAGCAAGGTCTGTATGTCTGGCTCTCTGGAGCTGGATGCATGGGCAGAACTAGAGCAGACCCACATAGAAAGTTTCCTAACCAAATGAACTTGGCCACCCAAAGAAACCGATAGATTAGGTTGAAAGCCCGCGAAAGGCTGCCACCATTGGAGGGCAAGGGAAGATCTCCACCATAGATGAGGCAAGGTAAACCCCATAAAATGAGGGATTGGACAGCCTGTCGGCCTCATACTGAACGGAGCTAGGTAGAAATTAATTACACGCGGAAGCAGACAAGGAAGCCATTTGATGGCGAGGGGTGAAGGGGAAGTTACCTCCTCACCAGATGTCGCATGGACAACATGCGCGATACCCAACAGAGATTTCAATAAAAATTTGAAAACACGTACATCAGCATATAAATGAAAAGCAATAACACATGCTAACATGGTAACCAGTTGGTGTCACCAGGTGAATAACCATAGGTGTGCGGGACTATAACCCAACGGTTACGATAGTATCTTAAGAAAAGAAAAAATACCTTTTTTTACATAGCAATGGAGTTGTGACAAAAACCTTCCATAATTTCATATTAAATTTTATATTTTTTTTTGTTATATATATTTTTATTTATAATGTTTAGACATATAAAATATGGGATGAATCTGCGTTAAAACGACAATTTATTGTTTATTTTGTATTTAATTTTTAAAAATAAATATTTATTTTTTAATATTAAAAAAATCAAATATTTTGTTGAATTATATCTTGAAATTTTTATTGTAATTTTTATTCAAGATAATGGTTTTGTAGATAATAACTTTGCATATTTTATGCCATAATTTATGGATATGGTTGTAATATTAATGCATTATTTTTAGATAATTCTGTAATGATTTTTTAGTCTCAATATTCGATATAAATAACATATTTACTATCAATCACTTCCCACCATAATTTAATCAAGTTTTTGAATTAAAAATGATATGAATAAGATGTAAATAAAACATATTTACTATTAATTACTTCCCACCATAATTTAATTAAGTATTTGATTAAAAAATAGATAAAATAAAATGTTAATAAATATATTTACCCAACATTATTTGTCACTATTACTTATGTTTATGGAGGAATAAAATTGTAAATGTGTGGATTTATTAGTGGTTACTAACCACCAAAATTTATGCAAATCCAGGTGCTTAGCAAGCAATTAAACTAACCATTATTTCAATTTATTAGTTCATTTTAGAATAAAACTACAAAATTACATTTATCTATCCATCATTACTAATTTAGCTAACATTAATCAATTTACGTTAATTTTTTTATGCCATTTTTCTTACAACATACTTTTTAATTTGAATAACAAAGACTTTATTGCCGGATAACATATATTTAATATAAAAAACAATTTATCATTTCATATATTTTAATATAAATTTAAAACTAGTAATTGTATTTTTGGAATGATTTAAAAATATTTTTATTAACCACTTTTTCTGAGAAGCATTCACGAATCACCTTATTTCAAATCTACATGATAATGATCTTTTGGTACTCATCAAAATTTATACAATATAATTACTTTGATAGGAATTTTATTTTGAAATAAAGTTTCTTGGATTTTAATTTATAATTGTTAATAAGTAAATTAAAATTTTATATATCTTATTTATTATTAATAATAAATTAATTAATTTTTCCCGAAGTTGACTTTTAAAAAAACAAATAAACAGCTAAAAATTTAGCAGCCATATAAATGCATTATCTACTTAAATTTAGTGGCCATATAAATGCGTTAGTTACAAATTTAGTAGCCATATAAATGCTTTAGTTACTTATATTTTGTTGGAGTTAATGCTTACATTCCATATTTAAAAAGTTGGTTTGCGATGATTGAGAAATTCTCTCAACCTCTCTATCTAATTTAGGAATAAGTTGGATCTCAAAAACTCTATTTAATAGAGTAATCTGAATGTAAATCTGTGTGTGTGAGTGTGTTTACACATGCACCATTTGTGATTAATATAATTGTGTTTTTGTAATTATGATGTTTTAGCCATTTTTATCATGGTATCAGAGCTAGATCTGAACCTGTGTTATCCATCTGAGGAGCGCTGCCTACCTGAGGAGCAACTGCGTGGAGCTGGACCGTCTTTTCTGGGCTGTCTGTAGTTAATTAAAAGTGCGTGGATTGATCCGTCCGGGAACGAGATCCAAAACTTGAGCCTCAGGCAGGACGTGTCAAGCGCCGACCCTTTCAGGCTTCCAAACGTCCAGAGGCCCCGGGGCGTGGCGATGCCGTAGTAGATCTTGCCGCCGTCGGGCTCCCTGACGCTGTCGGTGGTTCTGCTATCGTTGGGTACTGCCAACTATGATGTGCTGGACTGCTTTTATCCGGAAATGCCCAGAGCTTATATGAATACAGTACCCATCGTGGCTGACCCGGTCATGTTTCACAGGGAATCCACGTTTGGAATCTGATTGAAAAAGGTGAGGAACGCGCGGTCGTTTTATTGCAGAAGGCTTCCACTTGGATATCTGATTGGGAATTTATCGGCAGGCAAAAGATTAATATTTTCCAAGGTCTCCTACAGATCATAAAGGGTGAATCCTGCCATCAGGCGATCATGGCTGCCTTGGTTGTCCTCATAGCAATATGTAAAAGGTCCAGAAAGAACAGATTAATGGCTATAGAGGCAGGCACAGTATTTTGTCTGATTGAATTACTTCCAGAGGCCGAGAAGCCCAAGTGTGAAAAGATATTAGATCTGTTGGACATGCTAGTGGACTATGCAGAAGGAAGGGCTGCCATGGCTGATCACGCGATGGGCATTGCTGTAGTCTCCAAGAAGATTATTAGGGTTTCAGAAATTGCCACTCAGAAAGCAGTTCGAATTCTTTGGTCGCTTTGCATATATTCTTCAACTGCGTCGATTCTTCGGGAGGTGCTTCAGTGTGGAGCTGTGTCTAAACTGTGTATGCTTCAACAACTCAGTTGCGCAGAGAAAACGAAGCAGAAGGCGAAGGAGGTATTGAAATTGCATGCAAATAACCAGCAGTTCAACTATGTGTCTGATGCCAGTATTTAAAGATCAAGTAGCAGTAAGGCTCAATATGGATGGTTGTCCAGACAGTATGGCAGTTGCGGATCTAGGGAATGATCCCTCATTAGTGGTAGACGTGGAAGTGGTTTCCTAATGAGGTTATGCGACAGATTGGGATGTTGTCCAGTAATTGACTTCGGGAGGTCCTTGATTCGGGAGTTGAGGAAGGGAACTCGGGAATCCAACTTGCCAACTACACCTTTCCGAGGGTTATGAGGCAACTTGATGGAGCATCTACTGATAAGCTTGATTATTTTGTTATTTTCATGTAATGTAATCATTAAGGGGGGATGTTGGAGTTAATGCTTACATTCCATATTTAAGAAGTTGGTTTGTGATGGTTGAGAAATTCTCTCAACCTCTCTATCTAATTTAGGAATAAGTTGGATCTCAAAAACTCTATTTAATAGAGTAATCTGAATGTAAATCTGTGTGTGAGTGTGTTTACATATGCACCATTTGTGATTAATATAATTGTGTTTCTGTAATTATGATGTTTTAGCCATTTTTATCATATTTCACTTTTATTTGTTAGATCATATCACAATCTAATTTCGTATCACAATCCAATTGTTTTGCGGGTAAAACCTGTCATTTCACCTCGACAGACAGAGAATTGCTAGTGTATTGACATATGGACCTACTCTAGATAAAATTGCAGTCACTCAAAATATATTCTATTAATTCTTGAATGATTACACACATATTTATACAATCAGTAGTCTTAAGATAGGAATGCTATCTTAGACGTACAGTAGTGTGGTTGAGAGATTCTTTCAACCACACACTAAGCTAGGAGAAACTAAATTCCTATTACATAGGAACAAACTCCTCAAATAGAAAAATACAACCATAGACAAGTAGGAATTAATTATTTCCAACTCCCCTCCTTAATGACTACTTGTCATGATAGTCAAATCCACCACCATCAGGCGAATTGCATGTACAAAACCTCCAAAAACACAATCTGCCGCCCTCAGACAGATCCACAACTTCCTCGATCCCACGGATCCCCTGAAGGTGAATTGGCGCGATCCTGAATGAAAAACCCGCACCCATTGGCGTGATTAATGGCCTAACAGTCGCGCCAGTTGGCCTTCCTGGCATTGCTGTTAGCGCGAAAAAACGCCAATCCCCTTCTACTCAGGAAAAAAAACATCTGAGTCCGAGCCAGGTGTTCTGCAGTCCACCTGCTCCTACGAGCACAAAGCTCCCGTGTACACACAGCCACAAAGGCACCTCAAGCCACATAGGCGATTCAGCCACAAAGGCACTTCAGTCACAAAGACTATATAGATGGTTTCTGGCTCACCACCAACCATTCAGCCACAAAGGCAAGCTGCCACCACCGGGCAAGTCCGATTTACCACCACCGGGCAAATCCGCCAACTTCAATATGCCACCACCGGGCAAAACACTGATCTGCTTCCACCGAGCAGAAATCTCCACGTGCCACCACCGGGCAACTCCTGTAGCCACTAAGGCTCTATAGATGGTTTCTGGTTCACCACCAACCGTCACATTACAGTGACAAAAGATGGTTTCAGGCTGACCACAAACCATTACAAAGTGGTTTTGAGATCACCACGAACTTTCAAATGCCTTTACAAGGCTTACATTCAACATTTGGAGTTTCTGGTACATACAATGACTATTACAATAATATGCTAGGGAGTCTATTCCACAAACCACACTAAAACAAAAAATCTACTTTGTTGTCCACCATAACTGTTGTTGCTGCTCCTTTATCCCAAGTTCACATCTTGGGCATCTTTGTCAAATAACTTCTTGGAACTCCATGCTTAACCTGTCATTTGTTAGGATAGCCAATTCTAACAAAATAACTCCATATTGAAGTGGCTAATTTCAATATGTATATCAATTTAAATTCCAAAAAATACTTCACCAAAAAACATTTACCCAAGTATGATCCACAACCTGATCCACAGTCTTCACGCCACACACCGGGCGCCAAGCTGCCACCGGCGAAAAACGAGAGCCAGTGCAGCTGCTGGTATGTTTCTTTCCTCAGCAACAAAAACCCTCTCGCGGCGCTATTTCCCATCAACTGATCCATGGCACCAAATCTATTACCTGATCTTTGAACTGCTCTTCCTTCTCCTCGTAACTGGATAAGGCTGTCACCTCCACATTGAAGAACTCACTAAGTGGGGTTTGTTTGTGTGCAAGAGGCTTACGAACAGAATCCCATATCTTTTGAATATCTTCTCGAAGAACAGGTTCCAGAACTTCTAGAGGAGTCTTAGTCTTGTCCCGAATAACAAACAATAATGTTGTCTTGCGGGGACTAAATAAACGCATCATAACCTGGAATACTGTTTTCAATAGTGGCTTGTTTGCTGCATGCTCACGGCCAATATCATGACACCACATGTTTATCAACACTATGTCTGAAACAACCAAGGTAAATAATGCACTCTGTTTCTCAAATGCAGTATCATCCTCTCAAATGCCGGACTGCCGATCTCGGCACCGGTATTTTTCTCCGATCAATCCAATGGTTCTCCCCTTTCCGAGTTTCTGTCGCTCCGAGATGTTTCAGAGCTTCTGTGGCTCCGAGTGATACACGGATCTTGCAGCAGATACAGGCTTCATGCCTCTCAAGCACGCGGATCTCCTCAGATCTGCACAATCCACGCTGATCAATATCGAGCTTACTCTTATCCGTCAGTCCTTCGAACCGAATTTTGTCCAGCGCATCGGACGAATTGCTGAGCCTCGATCCCACGACGCCCTGCTGGAAGCGGGCATCGTCACGCTCCACAGGATCCTAACATCGATCCCAATCTGCCACCAGATCTCCCTCAGGTGGACACAGAGCCACCACGCAGCCACACCATGGATTGCACAGTTAATCTGACCGCTCGACCTCTGCTGCCGATCTGCTGGGCAGTCCAGACATCGCCCTGAAGCCACGAGCGACAAGTCTCTCTGCGCGTCTTCGCTGCCACAGCCTTACGGTTCTCTCAAACAGATATTTAGATATAGATGGACAAACAAACATATATTACACTCTTTATTTTCCCTCAGCCCAGGAGGGGCCAGGCCCTCACAGGCTCCGATACCAAGATAAAATTGCAGTCACTCAAAATATATTCTATTAATTCTTGAATGATTACACACATATTTATACAATCAGTAGTCTTAAGATAGGAATGTTATCTTAGACGTACAGTAGTGTGGTTGAGAGATTCTCTCAACCACACACTAAGCTAGGAGAAACTAAATTCCTATTACATAGGAACAAACTCCTCAAATAGAAAAATACAACCATAGACAAGTAGGAATTAATTATTTCCAACTACTCTAGCTTAAGCATCTCACTACCTCCATTATCCATAGGGTTTCTTCTCTGAATTCGTGGGTAAGATCAATAACCAGCTGGCCGAACCTGAATTGGATGATTTTTAGTGTTGGGACCTGCTGTTAATTGGGTATCACACAACGCAATCAATTTGGTCCGTAGTCCTTGACATCCTCAATAATTTGCGTCGAAGATAATCATTATTGATTGGCTGACGCACGTACGTACTGCAATTTGCGTTGAAGATAATAATTAATAAATCATTGATTGGCTGACGCGCCTACCTACCCTCGTCAGGGAAGGAATTTGACCAGTAAATTGTTCATCCTCCAGTGATTTACTCTTCAAATACCGCCGAGCTTATCTCGATTGCAGGTTACTTAGATTTATTGACGTGGCTCACTGACCCCTCGTTTCCGTTATCGTTTTCGTTTACGTCCCATAGTACTGCCGTATAGAAGTCATTAAGATTTTGCACATCAGGCGGCATGCATACATGGAACATCCAGGGCAAGTGCTATTTCGTAGACTATTGCAACATTAATGTGGCTTGACATGGGGCCGATTTAAGACATTACAACACGCCGCACTTTTTCTTTTCTCTCTCATCACCGCGCGGCATGTTGTAATGTTTTAAATCGACCCCATGTCAAGCCACATTAATGTTGCAATAGTCTACTAAATAGCACTTGCCGAACATCCAGCAGCTACGATGACCTCCCGTATGACCGTCACATAAGCATCCATGGAGCATCTCGTCCTGGATCATCTCTGGAAACGCGGTCCCACTCATTTGAAATTTGAAAGTCATACATAACGCCTTCCCTGAATATGGCAAAGACGGTCTTTCATGTAATTTGTTTTTTCATTTTTTTTGTAGTCTGTAAACTACAAGTTCAAGGTAGGCATGAAACTAACATAGGTCTTTCCTTTGAGGAAAGACAGTAACCACTCCCCGTGTTGGTGAATGCAGTTCTAAGAAGTTTATGAACAGTTTTTTGGATTGGTATTATAAGTTGTTTGTGGACAAAATATCTCATCCGTGTTCAAATCTCTGGAGGCGTTACCCATAGATGTCACCCATACACCTGTAGTGTAAGAAGATATAAGCAATAAAAAAAACAAATCTCATCACCAATTTCCATAGCTCAAATTTTAGTATTTGAAATCGATTTACAAAGATTAACACCAGTATTATTACTGTTTTGTATTATAAACCGTTCATTAGCAGTGGACTTTTTTTAGTATTACAAACCGTTTGTTCTTGGATGTTTTCTTTCGATGGTAGATTAAATAGTAAATACTTTATTTCTGTTTTTATTTTTCAGAGTTATTAGCTAAACAGTAAATTGCTTATTTCTGCTTTTAGTTTTTGGTTTATAAAATTTTATTTTTATTTTTTATATGGTACTGTATAAACAGTTTGTTTGTGCCGAGATGTTTTTTAGGGTATTACAAACAGTTTGTTCCTACTTGTTTTAGTTTTAGTTTTTCAGATCTATTAGCTGAACTCCCTGCCGGAATTTCTTTCAGGTATTACAAAACAGTTTATCCGTGCCGGGATTTTTTTTAGGTATTACAAACAGTTTGTTCCTGACTATTTTTTTCGATGTTATTAAAAATAGTAAATACCTTTAGCTACTCCTGGGCTTATTTCTCTTTTAAGTTTTTCTTTTCTTACAAATATGTTTCAAATTCGGGTTTTCCAATGCCACCATGCTCCTATGTCCCTAATGACTATACTGTTCGTGAGCCTGTTCCTGAGGCGGAGTCACTTGCTGTCACAACTTTCAGTGATGGGAGTGAGAAAATCTACCCCACAGCCGGTACAAAATATCTCTATTTCACCTCACCTATGGCTATCGATTGGTTTAATAGTATGGTCGAGAAAGCTCCGATTCAGGGCTCTCAACTTTCAAGTCGCACTCTGCCAAAATGAGATTGCTCCACCGAGTATAGATTGATATATTTGTTCCCACACCACTTTATTTAGATTCGCTTTTCTTGGTAATCGGGTCATATTGGATTATAAGCTTCTCAGCGTATTTTTATTTTTCCTACAACAATTGGTTACGGTTATTTCCTAGTTACTCATTACTTTTTATATAGGGGATATATTAATGTGTAAATAAATGTTGGAAGGTTAGTAGAGGTTAAAGTTGAAGTTTATATTTGTTTTTTATTGGTAGAAGATTTTCAAATAATTTATTTTATTGGTAAATTTATGTTTTATTGTTCATTTATAGGTTAATTTCCTAATCACACATAGTAAATTAGTTTGGGGAGCTTATGTTTTATGAATTTAGAGTACAATGCATTTAAGAATTAAAGATTTAAGTTTTTAATGATTTACTTTTATGTGGTGAATTAAAGTAAACAACTATGATGATACGTTTTTATGCAAAAAATTAATCAAATAAATATAATGTTTAATTAATCAATGAATTTTTTTTGTCAATTTAGATAGATTTAAGAATTAAAGATTTAAGTTTTTAATGATTTACTTTTATGTGGGAAATTAAAGCAAACAATTATGATGATATGTATCTATGCAAAAAAGTAATCAAATAAATATAATAATTCTCATGTTTAATTAATTAATGAATTTTTTTTTGTCAATTTCGATAGATATTTTTAAGTTTAAAAAATTGTTATTGACATATATAATCCAACTTCTTGTGGTCGTGTTGAATCCACTATCCAACTAATAGTGAATATATGTATCTATCCACAATTTTATTATTTAAATTAGCCTTTAGTTACTTAAAGAAAAATATTGTATTATCTTACTTTCTGTATAATTTTGTTGTTACACAATATAATTTTATAAAACTACTTATTAATATATTTTAAAAATAAAGTTTAACATTTTTTTATTACTATGTTATTTTATTAATTTTGAATATTTTACAATTCAACCATCCATTAATTATAATTAAAATTTCTCATGGCAAATTAAAAAATTATATATATATATATATATATATATATATATATATATATATTATTTTATTACTTTTATTTAAACTAAATAATTCAATTTATATTTTATTTATTAATTTTAATTAAAGTAAGTATTTATAAGTTAATACAATGTTTTTTATATCTAATTATTTATTTTTTATTTAAAAAAAGCACACACACACATATATATATATATATATATTATTTTTTATAAACCTATAATTTATAACCTATATAAGTCACCATTTGCATATATTTTTTATCACCTCATATACTTATTCAATTACATTATATTATAAGCATCCAACATGTATGCACTATTTAAGAGGAAATTAGTATATAATAATTTATAGATTATTTTTAAAAGGATAAAATATATCCATAACTCGTATGTTACAAAACCAATAACATAAGTTCAAAATTTTACAATTGAGTATTCTATAGTCTACCAAATTGTCTCTCAAAATGGAAGACTAGAAAATAAAATAAAACATGAGTTGATAGAAATGACAAACAATACATTATGACCACTCTTCTTGAAACATCTGGCTCGTTGTATCATCATTTATTTAGGGATTCCACTGAAGTTCGTGGTTGGTGTCTACTATTATTGTTCGAAAAGGAGAAGTAAAAGTTTTCCAATTTCTTGGCTACAATCAATACCTCCTTGTTAAATCTATCCACCTTGTCCATTAATTTTTCCATGTATATGGTCCTTTCCTATTGAGAGTATGCTCTTTCAATAAGAACTCTTCCCTTACGTGTTTTATTATGTTAGTAAAGATTAATGGTTTCCATGTAAGAGGAGGTGTATGCTTTGGTAGAGTTGTTTGTGTCAAGTATCCATGCATTGGTTTCACAATCCACTTTCCTATCTGTAATAAAACTTCCGGCTTCTCAAACTTGTTCTTCCACATCAGAGATTACACTTTGGACTACTTTAGGGATAATTTCTTTATATTGGGTCATAGTAGCTCGAGCTCTTGATTGTGATTGGGTTTGGCTAAGAGAGGGGAGTAAGGTTAGGATCAAGGAAGGGGCCAAGTTATTCTCTTCTACCTCCATGGTGAGCAGAGGAGATAAAGCCTCTTGCCATGACTCAAGGACACCTAGGGGAGGATGAATTGAGTTTACTGTCCTAGGGAGGGAAGGGGAAATAAAATGCAGAGTTCAAATAGGGACGAGATGAAAAGGAGAGATAGTAGGAACTCCAACAGGGGGCACATGGAAGGTTGCTAGGAGGCCAGAGAAGGATAACCCAACTTAACAATGAGCAAGTTAATTCCAACAAAGAGAAACATTAGAGGTAGGGAGTGAAATGGAGGCTAAAAAAACTCAAATTGAAGTCATAAAAACACACCTCCTAGAAGTAGAAGTTCCAAAAAGGGGATAAATATCCAAAAGATGGTTAATCCACAACTCTCATAGAACATTGATAGAAAAATGTCTACAACTAAATGGTTGTGCAGAACAAAAAATTAAATTGCAAGAAACTTGAGACTCTAATAATTTTTCAAAAAACTAGAGGTAGTACACCCTAGACTGAGTAGTTTCCAGTTGCAAACTATCATCAATCTTGCATGAAATGACAGTTCTATTATAGGATTGTTTTTGAATTTCCTTCTTTCCAAACCTATAATATTTGAAAATAGTAGGGCTATAAAGGCTAGGAGTTCCCATGAGAAACAATTGCATGAAACTTCAATCATATATAACATGAGCTTCAACCCTCCCTCTATTTCCATTACTCCATCATGTGTTATGATATGTTATTTTTTGTATCGTTAATCACCATAATTACTACTCGAGTGCTCTTGCATTTAGAATTCAAACAAAATTTCCCTTCACTGGACTCCCACACAATGAAGGCTATCATCACAACACACTCCCATGAACTAACCAAATTACTAGAAAAGCATATTTATATGCTAGGACATGCAGAGCACCATTTGATGGGAAACCTACCATTAATATTAAATAGATGGTCATCACATTAATTTAAGGAGGTCGCCTCTCCATATTTGCACCCACCTTGGGGATATTTGTCCATTTTTGTAATTTCTTTGCATATGGTTCTTAATGCAGTAAGAAGAGGATGGAGCCAATTTGTTTCTAGTGTATTTTCTTTGTATTGTAGACCTTTGTTAGCTAGTTTATAACCTATTTCCAGTTCTTTGTATATGTGATAGTACAAAGGAAACTATCACTTTTAAGAATTTGATTCTTGTTAATCTTACTATTAGTCTCCACCTATTCGAGACCTCGTGGGGTTGTATCCATTTTGTGGTTTTTTTTTATATTTAGGACAATAGTTATGGAATCCCTTTTGGTTATCAATTTCTGATAATTAAGATGCTTGGATATTATTAGGCCTTGCTCTAGAGATGAGACATCCACCACATTACTAATTTCATTTCCTAGATTTCCCATATAAATGCGAGCGATTTTTCCATGACAATCTATAAATACCCCTACAAAAATTGCAAGGGCGGGATTACCCATAGAGGCCCTATCAAAGTCTAACTTTAAGAAGCCAACAAAAGGTGGTTATTATTTATTAGGACTTCAGTGATTGGGCTAGGGTTGTGGAGCTTGAAAATTTTTAAAGGATTGGTTGAGCCCCAAAAGTGTGAGAACATGTGATTCCTTGGAATTACTTTCCCAATCTTATGTAGACCATGACATTATGAGGATTGTTTTCCTTACCCTTCCCATTATGGAGTTGTAATAGTGTCAAAATTTAATGACTAATATTTGAAGATTCTTCTCTTCCTTTCTTCCATATTTCCCATATTATCAATCTCAGGATTTTTTTCCGTGTTTTTTTCACTATAGCACTTGTGAAAGTTCATAATTCTATACATCAAGTGCTGAATGAATATTGGACCCATTCTAATTTGATTTTCTAAAAATTATGGCTAAGTGATCCCATATTTCTAATGCAAATCTATAATTTTTAAGTAGAAACTTGGTCATTTCTATGGTTTTCCAGTAGATGCTACATCTAACTAGACCTTGAAAACCCCATTTTGGAGATTGTCCTGAGTTAAGATTTTGTTTTGCATGAGAAGCTAGAGGAAGAGGATCACCTTTTACCAGATTTTAGAGTCCCATAGCGTTTTGCATTTAATTTTGTTTGAGTGTCCTTTTATGCCAACTATTAATCTATAAGCCTCCTTTAAGCCAAAATATCCTTTAGCCCACTACCTCTATTGAAGGATATCTTTCCTACATTGGATTTTAATTCTTCCTCTTTCCATTTCATTTATGATAACTTTCAGTGTTTCTAAGCTTATGTTCACTGGCCAATGCGTGCACTTCATCCACTACTTCTATTGTTGTTGAGATTGAGGTTACACCCAATACTATTGGACCAATATTATACCTTATGATATCAAACAGATTTTTGGCTCATTCAAGTCTCTTTTTTCTAATTTGGTCCCATTTCCGCTAGGAACACTCCCAAAAGAGGGCTAAATTTATGTTCTAATTTCTACGCTGAATTCCAGAGAAGAAATACATTTGCTCCACCCCTAACCCCCATCCAAATTAGTAGACTATCATCTCTTCCTGGCATGCATTTTCCCTTCCATGCATTACTCTGTAAAGCTTTTGGGTTTTTAATCCACCACATCAAGTTTTGGCTCCTAGTGATTAACTAAGGATTTTAGGGTCTCTCAGTCCCAAGCCCCCTAGGTGGTTAGGATAGTTTAATTATTCCTAGATGATAAGGGCCTATTTTTGTTGTTGTTTAGCTCCCCACAAAAGGGATATCTCTCTATGTTTTTTTTCTAGAATTATGGCTTTAGGGGTTGCCAAGGTTGAGAATATGTATGTTGGGGTTGTTTGTAGAACTAATTTAAGAAAGGTAATTCTAATAGCTAGGTTGAGTGATACTGAAGAGCATTGGTATATGTCAAAATTTCGCCATCTCAATGACATCGAAACCAAAAAGAACATGCTAGATTATGACAATAGAAAAATAAACCCTGAAAAAAGAAAAGAAAAAAATACCCCAAACGAATCTTTTTTCGCTAGAAATATTACACATCATATTTATTCTACATTTATCAAATATTTATACAACCAATTTTTTAATTTTTTAAAATTTACTAAATTATAATAAATATTTTATAAATGGACAATTAAATAGTTAGGAAAAATAAATTTAAAATAGTAAAATAATAAATATTTAATATATATGTTTTTCAATCAAAGCTTAACCTTTAAGATATATGTGAATTATGATTGACATGTATAAATTACAGATTTTATGTTTATAGAATGATAAAATATAATAAGATTTTATATTTTATTAAAATGAAAATGAAGAAAATTATCTTAAATTTTGTATATCAATTTATGCTAAAGGAATCCACAAGTAAGTCCAAGGATCTGAACACTACACCTCCTCACACATAATACATTTTTACACAACCATTTCCTATTGAGATGCCTTGAGGGCTATATCGTATATTTTTTTAATTTAATTAAAATATAAAAAGATTTAATATTATTTTATAATCGTTTATTGCAATTAAAATTGATAAAAAAATATTTAAAATTGAATTCTATGAATATATACTTTAAAATAAAATAATTAAAATTGAATTCTATTATTATTAATTTAAATTATCATTATTATTAATATATTTTTTTTTAAATAATATGTTAATGTGTAAGATGTAAAATTAATAATAATAATAATAATAAACTATTGATTTTAAATATATTGATTAATAATTATACAAAATTATATTTTTTTATGAAAACCTTGCAGAACATGAAGGATGATGCAATATTTTTTTTAATTAACAAAACTTTAATTTATTTAATAAATCATCTATCAAGATATTTCTATGGCTAGTTGAAAGATGTATTAGACAAAGGCAAAGTAGGTTGAGTTATATGTGCCAATTCCGTGCCAAATACTGAAACTTCAAATATATTGATGTAAACTAGAAAAATGATTTTTTCTAATTAATTAATTTAATTAAGAAAATCATTCACCAAGGTATTTCCAAGGCTCATTGAATAGTGGATCACATATGGGAAAAATAGCTTGAGTTATATCTGTGAATCTCCTCCCAAATTTTGTGGCTTCAAATATATTGATCTAAACCAAAAAAATGACTTTTCTAATAACCATTTGGTCACTCTCTCACTTAGCTCCAAGTCACTTTCTCGTAGGGCTTAAAGTTATCATGGATGTATGATTTAAATAACATAGAACAAATATTTATTTTATAGACGTATTGCTTTTTCAAATTCAAAAGTAAACTAAAATGATCATAAATTGAATACTGATGTAGAATTGATTAACCATTAGTGATTTAAATGATAAATGAAAGCATGGAAATCGAGGTATATTGCTTGAGCAGAACACTTTATTATAGCTAATTAAACATGAAATTGATGCATAACAAAAGTGAAAATCGTAAAAACACAGTTATACCAAACAAAAATAAGATGACGAAGCTTGTACCTGATGGATTATATCTCCGGGTCCGTTGTCAAGATGGGTGACCATTTTTATTAGGAATGAGAAGAAAGGATTCAGTTACATAGTGATTTAGTTAGTTTGAACTTGCACACGGGAAATTCTAACCTTTGTCATCAGATAGCCCTCTGAACTAGCTCTCCAACACTGCTTACTATTTCTAAGTCCAACCTGGATACTCCCAAAACATTGAAAACAAAATCGCCTATGTCCTCTAGAATCTGCATACGAAAGTAAAAAACCACTCTCATTGATCAATGAAGAGAAATTCTACCTTTATAGGCCTGGAGATGCATAAAACCATCTTTCACTATATTTGAGGTGAATTTGGTTATGTTTGGGATATGATTTGAGTTCAGTCTAGTAGTTGTTTGCGACGTAGGGTAAGTTGCTTGGTCCTCGAATTAATTTAATACCAAAAATTACAACAAAACCCACCAGAAACATTATATTAGCCTAAAAGCCGTTAGCCATTAGCTAACTGGGTGGAGGATTGGTGACAACACATTTGATTGTTGTCGACCCCGATGGTTTTGGGTCCCGGCAGTTCCGCTGACAGTTTGTCGAAACGGTCACGGTTGGCAGTTAACCTGGCCCATTCACATTTCACAGTTATCCCTGACTGTAACTGCCAACCCACTACATGGTTCCGATAAGCTTACGATGAATTCTAACCCCCACTCACATGTTACACTGCCACGGTAACTGCTTCGGTTACTACTAACCTCCGTCAATTGACTCCACATGTTCACATATCAGTACTGTGGTGGAAACTCCGACACAGTCAAGGCTGTGGTTAGGGCCTAACTGTTGGCTAACTCTGACCAATGCCACCATTCGTGTGTCCCCACTACAGTAAGGCTGCCCGCACAGTTAAGCTGCTGCGGTTTAGGACTATGTATTATAATTATAATGTTTTTTTAATGTTTAAACATTAGGCCGAGAGCTTTGTAGCATAGGTTTAGGAATTTTAGGGTTAGGCTTTTAACAATGCTTTGAATGCATTAATTGGCGTTTCATACAATGAATAATAATGTATTTGCCATAGATTTGGGATTTGAAATAGTTTCATGGTTAGGACTTAGGATTAGGGTTTAGGTTTACATACATAGATTAGGGTTTAGTTTTACAAACCCATATGCAAACTATTATCACAATGTGATGTTCGCGATATTCATCACATGATGACAATAAACCCATGCCTATCGTCAACAAACATTGATATTGATCCTCTGCCACGACGACACCCATGTCGACACTAATTCTTCTTGTCGAGCGATAAAAACACATGTCTTCAACCATACCTGGAGGAACTATCGATGAACTCATGTCGACAGCTAGATGCAAACCCATATCAATTGAACATAATGAAAATCATATTACCTAAACAACCAACATTGTCAAACTGTCGACGCTGAATTGAAGCGACGATGACACTGAACACCGATGACGACACTTGAACACCTATGTAATTTGAATTAGCGGATCCGCTTGGATCATTCCTCTCCAATTGGAAGCTTTTGGACCAGAAAAGTTTGACTAAACAATTAGTCGATGAGGGTAGAACTTACTATATTTCCACCTTGAGCTAACGATGTACCAATACTTTCAATCAATTACCTAAAAGTGATGAGCCTGATGATGCTGACCATGGCACTTTTTGATTCGGTGACCTGTTTCTTCCACCCGCAGTATGGACAACTTCCGACGAAGGGAAAACAACCTATTATCAACATGACAATTGAATTCTTTCCACGAAGAATCATGAGTTAGTGATTTGAAAGCATCTTTGAAATCAGTATTTGTAGAACTTTGTTCAATACATCTGATGGGTATTAAAAATCTACTTTCTGACTAAAATATTCAAAGTCTCCTTTGATTTTGACTTCATATCAATTACTTGACTTGATTTACTTTCCTGTTGACTCATTACTAAGGGAACTTGCTACATAGAACTCATCCTTCTATGATATAAAGACTGTTGCAACCTAGTTTGACTTTGAAATTATCTAAGTAATTGTTGATTTACTTGAATCACTATTTCTTCGTCTCTTAACTGATATCCCCATTGACTAACACTTCAACATAATGCATTAGTTTTCAAATCATGATAAGGAAACTTTAGATCTGCTTTCGAAAATGCTTTTTCATGAAAACTTATAGACTTCCTCTCCACTTGAAAAGAGGCTTCATTACTTTTTAAAGCATGAAATGATGATGCAATACCAAAGAAATGTAACACTGATTTTCCCCAATACTGACCTACACCCTTGAAACTGAAAATAAACATACCATCTGAAGCAAGTCTCTGATTAGACTCACATGTACCATTTCCTGCAATACACTACTGATGATGATAGTTTCTAGAATTCAGTTGAATGAATGAATTGTGATTCATTCTATCTTTACGAAGATGTTCATAGGAAATTAAATGTATCTCATGTTTCTTATCCTGTTTATGAATAATATTTCTTGGAAAATAATTAACCACCTTCACCAATTGATCTATAAACTGAATCTTTCATTCCGAACAATCATCCTTATGTTGTTCCTTAATAAACATGAGTACATATTTCCTTGAACTTATTAACTGCTTAACTTGATTTGTAACCATTAAATCCAACTTTTATTTGACTTTATGTGCCCTACCAATAAATTCAACCCTTCTTTCTTTAGGTGATATTTATTTTCTCTTCTGTAAAACAATGCATCTCTATCATAAAGATAAGGATTTCCTAAGACAACTCCACATATGTCTACTAGGACCAAATCTAACTCCACTTCATCAATGTACCTAGATGTAATTGCAAATTTTAACCGACACTACTTTGTGACATGTATCTGAGTTGATTTATTAATCCAACCTAATGGGTATGGTCTTGTATGATTCTGTGTCTCCAATCCAAATTGATTAACAATATGTTCAGATATTAAATTTGCTTGTGATCCACTGTCAAACATTGTGTCAATCTTTGTATGCTTAGAGGTTATCCTTATGTGGAAGAGTTCAACTCTTTTATCCTCATGTGAAGGACTTATGTTTGAAGAAGATACATGTGTTTTCGAATTTGAACCAGTGTTAGAAGTTTTACCTATCGTAACCATGGTCGTTATCCCCCTTTCATCACCTGAATCTGAACCTAGATCCTGCTGGACTGCTACAATGGCCTTCATCTCATCCTTCGCCTTAAGGAACTTTTTGGGCTTAAGTTCTAGATGAGGTTTCCAGCACTTCGATTCATTGTGACCAATTCTCTAGCAATGATAACAAGTAGGCCTTTCCTTTTGAATGATCACTGATTTCTTTCTCTTCGAAATGTTCTTCCCCTTGTTGTCACTTGAATCTTTGGTTTCCAACTCTTTGGACGACTGAGATGAAAACTTCAATGGTCTACCACCTAATTCAATATGTAATGCGTGAACACACACCTCACCAAAATCATCAGGATTAAACGTTAATAAAGTATGTTGTAAGTATGAATGTAAATTGTCGATGTATTTTAACAAATTTTCACATGTATCCAATCATATACTAAGTGCCAATGCTTTCTTTCTGAACTCCTGAGTAATCTCCTAAATAGTTTTCCCTTTACGTTGCCTCAGATGTTTTCAATCAATAAAAGCTTGTTGCATGTATCCTAAAGGATAGAACTATTTCCTAAGAGCTTTTAAAAACTTAGACCACGAAGAGATGACTTCACCTTTACGCTTTAAATCTATCTGAGTTTTACTTTCCAACCAGATTAAAGTTGTTCCCTCCATTCTAAGTGTAGCTAACTAAATTTTAGTTTTATCACTAGAAATTTTCTGAATGCGATAATACACTTCCAACTCCTTTATCCAATTATCTAGCTTTTCAAGATTTATTTCATCATGATAAACAGGCAACTCAAATTTAACATCAAGTTTCAAAAGAGATGTTTTCTTAGCTTTCTTTTCTATTTCATATTCTACACTGGAAGAAGAAGAAGAAGAAGAAGAGGATGATGGAGATGATGGAGGTGAAGGTGGTTTATCAACTTTTCCTTTACCTTTGTCCTTATTTGATGTCTTCCATGTCTTGTCTTCGTACAATTATCCCAACATCTGTTGCATGGTTAAGAATGCCTACTGAAACCGTTCTTCACTCATCTTAGTTTTAGTGTTTTCACCTGCATCAGGTCTTGACATGGTCAATTTCTGAAAGACTCGTCGCTTTCCAATCTCTGGATTGATCTGCTCAAGGATTCCTTCTCCTTGTTGCGACTTTGACCTACTTAACATTCAATGGCACATTCTACAAATGCAACCTTCTCTGATACCAAATTATATGATCTGAAATGATCATAAACTAAATATTGATGTAGAATTGATTAACCATTAGTGATTTGAATGATAACTAAAAGCATGGAAATTGAGGTAAACTTCTTGAGTACAACACTTTAAGACAATTGATTAAACATGAAATCAATGCATAACAGAAGTGAAAATAGTAAAAACACAGTTATACCAGTCAGAAAATTGATGATGGAGTTCGTCCCTGATTGACTACGTCTCCGGGTTCGCTTTCAAGATGGGCGACCGTTTTTATTAGGAATGAGAAGAAAGGATTAAATTACACAGTGATTTAGTTAGATTGAACTTGCACATAGGAAATTCTGACCTCCGTCATCAGATAACCCTCTAAACTAGCTTTCCAACGCTGCTTACGGTTTCTAAATCCGACCCTGGATGCTCCCAAAACACTGAAAACAAAATCGCCTATGTCCTCCAGAATCTGCATACAGAAGTCAAAAACCACTCTCCTTGATCAATGAAGAGAAATTCTACCTTTATAGGCATGAATATGCATAAAACCACCTCTGACTGTATTTGAGGTCAATTTGGTTATGTTTGGGATATGATTTGAGCTCGGTCTAGTAGTTGTTTACCACGTAGAGTAAGTTGTTTGGTCATCTAATTAATCTAATACCAAAAATCGCAACAAAACCCACCTGAAACCTTATATTAGCCCAAAATCCGTTAGCCATTAGCTAACGAGGTGGAGGATTGGTGACAACATATGTGATTGCTGTTGACCCCAACGGTTTTAGGTCCCAATGGTTCCGCTGACAGTTTGTCGAAACGGTGACAGTAACTGCCCACCCACTACATGGCTCCGATAAGTTTATGGTGAACTCTAACTCCCATCACATGTTACACTACCATGGTAACTACTGTTGTTACTGCTAACCTTTGCCGGTTGACTCCACATGTTCACATGTCACTGTTGTGGTGGAAACTCTGACGTGCTCAAGGCTGCAGTTAGGGCCTAAGTATCGGCTAACTCCGACCAATGCCACCATTCACATTTCCCCGCTGTAGTCAAGATGCCCGCGCGGTTAGGCTGTAGCGGTTTAGGACTTTGTATTGTATTTATAATGTATTTTTAATGTTTAAACATTAGACCGAGAGCTTTATAGGTTAAGTTTAGGACATTTAGCGTTAGTTTTTTAACAATGCTTTGAATGCATTGATTGGTGTTTTATACGATGAATAATAATGTATTTTACATAGATTTGGGAATTGAAACAGTTTCAGACTTAGGACTTAGGATTAGGTTTTAAGTTAGATACATAGATTAGGGTTTACATGTAGTTTTAGAAACGCATATGCAAACTATTGTCACAATGTGATGTTCGTGATATTCAACACATGATGAGAATAAATCCATACCTATCGTCAACAAACAACGATATTGATCCTCTGCCATGACAACACCCATGTCAACACTAATTCTACTTGTCGAATGATAAAAACACATGTCGTCGAGCATCCCTGGTGAAACTTTCGATGAACTCAAGTCGAGAGCTATGTGCAAACCCATATCAACTGAACACCATGAAAAACATATTACTTGAAAAATCAACACTTTCAAACTGTTGATGCTAAATGGAAGCGACGATGACATTGAACACTGATGACGACACTTGAACACCTATGTAGTTTGAATCAACAGAACCTCTTGGATCATTCCTCTCCACTTGAAAGCTTTTGGACCAAAAAAGTTTGGCTAAACAATTAATCTATGAGGATATAACTCCCTCTATTTCCACCTTGACCTGACAATGTACGAATACATTCGATCAATCACCTACAAGTGATGACCTTGATGATGTTGACCATGGCACTTTTTGATTTGGTGACCTATTTTTTAAATTCACATTATGATCAACTTGTGACGATAGGAAAACGACCTGTTACCAACATGGAAATTGAAATCTTTCCACAAAGAAGCACGAGTTGGTGATTTGAAAACATCTTTGAAATCAGTATTTGTAGAACTTTGTTAATACATATGATGGGTATTAACAATCTACTTTCCGGAATAACTAAAATATTCAAAGACTCCTTTTATTTTTACTTCATATCAATTACTTGACTTGATTTACTTTCTTGTTGACTGATTACTAAGTAAACTTGCTGCACATAACTCATCCAGCTGTGATGTAAAGAATGTTGCAACCTAGTTGGACTTTGAAAGTATCTAAGTAATTGTTGATTTACTTGAATCACTATTTTTTCGTCTCTTAGCTGATATATCCATTGACTAACACTTTCAATTAATGCATTAGTTTTCAAATCATGATAAGGAAGCTTTAGATCTACCTTCGAAAATGCTTTGTCATGAAAACTTATATACTTCCTCTCCACTTGAAAAGTGGCTTCATTACTTTTTAAAGCACGAAATGATGATGCAATACCAAAGAAATGTAACATTAATTTTCCCTAATACTGACCTGCACCCCTGAAACTGAAAATAAATATACCATCTAAAACAAGTCTCTGATTAGACTCACATGTACCATTTCCTGCAATACACTGCTAATGATGATATTTTCTAGAATTCAGTTAAATGAATGAATTGTGATTCATTCTGTCTTTAAGAATATGTTCATAGGGAATTAAATCTATCTCATGTTCCTTAGCCTGTTTATGAATAAGATTACTTGGAAAATAATTAACCACCTTGACCAATTGATCTATAAACTGAATCTTGCATTCCAAACAATCATCCTTATGTTGCTCCTTAATAAACATGAGTACATATTTACTTAAACTTATTGACTGCTTAACTTGATTTGTAACAATTAAATCCAAGTTTGATTTGACTTTATGTGCCCTAACAATAAATTCAACCCCTTCTTTCTTTAGGTGATATTTATTTTCTCTTCTGTAAAGCATTACATCTCTATCATAAAGATAAGTATTTCTTAAGACAACTCCACATATGTCTAATTGGACCACATCTAACTCCACTTCATCAATGTACTTAGATGTAATTGCAAATTTTAACCGACACTACTTTGTGACATGTATCTGAGTTGATTTATTAATCCAACCTAATGGGTATGGTCTTGGATGATTCTGTGTCTCCAATCCTAATTTATTAACAATATGTTCAGATATTAAATTTGCTTACGATCTACTGTCAAATATTGTGTCAATCTTTGTATGCTCAGAAGTTATCCTTATGTGGAATAGTTCAACCCTTTTATCCTCAAGTGAAGGATCTATGTTTGAAGAAGATACATAAGTTTTCAAAATTGAACCAGTGTCAGAAGTTTTACCTGTCGTAACCATGACGATTATCCTCCTTACATCACCTGAATCTGAACCTAGATCTTGCTGGACTGCTGCAATGGCCTTCTTTTCATCCTTCGCCTTAAGGAACTTTTTGAGGTTAAGTTCTAGATGAGGTTTCCAGCACTTTGATTCATCATTACCAATTATATGGAAATGAGAACAAGTAGGCCTTTCCTTATGAACAATCATTGATTTCTTTCTCTTCTAAATGTTCTTCCCCTTATTGTGACTAGAATATTTGGTTTCCAACTCTTTGGATGACTGAGATGAAAATTTGAATGGTTTACCACCTGGTTCAATATGTATGGACTGAACACACACCTCATCATAATCATTAAGATTAAACATCAATAAAGTATGTTGCAAATATGAATGTAAATTGTTGATGTATTTTAGCAAAGTTTCACGTGTATCCAATCAAATACCAAGCGCTAATGATTTCTTTCTGAACTCTTGAGTAAACTCCTGAACAGTTTGCCCTTTACCTTGCCTCAGATGCTTCCAATCAATAACAGCTTGCTATATGTATCCTAAAGGATATAATTGTTTCCTAAGAACTTTTAAAAACTTCTTTTAAGCTTTACGTCTATCTGAGTTTTACTTTCCCACCAGATTAAATTTGTTCCCCCCATTCTAAGTGTAGCTAACTGAATTTTAGTTTTATCTCTAGAAATTTTCTAAATGCGATAATACACTTCTAATTGCTTTATCCAATTATCTAGATTTTCAAGATCCATTTCACCTTCATAAACATGTAACTCAAATTTAACATCAAGTTTCAAAAGAGATGTTTTCTTCGGTTTCTTTTCTGTTTCAGATTTTGCACTGGAAGAAGAAGAAGAAAAAGAGGATGATGGAGATGATGGAGCTGAAGGTGGTTTATCAACTGTGACTTTACCTTTCTCCTTCTTTGATGTCTTTGAAGAAGAAGCATCTCTCGCATTCTTGTCTTCTTACAATTCTCCAAACATCTGTTGTATGGTTAAGAATTCTTGTTGAAGTTGTTCCTCACTCATCTTAGTTTCAGTTTTTTCACCTGCATCAGGTGCTGACATGGTTGATTTCTGAACAACTCGTTACTTTCCAATCTCTAGATTGATCTACTCAAGGATTCCTTCTTCTTGTTGCGACTTTGACCTGGTTAACATTCAATGGCACAATATACAAACGCAACCTACTCTAATACCAAATTATATGATCTAAAATTATCATAAACTAAATACTTATGTAGAAATGATTAACCATTAGTGATTTGAATGATAACTGAAACCACAGAAATCAAGGTAAACTGCTTGAGCAGAACACTTTACGATAGCTGATTAAACATGAAATCGATGCATAACATAAGTGAAAACAGTAAAAACACAATTATACTGTACAACAAATTGATGATGGAATTCAAGATGGGCGACCATTTTTATTAGGAATGAGAAGAAAGGATTTGATTACACGGTGATTTAGTTAGACGAAACTTTCAAAAAGGAAATTTTGACCTCTACCATCAGATAGCCCTCTGAACTAGGTTTCCAATGTCGCTTATGGTTTCTAAATCTGACCTCGGATGCTCCCGAAACACTGAAAACAAAATCGCCTATGTCCTCTAGAATTTGCATACAAAAGTGAAAAACCAATCTCCTTGATTGATCAAGAAAAATTTTGCCTTTATAGGCCTGAAGATGAATAAAACCACCTCTGACTGTATTTGAGGTGAATTTGGTTAGGTTTGGGATATGATTTGAGCTCAGTCTAGTAGTTGTTTGCTACGTAGGGTAAGTTTCTTGGTCCTAGAATTAATTTAATACTAAAAATCACAACAAAACCCACCTGAAACCTTATATTAGAATGAAAGCCATTATCCGTTAGCTAATTGGGTGGAGGATTGGTGATAGCTCATGTGATTGTCATTGACCCTAATGGTTTTGGGTCCGGGGGGTTCCGCTGACAGTTTACCGAAACAGTGACGGTTGGTGGTTACCCTGGCCCATTCACATTTCATAGTTATCCTTAACGGTAACTACCAACCCACTACATAGTTCTGATAGTTTACAGTGAACTCTAACCCCTGCTCACATGTTACACCGCCACGGTAAGTGCTACAGTTACTGCTAACCTCCGTCGGTTGACGCCACACATTCACATGTCAGTGTTGTGGTGGAAACTCCAATATGGTCAAGGCTACGGTTAGGGCCTAACTATTGGCTAACTCCAACCAATGCCACTGTTCACATGTCCGCGCTGGGGTCAGGCTGCCTATGTGGTTAGGCTGCTGCAGTTTAGGACTGTGTATTATAATTTTAATGTTTTTTAATGTTTAAACATTAGGCCGAGAGCTTTATAGTTTAGTTTTAGGACTTTTAGGGTTAGGTTTTCAACAATGCTTTGAATGCATTAATTGATGTTGTATACAATGAATAATAATGTATTTGACATAGATTTGGGATTTGAAATAGTTTCATGGTTAGGACTTAGGATTAGGGTTTAGGTTTACATACATAGATTAGGATTTACATGTAGTTTTAGAAACACACATGCAAACTATTGTCACAATGTGAAGTTCGCGATATTCATCACATGATGACAATAAACCCATGCCTATTGTCGACAAATGACGATATTGATCCTCTACCACGACAACACCCATGTCGACACTAATTTTGCTTGTCGAGCGATAAAAACACATGTCGTCGACCATCCCTGGCGGAACTATCGATGAACTCAAGTCGACAACTAGGTGCAAACCCATATCAACTGAACACCATGAAAATCATATTACCTGAAGAACCAACATTGTCAAACTGTTAATGCTGAACTGAAGCAACGACGACACTGAACACCGATGAAAACACTTGAACACCTATGCAATTTGAATCAACGGATCCTCTTGGATCATTCCTCACCACTTGGAAGATTTTGGACCAGAAAAGTTTGACTAAACAATTAGTCGATGATGGTAGAACTCCCTCTCTTTCCACCTTGAGCTAATGATGTACCAATACATTCGATCAATCACCTAAAATTGATGGCTCAGATGATGCTGACCATGGCACTTTTTGATTCAGTGACCTGTTTCTTCCATCCGCAGTATGGAAAACTTGCGACGATGGGAAAAAAACATGTTATCAACATGGCAATTGAATTCTTTCCACGAAGAATCATGAGTTAGTGATTTGAAAACATCTTTGAAATCAGTATTTGTATAACTTTGTTCAATACATATGATGGGTATTAACAATCTACTTTCTAGAATAACTGAAATATTCAAAGTCAACTTTGATTTTGAGTTCATATCAATCACTTCACTTGATTTACTTTCCTGTTGACTCATTACTAAGAGAACTTGATGCATAGAACTCATCCATCTATGATGTAAAGACTGTTGCAACCTAGTTTGACTTTGAAAGTATCTAAGTAATTGTTGATTTACTTGAATCACTATTTCTATGTCTCTTAACTGATATCCCCATTGAATATCACTTTCACTTAATGCATTAGTTTTCAAATCATGATAAGGAAACTTTAGATTTTCTTTCTAAAATGTTTTTTCATGAAAACTTATAGACTTCCTCTCCACTTGAAAAGAGGCTTCATTACTTTTTAAATCATGAAATGATGATGCAATACCAAAGAAATGTAACACTGATTTTCCCCAATACTGACCTGCACCCCTAAAACTGAAAATAAACATACCATCTGAAACAAGTGTTTGATTAGACTCACATGCGCCATTTCCTGCAATACACTGCTGATGATGATAGTTTCTAGAATTCAGTTAAATGAATGAATTGTGATTCATTCTATCTTTAAGAAGATGTTCATAGGAAATTAAATGTATCTCATGTTTCTTATCCTGTTTATGAATAAGATTTCTTGGAAAGGAATTAACCACCTTGACCAATTGATCTATAAACTAAATCTTGCATTCCGAACAATCATCCTTATGTTGTTCCTTAATAAACATGATTACATATTTCCTTGAACTTATTTACTTCTTAACTTGATTTGTAACCATTAAATCCATGTTTGATTTGACTTTATGTGCCGTAACAATAAATTCAACCCTTCTTTCTTTAGGTGATATTTATTTTCTCTTATGTAAACCAATGCATCTCTATCATAAAGATAAGGATTTCCTAAGGAAACTCCACATATGTCGACTGGGACCACATCTAACTCCATTTCATCAATGTACCTAGATGTAATTGCAAGTTTTAACCGACACTACTTTGTGACATGTATCTGAGTTGATTTATTAATCCAACCTAATGGGTATGGTCTTGGATGATTCTGTGTCTCCAATCCCAATTGATTAACTATATGTTCAGATATTAAATTTGCTTGTGATCCACTGTCAACCATTGTGTCAATCTTTGTATTCTTAGAGGTTATCCTTATGTGGAAGAGTTCAAATATTTTATCCTCATGTGAAGGACTTATGTTTGAAGAAGATACATGAGTTTTCGAACTTGAACCAGTGTTAGAAGTTTTACCTATTGTAACCATGATGGTTATCCCCCTTTCATCACCTAAATCTGAACCAAGATCCTGCTGGACTGCTGCAATGGCCTTCACTTCATCCTTCACCTTAAGGAACTTTCTGGGCTTTTGTTCTGGACGAAGTTTCCAGCACTTCGATTCATCGTGACCGATTCTCAAGCAATGATAACAAGTACGCTTTTCCTTTTGAATGATCACTGATTTCTTTCTCTTCGAAATGTTCTTCCCCTTATTGTCACTGGAATCTTTGGTTTCCAACTCATTGGACAACTGGGATGAAAGCTTCAATGGTGTACCACCTGTTTCAATATGTATGGCATGAATACACACCTCATAAAAATCATCAGGATTAAACATTAATAAATTATGTTGCAAATATGAATGTAAACTGACAATGTATTTTAACAAAGTTTCATGTGTATCCAATCAAATACCAAGTGCCAATGCTTACTTTCTGAACTCCTAAGTAATCTCCTAAATAGTTTTCCCTTTACCTTGCCTCAGATGTTGTCAATCAATAACAACTTGCTGCATGTACCCTAAAGGATAGAACTGTTTCCTAAGAGCTTTTAAAAATTTAGACCATGACGAGATGACTTTTCCTTTACGCTTTACATCTATCTGAGTTTTACTTTCCCACCAGATTAAAGTTGTTCCCTCCATTATAAGTGTAGCTAACTGAATTTTAGTTTTATCGCTAGAAATGTTCTGAATGCGATAATACACTTCTAACTACTTTATCCAGTTATCTAGCTTTTCAGGATTCATTTCATCATCATAAACAGGTAACTCAAATTTAAAATCAAGTTTCAAAATAGATGTTTTCTTAGGTTTCTTTTCTGTTTCAGATTCTGCACTGGAAGAAGAAGAAGAAGAAGAGGACGATGGAGATGATGGAGGTGAAGGTGGTTTATCACCCTTTCCTTTACCTTTGTCCTTCTTCGATGTCTTTGAAGAAGAAGCATCTATCATGTTCTTGTCTTCGTACAATTATCCCAACATCTGTTGCATGGTTAAGAATGCCTACTGAAACTATTCTTCACTCATCTTAGTTTTAGTGTTTTCACCTGCATCAAGTCCTGATATGGTCGATTTCTGAACACTCATCGCTTTCCAATCTCTGGATTGATCTACTCAAGGATTCCTTTTCCTTGTTGCAACTTTGACCTGGTTAACATTCAATGGCACATTCTACAAACGCAACCTGCTCTGATACCAAATTATATGATCTGAAATGATCATAAACTAAATATTGATGTAGAATTGATTAACCATTAGTGATTTGAATCATAACTGAAAGCATGGAAATCGACGTAAACTGCTTGAGTAGAACACTTTACGACAATTGATTAAACATAAAATCGATGTATAACAGAAGTGAAAACAATAAAAACACGGTTATAACAGTCAGAAAATTGATGACAGAGTTCGTCCCTGATTGACTACGTCTCCGGGTCCCCTTTCAAGATGGGTGACCGTTTTTATTAGGAATGAGGAGAAAGGAGTAAATTACACAGTGATTTAGTTAGACTAAACTTCCACATAGGAAATTCTGACCTTTGTCGTCAGATAGCCCTTTGAACTAGCTTTCCAACGCTGCTTATGGTTTCTAAATCCGACCTTGGATGCTCCCGAAACATTGAAAACAAAATCACCTATGTCCTCCAGAATCTGCATATAGAAATCAAAAACCACTCTCCTTTGATCAATGAAGATAAATTCTACCTTTCTAGGCCTGAAGATGCATTAAACCACCTCTAACTGTATTTGAGGTCAATTTGGTTAGGTTTGGGATATGATTTGAGCTTGGTCTAGTAGTTGTTTGCCACGTAGGGTAAGTTGTTTGGTCCTCTAATTAATTTAATACCAAAAATTACAACAAAACCCACCTAAAACATTATATTAGCCTGAAATCTATTATCCATCAGCTAACGGGGTGGAGGATTGGTGACAGCACATGTCATTGTTGTTGAACCCAATGATTTTGGGTCCCAGCGGTTCTGCTGATAGTTTGTCGAAACGGTGATGGTTGGCAGTTACCTTGGCCCACTCACATTTCATAGTTATCCCCGACGGTAACTGTCCACCCACTACATGGTTCCGATAAGTTTACAATGAACTCTAACCTTCATCAAATGTTACACTGCCATGGTAACTGCTGCGGTTACTGCTAACCTTTGCTAGTTGACTCCACACGTTCACATGTCAGTGTTGTGGTGGAAACTTCGATGCGGTCAAGGCTGCAGTTAGGGCCTAACTATTGGCTAACTCTGACCAATGCCACCGTTCACATTTCCCCACTGCATTCAAGATGCCTGTGCGGTTAGGCTGCAACATTTTAGGACTGTCTATTGTATTTATAATGTTTTTTTAATGTTTAAACATTAGACCGAGAGCTTTATAGCTTAAGTTTAGGACATTTAGGGTTAGGTTTTTAACAATTCTTTGAATGCATTGATTGGTGTTTTATATGATGAATATTAATGTATTTGACATAGATTTGGGAATTGAAATAATTTCATGGTTAGGACTTAGGATTAGGGTTTACGTTAGATACATAGATTAGGGTTTACATGTAGTTTTAGAAACCCATATGAAAACTATTGTCACAATGTGATGTTTGTGATATTCATCACATGATGACAATAAACCCATGCCTATCATCGACAAATGATGATATTGATCCTCTGCCATGACAACACCCATGTCGACACTAATTCTACTTGTCAAACGACAAAAACACATGTCGTCGATCATCCTTGGTGGAATTGTCGATGAACTCAAGTCGACAGCTAGGTGCAAACCCATACTAACTGAACACCATGAAAAAAATATTACTTGAACAACCAACACTGTCGAACTGTTGACGATGAAATGAAGCGTCGACAATACTGAACGTTGATGATGACACTTGAACACATATGAAATTTGAATGAATGGATCCTCCTTGATCATTCCTCTCCACTTGAAAGCTTTTGGACCAGAAAATTTTGACTAAACAATTAGTCGATGAGGGTATAACTCCCTCTCTTTCCACCTTGACCTGATGATGTACCAATACATTTGATCAATCACCTGCAAGTGATGAGCCTGATGATGCTGACCATGGCACTCTTTGATTCAGTGACCTGTTTCTTAAATTCGCAGTATGAACAACTTGTGACAATGGGAAAACAACCTGTTATCAAAATGGAAATTGAATTCTTTCCACAAAGAATCATGAGTTAGTGATTTGAAGACATCTTTGAAATCAGTATTTGTAGAACTTTGTTAATACATGTAATGGGTATTAACAATCTACTTTCCAGAATAACTGAAATATTCAAAGACTCCTTTTATTTTGACTTCATATCAATTACTTAACTTGATTTACTTTCTTGTTGACTGATTACTAAGTGAATTTGCTGCACAGAACTCATCCAGCTATGATGTAAAGACTACTGTAACCTAGTTGGACTTTGAAAGTATCTAAGTAATTGTTGATTTACTTGAATCACTATTTATTCGTCTCTTAACTGATATCTCCATTGACTAACACTTTCACTTAATGCACTAGTTTTCAAATCATGATAAGGAAACTTTAGATCTGATTTCGAAAATGCTTTGTCATGAAAACTTTTAGACTTCCTCTCCACTTGAAAATTGGCTTCATTACTTTTTTAAGCACGAATTGATGACTCAATACCGAAGAAATGTAGCATTGATTTTCCCCAATACTGACCTGCACCACTGAAACTGAAAATAAACATACCATCTGAAACAAGTCTCTAATTAGACTCACATGTACCATTTCCTACAATACACTGCTGATGATAATAGTTTCGAGAATTCAGTTGACTGAATGAATTGTGATTCATTTTGTCTTTAATAATATTTTCATAGGACATTAAATGTATCTCATGTTTCTTAGCCTGTTTATGAATAAAATTTCTTGGAAAAGAATTAACCACCATGACCAATTGATCTATAAACTGAATCTTGCATTCCAAACAATCATCCTTATGTTGTTCCTTAATAAACATGAGTAGATATTTACTTAAAATTATTAACTACTTAACTTGATTTGTAAGTATTAAATACAAGTTTGATTTGACTTTATGTGCCCTAGCAGTAAATTCAACCCCTTCTTTCTTTAGGTGGTATTTATTTTCTCTTCTATAAAACACTGCATCTATATCATAAAGATAAGTATTTCCTAAGACAAATCCACATATGTCTAATGGGACCACATCTAACTCCACTTCATCAATGTACTTAGATGTAATTTCAAATTCTAACCGACACTACTTTGTGACATGTATCTGAGTTGATTTATCAATCCAACCTAATGGGTATGGTCTTGGATGATTTTGTGTCTCCAATCCAAATTGATTAACAATATGTTCGGATAGTAAATTTTCTTGCGATCCACTGTCAAACATTGTGTCAATCATTGTATGCTCAGAAGTTATCCTTATGTGGAAGAGTTCAATTCTTTTATCCTCATGTGAAGGATCTATGTTTGAAGAAGACACATTAGCTTTCGAAATTGAATTAGTGTCAGAAGTTTTACCTGTCGTAACCATGGCAATTATCCTCCTTACATCACCTGAATCTAAACCTAGATCCTACTGGACTACTGCAATGGCCTTCTTGTCATCCTTCGCCTTAAGGAACTTTTTGAGCTTAAGTTCTGGATGAGGTTTCCAGCACTTCGATTCATCATGACCGATTCTATGGCAATGAGAACAAGTAGGCCTTTCCTTCTGAACAATCATTGATTTCATTCTCTTCCAAATGTTCTTCCCCTTAATGTCACTCGAATATTCAGTTTCCATCTCTTTGGATGACTAAGATGAAAACTTGAATGGTCTACCACCTCATTCAATATGTATGGCCTGAACACACACCTCATCAAAATCATTAAGATTAAACATCAACAAAGTATGCTGCAAATATGAACGTAAACTGCCGATGTATTTTAACAAAGTTTCACGTGTATCCAATATAATACCAAGCGCCAATGATTTCTTTCTAAACTCCTCAGTAAACTCCTGAACAGTTTGCCCTTTACCTTGCCTTAGATGCTTCCAATCAATAAAAGCTTGTTGCATGTATCCTAAAGGATATAATTGTTTCCTAAGAGCTTTTAAAAACTTCCTTTACACTTTACGTCTATCTGAGTTTTACTTTCCCACCAGATTAAAGTTCTTCCCCCCATTCTAAGTGTAGCTAACTGAATTTTAGTTTTATCACTAGAAATGTTCTGAATGTGATAATACACTTCTAACTGCTTTATCCAATTATCTAGATTTTTAGGATTCATTTCGCCTTCATAAACAGGTAACTCAAATTTAACATCAAGTTTCAAAAGAGATGTTTTCTTCGGTTTCTTTTCTATTTTCGATTCTACACTGGAAGAAGAAGAAGAAGAAAAAGATGATGATGGAGATGATGGAGGTGAAGGTGGTTTATCAACTGTGCCTTTACCTTTGTCCTTCTTCGATGTCTTTGAAGAAGAAACATCTCTCACGTTCTTGTCTTCGTACAATTCTCCCAGCATTTGTTGTATGGTTAAGAATGCCTACTGAAACTATTCTACACTCATCTTAGTTTCAATGTTTTCACCTGCATCAGGTCCTAACATGGTTGATTTCTGAACAACTCGTCACTTTCTAATCTCTAGATTGATCTACTCAAGGATTCCTTCTTCTTGTTGCGACTTTGACCTGGTTAACATTCAATGGCACATTCTACAAATGCAGCCTACTCTAATACCAAATTATATGATCTGAAATGATCATAAACTAAATACTGATGTAGAATTGATTAACCATTAGTGATTTGAATGATAACTGAAACCATGGAAATCGAGGTAAACGACTTGAGAAGAACACTTTACGACAGCCGATTAAACATGAAATTGATGCATAACAGAAGTGAAAATAGTAAAAACAGTTATACCAGACAACAAATTGATGACGAAGTTCATCCCTGAATGACTACGTCTCTGGGTCCGCTTTCAAGATGGGCGACCATTTTTATTAGGAATGAGAAGAAAGGAGTTGATTACACAGTGATTTAGTTAGACTGAACTTACACAAAAGCAATTTTGACCTCTCCCATAAGATATTCCTCTGAACCAGCATTCCAATGCCACTTATGGTTTCTAAATCCGACCTCAGATGCTCCCGAAACACTGAAAACAAAATCGCCTATGTCCTCCAGAATTTGCATACAAAAGTGAAAAACCACTCTCCTTGATCAATGAAGAGAAATTCTGCCTTTATAGGCCTGAAGATGCATAAAACCACCTTTGACTGTATTTGAGGTGAATTTGGTTAGGTTTGGATATGATTTGAGCTCAGTCTAGTAGTTGTTTGCCACGTAGGGTAAGTTGCTTGGTCCTCGAATTAATTTAATACCAAAAATCACAACAACACCCACCTGAAACCTTATATTAGCATGAAAGCCATTAGCCGTTAGCAAACCAGGTGGAGGATTGGTGATAACACATGTGATTGTTGTTGACCCCAACAGTTTTGGGTCCCAGCGGTTCTGCTGACAATTTGTCGAAACAGTGACGGTTGGCGGTTAGCCTGGCCTGTTCACATTTCGCAGTTATCCTTGACGATAACTTCCAACCCACTACACAGTTTCGATAAGTTTACGGTGAACTCTAACCCCCGCTCACATGTTACACTACCACGGTAAGTGCAGCAGTTACTGCTAACCTCCGTCGGTTGACTCCACACGTTCACATGTCAGCGCTGTGGTGGAAACTCCTTCACGGTCAAGGTTGTGGTTATGGCCTAACTGTTGGCTAACTCCAACCAATGCCACCATTCACATGTCCCTGCTGCAGTAAGGCTGCCCGCGCGGTTAGGATGCAGCGGTTTAGGACTGTGTATTGTATTTATAATGTTTTTTTATTGTTTAAACATTAGGCCAAGAGCTTTATAGATTGGGTTTAAGACATTTAGGGTTATTTTTTTAACAATCCTTTGAATGCATTGATTGGTGTTTTATATGATGAATAATAATGTATTTCACATAGATTTGGGATTTGAAATAGTTTCATGGTTAGGACTTAGGATTAGGGTTTAGGCTTAGATACATAAATTATGGTTTACATGTAGTTTTAGAAACCCATAAGCAAACTATTGTCACAATGTGACATTCGCGATATTCATCACATGATGACAATAAAACCATGCCTATCGTTGACAAACGACGATATTGATCCTCTGCCACGACGACACCCATGTCAACACTAATTCTACTTGTCAAACGACAAAAACGCATGTAATGTAAACACAACTCTCTTCAAGGATCTAGGGAAAATAGTCGTGTAATGTAATTCCCTCGTTTCATTGTTCATGCTGAAAACATATCCGGAAAACAGGGATAAATTGTACGGAGGGTTGCACATCTCTTCATCGATAGAATGCAGTGTCATCTTCAATTGGAATTGGAATATTTTAGAGTGGGTAGTACCCATTTAGATTGGGGAATATTTTGGAATTAGCTAGATGGGAGTGTTTATTTTAGAATATTTTAGCGTTTATATAAAGTGGTATTCATTTCTTTTTTTTATTGGATTTTAGAATATTTTTTGAATTGACCATTTAGGTAAGTTCAATGGGTGATTGTTGATTTGAAAGTAAAAATTACATCTATCCGAAAAGAATGTGACATTTCTACCTACCAAAGAAAGTTAATTAACAATTATTATTTTTATCTTTAATTGTAATAAATTATATTATAATTAAAATATAAATTTATAAAATTGAAAATATCATAATATATTTTTTCTAATTATATTATGTAGATAGGTTTGTTTATTTTCGAACAGGGTTTTATGAATTCATAGGTAGATGATAGGGCTTTAAACTCCAACAAATATTTTAGGATATTCTTAGTAGTATAAATAAATCAAAAGTTGAGAGTTAAGTTCAAAGTGGTTGTTGTTTTTGTTTTTTTAATTAAATTAGTCAATTAAAAGAAATAGAGTATAAACAAGTGTGATATGAAATGAGAGATAATTTTTTGGGCATCTGGTAATGATAAGCTATGATATTGGCCCATAATATTGTAACAAAACCTATTTAAAATTAAAAATATCTATATTATAATGAGAATTAATCTTCATAATTAAAAATTTTATTACATGTTATTACAATTTTTTTAAAATATATATGTATTTAAATTATATATATAATTTTAATTAACAATAATAATTATTTAATAGTTAATATTATGATATTTTCAATTTTAACCGTCCTAAATATATTGTAATTAAATACTTTAATACTTTTTATAAATTCATGTCTAGCCAATTTTACTAATTATTTAATTTTTACTAATTATTTAATTTATATAAATTTAATAGTTAATATTATGATATTTTCAATTTTAACCGTCCTAAATATATTGTAATTAAATACTTTAATACTTTTTATAAATTCATGTCCATCCAATTTTACTAATTATTTAATTTTTACTCATTATTTAATTTATATAAATATGTTGACGTAAGTAACGCATACTTCATTAGAATTATAAAATTCAATTAGAATTTAAATATTAAAAATCTCTTAACATAAAATTAAAGTTAATAATAAATAAGTGATTAAAAATGTTTACAACTCCATAATTACCATAACCATTTTGAACGCTATAACATATATGCTACCCATTATTAAATCCAAGGAATTCTTATTTTATTCGTTAGAAGCTTCACAAGAGAATCGTGAACATTTAAATTAAAAATAAAATGGAGCATTGTATGAAAATAAATTATATTAGTTAAATATTATAAATGATAATAATGAGAAATGTGTTTATTTTAGTATTAAATTGGGCAATTAGTTGCAAAGATGAGTATGGTATGGTATCCAATTGATGGGGTATTTTTTTTAAGTTAGAATAATTTCTTAAAAAGATAGTTTTTATGAGAGTTATTTTTAGTACCATTTTTTTGGACATTTAGGTGGTTAAATTTTGTGAAAACATTGAAATCTTGATTTGTGTTGTTCAAATTAGTTTTTTGAGTGTATATATGGATTCAGCACCCTCGAAAACCCCTAGGGTGCTTCGAATTCATAGGATTACCCATCAAGCTTGTGATTTCAATAAATTCCCGCCAGATTTTAGAGAAATTAGACCGAAAAACTTCCAAAAAGTCACACTAAAGACAACTCCGTTTTTATGAAGGGTTATTATTCATTAATTATTTGATAATATACTTTTTTTAAGTTTGAATTACAAATTTGCTAAAAAAAAATAGTTTTTATAGAAAGTTATTATTCACTAACTATTTAATAATAATTCTTAGACAATTCTAATTTATAAATTATTAATTTCTTATATAACAATTCAAGTTCCAAATACTTACCAAATTTTATTCATTTGGTCCTTCAAAATTTCCACAAAAGAAAACTCATTTATAAGTTGAAGAACCAAAATCTCCATGAAATTCCTTCTACACCGCATGATTACACTCTTTTTGTCTCCATTAGTTTTTTTCTTTTCTCAAATTAATGTTTGGATTTCCCAATGATGGTAGTCAATTTATGGTTTGCAATGAATTTTTCCTTTCTTGAATTAATATTTTCAAAGTTGATTGTAGTTTATTTATATTTTACAATAAGTTCATAATGTCACATTTTTTTGTTTGTTAAGTTGTGTGAATCATGAGATGTTTGTATATTTAATTTTTGGCTACAAAAATCACTAGATTGTATCTAAGCCATCAAAATCACTGAGCCTCCCATACCAATTTTTAACATGGCTAGATTTTTGCCCACTAAAACCAATCCTTAACATTACTATATTTTTACCAATTGAGTTGGGAACCTATGACCTTTATATAAAAAATTACCCTAAAAATACACCTTATCACCATCTATTCTACAAGTACACAAGTTAATAATATCACATTAATATAATAATAACAAAATTTTATAAAAATTATTTATTTTATCAATTATTCTAAATAGGCATGTAGATTATTTCATTGAACCTCTCATTAACCACCATCTCTTGAGAGAATATATCTTTACATCTATGTACTTATCCATTCGCAGTTAGTAATACATTTTATTTTTACATCTCTTTCACTACAATAATTCTTTATAGTATATTTATATAATACATATTGTAAAAGTTAAAATGTTAATAAACACTTAAAATTTTTAAAATTTATGTCAAGCCACTTGTAAGGTTAGAGTTTGATTCTTGAAATGTTGTTGGATGTTTCTTTTTGCTGTAAAAAAAAATAAAATCACTTTGTACATTTTGTGAAAATGAGAAAAGTATTCCCATACCGTGCAAAATCAAGATGATAATATTTTGAACCAAGGTCAAAATCTCTTAAGCTCTTTTGAACCAAGATCAAAATCTCTCCTTTAAGCTTTTTTCAAAATTAGAAAAGCAATTCCTTACCCAGCGTAACTTAAGCCCTTAACGTTACCCACGAAACCAGCTTGACGTAGTGAGATGCTTAGGGTAGCGTAGTTCCATAATGTCAATAAACTAACAAGTGTCTTTGTTTGACAACGTTAAACAACATGCTTTAGCTGGAAGCAATTAGATTGTAATATAACAAACGAGTGTTGCATGATGTTGGTAGTCCTTGCCGGTAGTTTGTTCTGTTAGAAAGGCAAAGGAGGAAAAACATAAATTCACATGCAAATGACACATGCTATGGCTCTTCTATTGATCACACAAAACTTGATAATAACAATGAATCTGGTGAAGGGTATTTAACCATTTCCAACTAGGAAATTGCCTAAAATAACTTGACATGCAACAACAAAACTTGACATGCAATCACACACTATAAGTTCGACTATGAATTAACTCAACATGACTCAACACTCAGTTAACTGACTCTCTAACTTTAACCAACTCCTTATGCAGGATTAATTAGCTTATTTTAACACCCCCGCTTAATTATGACCACTAAACTAAGAGTAACTCATAACAACTCAAACATGCCTGATGGTCTATGTCTCAGCTATGCTTACAACACCCAAGTTTCTTCTATGAAACTCAAACACATATTTTTCTAATGACTTAGTAAATATATCAATCAATTGATCAATATATTTACAAGGCTTCAAGTGAACTTCTCCATTTCTCACAAGTTCTCTAATAAAGTGATATCTAGTATCAATATGCTTTCTCTTTTGATGAAACACACTATTCTTAGATAGTGCAATCGTTGAGATGTTTTAACAGTATATTGTTGTTGATCGTTGTTGTTTATACTTCAGTCCATCAAATATTCTTCTTAACTAGACTGCTTGACATGCTCTTGATGTTGCTACTACATATTTTGCTTATGTTGATGAAAGTGTCACAATGGACTGCTTCTTAGATGCCCATGAAATCACACCTAAACCAAGATGGAACACAAAACTAGAAGTGCTCTTCCTATCATCCAAAATTCCTACAAAATCAATATCTGTGTATCCAATCAAATCCTTATCTTTTGTTTTTGCATATATTATGCAACAATCTCTAGTTCCTACTATGTATCTCACAATTCTGTTTCCTGCACTCCAATGTTTTTCTTTTGGAGTCTCCATAAATCTAGAAATCAAACTCACTCCTTGCATGATATCTGGTCTTGTAGCTGTGAGATACATGAGGCTACCAACCAATCTTTTGGCATCCCTGCCAACTCCTACATCAAATTTGCTTGTTTTGGAAAAAGGCCAGCACAACATAACTTTCACATACAGAGACGCTTTTGGACGAAATGAGTTGTGTCGGATTTAGGATGACAAGCCCTACACGGTAGTCAAGCTTCCGCATCAATCTGACAACTTTGATTTTTTAGCATAATTTTGAGTAGTTGATCACCACATGCAATCAGGAACTGAACCTAGTGTGGATTATGCAGTTTTGGATGCACTGGATTCCCATTAATATGGGATTTTCAGTCATATGAATTACACAAGGAAATAGGGGCTTCGAGAGCTGCAAAAGAGGCTAAGGTTTGGCTTGAGCTTGCCTATGAGCTGGGAGATTGATTATGCTGAGTGCTAGGATTGTTCTTCTAAAAACAAGCATTATATTATCATCTTGGGCTTCTGATTTAATGCAATATATATAGTGGGGTTTTGTGCTACAAATTTCCCTGGATACTTATTGTGTCATGCGCCATTGATTTATCTTCCTCTTACTATTATTGTTTTCATCGATCTATTGGCTTTTGCTGGTTGAAAGTAGAAGTATATTCTTATTCTCTGCTTTAGTAAATTGCATGAGCTTGTGAATCTACAGGAAATTCTACAAGATCACAACCTTGGATGTTATTGGGATGCAAGCTCTGTGCAATTTCTGGAAGCAAGGAAGAGCCTTCCTTCCTAGAAATGCACAGTGCAAGCCGGGAAAGGAAACGTCTTGGCCAAGGTAGCTTAGACCTGCCGACGGGCGACTGAAAATAACTAACGACTAAATGCATGTGCAAAGATGGTGTGGATCTGACTGAAATAAAAATTCATGTGATTCAAGTGAGTGTAGAAATCAATCAATCGACAAAACTAAGAAGCTCAAGAAGCGAGTCATCGAAATGATGATTGTGAGTGCAAAAACAATGTTATGCATGTGACACTAAGGAAAGGTAATGCAAAGATTGAAAAAACACTTCTAAAATTTAAAATTCATTGAAACACCAGTGGCTGTTCAATAAAACCATGGAAACAACACTCATGCAAGCTGAAAACTAGAAAGAAACAGAAAAAGTGGAGAAAGACATGAAAAGCGAAACTTACCCTTAAAAATTTCATCGACCATGCCGAAGATTCCTAGATGCCTCAGGAATTCCAAAGCTCTAATATCAAATGTGAAGAATGAGCTCTTAGGCATCTCTTAAATAGATTTGGTGAAATTAGGGTTTATGACGTGCATGCCACAAATCTAGGAAAAAGTGACACTTTGAAGGAAGCTTCTAAAAATGGTTTTTCATGTAACTCTTGCTACTAAAAATGAATCCCTAAAATCTAGGGATGCTTTTTCGCTTTTTTCTCTTTATTTTTTGGTAAAATCTACTCGACATGCAAGGAAGGATTGTGTAGTTCTGGAGGGAATTGGACAACCTTTCGACACATGTAATAGATAGTTAGTGAGGGAGAGCTTCTGCATTGTTTCTGAAATGAGGGGCCTTGGCTGACTCACTAGTTCTATGCAATTTTCTAAAGTAGTGATGTTGGGCTCCAGTACTCATTTTCGAAGGGCAGTGCAGCTACCCAATTCTACTCAATTTTGGAGAACAGTGCAACTGGCCTAGCTTCTCTACACATTTCTCGATGACAGTGCAGTTGGGTTAGCTTCTGTGCAATTCCTAGAGGCAATACAACTGGTTGAAACTGCACAAATTTCTAGAGCAGTGTTGGGTAGACTTCTCACACAATTTCTAGATCAAGAATATCTAGATTGCTCTGCACAATTTATGAGCGCAGGGAAGTTGTTGGGTTGTTCTGCGCATTTCTAGATAGGAAGACAAGTTGCCCTCCAGATTTACACAGTTTTTCCCGACAGTCGGTTGACCCATTTTGAACCAAGTGCTAGGTGTGCTTGTGGTTGACCGACGGGACAAGCGAGTTGTACACAAGTCGTGAAATGATAGATGGGCTCGAATAAGCACAAGTACCTGATCAGTGTAGGATAACTATGATTATTTCGAGGAGGGAGGCTCCAAAACGAAGCAAAGTCAAAATTTTGGAGGTGGTTGTAGCCTCTACAACAAGACCTCAACACCTTTTTAATAATAAGGCTTTTGTCAACATTTTATCTAACCATAGACATGTTATGGACTACATAATTTCCTTGTAGATGATATTCATTCATATTTTGAACTCCTTGCATCTTCAAATTCTCAAATTCTATTTTCAATGTCTATAATTTAACAACTTTGGCTTGTGTACTATCTTTCTAAGCTTCTTGTAAACATGATTTTACTTAGAGCTATCTGAATGTGAAATAAATACTGATAATTCCTCAATTTAGCATCTATCCCACATTCTCTATCATTGGTTATAAGATCGTTCCAATCTACTAACTCTTCATAATATGTTTAAACAATCTCCCATTAATCCTTTCCTCTCGAAACAATCTTCATCTGGATGCACCAATAATCATAATCACTTCCATAATTTTGAGGGGTTTACAAATTCACATGATTATCCACCTTTGCAAAAAAATACATTTAATACTAAATGAAGATTCTATATAAATCTACTTCTCAACTAACTGATTAGCATAGAACAGATGACACTAGTGCTAACAAGTGAAACTATTGACAACCAAGTCGTAGAAAATAAAATTTAGTTCACACACCTATACCTACAAAAGGTGTTCAACGTTGATCATAATAACAATAGAGGATGTAACTCTTAATAAAGAACATCACATCCTTAAAGAACAAATAGTTCATTGCTCTTAATCAAATGTTTACAGTAGTTTATTTTGAGAAAAATCATCCATTTTGCATAGATTATTCATGTGTAGATCTAAAATAATGCAAAGCATATCTAAACACTAATTGTCAAAAATAAAATTGATATAGGTTATATACATGACATGCATAATCTAACATCCATTATAAAAGAAATTGGCATTCAATATAAAGACGTGCAATTTCTTCTCTACATATTATATTTCAAAAAACTATTACAGTGTTAACTAAAATCAAATGTTTCAAGTTCATCTCAAATAATATATATATGTATGTATATGTATATGTACACACACATATATATATATATCATTAATATTTTTATATTCATATTGAATAAAATGTTTGATTATCAATTTCATATAAATAAAAAATGTAAAGGAGCAAGATTGATAGCTATATAGCAATGTAGTCCTTCCCTATTTTTATATTTATCAATATGCTGGTACAATTAGGATAGTGCAAGGTCCACATTTTGTTCTTATTCGAGAGCACTCCATTTCCACAATCATTTCCGTAATCTTTCGTTATTCCCACCTTCACGCACTTCTTCCAAACATATCTTCTCTTCTATTTAGACGACTTCTCCTACACATGTAATACCTCGCACAATTGCTTTATTTCCATTGTTCTTTCTTGCATGCTTTCATACTCGATTCTATCAACTATTTCTACACCACATGTTTTCATTATAAAAAATTCATGGTAGTTATGCAATCAATTGTTCAATTCAATCAACGATTACAATATTACCTATTGCATTTATTATAAGCATAAACCAAACTTTTAATGCAGAAGTGTTGCGCGGGTTGGAGGTGTGCAAGAGAAGAGTGCCAAAGTAGGGAATATGTGCAGAGGGGAAAACTGGAAATGTGTGTGGAAGGAGGAAGAATGTAAAAAATACATCTGCACTTTAAGACCTTTCATATGTGTAATATATTTCCAACCTAGTTCAATCTACAATCTTCTATTAGTTTCCATGTGAGTGACACATGTGCTTCCTATGCGACCCATCCACATATCAAAATTGGCCCACCTTGGGGCCCGTGAGCCACCCTTATTCGGGCCCAACCATATTAGGATCTGCAAACGAATTCCCTCTTATACGTGCCTAGCCTCATCCGACCCCTCCACCAATATGGTTTGACCTGCGCCTCATTTGGGCGTCGTACAATTGTTTTTGGGCCTAAGCCTCATTCAAGCCCCACACATTTGCCTCCAAATGTTCGTTTTTGTGTTTCCTTTGACCACACTTAGGTTTTCTGCAAAACCAGAGTCCTTTGATGTTTTAATGTAGCTATTGTGATATCAATTATTTCTTATTAAACTAATTAAACTAGGAAACTAGTTATGGAGATGATAGGGTAGAAGTGAAAATTACGGCCAACACCTAGAGAAAAAATGTACAATGCAAGGTAGAAAATTGCAATATGGAGTTTTGAATCTTTCTCTCATGCACTAGTTGGATTTATAATTGACAGGCCAAAAACAATCAATTTCCTCCAAAATAACTTTGTTAAATGTTAATTATTGAATTCATTGCGCGAGTATGCCACGAGGAGAATTAACGATTGAAATGCACAGATAAATCTAGTATAATTACTCAGTATCTAAAATGAAATTTTTTAATTTAATAGATGGTTAGAATTGTGTAGGACTAGTTTTTAGTAAGTAAATATGGGCCAAGATTTATGAGTTTTCCCTCTAAACATTTATATAAATATATCAATAAACAATTATATAAATATATCAATATTGATTATCAAGATGTATTTAAATATCAACGTCGTGTATTTATAATTACCTTCAGGATTCTGTGGAAATATGCTTATTATTTCCTCCAAGCTTTTGTGGAGAGATGTGCCGAGGACGTTCAACGATAAGCTAAAAAATCCTTTATTCATAATAAAGAAATCTTATTTCATCCTTTCTAGTTATGTGCTCTATTTAAGACTTAACAAGTGGTTTTTCGTCGTTGAGAAGAATCCCATCTGCATCCAAATCAAACCAATTAATGTTAAAATCCCTATTCTTCCATTGGATCCTTGAAATGAGTAAGGAAGCATGCAACTTTGTGTTATTAGTCGACATTGATTTCAGTTGTATTTAATTTATTATTTTTTACACTATTTAGATTTGATTATTTTGACATATAAATAGATGATAAAAATGAATGTCTTAATTTTCTATAGTGGAATGGAATATATATGCATTGTTAATTCTTTTGTTAGATAACTAATTCCCAGGGTCACTAAGAGGGTTAGGTTGAGTAGTTATTGGAGTCCAAGAAGCTTTGGAACTAATCAATGGTTTCCTATATGTATTTCCCAATTTATTAAGTTTTACAATCGTATCAGAGCATAGGTTTATCTGCGAGAATGAGTCACTAGTTTTTTTTTTTTCATGGCCACTTACGCTGTACGAAAGAGGAAGACATTGTTTATTTTGAGGGTGCTTCTTGTTGTTGCTGCTGCTGGAGTTCGAGTTCTGTTAGTCGTGTTGTATGTTAGAAATCATAGGAACAATGAATGATCGTTTTGTAGCGGCTATGTGAGTCAAAAATTTGTTCCTTCATATGATTCGAAGGCAGCATGTTCTTTCCTCGACCGGTGAAGGCATAAAACCTTTTTCTCAAGAGAAATCTAGACAGAACAGTTAGGCATTCGAAGGCGAATATACATTTTAACAACAATCAAGGATTTTGCAGTTTGACTAGCTGAATCGGCCAACCAGTCCATCAAGCGGAGAAGCAATTGAGTGGCAGCATTGATCAGCGTCAAAAAGTTTGAGGGTTTTCCTTGTTGCAAAGAGCAGGACGCGTGATCAGAGTGCCGTCTTACTGAGGATATTTGGAACTATTACACTATGATACCGTTTTCTCAATTCCTCAGAACCCTCAGAGCCTAAATTTGTGAACCCAGTCTAAAAGAATAATAATTCCGCATTCAACATAGGAATAATTAGAGCCGCCGCTGAGATGTGATGTTGGAATGTTTGAAGGTGAAGAGATTTTCAGTTCAGTCCAACAGCAAGATAAAAGAAGTACGAGCTATTCACATGTTCAAAGCCAGGTACAGTCAAAAGAGGTATGGATAATATCACTTAAAAGCAAATTTTGTTTTATGGGTTTAAGTGAAGTCATGAATGATGATTATTTTTTTGGGGGGAGGGGGGCTTTTATTAAGTTTTGACTAAAAATAATTCTTATTGAATATTGCCAAGCATTAGTTTTGGAGGGATAAGTTGTGAGGCGGTAGAAATTATTAAGTTTTGACTAAAAATAATTCTTATTGAATATTGCCAAGCATTAGTTTTGGAGGGATAAGTTGTGAGGCGGTAGAAATTAAGGTTCATTCTTGAGCTTGGATACTAAAAAGATATATAAAAGAGGTTGGTTTCGTTGGAAAATTATGGAGCTTAGATGCTAAAAAGATATATAAAAGAGGTGGGTTTCAATGGAAAATTTAACCATCACAGTGAAAAGTTCAAGAGTTAATTTGAATTTTATGAAAAAAAAAATTGTATAGTACTTCTGAATGGTAGTTGATGGAAAGAATGGAGTAATTATGGAGAAGTTTACTCGCATTCATGGTTAAAGGTGAAATTGCATAGATAATTCAATTATTCAATGAAATAAGTGTGACAAAACAAAGGTGAAATTGCATAGATAATTCAATTATTCAATGAAATAAGTGTGACAAAACATTGAGTATAAGTGAGATTTTGGCTCGAGAGTTATTTTTGAGAAGTAAATATTTTTTGGTGGCATATTTTATTGGGCCAATTGGTTGAAGAGAGTGATAGCATTGGAAAATAATTTTTTTTCTACTTTCTATAAGGGTTTTTATTCTCACTTTCCTACATGTAGGTTTTAACCCTGTATAGAAATTACCTGCATACGAATTCTAAAACACAGAAAATAAACAATGCGAGAGCATAACACATAAAACACATATACATAGAGATTTTTCCCTGGATCCCAAAACTGGGACTACCAGAATGATTTTTCATTATGTTCCTTTCAATGTTATAATACTTATTTATACAAGCGGAAGCATCCAATACCATGGACCGAAAACCATCGCGTCCAATACCATGGACCAAAAATCATCTCATCGAAAAACATGTGCGAAAATCATGCACAAACCCATAGGTGGGTCCGCCCATCCTAACATAGTGTCCAAAACCAAAATTTACTAGGGCGATGCCTTGGACCCCATCAAGTGGGGTTACGGGTATGCCTCAAACCCCCTCTGACCTGCCCCCTCGCTACACAATCGGCGCAATGAAGGGGGGCTCCAACCCCCCTCTAACCCCCCAGTTAACTACGTGGGCTAGTCATGGAAAGAATATAACACAACCCAACACTACCTTCAACATTTTGAATATTGTACAAGGTGTTTTCCTCATTAGATAAAGATCTACACCTCCGACTTCCTTAACAGGTGACCGAAGGAGAAATAGTATTTGTGTGAGCCCATGTTTATGTATTTACTTGCTGATGTCAAGTTCTATATCCGAGTGGAGTTTAGGAAGGTGCAGAGAAGTGATTAACTATGTGATTTTGTCTTTCATCATGCGAGTGTGTAAATACATTCCATTGTGCGAGTGTAGTTGTTGCACTATCATGTGAACGTAGTTGTTTCTCATACTATATCCGACTAAAGGGGAACTGTTGATGGTTTGTTACAAGTTCGAGTTTGAGATGTCTAGCGAGCCTAAGCCTAAGTTGAGTTGGTTGAGTTGATTAAGCAATTCCATATATGGAATTGTTCGATGAACTATTGTGTTTGTGGTCACAAAACCACATTTTTTGTTGTTCTGAAAACTACTATGAAGGTTCAAGAGTTGGTGTTGGTTCAGACCTTGATTTCTCCCATGTTGGTTTGGCTGAAATGCATTTTTGCATTATGAACTCTAATTCTTGGATTTTGGTACATCCTTTTGGATGAAAGGAGGAATGTGAGATAACTAATCCTTAAGGTTAATGATATAATTAGTTTGGGTAGTTATTGGAGTCCAACAAAACCCGAGAACTAATTCAATTGTTTCCTATATGCACTTATATGTACATTATGCATATAATTCTTTTATATCAATTAATATACATTTGGTTTGGTTTCCAATTTATTATATTTTATATCTTTTGGGATGACGCATAATCTATTCATAGATTTTTATCGTCATGGGATGGCACGAAAGCCTACTCCACTATTTCTATGTTTATTGGTAAATTGTACCTTTCCCTCAAAATAGGGCTTTTCTGAAAACAATGACACCTTTAATATGTTTTCATTTAGTTGAGAACTGTACTCTATATTTTTATTTGCATAGATTCTAAGCAAAATATCAATAAGACATGGTGTGCGGTTAGTTTCATTCCACGCAATGTGCTCCTCTATTACATTGTAGAAGTAATGGTCTATTGTTTTGTGTATTTATTCAAATTTCCATTTAAAACTATACAAAACTATAGCAAACCATTATATATATAATGAGCAAGGTCAAGATATTTTCTTTAGTTTAGAGTTCATATCTTTTTATATATGAGTTATAGCTAATCAAACCTTATATGGTATTTTCTTCTGTATTAATATCATTTCTATACAATTATATCACGTGGTTAACAATTATTCATCTATCACTATTTCAAAAACAATTCTTTATACAATTATATCATATGGTTAACAATTATTCATCCATCATTTTTTCAAAAGACAATTATTTAGTTTATTGAAACATTAAGGAAGACCATGTTCTTCCAGACACCACCATCCAGTTCATTTTCCTCCATTAGTGGCAACTAATTATTCCGATATGTTTGGGAACTGATGTACAAAGAATTATAAGTATCGTCTCTGCGAGTGCTTACTGGAGAAAATTAGTTTGTGAGATATTCTTAACAACATTCAGATGGAATATGGGGCATGGTGGACATCTCTCTGGACAAATTGCGTGTTTTAAAGGATGCGGTTGTTAACCACAAAGTTGGAGGTTGAAGCTTTCCTTGCAGTAATTAGCTATTATTTGTTTACCGAAACAGATGAACCAAAAATGGAATATAATATATGTTTATGAAAAATAGAATATATATATTTTTAATAGATTTAATCAAAATACGGTGTATATTTTGGTTAAATAATTTATTTTATATATACATATATTTCAATTGATTTAATAATATACAAATAATACATTTTTCTAGTCGATTACGTAATTGGCGTGTGTCGTGGAAAGTTGTCTAAATCAAGTGAATCAGTAACTCTGTGGAGCAACTATTTTTACACCTTCCACCCATTTAACTATCACACATTTAGCTAACTATCAGAAACGACGAGGAGTTCAGCAAATTTCCAGTAGGCATCCGCACTTCTGATTCGACATAACGTCAGGGTCAAGACGCTGAATGAAATCGGCGATCTTGGTTCGATTCTTCTTGAGTCGCAGTAAAATATTGTTTGCGTTCCATGACATGAACTTGAGGGGCTCTTTCTTCACGATGCCATCTGCTTCTTCTACTATCTCCCACGCGGTTTTCATATATAACACTAACCTCTATGCACTATTTTCATATATATAATTGTTGTGCATTGCTTCTAAGTACATTTTTGGCATATATACGTTGTATCCATGCTATTTGGCTCTCATATCCCATGTATGTGTTGTTTTCATATCCCATGGTATATAACGTTGCGTGGCTATTTGGTATATAGCGCTATTTGGTTGGACACTGTCCCAAAAGCTCCTCCATACTACTCCGATATATATATATATATATATACAATGCTCCTCCATAATATATAACATTTTCTTGTATAACTATACTATATATACTCTTAACTACCAAAAGTGCATCTTTTATATATTAGCTACAAGTAAATTTAAAAAAAAAAAAAAATTCACTGATATCTATTGTGAGAGTGGTTCCCATTGGCAAGGAGAACTATCCAAAATGGTCACGAAAATCAAACACACTCTCATTTTTAATGAGTTATGGAAAAGAATGTGTGTTGCAGACTGAGACAAAGAGCCAGGACAGCCTACCTCAGACAAGGAATTTGTCGTTTGGGAAAATAAGAACAACAAGGCTTGTGCATTGATTGCAGCATAAGTAAATGAAGAGGTGATTCGCCCTATTTCTCCATTTTCAAATGCTTTTGAAACCTTACAAAAAGTGAAGGAACTCTATGACTCACACTCTACACTTCAAGTTGTTCAACTCATGACTAAATTGTTCACCCTTGAATTACAAAATGACGATCCTCTTACTCTTGCATCAGAAGTAAAATCTATTATGAATGATATCAAAGTCAGTAATGTTGAACTGGACATTCCTCTGATAGGTTTTCTCAAGGCATTTTTTCCCACTTACTCAAATTATCTTGAGCGATTGCAAGAAAATGGAAACCTCAAAGATATTACTTTTGACTCCCTTGTGAAAAAATTTGTTGAAAGAGAGAAAGCTTTTGGGAAAAAGACAGCTCTTGAGTGTTCTGAAGAGGCTATGTGCCTTGCACATAGAGAGAAGAATCTTGCTCAAGATTATTCGAGAGGAAGAGGTGGTTGAAGAGGAAGAGGAAGAAATTTCAGAGGCAGGGAGGGCAGACACTCTGAAGGAGAAAAGTCATATTTGAACTGCATACACTGCAAAAGAGATGGATCACATGACGCATCAACATGCAAGTTGCCTTGGGACAGAATTGAGCAGGAAAGAAACCAACCCCAAGGTAAAACTAATGACAAAGAGAAAGGTGAAGCACTTGAATCTGCTCACTATGTTGTGGCACACTGTAATATTAGAGTAAATGAAGACTTATTTAATGCTTCACTTGCTTCTTGGAAAAATGATTGGTTGCTTGATTCAGGAGCAACTTGCCGCATGACTTTTAGAAGAGATTTTTCTGAATAAAGTACTAACAATGTTGATGGAGCAGTATACTTTGCAGACAAATAAAAACTCAAGCCATCAGGGCTTGGCACAATCAGGCTTAAATTGCTTGGTCTTCAAGACTTTCTTCCACATCATGTTCTATATCTCCCACAGCTGAGGAGAAATTTGTTGTCCTTGGTCCACATCCACCAACAAGGACATTCCATTCATATGTTTGATGGCAAGCTTGAGGTGATAAAATCATCAAACCAAACACTTGTCATGATGAGGATAGAAGAAGAAATTCTTCTCAAGCTGCAGGGTACCTTTGTTCGTGCAAAAAATCTCTCATAAAATTATCATTATGAAGAAGGTACATTTCCATCAAGTTTATTACGGCATGCTAGATCTAGACACTTGAACTATGCTAGCCTCTGCTTGTTGAAGAAAAACGGTGTTACTGGTTTGCTGAAAATTCCTAGGAAACCTAAGCAATGTGATGCTTGCATTCTAGGGAAGCATAACAAACATCCTTTTCATGATTCACATTCCAAAGCACATAGAAGAATTGAACTCATTCATTTAGATTTATGTGGTCCAGTGCCTGTTCCTTCTGTAAATGGAAATAAATATATGATGACATTTATTGATGACTACACCAGAATGTATTTGGTTTATTTATTGAGGAACAAATATCATGTTTTTCAAACATTCAAGAACTTTCATACATGGATTGAAAATGATGCACAATGTCATACTGGCTCTATTCACATTGATAATGGAAAATAATACACTTCAAATGAATTTGAGAACTATCTTCACCAACATGGGATCAAACATCAAACAACTGTGCCTTATAATCCCCAACAAAATAGAGTAGCTGAAAGAATGAATAGGACATTCTTAAATATGGTGCGCTCGATGATGTTTTTCAAAAATGTAAAATTGATGTTTTGGGCTGATGCAGTTCTTTTTTTCCCCTGGAAAAATCAGTATATTTCATTGATAATCAGAAATTACGTGAGAGTCAGTTTATCTTGATGTTCAGTACCATTCAGTTGCACTACCACGCAGGGTCTGCTTGTCTGTATACTATCAGTGAGTTTTTTATCAAAAGTTTACAAAAAATATCAGTCTATGTCTGTATGCTGTCTATACAAAAAATAAAATAAAAAAACTAAGATGCTGCCCGCTGATCCAGAGTTGGGTACTCTGGATCTATATAAGGCCGATGGTAAAAAGACTGCTCTTGTAGATTTGTAATTTCTTTGATTTCCCATGTGCCACTGTCCATCAACGCTGCCTCCTTGGAAAGCTTGTCGGCACTCCTGTTATGCTCCCTGTAAATGTGAGAGATGGATATATGGTTAAATGCTGATTTGAGTTCAAGTGCATCTTGTAAGATAGTGCTGAGTGTGTGCATGTGACACAATGCATTGCCATTTATCCAACTGATGATGAGCTGTGAGTCCCCATAAATGTTGATATTAGAGCAGTGGTGTCTCAGGGCGAAATGGAGAAGGTGGCGTAGGGTGATGAGCTCTGCGAAATTGTTTGTCCCTGCCCCAAGCCCGGCTTTGATTCTGTACTGGTGATGTTCATTTATGTGGAGTATAAACCCACCACCACAGCTGTTTGAGTTTGCCGCGCCATCAAAGAATGCCCAAGGCATTGAGGAGTCAATGGTAGGAGGTGGTCCAGGCATACGGTGTCGCTGTGGAGGTGGATCGGGCAGTTCTGAAAACGCAGCTATGATGTGAGCTTCCAACAAGGGCCAGTGTATGGGCTTGTTTTCGAAAATGCATGTGTTGCGAGATTTCCATAAAGCCCAATTAATAATGATAGGCAGGTTTATCAGTTTCGTCCCACCATTTATCTTAGTCCATTCCGACCATGCATGAATCACATCCTGACCATTCCAATCGCCTGCATATTGAATGTGCGTCTTAATGTTGCTCCAAACGGATCTGGATGCCCTACACTGTAAGAATAAATGGTCAATGGTCTCAGATTCAGCGTTACACAGTACGCACCAGCTGGGACCATGAATCCCCCGTTTCATGAGCTGGTCACCCGTGGGGACTTTACGCCGCAATATGCACCATGAGAACAGTCTATATCTAGGAGATGCGGATAATTTCCAGATGTGCTGCCACCAGTTGGCACAGTCAGGAGGTTTTTTGCCCTCAATTAGGTGTAAGTAACCTTCCTTGGGTGTATATACACCGTGATCTGCTATGTGCCACATAAGTTCATCAGATCCCTCTGTGATATGAATATGCGCTTCCAATAATGCCTCTCTGAAGTTGTCCCACGTCTCATGCCATCTCAGAGGGATGTTCAATTGATTCGCGGTTTTCCATGCCTGCCGGAACATATCAGAATGATCCGGATCCGCGATCTGTGCTAAGACCTTAATGTCGAGGGTCGAGAGATAGTCGATGAGATCTTGAGGGAGCAAGTGTCGACCACCACATCCGGACCAGGGGTCTAGCCCGATTCTGACTTTGTTTCCTGCTTTAATTCTCCATACCAAGTTGTCTCTGATGAGAGGAAGAGAGTGGAGTAGAGCCTTCCAAACCGAGGATATGCCAGATTTATTCCAATTTGGTAGTCGAGCCCAGTCAAGTATGGTAATAGGCCAAATGTATTTATGATAAGAGATCGAGGCCCATAGACTTTGAGAGGTTAGTAGTGCCCATCCCATCTTTCCAGCAAGAGCCATGGCAAAATACGGGAGCTCCTTTAAACCCCAGCCTCCCCATTTTTTTGGAATAGCAATCTTGTGCCATCCAATCCAAGCAAATGTACGTTTATCTTGGCTCCCAGCCCAAAGATATCTATTACAGAGTTGCTGCAGTTTTGCTAGAATGTTACGGGGGATCCATGCCATGGCCATCCAAAATACAGGGGTAGCTTCGAGGACAGATTTTATGAGGATTAATCTTCCCGCCCTGGAGAGGTATCTGTGGCTCCAACATGACAGCCTCTTCTCAATCTTTGATACTAACCAGACCCAATCCGCAATTTTTTGACAGGTCGGCTTAAGCCAATATCCCAAGTATTTGAGCCCCCGATCCAATGGCTGAGTATTGAAAGGGAAAGCCGTTCTAGCGATGTGTGATTCATTTACAGAAGGGCTGATGCAGTTCTATGTGCTGTATATGTAAAGAATAGATGTCCATCTAATGCTATTAGAAACAAGACTCCTTATGAAATGTGGTATGGTCACGTTCCTTCCATAAAGCATCTCAGGGTCTTTAGTTCTAGATGTTATGCTTTGATACCAAAGGTTCATAGGAGCAAACTTGGTGCAAGAAGTCGTAAGTGTATCTTCCTGGGGTATTCAAACACCTCCAAAGCATACCATCTCTATGATCAAGTCAATAAAAAGTTTGTTGTATCTAGAATTGTAATCCTTCTTGAATCATCCAAAATAGACAATGTTGTTTAGCTACAACTTGACCTCTTGAATAGATTCGCAACTGCAAAATCATTTCAAGAATTTGATAATCATATTCCACATCTTGAAGGGGGGATTCCTATACTAGATCAACCTGTGGAATCTTCTTCTGAAGCACTCTCTCCCCTACATCAATCTCCAACAACGGACGATACTCTGAGTGATGTGATTGATAGAATTGGGAGACTCAATCTTGATTCAGTCCCAACTCAATCAATGGAGTAGCCTGGACCATCTCAAAAATGTCCCCCATAGTGGCTGACAAAGACATTTGAAAGTGTTCATCCTGATGAGGTTGAAAAGACAGGAAGTAGAAATTGAACTTGACAAAATGCAGGTGATATAGATGATTATCATTCACCTATTGATATGGATTTTTATTACGATTGTGAATTAAATTTGTCTACAAATTTTGAACCAACTTCCTTCAAAGAAGTTGCTTCCCATCATGAATGGAAAGAAGTAATGCAAAAGGAGTATGATGCCTTGATAAAAAATGGTACTTGGAAGCTAGTTGATCCTCCATTGGGAACCAAACCAATTGGCTGCAAGTGGGTCTACAAGAACAAGTATAAATCGGATCGCTCACTTGACAAGTAGAAAGCTAGGCTTGAGGCAAAAGGATTTGCACAGAAGGAAGGGGTCGATTATGAGGAGTCTTTTGCCCGCATAAAAAAATGGGCTACCATCCGAACACCCTTTTCCCTAGCAGCTCAGAACGGTTGGAAATACCATCAAATGGATGTAAAAAATGCTTTTTTGAATGGAGATCTAAAAGAGAATGTTTTCATGTCCCATCTTGAAGGATTTGCTATAAAAGGACATGAACATAAAGTATGCAAACTTGTGAAATCCTTGTATGTCCTCAAACAAGCACCGCGAGCTTGGTATGAAAAATTAACTGAGCATCTTCTGAAACTCAATTTCAAACATTAGGATCTTGATTATGCAACTTTGTTTTTCAAGAAGGTTGGAAAAATAGTTGTATATCTTGTGGTATATGTAGATGATATTTTGATGACATGGAACAATGAGAGCTACATTGCATCCATAAAGAAGGAATTAAGGAAATGTTTTGAAATGACTTATTTGGGCTATGTTCATTACTATCTTGGTATTGAAGTAACTCAACATCCAAAGTCCATATTCCTTTCTCAAAAGAAGTACATTAGAGATATGTTGAACAGACTTGGCATGACTGAATGCAATCCTCTGACTACTCCAATGGAACAAAACTTAAAGCTCACATCCATTGAAGGAAAAGAATTTGAGGATGCAACAAAGTATAAACAACTTGTATGAAGTCTCAACTACCTAACTAATACCAGACCAGACATTTCATTTTTTGTTGGAATCCTCTCCAGGTTTATGCAAAAACCTTGTGAGGGACATTGGTCTACTGCAAAAAGAGTTCTAAAGTACTTGAAGGGAATTCAAGACTTTGGAATCAAGTATACACAGGTGGGTGACTTCAGCTTGATTGGATATTTTGATTTAGACTTCGATGGAGACAAAGAAACTGGGGTATCTACTTTGGGTTATGGTATGAGTCTTGGATCAAGAGTTGTCTCCTGGAGATCATGCAAACAATCAATTCCAGTAGATTCTACAACAGAGGTAGAATATGTGGAAACAACTGAGGGAACAAAAGAAATTGTGTGGCTCATGAAAATTCTTGAAGATTTGCAGGTAAAACAAGTACAATCAACTCGTCTCATGATTGACAATACCTCGATAATAAAGTTGGCCAAGAACCCAAAGTTCCATGATTGAACGAAGCACATATATACAGAATATCATCTGATTCGACACCATGTTGAGGCCAAAACAATCCATCTTCGTGATTGTTCCACTAATGAACATATTGTAGACATCTTCACTAAAGTGCTTGGAAGAGAAAAAATTGAAAGATTCAAAACGATGCTTGGACTCACCAACATCCCTTCAGATTAATGGGGGGAATGTTGACACTTAATCATAAGGATTGGGTGAACAACTGTAATTAGTGTAAATAAATAATAGAGGAAATGGAGAGTCATCGGGAGATAAACTGAACAATCAGTCCCTCTTGTATGTAATAGTGAACAACCTAAATGAATAATACAATTACATTTGAGGAGTTGCCTCCTGGTCTGACACAGTCAACCTAGTGCATGCCATGCTTAATTACCTTTAAAAATCTAGTTGATTTGAATGTCGTTAAAATACCAGTTTCTCTCTATTTCTACTCACCATTCTCATAAGCGAACGAAGGCACGTAACTAGTGATCTTGAAGATGAATGCAAACAATTTCGTGAATAAAACTAATGGAGTTCCTAGATTTCAAAAGTAATTATAGAAAAAATGTCATGTAAAAGTCTATACTTAATTATTCACATAACTACTTCAATTATTTTATATGTTTTTTTTTGAAATTTTGTGTCTATTACATTGTCGAAGTAATGCTCTATTGTCTAGTGTGTTTATTTGAATTTCCATTGGAATCTTTGCAAAACTATGGCAAACCATTCTGATATAGTTAACAGACTCAAGGTATTATCTTAATATTTGAGTTCCATATTTTTTATACATAATTCATTAGTAATATGGCCTTATTTCTTCTATTTTTATACATATATATCATATGGTCAATAACTATCCATAAATCACTATTTCAAAACACAGTTGTTTATCAAAATACTGTTGGAGACCATGTTGTTCTGGACAGTACCTACTAGTCCATTTAGTTCATTTTCCTCCTACAGTGGTGATTAATGATTACAATATGTCTAGGAATTGAATGGATGTATGCAAAATTACAAGTATAGTTTCCACTAGTGCCTATTACAAAATTTTACTTTGTGAGATAGTGTAAACAAGATTTAGAAGGAATATGGGCCATGCTGGACATCCCTCTGGATAGTTTGTGTAGCTTAAAACATCTATCTATTAATCACAAAGTTGGAGGTTCAAGACATTTTTCTACCCATTAGAAATTATTTGGTTACAACTAATGATGAAGTGAAAATGGAATATAATATAAGTTTATGAAAAATAGAATATACTTTTTTCCAATCAATTTAGAATACACATTTTGCTTTATTAGTTTAATCAAATACTCATTTTCCCACTTTTCTAAATCAAGTACACAAATAATTCTGTGGAACAACAAATTCCGCACCTCTGCCCTCATGTACCTCCACACTTCAAGAAATATTATCGTGATTTGTGTATTCCACAAACCTTCAAATTTGCATCTACGACGCTAGAGAGATTCACTCATTTGTGTCACTTACTAATTATTAATTATCGTGGGGTTACACACGATATATGCATGGATTTTTATTCTCGTGGGGTGGCACACAAGCCTGCTCTGATATGTCTATTGGTAAATTATATCGTTCTAACAAATTAGGGTCTTTGTGAAAACAAATAATATGTTTTCATTTAGTTTAGAACTCCATATCTCTATCTGCATATAGATTGTAAGAAAAATGTCAAAAAGACATGGCATGTCGCTAGGTCTATTCCGCGCAATAAGTTCCTCTACTACACTGTCGAAGTAATGTTTTGTTTTCTTGTGTACTTATTCAAATTTTCTTTTGAAACCTTCCAAAACTGTAGCAAACCATTGTGGATTATGGATATAGTTAATGGGCGTGAGGTAATGTCTTAAATTTAGAATTCATACCTTTTTATAAAAAATTCATGATTTATTTTGGTGTATAGAGAAGGGGTGTGCAAGAAGTGGAGGAGAAAGGGTGTGGGGTAGTTTATGTTTGTGGTTCTGCACAAATGTTTTTTATATCTAATTTAGATAGCTCACTACCACTATCTCCCTCTTTCTGGAGAGCACTAGCCCTGTCAGCGTTAGGAAGAACACTAACAATGTTAAGTATACCAATGTCAAATGTCAGTGTCACAATACTCATTAATAAAATAGTGTTACAAATTTTTATTTTTAAAACGATTCGAGAAATATTGACAAAAAAAATTGCACTCCGCTAAAATTATTATATCTATCAAAAGGATCTAAATTAATAAACAAATAAAAAATATATTTTTCAAAAATTATAATTTTTTTTTATAATTTAATAAAAAATTAAAAATTAAAAATAAAAATCTTAAACTTTGGTTAAACTACAGTAAAGTCACTCGGGAAACTAATGCACAGTTAAAAAAACCTTTGACCATGCCCTAGATTACTCTAGTCCCTTGGTGATAGTATTTTAATAGTTACATGAATTATTTTATATATCTATATATATAAGAACCAATGTAGATTTGTTCAATTTTTCCATGAGAAGGATTAAAATGTTTTTGGATAAAAAGAATTTAATGAAAAAAATATAAAAGCAAGTTTGACTTACATTAATTTGATGTTTATTAATTTGATGTTTATAAATGAATGGTAAATTTAAAGAAATGATCGATTTTACACTTAAAATAAATTTAAATTATTTCATAAATACAAATATTTTTAATATAAAATTAGTTTATTTTCCATAATTGGGAGAGGAATAATTATTTTTTTTCACTTAAATTCAAGATAAAAATAAATAAAATATATATATTTCATAGAGTATATAAAAGTTTTTTTCAATCTTTTCAACAATCTTAAATATTTTTTCTATTAGAGTGATCAATCATTAAAAGCTACTTATAGAGTTTATTTGATAAAACTGTGAAAATGTGAAGTAAATGTGAATATAAAGTTTCATGTTCAAATGCCCTAGACCAATTAAGAATTACAGTGGTATCTATTAGAATTAACCCATATCTTTTAAAGACAAGAAGGTTCTCTAATATATTACTAACTCAGCCATATAAATTAAATAGATGGTAAATGACCAATCCATATCAAGCCTCAAAAGACTGACTTAATCACACATCTCAAATTGTCAAAAAAAAAAATCATAAAATTTACTAAATTGTAGCTTTATTTAAAATAATAATGATTATTATTAATGATAAAAATAACTAATTTAGAAAAAAAAACATGATCTTTCACTTTAAAATTAATTTCCACTTTATACTGGAGATGCCTAATCTTTAAACAGTTGTTACAATACCGCAGACCATACTACATGTCCAAAAAATCATAAATTAGCCGGTATCATACATAACATTTTTTTAATTAATAAATATAATTATAATAACACTTAACTCATTTCATATTATACATGACATTTTTTTATAATTAATAAATTTAATTAGAGTAACATTTTCAAAATAAATTTTAATCATTGATTATGTATATTATTAAAAATATTATAAAATATTTTATAAGTTAAATCTTTATCATTTATTTACTAAGCATTAATAATTAATTAAAATAAAAAACAATACCTAATTAGAAAAACTTAAAAAAAAAATAATTAATTAAAAAAAATAAAAATAGTAATTAAATAAAGGCAAGATTTAGTTAATTACACCGCGTTCCCCTATGAAATCAACTCCTCTCTTACATTATGTGTCTTGTTATGATTCGTTTGATTTGATGTTAGAAAGTTAAAATTTTTTCCACCATTAGATTAAAATTCTCGTTATAATTGAAACTATATCTTTCTTAAAACTATACCTATCTTACCTCTTCAATAGGTTTTCTGAAACACTGTTCTTCCCTAGGTTTTCTGAAACACTGTTCTATGATCCATGTCCTCTCTGAAATGTCACATGGGAGTGGACTTGTATCGTCTAGTATCTTGCTTGAATCTGCTATCCACTATGCAGGCCTTGGCCCTGTGGAGTGTATTGTATCAGACGAAAAATATTTAACTATTGTCTTGTGCAAGATTTTGGTGGTGGTGTCACACACACATTGTCCAAACTTATGAGAGATACGCTTTGCCTCATGTCATACTCAGACTAGACCTTGTTGGGCGTGATCTGATGGATGCATTGATGAATATTCTTACATTTTTACAGAACGGTGGGTACACCTTCACCACCACCGCAAAGCGTGAGATTGTCTGAGATATGAAGGAGAAATTAGCCTATGTATCTCCAGATTTTGAACAGGAGATGGAGACTTCAAAATCTAACTCTTCATTGGAAAAGAGCTATGAGCTTTGTGATGGCCAGGTAATGACTATTCGTGCTGAATGGTTCAGATGTCCAGAAGTGTTGTTCCATCCATCTCAGATACCACTCTCCAAAAGTTTCTGAGGGTGAAAAACCCTTATGAGACTAAGCTCCTCTACTTCCAAATGGGGCAAGCATTGGTTCAATACCATATAAATTCTCTTAAAAAAAAATCAAGTTTCTAAATTTGAAATGAAAACACTTCATTTAAAACTTCTGGCCTTGGACAACAGAAAATTAAAACAGAAATTCTCGGAAGTTTTTGTATTTCTTTGAAGTGAAGAGGCTTAATCTAAAGCTTGTAGCCTTCGACAACACGGAATTAGAAAATAAATTCTATCATTTTTTGTAACTTTTTATTTATTGATAATATATCTTTGTTACATATGTTACCCATTGAACATATATGATCATTCAATTCATTGAATAAGTTCATTGTATCAGAGGATCTATAGTGGTTACCATCTCAAAGAATTTGATTTGGTTATTCTTTTACATCAGTATATTTTGATATATATATTTCCAATTATTTTGATTTCAGATGTACTCATGTTTCTTATTTGGAACATATGTACCTATACATAATATAAATCAACATTCTTTTAATTTGATTTTTTTTATTTAAAAAAATGAATAAAATCTTTTAAATATTCAGTTCTTTGCGATTCTTAAAATATGTATTTTCCTTTAACCATATTCCCTTTAAGTTAATAGTAATCAATCATACCAAATTCTTAGGAATTGATAGCTGGCAAAAACCATTCAAAGTGGTACTGGGAAAACACCTTTCCATGAAGAAATGAAAAAAAAAAGTGATTCTTTCAGAATCCATATTGAAAACGCCTTTCCCTAAATAAAAAGAAGCGACTTTCCATATAAACTCATCCATCATTTTTTTGTCCTTTGTTATTAGATATGTGTTGAAAAGTGTTATATTTATCCCCCTCTGAGAATGGGTGATGCAGAAGAAATCCAGCCCCTTGTATATGACAATGGATCCGGAATGGTTAAGGTTGGTATTTATGTTTTTGTTTTTCTAATATTTATGTCTCATTCAGATTAGATTGGTCTCTGGGAATGAAGGCTAGTTTTGTACTCTTTTTTATTATTCCATCCCTTTTCAGCCATTAATTTTGGATCTCTTATGTCCATTTCCACAGATAATTGTGTTGAAATAATACTTCTATGAGTTATAGGTTGCACTAAGCATTTTGTTAAGATCTTATTTTAGGTTGTCACTAACTATTTTACACCTATCATCCTAGGTATTGTGCTTAATTCTGGTGATGGTGTCACACACACTATAACAATTTATGAGGGATACGCTTTGCCTCATGCCATACTCAAACTAGACCTTGTTGGGCGTGATCTGACACATTGGGTCATTCTCTTGGGTGTTTTTAATGTGCCAGATTCATGGTTCTTCCTCACATTGCCAGTAATGGAATATGCCATAGGCCTTCCTTCTTGTATGTGAAACATGTATCAAGAACATACTGATATCAATGCATATCAATATCATTAGTCCCTAAGACACGGAAGCTAAAAAGTTTATAATTGTCCATAATAGGAGAAACACTAACCGCAGAGAAAACATAATACCTTACACATCCCTTACAAGTTCTTCCAATGAACAGTGTATGCATAGATCGTTGCACTACACCAACTAGGTAACCAGTTGACCTCAATGTGAGTATGGATATGATTCATGGATATGGTGCAAGTTACCATCGCAGATGTACATCTCTGAGAATCAGCATACTGCTTACCTGCCTGAAATCTTTTGGTAGCCCCAATATGCATGGATATAGTCTTACCTCTTAGTTGCGGGCAAAGCCTCACCAAATACACTTTTTGTCCCTAAACATTTCATTTTTGGGAAAAACATATACGAGAGTTAAACACATCCAGTTATATATTCATGTATCAGGCTTGCTGAGATTTTATTTGCCCTGAGCTGATTTCTTGAGTCCTTTTTGTCCTCAAAGAGTAAGCACAAGGATCCTCTGCTTCGGAAAAAACAAAGCTAAACATAGTTATGCTAGGCATGATCTATTTATTGGCGAGAAGAAATCACTTCCCTTTGCATATAGACTGTGCCATATTATCATATGGAAATGGAACCTTAGTCAGTGGTGTCAAACTTCTTGTTCAACACTATTAGCATCAGTTCCAATCCCCTTTGATTATGGGGGAATTGGTATTCCCAACAACTACCACAAGCAATCCAATTTCAAGTAATCAGCTGAGTGTTGGCAATGTGGTATTAAGGGCTTCTCAGAGTTTCAATGCCAAAACCATCAGTGTCAGTTTTGCAACAAAAGAAAAGAGGGATATCGCTTTCAGGAGGAAAAAGGTTCACTATACTCTTTTGGGTGTCTGTTGTCATACCTCCTGCAATGATATCAGGGTTGCATACAGAAGACCGAAACTGAAATACCACACTGATGTCATGCGTCTGCACCAACTTGAGACAACCACTCAGGCTTAGGATACTCTGTCTACTCCCAAAAGAGAAAAGCATATGATGATCTACAAACAGGGAATTGATATTCCCAATAAGTACCATAAGCAACCCAATTTGAAGTAACCATCTGAGTCTTGGCAATGTCGTATTAAGGGATTCTCACAGCTTCAATGGTAGAACCATCAGTGCCAATTTTTCAACAGAATGCTCATCCGTATCCGGGAGGGGCTCAAGGCTCAGTTTAAAATTCTGTTACCTTCTCATCAGTTCGCCATTCCCCCTACAAGCTCGACCACTTCCCACATAGAAATACTCAGCTTGCACAAGGTGGCTGCTAGAACCAGACAAGCCATTGAGAATTATAAAAGTTCTATTTTATTTGGCAGGGGGATCGAACCAACGAAGCGAAGATATGACGGTTGTCGAAAATGCAGAGTCCATTGTTTCCTTTTGTTTATGGCAGTATTTTGATATAGATTGTATTTTAGTTGTGAGGTTGCATAACATATGCTTACTGTGATCGTTACTGAATGGTCGTTGTCTCAATAGTTTATTTCTTCGTAGAGATGTAGACATTCTTGAGAGTTTGTATGTATTTTATCTCATTGTGCAATCTCTTTGATGATGATCCATTATGTTGTATAAATTATTGCATAAGGGTTACTTTCGATGAGGTTATCAGTGTCTTTCTCAACTCTGAAACTGGAATATGCAGCAAAGCAACGACTACCGAGATTGGTGTTTTTTTCTTCATTTTGTATTCAGTGTCTTTCTCAACTCTGAAACTGGAATATGAAGCAAAGCAACGACTACCGAGATTGATGTTTTTTTCTTCATTTTGTATTTGACATGCTTGGTTATCGGTGGCAATAAACTATTTTTGGAAGCATCTTCTGCAGACCAAATCGATGGGTAGAAATTTGAAATGCTTCAAAAGATTTCCTTCTTTAATTTCTAGTATTTCTTGGAGCATGCTGTGGATATTGAAAATGATGATAGGGTCTCGAGGATGAACACGCTTTGTGAGTATCTTACCTATTAATCGAATTTGGATATGCTACCTATTAATTGAATTTGGATATGCTGCCTATTCGATGCTATGGTAAAAAACGTGTGACTTGTAATTTTAAAAATTATAATTTAATATTATTTGAAATTAAAATATGTACATTTATTCCATCTAATACTCGGAAAATATTTACAGTAAAACACTCTTAAATATTTTATTCCATAGGATCTTTCATTAATTTAAAGCCTTTTTACACTTCGCACTATCCGATCCCATAATAATCATTCTAATTAATCGCTTCTTTATGAAATTAAAATGACATAAAAATACTTCTCTCATTTATTATTATTATTATAAAAATAAAATACTAATGACTTCCCATTCATCTCTTACATTTTCAAATCTAATAAAATCCACGAACCATATAAATTTTAATAGATATTAATCATAATAATCATCCTCATTAAAAAAACAATAAAATTTTATTAGAAATAAAAATCCAATATAGACTTTACAAAATTTTCTTAAAAGATCTATAATATAATATAAATATCAAAATAATTTATTAAATTGAACGTGACCAATAACGCAATTAATTAATTAAAGAAATCACTTATATTTTCAACTTTTTATGTTATTGTTTTAGATTTCGTGAGCGTTTGCTCCAGCGCATTCTTATGTTTTGAATTGACCATTGAATTCACTCTTTCCGTTGGATGTGAATGGCAATCGAACCAGATTCCACCGTCTTAGACCTTGGGGAGGGCAATCGCCAAGCATGAGATATGGTTGACGACTATTGAGGTGGTTTGAACTGTTCGATTATCTGAAAAGATCAAACCAGTCTTTCTCCCCTGTCTCCCCCATCGTACGAAGAGATCAAACCAGTCTTTCTTCCGAATCTGGTATTGCGTCTTCGATGGTAATTCAGGTGTCGGTTTCCTGCGAGAGGTTCTTCACGATACCAGTGACGGGGGGCATAGAATGCGGAAAAGGACGAGGACTCTGGTCATTTTGCGAAATGGATTATGTTCTGATTTACAGAAAGAACGAGCTCGGACTGCGGTCTCTACAGAGCATGTTTGATTGGATTACAGTCCGAGCAGAGTATGATTTTTTCGATTTTATTTGTATGTGTTTCACTGGGGTTGTGGCATTGAGATTCCATTCATGCAACACGCAAGTGAAGTATAAATCTAGGGGATATAATTCTCCGGCGGTAATTTGAATATTTTTCTATTTTGCAATGTCATATTTAGAGTTTTTATACTAGACATGGTAACATTTATTAAATTTTCTGAAATTTAAGAAATATTTTTATCTTTAAACTTTTCCTGAAAGTTTTATTAAATTAATATTAAATTAGTATAATTAGACTTTTAAGTATATAATATATATATCATAATTAACATAAAAATAAAACGTTACAAATAATGATATTTTTTCATGTCTGTTTGGATGGAGGTGAAGTATAAATCTAAGTGATAATTTGAATATTTTGCAATGAGATTTATTAAAATTTAAGAAACGTTTTAATTTTTAAAATTTTCTTCAAAATTTTATTAAATTAATATAATTAGATTTTTCAATATATTAAATTAATATAATTAGATTTTTCAATATATGATATATGATGATGAGGATGATGATGGTGGTTAACCTCCAATGAAACCAAATTGGTCTATCGTACCTATAATTTTCTTAGTTCTTAATTGTTTAGTTTTTAGTCATTCTTAGCGAGATTAGTGCTATAGTTTTCTTTTTCTTTTTCTACGGTCTTCCAACTTCCTTTATCTTGCATCTCCTTCATCTCTTCATATGTAAAATAATTAACATAAAAATAAAACATTACAAAAATATTCTCTTTTCATGGCCACCAGAGAATAGTGACTAGAGTTTGAAGTCAAAATTAGTGAAGATAGTTTCATGCACACAATAATTTATTTATTGGGCAATTTTCACATACCTAATTATTGTCTTACTAGAAATAGGCCTTCTTTTCTCAAATGCCTAACTATCATTTTACTAGAAATAATTCCAATTACATAATGAATTACAATGATTGGAGAAATAGGCACTATCTCTTACTAGAAATAGGCCCTCTCTTTTCAAACAGCTAACTATCCTCTTACTAGAAATAACTTCAATTACATGATGAATTACAATGATTGGAATATTGTGCACAACATCCAAACTTCAGCAACTTGACCAAAATTTTCAGCTATAACTACAAGCCACTTCATCCATATGCATCTATGAATAAATAACTCAATCCTTTTCCCCTATGTTTTCACACTTCAACCCACTTGATCCATATGCATCTATAATTAAGTAACTCAATCCTTTTCCCCTATGTTTTCACACTTCATTGCTTCTAAGAACAGCTTATCAATTTTTCATTTAAATGCTAATAAATTAAGATATCCCTAGGCTTGTTTATGTCTTTGTCTTTGATGGTACCTTTAGAGATGATAATGCATTGTTTTGGGCAATCAAATACTATAATGATATGATTTTGGAAATTGAACCAATGGGGAATGTCTTTTATTTTAAAACAGAGGTGGGTGTTCCCTTGCCGAATCTACTTCTATGTCGAGGAATCACTCTTCATCTATGTTTTTTCCATATGCCGACTTAAAGCGTTTCCATTTCAATATTTAGAACAATTGCTATTAACCTATGTTCATGCTCTTATGTGACATTTCGCTTAACAGGATCGACGGGGCAGTCAAGCACGACGGAAAAACTCCAATGACATAATTTCTACACACATTTGGCAAATGCCACAAAAAGTGTTCTTTCAGAGTTCAGAGTCAAGAATCATTGAACGGTGTAAAAACTCAGCCTTGTTTTAATGTATTATATATATATATATATATATATATATATATATATATATAATTTTAATATTTAATTTAATATCTATTTTTAAGGTCACGGTCAAGCTAGACACCAAATTTGTGTATGATTTGACCACTAAGTCTTTTTTTTCTACATTATTATAATAAGAATTTTGAAATTGGTTCACCCATTTTATTTAATAGTTTCAGTGAATCTAATTTTATTTCTTACTTCCTCGATTAAAAATTAAAACTCTAAATCATTTTTACAATAATACTATCATTTAAATTAATGTGTCTTATTTTGTAAGGTAATTGCATTTTAATTACATGATTGTTCTAGATTCTAAATCATTTTATTTTATATCATCATTAAATTTAATGTTTCTTATTGTTTTGTAATATGTTTATTTATCAAATCAATATAACTATTTAATTGTTTAAATCAATATAACTATTTAATTGTTTTAATGTTGAAAGTAATGCTTTTATGTCATGTGTAGTTTTCATTAAGAGTTACAAAGAGTCAGTCTACTTATTATTTGCAATGTGTGAGTTGTAATCATAATCTAAATGTGTGAAATACAGTAATTTATGTCTTGTGTATTTGTATTTATGGTAATCAATAAAAATATCAAATGTGATTTCTGTTGTATATGCATCTCTCTGATCTCTCTCATTTCTAGTATAATATCAGAGCTAATGAGTGTCGAGATCTTGAATTTTGTAGTGTGACCAATTAAAAAACATGTGCATGGTTCGTTGTGCTCAGGTCTATATTTTTGGAACGACCATTGATTGGTTGAGCGTTGAATCTGAGCATTGTGAGGAGCTAACACAATGGTGCAAATTTGTTCTCATAGGCGGATTCCAATCAGCCTCTTTGACGAAGAGAGTTTATATTTACGACTTTGAGTGTGGAGGATGGAGTCGTGGAGCTAACATGCCGACAGCTCGAGCATTCTTTGCGTGGTCTGTCTCCTTTTCCACGGGGCTTGTCTACGTGGCTGGCGGGATCGACAGGGGTGGCAACCCTCTTGCCTATGCAGAAGCATATGACGTGGAGAATGACAAGTGGGAAATATTGCGTCCTATGATCGAAGCGCACGGGCAGGAAAGCCGTGGTGGGTTGGTGGAAGGTAAGTTCATGGTGTTAGACGACGATGGTGAAAGGGCAGAAGTTTTCGATCCTTGTGAGGGAACGTGGAGAAGGGCACATTTCAGGGGAGGACTTGTCATTTCTTCTTCCGGTGGGGGGAGTTGTACGTGTTCACCGAACACGAACAAGTGGAAAAGTATGACGTAGGGAAGGACACTTGGAGTGTTGTATCTACTATTCCCATTCCCCACGATATTGGCTTCTCCTTTAGGTGCGGTACACAGTGGCGTGACCAATTTTTTGTAAGCGGAATGGGGCAACGAGACCCTCCCTTCCCAGAAAAACATATATCTTATCTATTCAATATGTCACACAGGCAGTTGATTGAACTTCACGGTTATGGTGGCGAGCGCTTTGAGGGCACGATCGTATCTGCAGCAACCATTCCGCTTACAAAAAATTGGTCACGCCACTGTGTACCGCACCTAAAGGAGAAGCCAATATCGTGGGGAATGGGAATAGTAGATACAACACTCCAAGTGTCCTTCCCCACGTCATACTTTTCCACCTGTTCGTGTTCGGTGAACACGTACAACTCCCCCCCACCGGAAGAAGAAGAAATGACAAGTCCTCCCCTTAAATGTGCCCTTCTCTACGTTCCCTCACAAGGATCGAAAACTTCTGCCCTTTCACCATCGTCGTCTAACACCATGAACTTACCTTCCACCAACCCACCACGGCTTTCCTGCCCGTGCGCTTCGATCATAGGACGCAATATTTCCCACTTGTCATTCGCCACGTCATATGCTTCTGCATAGGCAAGAGGGTTGCCACCCCTGTCGATCCCGCCAGCCACGTAGACAAGCCCCGTGGAAAAGGAGACAGACCACGCAAAGAATGCTCGAGCTGTCGGCATGTTAGCTCCACGACTCCATCCCCCACACTCAAAGTCGTAAATATAAACTCTCTTCGTCAAAGAGGCTGATTGGAATCCGCCTATGAGAAGTAACTCGTGCAAATTCGTAGATTTGCTTAATGCCGCCACCCTAATAAAAAAAAGGACCTACACGAGATTCGAGATCCAAGGGTTCCACCGTTGGCAAAGTCACAGATTCTCACTGTGGCAGATGTTTTTTTTTTTTTTGGGCGTCTCCTCGCTGTGATTTGCGCCGCATGAAGATCTGTACCATGCAATCGGTGTTTGAGGGAGAGTAGATTAGAGACCGTGTGAAGGCATAAGAGACAACATTCCATCACTGTCAGACTTTGAGATTCAAACTTTTACGAGTGACAATGCAGTTGAACATTATCGAACATTGTGGTGCTGTGCTGGTTATTGTTATTCCAAGTATAGAGATATGTTGTGTTGAGGGATGACATACTTGTTGGAGGTGTTAAGGTGAAGCTCCATGGGTGGAAGAGTTGATATTCATCAGATCATATCGTATTAAAACGATTGAGGGAATTTGTGTGTTGCAAGCTAAATTGCATTAAGAGTCAAGTTGTTTACACTAGGATAGGAAAATTGATGTGCTCAACCTCAATGGCAGAGGCTCACTCACGGGAATAATCTCCTATTGTCGCAACGCCCAATCGAACAACAATTTGAAACTTCCACAATGTATGGAAGACTTATTCTAGCCACAGTTTTCCATGTTTAAGCATGGATGCTTCTGATTTTATCGTGCTCGTTATAAGTACACGAGGTGGTGGGTATTCCATGAACACCTTTGATCATTATTGCTTAGAAAACATCCGCATAATAGTCAAGGATGGAGTATGGATGTCACTTAATGCATTATTTGTTGTAGCACATTATCATATCACATTATTTTATTGTGATTTTTTTGGGTTCTTGAAAATTTCCAACAATTGCAGTAAGAGTTTCAGTTTAGTGCAGAATGGTTAACTGATTTTGATGTCAAGACTTTTGTAGGTTTTCTTTTAGGTTTTCTTTTGGGCTGTGCCTTTGTTTTTTTTGCAAGTTTGTAGCAACAGGATATATGTATATATAAATAATGCAAGTTATTATCATTACAAACAAACAAACAAAAAAGTGTAAAAGATGGTTTTGTTGTTTGTATTTTTATTGGTTATTAAAAGGATTGGTGGTTCTTAAACTAGAAGCTTCGGTGTCTGAAACATCAATTCTTGTGTGTCTTTATCAGTTATAAAAAGGGTTGGTGGTTCTTAAACTAGAAGCACCAGTGTCTCAAACATCAATTCTTGTAAGGTCAAGTTGTTTGATCAACTTTTAAACACATTTGGTAAACATCAATTCTTGTAAGGTCAAGTTGTTTGATCAACTTTTGAACACATTTGGTTTCGAGACCTCAATCCTAACAACTGACGGATAGCTGAAAGCGAAATATCTGAGAGATGGTGGTTGGTGGATATGGTGGTTCATTACTTCACATCTCTTATCGCGGAAGCCTCTACGAGCTGATGTGTCAATATTGTTGATCTTGCAAAGTTCATAAACGATGGTCACTGTTACATTTTAAATGGTGGTCAAGTGACAATTCAAAGATACGGTGGTGAAAGAGTGGTGTTTGCAAGATTTCAAAGTGGATGTGAGTGTTGATGAAGACTAGTAAAACATATATTATCTTTGTTGTTGTAAAATGTGTTTTCAATGTTTTTCATGTAAGCATTAAGGGAGGCTATTGGGAGTAATGCTTTCATGTAGTGTGTAGTTGTTATTAGTAGTTATGATGAGCCAGTCTAGAAGTTGTTGTTTCCAATGTCAGAGTTGTAATCATGATCTAGATGTGTCGAAGTCAGTAATTTATGTCTTATATATATGTAGCTATGGTTATCAATAAAAATATCAAGTATAATTTATGTTGTGTATGAATCTCTTTTATCTCTCCAATTTCTAATATTTAAATCATTTTTCATTATCCGATCATTGAAATTGATGCATTCTACTCTTTCAATTTGTGTCATGGGTAAAACCAATGAAGTACTCCATTGCTCTAAGTCATTTTTCATTGTAACAACATTGAATTGAATGTTCTCTTTGTTATCCATTATGTCATTATGAAATCACTAAAATTGCTAAATTGTTTTAAATCATTTTTTTACTATATTATAACTCAAATTAAACCTTATTATTTTGTATTATATCATACATAAAATAAATAAAATCACTAAATTATTTTTCATTTATTATAAATAAAATAAATGCAATAAACATTAAAAAAAAATTGATATTTAAAAATAAAATACACAAACCGATATAAATGATAAACATTAAAATAAATGTAGTATGTTGAACCAAATTTATTAGACACTATAATAATTCATAAAAACAAAAGTAAGTGTGTGCCGTTTTATGCGTCGAGTAACTTTATATATATTTTCTTAGCAACTACTTTTATGGAGTTTAATTATATACAAAATACATAATTACTCATACAAATTCTCATGCACCTTTGATTGATTTGGAAATGATTATATTGTTCCTTTAGTAAAAATATTCAATGGAATCAAGTAATTTAATATATTGGTTTTGTAATATTGTAAATCATTTCTTCAATAGCGTTAAATTCACTTTTGAAATTTCAAAATATCATATTATTTTGAATGGATTATCGTGATAATTTTATAAGTTTTTTACAAAAATCAAAAGATTTTATAAAATAATAATAATAATAAAATTAATTTAATATTAATTTAGAATTATTTTAATTTTAAATTTAAGGGATTAATTTTTTAATTTAAAAAAAAAATTGTATTTTAAATTTAATTTTTTTAGTGTTGGATAAATCTAAAATTAAAATAGATTTAAGCAAGGTTAATTATTCATTATAATTATAAACATATTTATGTTTTTTTTTTCCTTTAATGTAATTTTATTGAGTCAAAATATTATTGTTTTAATTAATACTTATAATTATTAATTTTATTATTTGTTTTGTTTTATTTTATTTTCATCTAATTTGACGTGGTCAAAACATTACAATATTTCTACCATATTAAACTTGAAACATTTAAAGAAAACATATATATATCAAAACATAAATAACATTAAAGATATTGTTACTTCTAAGTTCAAAGAAAAAATGTGGTGTGAGAAAGACTTAGCGGCTAAAAGAAAATTAAGTTATTATAAGAAGGTCATCAACCCCACCCTAGAAGATCAAATCAAAAGTATCTCTCTAGTATCTCTCTATTTTAACTAGCTCAAAGAAGAAAATTAATATAGCAAAGATTAGAAAGAATTCTCATGAGCTCCATAGTGAAACAGGTGGTTGGGCAGTTCCTAAAATGCCATGGACGAAAAGGATCTACCATATATGTGAGAATAGGAACATCGAGGATGAAAACCACTTCCTCTTAGAGTGCCCCGCGTATAACCACATTAGATCTCAGTGTCCCAATCTTTGTTACAATACTGACCTTCCTAGCCTTTTACAATGTCAAAATTATAGTGAGCTCGGGAGGCTTCTCTCCAAGCTTTTTGGGCATAGGAATAAAATCTTAAATCAAAATAGATAATTTGTTTCTTTAGGTCCGATAGACCATTATTTGGTGTCAGCGGACGTTAACCACCATCATCATCATCATATATAATCAAAATCAGCTTTCTAAACCATACATACTATATACCCTACCAAATATTCCCTGTAACAGTGTCATATAAAACCCTAATCAAAGTTATATATATATAATCAGATTCAGCATATTCTCATATAACATTGTCTACACTATGTCTATCTCAAAAGAGAGTAGTTCTATGTATCTACCAACTTTTACTAACTATTCCACACAAATGCATAGTATATACTCTACAAAATACTGCTTGTAACAGTTTAATCTTGTCGAACATTAATCAAAGTCAGAATATTGTGAATTTTATGCGAATGGAACGCCCAACTTCAGTATTTGCATTCAATTGTTTACTTTCGGCGTCCTTGGTCTGCATTTTGCGATCCGCAAATCTTCTAAATATTTTTCATTCGTGGCTCCTCACTGACGTCTTAATCTTCTCGATTACCCTTTGTTACCCTATGGAGGTCTGCCTCTACTTTGGTCTATCTAGTGTTAAAGCACATCGAATTTAGACTCATTTCTACCTACAGCTTCTTCAATTTCCTCTGCGCCAGTTCAAGTTTTGTATCTAATAATCCCACATGCGCCCGACGTTCCATGTTGCCTAATTCACTCCACTGTCTAATTGCATTCAGCATACTCTTCAGTACCTCCAACAATTTTTCCAGTAGTCGATTCATCTTTTCCTCGGATGATAATTCGTCCTCCTCCATTGGAGTTGTATGAGACAATTCAATACTTCAGACAATGCCTATGTTTCCAAGATGCCTCATATCCCTGCTGAGTACCTACAATGTGATACTAACACCATGAATTTTATTGAGGTTGCCGAGGGATTGTATCCCACGTCAAGGAAATGGACAGTAAATCAACACTTTTCCCTTCTGCCACATAATCACTAATATAGACTCACACCTTCACCATAGAACACATAGCCATGAGTAGAACTAATAACCCTTCTCCTCTCCGGCAACTAACTGATTAGATTAAATATTTAATTGATTATATTAATTCAATAATTACTTCAAGGATTCAATACAACCTGTATTGAATATCTCTGTTGGTTAAAACAACTACTCTCTTATCTAGTGGTAAATAGAAACCAACCAAGCAAAAGGAAAAAAATATAATAATCTTAATTTGTTACTTGTTTGCATCTTTGTTGGTATACACGGGTGGCACATAGCATGAAGCATTATAAATGGAGAGCCACACCCCTACTATGAAACATGGGTCCTCCTACCAACGACATCTGCTTTTCCGTGTGTGAGTGTAGTGCCTACTTCAAGAAAGACAAAGTTGGGTATGTGCACTGCTCTCGTATGGCATGGAGATGCTGAAAGCTTCTTATATTTCCCTTCGTAAAACCTATGCAAGATCCGTCCATGTTTCATAATATTTTGTATTAAAATTATAATTTTATACATATATATAATTGTGAAAAGTTATATTAAAGTTCATATTTATTTTGTTTATGTAAATTTAAAATTAAGTATGGTTACCAGAATAATAGAGAAATTTTAGAAATGAGTAGTGGTTTACCTGTGTTATATTCCTTTAATTGTAAGCTAATGTTGGTATGATGAACATGAGAGTGATGGATAGCCTAGCCTTTCAATTTGAGTATTGTGTTGGATCACTATTTCCATTATTTTGTTTGGATTATCTTTTACCTTTACCTTTTAATATTGAATATGGAAAACAAGGAGGAGTGATGGAGGAGCCTATAGGAAATTTCTTAATGGTAGAAAAATTTGTTGAGAAGAGTAGACAAATTCATCTATAACTATAAGAGATGTTACAAAATTCATAGGAAAGATACAAACCTAAGCATGATCAATATAGAGAAGAGAAGTCATTTAGGTGGGATACAGAGTATGGTTACAATTGAACAATGATGTTAGAATTAATCGAGAAAGATACAGTGAGTTGTTTTAAGGATAGGTTTCAGATTCTAATCTTAGACCTCATATCCTACTAGCTAGGGAGTGGTTGAAACCACCTTGTTAGTGTGAAAGCCTATATGTACTAGGTTGTTCTCCTGGTTGAATAGAGTGTGTGTATGAGTGTTTGTACACTCTCCAGGTATCTCACCTCGAGAGCCAATTTAATATATATAGTTCAGTTATATTCAGTTTTTATCATGGTATTAGAGATTTAGAGTTGTTGATCCTGTACGCTGAGTGAAAGGCACGACTCAGGTGAAATCATCGCTTGGATTGGAGAGTTAATCGCATCAATCCCACTGTAGCACTTCCACGTCTTTATGTTTTATCGGTCGTCGTGGATATTTGGTGTATAGCCGCGAAGAACTTCGCGAATTCGAGGTGGCTAATCGTGACGACTGTGAAAACAATAGAAAGCTATGTGGAGGCCGAGAGAAGGCTGCGCCTTGGCAGTGGCTACTGATAGAAGATCTGCGTGTTTCTTGTTGAAAGACTGCAAGTACAAAAAAGGGTTGCATGATTGAGAAGATTGTGCCATCTCCGTGATTTACGAGATCTGTTTCTACACATTAACATAAGGTGAAGCGTGCAGGCTGCGAGGAGATTCGTAGCTAGAAGATTGGAAAGCCGTCAGTGTTGGGTGCTGAGGAAACTCGAGAAGGTTGGAACAGCATAGGAAGCCAAAACTGTCAGCCAGCATGGAGGAAACCAAACTGAGATCACTGGATTGACTGTCATGGATGCGTGCAGCACTGGGATCACCGAGGAGTTTTGTGGTTGTGGCAGCATCGAACCTCGGAGGAATCGATTGAGGCCGTGCATCGGAGGGAAAAACCATAGAGTGTGGTGCTGCGGGAAGAGGGAGTCCCAAGGTATGTGGCGTATTATCCTGGTGGATTGCTGCATAGAAGACTGAGGACAGCCAAGTAACCAGCTCGAGGCCCGTGGTGAATGTCCTACTAATTGAGGCTGCACGAAGATCAGCAGTAGCATGGAACGTGGATGTGTTTTTTTGAAAAAAGGGGCATAGATCGCGTTGATTGGACAAGGATTGTGTTTTGTATGCAAAACATTTCTTTGGGTGTTGCGAGATTACTGCTACGTACACGTGGTGAATGCCATTTGAACATAGCATACACATGACCTTGGCATTGACAGCACGGACAGAAAGATTGAATCGATGAGCTTGGAGAAGCATTGCCTTTTTTAACATCATTATTTCAAGGCCATGTATCATTGAATAGGGTGCTTGATTTTGTGTCAGGAACATCTGTTTGGCTCACAAATAGGAGAGTTTTGGACTTTCGAGTGTTGTCCAAATGTGTAACAAACTTGCGCATAGTGGGCTGAGAGAGGCGCATCAAAAGCAAAACTGCATTTCTTTGAATTGTTTTTAGTGACATGCTTGCAACATATTTTGTGGAAAATCTATAATTTGTGTGATTTTTGTTGATATTCCTAGATACAGATTTCATGTTGACATGATTCGACACAGATTTGTGCATTAAAATTTCCATAGAGAATTGTAATTAGCGTGCTTTCTTGCTGGAGGCCGCAGAACTACCCCGAAGATGCGTGGAAAGTGCACACAGATTGAGAAGGGATGAGTGAGTGTTGGTGGCCTATGGAGTGGGTAGCATAGTGGAGGCCGTTGCGTGGATTAGTTTTTTAACGTGGCATGGAAAGGCCATTGCATGGATTATTGGTGAGAAGCCCTTGGTGTTGAGATCTTCCTTGCATGCTGTGGAATGATGCAAATTGGTGGCCACCTGTGTGAAGAGGAGACACGAGAAGAGCAAGATCTGCTGCACAATTGAGCAGATCGTGAAGCAGATCATAAAGATTTGCGTGAAGATCTGTGTGAGGATCTGTTGTTGAGGAGGCAGCTATGGACGCTATTGAGGAACTGCTTGTGAGGTGATCTACGTGGGTCTAGTGAGATTTGTGGGATGCTGCCAGCAGCGTGAGGAAATCTCTCCTTGTGTGTGTGGAGTGGTGTCTGCATTCAGAATTCCACTAGAGAGGCGTATTTTCTTGAAGAGGAGACCATTTGATCTCTCTGTGGAGCCATAGAGCCGGTGGAGATATTCGAGTGCTGGTGGAGAATTTGACTGTACTGGATCAATTTCCAGATCTGAAATTGATAGGGGAGAAAATGGGTCTTCAAAGTAAACTGAAAGAGTCTCGTAGAAAACTAAGGAGAAAGCATCAAAGGAGAAATGCAAAATATTGTTTTGTTGAATTTAGTGATGTGTTTCAGGTTGACGTTGATGGACCAGTAGCTGATCAAGATGCAGATTTGGAATTTGGTGAGATTATTAAATGGTTAAATTTACCGTCTTTTTCAGGTATGAATTATGAAATATGGGCAAATGAAATGAAAACATTATTATGGAAGGTAAATTTACTGGATTATGTTGAAGATGTTATTAATGGTAGTGGAGATGCATCAGCATTAAGTCTTCTAACATTTGCATTAGATGATAGCATCATACTCAGCATAATATATGAATATAGAAAGGTTCTTAGTGCAAAATTCTTATGGGATGTTTTAGAAGTGAAACATTGTTTGAATGAGGGAAATGATGTTGAAGATATTGCTCTTCAAAATGATCCATATTTGATTGTGAAACTGAAGATGCAATGATGGGTAATGAATGTGTGCCTGTAACTGAAACTTTTTTTAATGAAAACACATCCATTATTGTAGAACCTGAAATTTTTCTAGATGTAGAAATCAAGTTTGATGAGACTTATATACATCATGATGAGTTGATCAATTTGATGATTTAAAAACATCTTATTGATGAATTTTTGGTGAGAAGGAAGGCCTATCCACACATACAGATCAAATGCAGAACATGCCTGTAGCAACAGAACTGAGTGAAGAGGTTGAAGGCATAACTATGTCAGTAGAGAGGGATGAAGCAGGGAGAGATGGAGAAATGAAAGCTCTCCTGAAGGAGAAGGAAGATAAGAGCAAATGTGGTCCTCTTTATAAATCTAACATTATTTTTTGTGCAGATAATGGGAGACAAGAAGAAGCAATTGAAGAATCCCAGAACCTACAACATCAAATGCAAAGAATGTTAGTATATACTCGAAGAGGAGGAAAAGAGTTCATGTGTTCCTCCAGAGGGGGGGGACATAAAAAGGAGGTGAAGCCCCATCATTTTTTTATTGGAAAAAAGTGAAGATGAAGCTTCATCCATAAATGCAAAAGTATGGGCTCTGCTGCAAGAAGACAAAATGAAAACTTTGTTACCAATTATTTTTCATGTTTTAGTTGTAAGCCTAGTTGAGACTAGACCAATAGGCGTATGTTGTTTTTTCACTACCCTTTCTCCATTAAGGGGGAGTGTTAGAATTAATGGAGAAAGATACAACTAGTTGTTTTAAGGATAAGATTGAGATTCTAATCCCAGACCTCAGATCCTACTATCTAGGGAGTGGCTAAAACCACCTTGTTAGTGTGAAAACCTATATGTACTAGGTTTTTCTCCTGATTCAATAGAGTGTGTGTATGAGTGTTTGTACACTCTCCAGGTATCTAACCTAGAGAGCCAATTTAATATATATAGTCTAGTTATATACCAGAATAATAGTGAAATTTTAGAAATGAGTAGTTGTTGACCTGTGTTATATTCCTTTAGTTGTAAGCTAACATTGGTATGATGAATATGAGAGTGATGGGTAGCCTTTCAATTTGAGTATTGTGTTGGATCACTATTTCCATTATTTTGTTTGGATTATCTTTGACCTTTACTTTTAAATATTGAATATGAAAACAAGGAGGAGTGAGGGAGGATCCTATAAGAAATTCCTTAATGGTGAAAAAACATGTTGAGAAGGGTAGACAGATCCATCTATAAGTATAAGATATGTTACAAAACTAATAGGAAAGATACAAATCTAAGCATGATCAACATAGAGAAGAGAAGTCATTTAGGGTGGGAGACAAAGTATGGTTACAATTGAATAATGAGAAAATACAAGGTACTGGTAATGAAATCAAGGATCTGTGATATTGCCCCTTTGAAATAATCAGAAAGATTTGAGATAATGCATATAGACTTAATATACCCCTCTACATGCAAATTTACTCAATGGTGAATGTAGAGAATCCAAAACTTTGAGTCTTCCATTTTGGATAAGGAAGAGGAACAATTCCTCTCTTGTGTGGGGAATTTGTCATTAGATGTTTAGGAAAAGTTGATAGAGGATATAGTTTTCGAGAAGAGGTCCAAAATTATAAGTCATGGGAAGCATGCCCTTTGGTATATTAAGTTGAAAGGATAGCTTACGGTGAGGGCTAAATGGTAAACCTAGGAGAAGGTAGAGGAAAAATATTTTCACCTCATTTAGTAGATTTTTTGGGGGAAAAAAGCCTCCCCAAATGGGGATGTATCATCTATATTTGATCATTATATTTTTTATCATCCACCTTGATGCTATTAGAGTGGAAAAAATGGACGAATCATCTCACATAACAATTTTTACTCGTGGGTCCTAGTTTGGTGAAATTTGGGTTTGAAACCCTCTAGAAGTCATTCGGAGAATTAAATAACATTTTTTGTGGGCCAATTTTTTCAAGTGTTGCACCCCCTCTCTATTCTACACACATATATCTTTCCAATGACTTAAGGATCATCTAAATCAGTCTATATATGCAAAATTTATGTCACCTGAAAGTTGACCTCCATGTTTTTTATACCATGATTTGTGAGGATGTCATGTCAACCCCCATTACTCATCAAAAACAGGATATCTATTTGATCGTGATGAATAAAAGTCTAGAAAATTAAATATTGTAACTCTAGTTAAGAGTTGAAGGATTCAAACTTAACCACTAGTAGGCTATTATGATATGTCATAACAGGGTTACTCAGAGGAAAAGTAGTTCCATTTTATTCGAGTGTATTTTGTTCCATAGATGAGAAAAATAGCCAAGAGCATAATAAAGAGAGAGAGAAAAAATAGTGATTATGCACTATAGAAACCCATAAGCCATATATCTCACTCCTTTGTATTTAGATTCATTTCCATTCAAAGAAAGATAGGTTTTCTCCGAGAAGGTTATCCTAGATCATAGCCTCTCTTATTATGGTTGTAAGTGATTGTATTTTTTCTTGTCATTTGTTTTCCACAATTTACATATTGCATGCATGAAAATGGTAATTTAATAAATTGAGAAGTCCTAGAAAAATAACCCTTCTCGTATAGATTTTTTATTTTAACAATAATTTTATCATATTTACCTTGATTAGCTGTCTAGTGAAATATCCAAATCTATTTATAAATCACAAATTTTAACGATATTTTCCTAAGATCGCATTTTCCTGTGCCTAGAACTTCACTATCTGAAATTTCATAGAAAATATATTGCATTGAGAATGTCATGATGACCTGTTTGAAGCACCAAAACCATATCTTTGTATGCTCTGATATCAAATGTGATGATCAAAGCAAATAAAATTCAGAGGCGCACACCATAAAAATCCAATATAGATCACAATAGGAGAAACCCCTAAAAATACACAAATACATTCATATATACGAAATACATGTTTTGTATAATGACTACATGATCCTTATATATGCACACCCACACATTGCACCTGTGGTCACTTCATTATTAGGCTAATTGTATTACATATAAATTTACATCTTACATGTACTACATTTAACCCTACATATGACCCTCTTGATGTTATATCATATATATCTAACCCCATATATCCCCCCCTTAGGGTCATACCATTGGATTCTTCAAGCACACATATAGATCATGAGGCAATATTTATAGACCCATGTGCATCTTTTCATATGAAACCTCATACAAAGTGGTTTTACAAGTGTCAAAGATACAATGATGTTGATGTTTTCCTAGGAGATGAATTCACATAAAGAATCAAGAAATGAGGAAAATTCATGTTGAAGTTCATGGATTGAAGGATTAAAGCAATCCATAGTCATCTAAACATCACATGATTGGATGTAAATTGATTTTTATAAGTAATGTGACTGATCCAGGTGTAGAAATGGTGTCTAAAAATGATACCTACGGGATGGTTCAAGGAGAAATGGAATTATTGAGGATAATTCTAATTGGAACTCTATATAACCTCTTTATAATAAATATTAGTGATGGGTGCAACAATTCCTTTTTTCTTTAGAGGGAATTAGAAGAACAAACCCCTATTGTCTCTGGATAAAATACTATGCAGTGGTGTCAAATATTGGAAGATATCAAGGAGAAGGGCATTCAAGAATTAGATGGTAATTTTATGGTAGCTGGTATGTTTAATTATTCTATGGATTTTGATTTCTATAAACATTTCTTATATGGGAAACATGTTCAAGTAAGACTATCCTCTTACGCTATGCTGGTAGAGGGAATATTATAGCTAGTGCATAATGATATATTTGGATTTGCGTCAGCCTCATCACCAAGAAAGTGTATGGCATTTGTATCATTTGTAGAAATCTAAAGTCTTGAACAAATTTGAAGAGTTTAACTCTGTTATAGAAAATCAAGAAGAGAAAAGAAATTAAGGTGGCAAGGACAGATTATGGTGGAAAAATATTCATGAATGAACTAAAAAAGTATATAAGATGTGTGCTATAGGAAAGAAGAAGATCACTTCATATGCATCCTAAAAAAATGTAATTATAGAAAGGATGAACATGAAATTGATGGAAAAGGAATGGAGCATGTTCAATGGTAATAGGTTAGTATAGGAATTCCGAGTAGAAGTAGTGGAAATTATGTATTACTTGGTAAATAGATCACTCTCATCAACATTAGATGACGAGAGTCCACATGAGGCATAGATTGGTAATAAACACTTCGTTAAACATGGAAGGATATTTAGTCTTGGTTCTTATGTACATGTTTGAAAGGAAGTAAGGTAGATAATAAACTTGATAGTGTGTCTTTATTACATATAATGATAATATTAAATGTTATAAGCTTTGGAACCCAAAATCTAAGAAGGTTGTGCATAGTTGAGATGTGGTCTTTAAAGAAATGAAAAATGTTTCCAAAGAGAAAGTCCAACCAAGAATGAAAGAAGCAAAAAAGATAGAGTTTCAATTGAAAGATGATGAATCATTCTAGTATTGAGGAGATTAGTTGAGACAAAAATTCAATGAGAAAGGTATTATCCACCTGATTTTCATTCTTATTTTGTTTTGTTTATTACTAATGATGACCCTATAATTGTTAGGGAAGAGATGAATGCAAAAAATGAAAAACTCTAGAGAAAGGAGATGGATGAAGAAATGACAACTTTGGACAAAAATGAGACTTTCTATCTCATGGATTCTATAACTAGAAGAAAATCGCTTAGCAACAAAAGAGTTTAAGAATAAGTTTACAAAGAAATACAAAACTCCCCAAAAGAAATTATTTTTGAGACGCAAATCTATTGTCAAATGTTTAAAAACCACTTTTATTACGTAGTTGTTGCAATTATATAGGGAATTTAGATTTTATAACCTCCTTATTTATTTGTAAGAGATAAATCATAAACTACAATGTAAGAGTTTTTATGCTGCTATATAGTTTTCAAAAGCAATATAATTACATAACACATATTAAAGCGTACCTCTATTGGATTTGTTTTCAAAGGCGAGAAATAGGATACTGTTATATTCTTGCCTTCAATAAATGTCTCAAGGTTATTCAATGTATTAGATGTATTAAGAACGCAAAAATAGTCACCTCAATTATTTGAGGAGTTTGATAACAGTTTCAAATTCTTTCATTGCCCACAAATATTGGTTCTATGACCTTCCATAAGACTCATGAGTCGATTTATGCAAGTTTTAACTAGTGAAAGGGTTTCCCAGTAGTGATCAAATTTGAAGGGTTGGTCTTAATATTATTTGGAAGGGCATATATTTATCTTACTTTTCAAAGATGAAAAGTTAAAAATAAAAATTGTACTTCTATTAACAAGTGTATATTAAATAAACCTTTTATTAAAAAAATGCCAAAATGAAATGGTGTCCTAAATCTTTAAAATTTAAAATGTGGCTACATTAAAACACTATAAAATATCAATATAACTTGGTAAATAGGCAAACATTTTTCTCAAATTCTATTAAAAAAGGTAAAGATATGTTTTTTCTATTCATTAGATGATCTTCAAAAGCATTTGAATTTACATCATTGAAAATATAAATCTATCTTCACAATGGAAAAGGTTGTTTTAGTTTCCATTTGTTTCTAATTTATACTGTCTATTTTGTTAAGCTTGAAGAAATTTAAGGCTAACCAAATAAACAAATATATACCTTCAACAACCAAGGGAATTGAACTTTTCTCTTAACATTGCTAACACTATCAATAGACTTTCATCTCCATTAAAAACTTCAAGCTCTATAGATTCAAAAATTTATGTAATTAATAAGAATGTTTCTATATCTAATAGGGAAATATTGTAATATGTAATACACATCTACAATGTTGTTGTATGGCTTGGTTTATCGTTTTTCTTCTTCTTTGAAAATGGTTTTCAAATTTGGTCCTAACGAATTCAATCTTGGTTGATGTCTTTTTCTAATAATGCGGTTTCTTTTTGTTGATGTTTTTTTTTCTAATAACATGGTTTCTTTTCGTTAACAATGTAGTTTAATTTTTCTATGATTTCAACATCTCCTTAAAGACCCTTCATAGCTGCAGCTACATGGACAGCCACATGCACTCCTTATTTCCTAGATGTTGAATGGAGAGAATGAAGTGAGAGACACAATAGTAGTTGTATGGATAGCTATTGGCATTCTATATCTTTTGGGAAGACCAACAGAGGAAAAATAAAATTAAGTTGTAACCCTGTAGGCAAACCAATCTTCAGTTGTATGGTTATTAATAGAGTCATGGAGTTTCATTTTAACACTTGAGAGTTCTCCCTAGTTCAAAACTCTACATAATTTTATGGGAAGCACACTTATTATTTCTCAATTTTTTTATATAGTATTAATTTGTATGCTTTCAAAAACTAGAGAGTTAATAAAGAAAAACCCTTTTAAGATAAGATAAGAAATACGGGGTTTTAAATAAAGCTTGATTTTATAAATTCTATGCTTAATAGTAAGCTTGATTACAATAAGTTCAAATGGAAGCAATGCTAGGCTTTTGTAATCATTCTGGTTGTCAGTCACGAAATCATCTAAAAATAGAAAAGAGATGGTAGAAATAGAAAAGATATGGTAGTAGTTATTTATGATAGTATAAAAAACATTTGTGAATCACTAAGCGTAGTTACCACCATCTAATGGGGTAATTTCATAATTGAACAATCTTGTCTGAATGGTTGGTTGACAAGAAAGAAAGAAAATTTTGCAAATTAGGAAAGAAAATGAAGATATAACAGAAAATGTCTATAGTTATGATGTAAAAATGTCAATACTATCACTTTAATCTATTTTTAAGCTCGATAAAAGTACATCTTTAACTAATCTATTTCATTTATTACTATAAAATGAAACCTTATTCATTTATACCCTGTAGTGCCGCGGAAATTATGTTCTCTATCCACAACTTGGCGAGCCTGAGGTTTGGTACTTTAGGAATGATATTTTCGTCCAGTAGGATCTTTTCGAGTTTTATATCACAATGAAGAGCCTAGTGCAGGCATTCCTTGTGCAAGTACCCGATGCCTCACGTCATGCCTAATGTATTAGGTAGATGGTAGTAGTTATTTACAAGATGAAAAAAAGGTTTATGAATCATTAATTGTAGTTATCACTATCCAATGGGGTTATCTCATATTTGAAAAATCTTGTGTTAATAGTGGGTTGAGAAGAAAGATTATAATTTTAGAAATTAAGGAAGGAAAATGGAGATACCACCGAAAATTTATGTGGTTATGATGTAAAAATGTCAACACTGTCACTTTAATCTATTTTTAAGTGATGGAAAAGTATGAAAAATATCGTTTCAAATCATGAACTGGCCATTGATTGGAACTGTGAAATCGCTTTCCTCTTTCGACACTAGCTTCATAAGCTTCAAATTTGGACTGTGAAATCGCTTTCCTTTATTGACACTAGCTTCATAACTCCCCTTCCAATCCCCTGGAAAATCGAATATATGAAAAATTACTAAGTGAAATACTTCAATGGATTGATTTTTGAGAATTGAGCAGAGAGCCAACTGTAATTACAAGAAAAATTAAATATAAGGAGACACAAATCCACATCAAACCTTTGGGTTGAATGGAAGGATTAACAGATTCTGTTTGATAAAGAGTGTAACCTCGATGGTTCTCATTTCACAACAATTTCATCATTTCCTCCTCTAGAAGGGAAAAAATCCACCAAAATCTTCATCGATGCCATGATGGACAATAGAAATAAAATATAGAGTCCACACATGACTATATAAAGATAAATCAACCATTCCATACATGATAATTTTAATCAGTTCTCCCTAAATCATTGAACTAAATGAAAAGCCAGGGAAATGAAAGTTGAAAATTAAAACTGAGAATTAAAGATACTTTGCAAACTTGTGTTGCACTTGTAGTAAGGTTGGGATTGTAAAGATCAATGCAGGCAAGATTCAACAATCTACCTCAATCATCGTGAATTCTTTTTCTTTTGTCATTTTTTTCTTATGAATCTCTAATACCTTCAAAAGATGCCCTTGGTTCACATATATCAATAGATAGCTACTCTCTGGTATTAATGAATGCCAAAAGAAACCTATGTTATCAATGAATACGAACAGAAACCTCAGATCAGGATTGTCAACTCTATAAGCGCTGCCATTATGATTGATGGCCTAGGAATGCATGAACAACCTCCATTACGTCCCATTGCATTTCTTTACTATTGCCAGAACCTTGTGCAGTCTTTAAAGTGTTACATCAATCCGAGAACTGGAATTTTCCACAATGTCCTAAGGACATGCAACCCTTCATAAGACAATTTTATAATATTATTTAAAGTTTTAAAAAAACTTGTAAAAATCAAAATTTAAATTTCTTTTTACTAGTAAATTTCGTTGAGAACTTCTAACGTGCTAGAGGGCTTTAGAAGGGCTGTGATGCGTTCAAATTTAATCATTGTTTCCCAGCCTCCAAGGCCGAGAGGATGCAACCTGCATTTGCGCTGACAACCATTTATTTTGTCGAAGAGTCGACTGTCCAGGGAGCATGTGCAGGACGTGTTTTCTTCCAATCGATTGCCATCTCCTATGATATGTGTAAACTTTGCAGGGCCATATATAATTTTATTACCACTCTGCACAGAAGACAAACAATTAATATTCTTAATCATCATATGCTTCCTCTGGACATTAATAAATTGTTGGTTTTTTTTACAAGGGTTGTAAAAAAAAATTATGAATATTGGAATTTGAAATAATTTGAAATTTCAAGATCACTTAATTGAGTATTGTAATTTCAATATTGTAAGTCGGAGACGTATGGTTTATAATGCAGACGTGACATCATTGAAAATGTTTAAGTTGGGGAGCTTAAATGAGCGTTTGCGTGCTACCGTGAATGCAAGTTTGTTTAAAATATTGCAAAGGAGATGGATAGCTTAATAAAAAAGCATTTTGCCATAGCTTTTTATTTTGGCTTTCTTAATATTTATAAGAGCCAGATCAGGTATATATATATTTCATATGTTAAATATTAAAATAAAATTTATTAAAACATTCATTTTAATTCTGAATTTTAAGGGTACAAAGATCACATTTTTAAAGTGCAAATCTTTCATTGATACAAAATTTGACAACCAAAAAATTTTATACTTTCAGAACTTAGTAAATAGAAATTAAAATAAATGTATATTAGTAATATTTTTTATATTTATATTTATATAAAAAAAATATATTATTATTTTTAAAAAGATTTTTTACTTATTTTATAATTATAATTTAATTTGTTAATTGACTATATATAATTTAGGGAAAAGGATTTATTTTGATTTTTTTATGTTAATTAACTAATTATTGATTATATGTTTTGAAATACATAGTTGAAAATATAACTTATTATTATTCATTTTCTCTTATATTTATATATATATGATTAATGATTATGATAAATTTTGGTGAATTGATAATTATACCTATAATGTTTTTTTTAATTGTTATGATAAATTTTAGTGAATGAATAAGTTTGAATAATTGATTTTCACTATTATATTAGATACAACTACCACATCAATACAAAAAAAACTAACTCATTAATAATTAACACTACCACTATTATACCAGATAAATAAATAGAACCTAAAATCCTTCAAATTCTTTAGAAAAGTTATATAAAATTAACTTTGATACCGATCAAAAATTATAATCCTATTATAAATGAATAAATCCTTCAAACGTTAAAAATAAAATCAAAGATTCATTTAGTATCCTTTTGAAAGAAAACTGCGAAGAAATCTTATATTTCTTCGTTTTACATTTTTCTGTTCACAATGTTTAGTCGTATTAGATCTGGAATGACTTTGGAAAAGAAAACCTTCCATATTTCTATATTAAATTTTATATTTCTTCCTTAAGTGTATTAAATTTCGGATGATTTTGGTTATGAAAATTGTCATACCCCTAGATTATTATAAACATTTTATTTACCTCAGTTAAAAAAAAAGAAACAAACTAAAAGATGATGATTATTACCTGTTGAATAAATTAATATTTTTTTCAGTAAATAAAAAAGAGAAATGATTTCCTAGCAACAAGGATATCATGTAACTTCTGAGGAGAGAAGTTAATATATTTAAAAAAAAACAGTTGCAAAACTCTAACCGCCCTACCCCCTAACCATGGAATGGTTTCCAGGAAAAAGGGCAAAGAGGAAAAGAGGACTATGCTGTAGAGGACATGTAGTAGGAAAGGGAAGGGGGCTTACCACATCTGGTGATGATCAGATGGTAAGAGCGCAGAGCGCGTGCAACTAGCAAATACTATAGTCTTTGAGCAAGCTAGGGGGGAGATTGGTCTCGAAAGACAATCTCATGGTCGGGTGGTTGACTAGCTGCAATGAGCAGAGGTGACCCTATCTCGGAAAAGAAATGAAAGTTCACATACAGGAAGCGACACAGGTATGAGACTCTGGCTTGAAAATAGAAAATGTTTAATTTCTGTGGGTTTCAGTTCTTTTTATAATTTATGTAAGTATATTCAGAAGAAAAAGAAATGGTGAGGTTAGGTAGTTCTCTTTATAAACTGTTTTCTGGGTAACAGCAACAGTAATCTACCAAGAAGGGGGTGGAACTTAGTTAGAGAACCTTACAATTAACCGTCTTTGTTAGAAAATTTGTCCTCAGCCTGGAAACTAAAACTTGTATGGTAGCACGGGCATGGCAATATTCGGTAGGGGTTGCTAGCGTGAGTTTATTGAGAAGTACAATACCAAATGTATTAATCAGTTTTCATACAACAGCGGATGAAGGAAAAATGACTAGGAAGACATGGAAAATTAGACTAATTGCTCTTGGGAACATTAATAAACCAAATGAGGAGTACTATGCAAAGCATAGACAGACCCGAGTATATAAAGTGAACAGAACTGGTTAAATTTGAGAGATATTCTTAGTTGGCTTGTAACGTTTGGACTGGGCTTTTCCTAAAAGAAATATAAGTAGGAAATGCAGGCGTTTGCCCTACTGCGAGCATGCAACAACCATGAAATATCACTAATCAATTGCAGAGATTAATGCAAGTCTGTAGGGTGCCACAAGAATGCTTCCCCTATATTAGGGTAGGGCCAGTCACAGCATGGGCGCGGAAGGAGGTCCACTCCACAAGTAATCTCTCTAATGGAGAAAGAACCCAAAAGAAAAACTGGGTACTGAGCATGGATGGGTAAATAGGTTGGGTGGGGTTGCTACCCTTCAACGTTAAACACTTCCACTATTAAACAAAGACAAGGACCTAGTAGCATGCAAAAGCTAGTGGGAAGAAATTTAAGGCTATAGTTGGGAAGCAGGGCTCAAACCCTCTCAAAACAAAAAGACGCATGCATGTGGAACAAACCAACTCAAAGTCGAATGCATAAAAAACCATAGAACTGTACATTTCTTTACAATCTAAACCAAAATGCTTGACATTTTTAAATGTTGGCAAGACCATGAATGTATAGAAAAGAAACTATACAGACCACCCGCGATGCGGCAATTCCTTTAAACAAAAATATAACAAGGAGACCATATGTCTATTAAATCAATAGTCCTTCATAATAATTATAGTCCAGTAGATAAGATTATAGACATGTCCAGGCAAAATGTGCACATTTTGCATTAAAGATTATACAACCATAATGTCCGAGCAGTGGAAACTGTAGTCGGACGCCCAACTCTAGAAATTAAAATTACATAAATCATTTCAATGGAAAGCCTGGAGCCTTGAGGGGGACGCAAACACCCTCCGCTCCATTATTTATCAAAATATGGGAGAAACTGGAAGGACCACCCTCTGAGACAATCATACAAGGCCACGGCCGGAAGGCTTTTCCATACCTGGACCCCTAGACATGCTGAAGGAGGGTTTCCCTTAGTCGATTCTAGGCCATTGTATGAGGGATAGGCGCCCAGCCTACATGAGAGAAAACCATGCAAAACAAAGATAGATAACTGTGGAAGGAATGTGAGATGTTGTAAAATTTCAAAGGAAATTTCCCTCGCTCTTGTAAAAAGAAACTTACCGCTAAAGGAAATTCCAACCAACGTAGGACAACTCTCATCTTGGTGCTGAGGAATGCCCCCCAATATCAACCAACCTGCATTTTTTATGAACAAAGTGCAAAAAGAAGAATTCCTTCAGCAAAATGAAGGAGCGCATACTCAAAAGAAAATAGAACAAGCATGTCTTTGTTTCATGTCATTACCTGAGGGTATGGTGACAAATCTGTCGACATTCGAGCAAGGTCTGTAGTTCTGGCTCTCTGGAGTTGGATGCATGGGTGGAACTAGAGCAAGCCAGCACAGAAAGCTGCCTAACCAAATAAACTTTGCCACCCAAAACAACCGGTAGATAAGTTTGAAAACCCGTGAAAGGTTGCCACCGTTGGATGGCAAGGGAAGATCTCCACCATAGATGAGGCGAGGTAAACCCTGCAAAAACAGAGATTGGACAGCCTGCCGGCCTCGTACTGAACAAAGCTGGGTATAAATTAATTACACGCGGAAGCGGATAAGGAAGCCATGCGATGGCGAGGGGTGAAAGGGAAGTTAGCTCCTGACTGGATGCTACGTGGACAACATGCACGATACCCAATAGAGATTTTAATAAAAATCTTAAAACACATACATCAGCATATAAATGAAAACTAATGCCACGTGTTAACATGGTAACCAGTTGGTTTCACCAGGTGAATAACCATGGGTGTGCGGGTCTATAACGCAACGGTTACGATACTATCTTAAGAAAAGAAATTTTCTTTTCTTACATAGCAAAGGAGTTGTGACAAGTGGTATCAGAGCCAAGTTACAAAAACTATGGCCTCTGGGAATTGAAAACTGTCAAACAGATTGTGTACATACAACTTATTTCATCTCTATTCAGTAATTAAAAAAACAGATATTGTGTTGACCTTTCCAATTTTACTTGTCGTATGTTAAGCATAGGAAACAGAGGATTGAAAATATGAGGAGAATAGACAGTGTGTCGCACATGTTTGTGGCAGGTCAAGGACCTGCAACGGGTCCTAGAAATAGTCTTGAATTATGGGTACAGCTGGGAGAGGAGGCGCACGATACCAACCTGGCAATTTTGGAGACAGTACAAGAGCTGAAAAACGAAATGGCCCGATTACAGGAAGATAATGCAAGGTTAACTATGGAACAGGAGAGGATTTTAAAAAGCTTATCCGACAGACAGAATCAGCAGCCACCGAATCCCAGTGTCGAGCAACAAAGAATGTCAGAAGAACAGAATCCCCACACAGAACCCGAAGAGTCGAAAGGAAGGGAGGAGGAACGCTCTGATAATGCTTCTGAACAACAGACATACAAAAGGCAACGAATAAAGTTGCAAGGGGAGTTCCGTAAAATCAAACCACCACACTTTGACGGAGAACAGGAGGAAGTAGCTGAGGCTTGGTTGATTAATATGAACAAATACTTACAGCTATATGAATACGATCACAGCCATAAGGCACGGTTGGCCATTTTCCAATTACAGGGAAAGGCCACCTTGTGGCGGGAAGAGGTTAAGATGGTAAGAGGAGTAAGCGAACAGAATATCACTTGGGAGAAATTTCAAAGATACTTTAAAGAAAGGTACCTGACTGAGCGCTTCTATGACGAGAAGGAAAGGGAGTTCTGTGACCTGCTTTTGGGGCAACAAACTATGGACGAATTTGTCACTCGTTTTATTTCCTTGCTCCGTGATGTGTCCTACATTCAGGAAGAAAAAGCTAAAGTACAGAGGTTTGTCAGTAGTTTACCCTTGAGTATGAGCGAAAGAATTGAATTTGACAACCCAAAGACGATGGACGAGGCTATACGTAAAGCCCGAATCTGCTACCAGTAGAGCAAGAAGAAGGGAGAAATCCTAGGTAAGAGATGGGTTGATAAGAAAAGAAGCAGGCTGGCTGGAAGTACTAAAGGTAATCGCGGTGGTGGTAACAAAGGATTCGCCAAGGGGAAAATCAGCAGAAACTCACAGAATAATTCGCTTCGATTAAAGCCCCCCATTGAGTCCAGAACCAATGAATCACCCGGAAAAATAGACAAAGAAGGGACAACAAGGCCTCTAGTGCAATGTTGATGCTGTGGTGGACTCCCTTACATGAAAAACTGTCCTCAGTGAAAAGGAGCCGAAGAGGTTTCCCAAGTCTACGAAGCCTCTACCGATGGCGATGTAGGACGGAGTCTGCCAAAGATTAATGCCGATTTGGAAGATCGCCAGGCGGAGTACCAACCAACCATGGTGGAATTTAAAGGTAAACTCTTAGACCTTGTTGTACCTATTTTAATTGACCTTGGTGCAACATTAAGTTATATTAGTCCTAGAATTGTGGAGCATTGTAAGTTGCAACCTGTTAAGTTTAAGGACCCTTGGCTAGTTCAGTTGGCAATAGGAGCAAAAAGACGGGTAATTGCTAAGGTGAAAAACTACCCTTTAAAAATAGCAGGATAGTTAGTTACAATAGATTTAAATGTGCTTCCACTTGGCTCGTATGATATATTGATTGGTATGGAATGGTTACAAAAACACTGGTCCATAATCAATTGTAAAACCAAGACTATCAGTTATAAGGATGAGCTTGGAATAAAACAAGAGATGCAGGGAATCAAGTGACCAATGCAAATTCGACCCATAACCGCCTCACAGTTAGCCAAATTCATTAGGAAAGGATGTCAAATTTATGCCGTCCAAGTGGCCTATGCCAACTCAAAAGATAAAAAAACCACAATCGAGAATATTCCTATGATACAAGAATTTGCCGATGTGTTTCTGGAAGAGATTCCCGGGCTACCATCGAGTTGGTGCCAGGAGCAGCCCCAGTCTCCTGAGCACCCTAAAGAATGAGCGTAGCAGAATTGACAGAGTTGAAAATGCAATTACAGGAGCTGTTGGACAAAAAGTACATTCACCCTAGTGTGTCCCCTTGGGGAGCCCCGCTATTGTTCATTAAGAAAAAGGATGGGACCCTCTGCATGTGTATGGACTACTGTCAATTAAACAAGTTGACAATCAAAAGCAAGTACCCCCTACCTGATATTGATGAACTATTCGACCAGGTGAAGGGAGCAACAGTTTTCTCAAAGATTGATTTGCGATCAGGGTATCACTAGATCCAGATTAAAAAGGAAGACATAGCTAAGACAACTTTTAAAACTCGGTATGGCCACTATGAGTTTGTGGTGTTACCCTTCGAGTTGACCAACGCCCCTGCCACCTTTATGTGTCTGATGAACAGTGTATTTCATCGGTATTTGGATAAATTTGTGTTGATCTTTATTGACGATATATTTATTTACTCTCAGACTATGTAGGAGCATCAGGAGCACCTCAGATTAGTATTGCAAACCCTTCAAGAACACCAATTATATGCTAAGTTCAGTAAATGTGAATTATTTAAAGAGAAAATACAATATTCGGAGCTTATCATCACTAAAGAAGCGATTGCAGTGGATCCTGAAAATATAAGGACCATAATGGAATGGCCGATACCCAAAGATGTGGCAGACATCCGATCTTTCATGGGACTAGCAGGCTATTACAGACTGTTTGTCGAAGGATTTTCAAAAGTAGCCTATCCAATCATATCCTTACAGAAAAGGGGAAGAACCTTCAGGTGGACCCCTGAATGTCAAAAGAGTTTCGAACAACTCAAATATTTTCTCACCACGGCACCCATTCTAAGCATAGCCGATCGTAGTAAAGATTATGTGGTTTGTATTGATGCAAGTAAGGAAGGGGTAGGAGGTGTGTTAATGTAGGAAGGGAAAGTGATAGCATACAAATCAAGAAATTTAAAAGAGCATGAGCATAAATATTCTTCTTAGGATCTAGAATTGGCAGCTATGATTCACGCCCTGAAAATGTGGCGACATTACCTTATGGGAAGAAAATGTTTGTTATTGACAGATCACCACAGTATAACCAACTATTTTAGCCAGCCCACTCTAAATGCAAGGAAAGCGCGGTGGGTGGATTTCCTAAGTGGTTTTGATTTTGAGATCAAGCATTTAAAAGGGAAGGAGAATCAGGTGGCAGACGCTTTGAGTTAGAAATTGCAATGGCTATACGGAATTTCTTGCAGTGAAGGGAAAAGCCCCTTTGGGGAAATGATTTAAAAAGTAGCCAAATAAGATGTGGTTTATCACCAAATAAAATAGCAAATTCAAAAACCGACCAGCAAAGAAAAACAGTTGGATTATGCTTTGATGTTATTGGAATGTTGTACTACAAAGGAAGGTTGTATGTGCCTAATCAGACAATATTGAAAATCTGATATTGGATGAGCATCATAGGAGTCATTACGCTGGACACCCAAGATATCAGAAGATGATCACTCCACTTCGGAAAGAATATTATTGGCTAGGTATGAAGAAAGATGTGGCTGGTTATTTGGCACGATGTCTAGAATGTCAACAAATTTAAGCAGAACACCAACATCCTGTGGGATTATTACAACCATTACCCATCCCGGAATGGAAGTGGGAAACCATCTCTATGGATTTTATAACAGGTTTGCCTAAGTCAGAGAAAAATAACGATTCCATCATGGTGGTGCTGGACAAGCTAAGTCAGTCAGGACATTTTACACCAGTACAATCTACCTATAGAGCTGTACAGATCGCCCATGTTTTCATGCAAAATATATTTAAGCTACATGGGTTATCAAAGACAATAATTTCAGACCGTGATGTCAAATTTACATCGGTCTTTTGGAAAACATTGTTTGAGGAATTTGGTAATCAGCTGAACTTTAGCACAGCTTATCACCCTCAAACTGACAGGCAAACTGAATGGGTGAACCAAGTGGTGGAAGATATGTTAAGGGCATATGTGATGCAGCAACCAACCAAGTGGGAGGATTATCTACACTTGGTTGAGTTCGCTTACAATAATGGCTACCACCCATTATTGCTAATGAGACATTTTGAAGTATTGTATGGGTGGAAGTTCTGCACCCCGTCGAGCTGGAGTGGATCGGAAGACAAATTGATGTTAGTTCCTGAAATGCTTAACGAGATGGAGGAAATGGTTAAAAAGGTATGTGCTAATCTAAAGGCAACTTAGGATAGGCAAAAGAAACTTGCTGAGTAGAAAAGGAGGTTTAAGGAGTATCAAGTCGGTGATCATGTATATGTGAGAATTCGAGCAAAAAAGAGCACATTACAGTGGAGCGAGTGCGCTAAGTTGGCACCTCGATGTTGTGGACCATTCCAAATCTTAGCAAGTATTGGGCCGGTAGCTTACCAGCTCGCTCTGCCAAGTCACATACGAGTCCACAATATCTTTCATGTCTCTGTGTTTAAAAAATATGTTTATTACCCTAAACATGTGATTAAATGGCAGGATATTCAGGTGAGAATCATCTTTGATAGATCAGTCTAAATGGTTTCCTTAAAAATAAAACTAACCTAGGATGTTGCATGTTACACGTAGAACCAGAAGGAGAAATCCGGGTCGAACTGCTGAGCATCCTCAACCGAAGAGAAGTAACACTGCGGAAGTGGGATATTACCCAAGTTAAAGTGTAGTGGCAGCACTTTGGGCCTGATGAGGCCACTAGGGAGGATGAAGAACTCATGAAACAGGTTTACCCAGGGCTGTTTATAACCGAAGGACATCGGGACGATGTCTAATTTTAGGAGGGCGGAGATGTCAGATCCCCAGATTATTGTAAATATTTTATTTACCTCAGTGAAAAAGAAGAAACAAACTAAAGGATGATGATTATTACCTATTGAATAATTTATTTATTTATTTTTATTTTTATTTATTTTATTTTTATTTTTATTTTTTTTCAATAAATGAAAATGAGAAATGATTTCCTAGTAACAGGGATATCATGTAACTTCTGAGGAGAGAAGTTTATATATTTAAAAAAAAGTAGTTGCAAAACCCTAATCGACCTTCCCCTAACCATGGAATGGTTTCCTAAAAGAAATATAAGTAGGAAATGTAGTCGTTTGCCTTACTGCGAGCATGCAACAACCATGAAATATCACTAATCAATTACAGAGATTAATGCAAGTTTGTAGGGTGCCACAAGAATGCTTCCCCTGTATTAGGGAAGGTCCAGTCACAGCATGGGCACGGCAGGAGGTGCGCTCCACAAGTAATCTCTCTAACGGAGAAAGAACCCAAAAGAAAAATTGGGTATCGAGCATGGATGGGTAAATAGGTTGGGTGGGGTTGCTACCCTTCAGTGTTAAACACTTCCACAATTAGACAAAGACTAGGATCTAGTAGCACGCAAAAGCTAGTGGGAAGAAATTTAAGACTGTATTTTGGAAGCAGGGCTCGAACCCTCTCAAAATTAAAAGACGCATGCATGTGAAACAAACCAACTCAAAGTCGAATGCATAAAAAACCATAGAATTGTACATTTCTTTGCAATCTAAACCAAAATGCTTGACATCTTTAAACACTGGCAAGACCATGAATTTATAGAAAAGAAACTACATCTCCTGTACAGACCAGCCGCGGTGTGGCAATTCCTTTAAACAAAAATATAACAAGGAGACCATATGTCTATTAAATCAACAATTATTCATGATAATTACAGTATAGTATATAAGATTATAGATGTGCTGAAGCAAAATGTGCACAATTTGCATTAAATATTATAAAACCATAATGTCTGAGCAATGGAAACTGTAGTCGGATGCCCAACTCTAGAAATTAAAATTCTATAAGTCATTTCAATGGAAAACCTAGAGCGTTGAGGGGGATGCAAACACCCTCTGCTCCATTATTTATCAAAATATGGAAGAAACGGGATGGATCACCCTCTGAGACAATCAGACAAGGCCACGACCGGAAGGTTTTTCCATACCTGGACCCCTGGACATGCTGAAGGAGGGTTTCCCTTAGTCGAGTCTAGGCCACCATATGCGTGATGGGTGCCCAGCCTGCATGAGAGCAACCCATGCAAAACAAAGCTAGATAACTGTGGAAGGAATGCGAGCTGCTGTAAAATTTCAAAGGAAATTACCCTCGCTCTTGTCAAAAGAAACTTACCGCTAAAGGAAATTCCAACCAACGTAAGAGAGCTATTGTCTCTGTGCAGAGGAATGCCCCCCAATATCAACCAACCCACATTTTTTATGTACCACGTGCAAAAACAAGAATTCCTTTATTAAAACGAAGGAGCACATAGTCAAAAGAAAATAGAACAAGCATGTCTCTATTTCATGTGATTACCTGAGGGTTTGGTGACAAATCCGCCAGCATTCGAGAAGGGTCTGTAGGTCTGGCTCTCTGGAGCTGGATGCATGGGTGGAACCAGATCAGGCCCACACAAAAGGTTGCCTAACCAAATGAACTTCACCACCCAAAGCAACCAATAGATTAGGTTGAAAGCCCACGAAAGGCTACCATCGTTGCATGGCAAGGGAAGATCTCCACAGTAGATGAGGCGAGGTAAACCCCGCAAAATGAGAGATTGGACAGCCTGCCGGCCTCGTACTGAATGGAGCTTGGTAGAAATTAATTACATGTGGAAGCGGATAAGGAAGCCATGTGATGGTGAGGGGTTAAAGGGAAGTTACCTCCTAACTGGATGCCACGTGGACAACATGCATGATACCCAGCAGAGATTTCAATAAAAATCTGAAAGCTTGTACATCAACATTTAAATGAAAACTAATGTCGCATGTTAACATGGTAACCAGTTAGTGTCACCAGGTGAATAACCATAGGTGTGCGGGACTATAACCCAACGGTTATGATAATATATTAAGAAAAAAAATCTTTTTTTTACATAGCAATGGAGTTGTGACAAGTGGTATCAGAGCCAAGTTACAAAAACTGTGGCCTCTGGGAATTGAAAACTGTCAAACATATTGTGTACATACAACTTATTTCATCTCTATTGAGTATTTAAAGAAACAGATATTTTGTTGACCTTTCCACTGTTACTTGTCATATGTTAAGAACAGGAAATAGATGACTGACAATATGAGCAGAATAGACAGTGTGTCACGCAGGTTTGTGGCGGGTCAGGGACCTACAACGGGTCTTGGAAATAGTCCTGAATTATGGGTACAACTGGGAGAGGAGGCGTGCAATACCAACCTGGAAATTTTGGAGATAGTACAAGAGCTGAAAAATGAAATGGCCTGATTACGGGAAGATAATGCAATGTTAACTATGGAATAGGAGAGGATTATAAAAATCCTATCCGACAGACAGAATCAGTAGCCACCGAATCCCAGTGCTGAGCAACAAAGAATGTCAAAAGAATAGATTCCCCACACAAAACCCGAAGAGTCAGAAGGAAGGGACGAGGAACTCTCTGATAATGCTTGCGAACAACAGACATCCAAAAGGCAACAAATAGAGTTGCAAGGGGAGTTCCGTAAAATCAAACCACCACACTTTGACGGAGAACAAGATGAAGCAGTTGAGGCCTGGTTGATTAATATGAACAAATACTTCCAGCTATATGAATACGATCACAACCTTAAGGCACGGTTGGCCATTTTCCAATTACAGGGAAAGGCCACCTTGTGGTGGGAAGAGGTTAAGATGGTAAGAGGAGTAAGCGAACAAAATATCACTTGGGAGAAATTTCAAAGATACTTTAAGGAAAGGTACTTGACCGAGCAATTCTATGACAAGAAGGCAAGGGAATTTCATGACCTGCATTTGGGGTAGCAAACTATGGACGAATTTATCACTCGTTTTACTTCCTTGCTCCGTTATGTGCCCTATATTCGGGAAGAAAAAGATAAAGTACAGAGGTTTGTCAACAGTTTACCCTTGAGTATGAGGGAAATAATCGAATTTGACAACCCAAAGACGATGGACGAGGCTATACACAAATCCCGAATTTGCTACCAGTAGAGCAAGTAGAAGGGAGAAATCCTGGGTAAGAGATGGGTCGATAAAAAAAGTAGCAGGCAGGCTGGAAGTACTAAAGGTAATCGGGGTGGTGGTAACAAAGGATTCGCCAAGGGGCGAATCAACAGAAACTCACAGAAGAATTCACTCCGATTAAAGCCCGCCATTGAGTCAAAAACCAATGAACCACCTAGAAAAATGGACAACAAAGGGACAGCAAGGCCCCCAGTGCAATGTTGGGGCTGTGGTGGACCCAATTGCGTGAAATAATGTCCCCAGCGAAAAGCAGCCGAACATGTTTCCCAAGTCTACGAAGCCTCTACAGATGGTGATGTAGGAAGGAGTCTTCCAAAGATTAATGCCGCTTTGGAAGATTGCCAGGTGGAGTACCAACCGACCATGGTGGAATCCAAAGGTAAACTCATAGACCTTGTTGTAACTGTTTTAATTGACCCTGTTGCAACATTAAGTTATATTAGTCCTCAAATTGTGGAGCATTCTAAGCTGCAAGCTGTTAAGTTTAAGGACCCTTGGCTAGTTCAGCTGGCAATAGGAGCAAAAAGATGGGTAATTGCTAAGGTCAAAAACTGCCCTTTAAAAATAGCAGGACAGTCAATTACAACATATTTAAATGTGCTTCCACTTGCCTCGTATGATATATTGATTGGTATGGACTGGCTAGAAAAACACTAGTCCATAATCAATTGTAAAACCAAGACTATCAGTTATAAGGATGAGCTTGGAATAAAACAAGAGATGCAGGGAATCAAGTGACCAGTGCAAATTCGGCCCATAACTGCCTCACAGTTAGCCAAATGCATTAGGAAAGGATGTCAGATTTATGCCATCCAAGTGGGCTATGCCAACTCGAAAGATAAAACAACCACAATGGAGAATATTCCTATGATACAATAATTTGCCGATGTGTTTTCGGAAGAGATTCTCGAGCTGCCACCCAAAAGAGACATAGACTTTACCATTGAGTTGGTGCCAGGAGCAACCCCAGTCTCCCGAGCACCCTACAGAATGAGTGTACCAGAATTGACGGAGCTGAAAATGCAATTAGAGGAGCTGTTGGACAAAAAGTACATTCACCCCAGTGTGTCCCCTTGGGGAGCCCCGCTATTGTTCGTTAAGAAAAAGGACGGGACCCTCTGCATGTGTATGGATTACTGCCAATTAAACAGGTTGACAATAAAAAACAAGTACCCTCTACCCCATAATAATGAACTATTCGACTAGGTGAAGGGAGAAACAGTTTTCTCAAAGATTGATTTGCGATCAGGGTATCACCAAATCCGGATTAAAGAGGAAGACATAGCTAAGACAACTTTTAGAACTCAGTGAGGCCACTGTGAGTTTATGGTGTTACCCTTCGGGTTGACTAGCAGGCTATTACAGACGGTTTGTCGAACGATTTTCAAAAGTAGCTTAGCCAATCACATCCTTACAGAAAAGGGGAAGAACCTTCAGGTGGACCCCTGAATGTCAAAAGAGTTTCGAACAACTCAAATACTTGGTCACCACGGCACCCGTTCTAAGCATAGTCGATCCTAGTAAAGATTATGTGGTGTGTACTGACGCAAGTAAGGAAGGGGTAGGAGGTGTGTTAATGCAGGAAGGGAAAGTGATAGCATACGAATCAAGAAAGTTAAAAGAGCATGAGTAGAAATATTCTTCTTACGATGTAGAATTGGCAGCTCTGATTCACGCCCTGAAAATGTGGCGACATTACCTTATGGGAAGAAAATTTCTTTTATTGACAGATCACAACAGTCTGACCAACTATTTTAGCCAGCCCACTCTAAATGCAAGGCAAGCATGAAGGGTGGATTTCCTAAGGGGTTTTGATTTTGAGATCAGGCATTTAAGAGGAAAGGAGAATCGGGTGGCAGACGCTTTGAGTCGGAAATTACAATGCCTATACGAAATTTCTTACAATGAAGGGAAAAGCCCGTTCGAGGAAATGATTAAAAAAGCAACCGAACAAGATGTTGTTTATCGACAAATAAAACAACAAATTTAGCAACCGACTAGCAAAGAAAAATAGTTGGATTATGCTTTGATGTTGTTGGAATGTTGTATTACAAAGGAAGATTGTATGTGCCCAATCAGAACAATATTAAAAATCTGATATTGGATGAATATTATAGGAGTCATTACGCTGGACACCCAGGATATCAAAAGATGATCACTGCACTTCGGAAAGAATATTATTGGCTGGGTATGAAGAAGGATGTGTTTGGTTATTTGGCACGATGTCTAGAATGTCAGTGAATTAAAGCATAACACCAACATCCTGCGGGATTATTACAACCATTACCCATCCCAGAATGGAAGTGGGAAACCATCTCTGTGGATTTTATAACAGGTTTGCCTAAGTTAAAGAAAAATAATGATTCCATCATGGTTGTGGTGGACAAGCTAAGTAAGTCAACAGATTTTATACCAGTACAATCTAGCTATAGAGTTATGCAGATCGCCCATGTTTTCATGCAAAATATATTGAAGCTGCATGGGTTACCAAAGACAATAATTTCAGACCGTGATGTGAAATTTACATTGGGAGTACTGTGCAAAGCATAGACAACCCCGAGTATATAAAGTGAACAGAACTAGTTAAATTCCAAAGATATTCTTAGTTGGCTTGTAATGTTTGGACTCAGATTTTCCTAAAATAAATATAAGTAGGAAATGTAGTCATTTGACTTACTGCGAGCATGCAGCAACCATGAAATATCACTAATCAATTGCAGAGATTAATGCAAGTCTGTAGGGTGCCACAAGAATGCTTCCCCTATATTAGGGTAGGGCCAGTCACAGCATCGGCGCAGCAGGAGGTCCGCTCCACAAGTAATCTCTCTAACGGAGAAAGAACCCAAAATAAAAATTTGGTACTAAGCATGGACGAGTAAATAAGTTGGGTGGGGTCGCTACCCTTCAGCATTAAACACTTCCACAATTAAACAAAGACAAGGACCTAGTAGCATGCAAAAGCTAGTGGGAAGAAATTTACTGTAGTTGGGAAGCAGGGCTCGAACCCTCTCAAAACGAAAAGATGCATGCTTGTGGAACAAACCAAATCAAATTCAAATGCATAAAAAACCATAGAACTGTACATTTCTTTGCAATCTAAACCAAAATGCTTGACATCTTTAAACACTGGCAAGACCATGAATTTATAGAGAAGAAACTACATCTCCTGTACAGACCAGCCGCAGTGTGGCAATTCCTTTAAACAAAAATATAACAAGGAGACCATATGTTTATTAAATCAATAGTTCTTCATAATAATTACAGTCCAGCAGATAAGAGTAAAGGCATGCCGAAGCAAAATGTGCACAATTTGCATTAAAGATTATACAACCATAATGTCCGAGCAGTGGAAACTGTAGTCGAATGCCCAACTCTAGAAATTAAAATTACATAAGTCATTTCAATGGAAAACCAGGAGCCTTGAGGGGGATGCAAACACCCTCCGCTCGATTATTTATCAAAATATGGAAGAAACTGGAAGGACCACCCTCTTAGACAATCAGATAAGGCCACGGCTGGAAGGCTTTTCCATACCTGGACCCCTGGACATGCTGCAGGAGGGTTTCCCTTAGTCGAGTCTAGGCCACCGTATGAGGGATAGGCGCCCAACCTGCATGAGGGAAACCCACCCAAAACAAATTTAGATAACTGTGGAAGGAATGCGGGCTGCTGTAAAATTTCAAAGGAAATTGCCCTCACTCTTGTCAAAAGAAACTTACCGCTAAAGGAAATTCCAACCAACATAAGACAGCTCTTGTCTGGGTGATGAGGAATGCCCCCCAATATCAACCAACCTGTAGTTTGTATGAACCAGATGCAAAAACATGAATTCCTTCAATAAAACGAAGGAGCGCATAGTCAAAAGAAAATAGAACAAGCCTGTCTCTGTTTCATGTGATTACCTGAGGGTTTGGTGACAAATTCGCTGCCATTCGAGCAAGGTCTGTATGTCTGGCTCTCTGGAGTTGGATGCATGGGCAAAACTAGAGCAAGCCCACATAGAAAGTTTCCTAACCAAATGAACTTCGCCACCCAAAGAAACCGATAGATTAGGTTGAAAGCCCGTGAAAGGCTGCTACCATTGGAGGGCAAGGGAAGATCTCCACCATAGATGAGGCAAGGTAAACCCCACAAAATGAGGGATTGGACAGCCTGCCGGCCTCATACTGAACGAAGCTAGGTAGAAATTAATTACACGCGGAAGCAGACAAGGAAGCCATTTGATGGCAAGGGGTGAAAGGGAAGTTACCTCCTGACTAGATGTCGCATGGACAACATGCGTGATACCCAGCAGAGATTTCAATAAAAATTTGAAAACGTGTACATCAGCATATAAATGAAAAGCAATAACACATGCTAACATGGTAACCAGTTGGTGTCACCAGGTGAATAACCATAGGTGTGCGGGACTATAACCCAACGGTTATGATAGTATCTTAAGAAAAAAAAAATACCTTTTTTTACATAGCAATGGAGTTGTGACAAAAACCTTCCATAATTTCATATTAAATTTTATATTTTTTTTTGTTATATATATTTTTATATATAATGTTTAGACATATAAAATATGGGATGAATCTGGGTTAAAACAACAATTTATTGTTTATTTTGTATTTAATTTTTAAAAATAAATATTTATTTTTTAATATTAAAAAAATCAAATATTTTGTTGAATTATATCTTGAAATTTTTATTGTAATTTTTATACAAGATAATGGTTTTGTAGATAATAACTTTGCATATTTTATGCCATAACTTATGGATATGGTTGTAATATTAATGCATTATTTTTAGATAATTCTGTAATGATTTTTTAGTCTCAATATTCGAAATAAATAACATATTTACTATCAATCACTTCCCACCATAATTTAATCAAGTTTTTGAATTAAAAATGATATGAATAAGATGTAAATAAAACATATTTACTATTAATTACTTCCCACCATAATTTAATTAAGTATTTGATTAAAAAATAGATAAAATAAAATGTTAATAAATATATTTACCCAACATTATTTGTCACTATTACTTATGTTTATGGAGGAATAAAATTGTAAATGTGTGGATTTATTAGTGGTTACTAACCACCAAAATTTATGAAAATCCAGGTGCTTAGCAAGCAATTAAACTAACCATTATTTCAATTTATTAGTTCATTTTAGAATAAAACTATAAAATTACATTTATCTATCCATCATTACTAATTTAGCTAACATTAATCAATTTACGTTAATTTTTTTATGCCATTTTTCTTACAACATACTTTTTAATTTGAATAACAAAGACTTTATTGCCCGATAACATTTATTTAATATAAAAAACAATTTATCATTTCATATATTTTAATATAAATTTAAAACGAGTAATTATATTTTTGGAATGGTTTAAAAATATTTTTATTAACCACTTTTTCTGAGAAGCATTCACGAATCACCTTATTTCAAATCTACATGATAATGATCTTTTGGTACTCATCAAAATTTTATACAATATAATTACTTTGATAGGAATTTTCTTTTGAAATAAAGTTTCTTGGATTTTAATTTATAATTGTTAATAAGGAAATTAAAATTTTATATATCTTATTTATTATTAATAATAAATTAATTAATTTTTTCTGAAGTTGACTTTTTAAAAAACAAACAAACAAACAGCTAAAAATTTAGCAGCCATATAAATGCATTAGCTACTTAAATTTAGTGGCCATATAAATGTGTTAGTTACAAATTTAGTAGCCATATAAATGCTTTAGTTACTTATATTTCACTTTTATTTGTCAGATCATATCACAATCTAATTACGTATCACAATCCAATTGTTTTGCGGGTAAAACCTGTCATTTCACCTCGACAGACAGAGAATTGCTAGTGTATTGACATATGGACCTACTCTAGCTTAAGCATCTCACTACCTCCATTATCCATAGGGTTTCTTCTCTGAATATCCAAAAAAGGGATAAATATCCAAAATATGGTTAATCTGCAACTCTCGTAGAACATTAATAGAAAAATGTCTACAACAAAATGGTTGTGCAGAACAAAAAATTAAATTGCAAGAAACTTGAGACTTTGATAATTTTGCAACAAACTAGAGGTAGTACACTCTAGACTGAGTAGTTTCTAGTTGCAAACTATCATCAATCCTGCATGACATGACAGTTCTATTATAGGATTGTTTTTGAATTTCTTTCTTTCCAAACCTATAATATTTGAAAATAGTAGGGCTATAAAGGCTAGGAGTTCCCATGAGAAACAGTTGCATGAAACTTCAATCATATATAACATGAGCTTCAACCCTCCCTCTATCTCCATTACTCCATCATGTGTTATGATATGTTATTTTTTGTATTGTTAATCACCATAATTACTACTCGAGTGCTCTTGCATTTAGAATTCAAAGAAAATTTCCCTTCACTGGACTCCCACACAATGAAGGCTATCATCGCAACACCCTCCCAGGAACTAACAAAATTACTAGACAAGCATATTTATATGCGAGGACATGCAAAGCACCATTTGATGGGAAACCTACCATTACATTAATTTGAGGAGGTCGCCTCTCCATATTTGCACCCACCTTGGGGATATTTGTCCATTTTTGTAATTTCTTTGCATATGGTTCTTAATGTAGTAAGAAGAGGATGGAGCCAATTTTTTTCTAGTGTATTTGCTTTGTATTGTAGACCTTTGTTAGCTAGTTTATAACCTATTTCTAGTTCTTCGTATATGTGATAGTACAAAGGAAACTATTACTTTTAAGACTTTGATTCTTGTTAATGTTACTATTAGTCTCCACCTATTAGAGACCTCGTGAGGTTGTATCCATTTTGTGGTTTTTTTTTAATATTTAGGACAATAGTTCTGGAATCCCTTTAGGTTATCAATTTCTGATAATTAAGATGTTTGGATATTATTAGGCCTTGCTCTAGGGATGAGATCTCCACCGCATTACTAATTTCATTCCCTAGATTTCACATTTAAATGCGAGCGATTTTTCCATGACAATCTATAAATACCCCTACAAAAATAGCAAGGGCAGGATTACCCATAGAGGCCCTATCAAAGTCTAACTTTAAGAAGCCATCAAAAGGTGGTTATTATTATTAGGACTTCACTGATTGGGCTAGGGTTGTGGAGCTTGAAAATTTGTAAAGGATTGGTTGAGCCCCAAAAGTGTGAGAACATGTGATTCCTTGGAATTACATTCCCAATCTTATGTAGACCAAGACATTATGAGGATTGTTTTCCTTACCCTTCCCATTATGGAGTTGTAATAATGTCCAAATTTAATGACTAATATTTGAAGATTATTCTCTTCCTTTCTTCCATATTTCCCATATTATCAATCTCAGGATTTTTTTCCATGTTTTTTTCACTATAGCACTTGTAAAAGTTCCAAAATTCTATACATCAAGTGCTGAATGAATATTGGACCCATTCTAATTTGATTGTCTAAAAATTATGGCTAAGTGATCCCATATTTCTAATGCAAATCTATAATTGTTAAGTAGAAACTTGGTCATTTCTATAGTTTTCCATTAGATGCTACATCTAACTAGACCTTGAAAACCCCTTTTTGGAGATTGTCCTGAGTTAAGATTTTGTTTTGCATGAGAAGCTAGAGGAAGAGGGTCACCTTTGGCCAGAGTTTGGAGTCCCATAGCATTTTCCATTTACTTTTGTTTGAGTGTCCTTTTATGCCAACTATTAATCTGTAAGCCTCCTTTAAGCTAAAATATCCTTTAGCCCACTACCTCTATTGAAGGATATCTTTCCTACATTGTATTTTAATTCTTCCTCTTTTCATTTCATTTATGATAACTCTCAGTGTTTCTAAGCTTATGTTCACTGGCCAATGCGTGCACTTCTTCCACTACTTCTATTGTTGTTGAGATTGAGGTTACACCCAATACTATTGGACCAATATTATACCTTATGATATCAAACAAATTTTTGGCTCATTCAACTCTCTTTTTTCTAATTTGGGCCCATTTCTGCTAGGAACACTCCCAAAAAAGGGCTAAATTTATGTTCTAATTTCTACGTTGAATTCCAGAGAGGAAATACATTATCTCCACCACTAACCCCCAATCCAAATTAATAGACTATCATCTCTTCCTGGCATGCATTTTTCCTTCCATACATTACTCCATAAAGCTTTTGGGTTTTTAAGCCACCACACCAAGTTTTGGCTCCTAGTGATTAACTAAGGATTTTAGGGTCTCTCAGTCCCAAGCCCCCTAGGTGGTTAGGATATTATAATTATTCCTAGATGATAAGGGCCTATTTTTGTTGTTGTTTAGCTCCCCGCAAAAGGGATATCTCTCTATGTTTTTTTCTAGAATTATGGCTTTAGGGGTTGCGAGGGTTGAGAATATGTATATTGGGATTATTTGTAGAACTAATTTAAGAAAGGTAATTCTAATAGCTAGGTTGAGTGATACTGTAGGGCATTGGTATATCTCAAAATGTCGCCGTCTCAATGACATCGAAATCAAAAAGAACATGCTAGATTATGACAATAGAAAAATAGACCCTGAAAAAAGAAAAAAAAATACCCCAGATGAATCTCTTTTCGGTAGAAATATTACACATCATATTTATTCTACATTTATCAAATATTTATACAACCAAATTTTGAATTTTTTTAAAATTTACTAAATTATAATAAATATTTTATAAATGGACAATTAAATATTTGGGAAAAACAAATTTAAAATAGTAAAATAGTAAATATTTAATATATATCTTTTTCAATCAAAGCTTAACCTTTAAGATATATGTGAATTATGATTGACATGTATAAATTGTAGATTTTATGTTTATAGAATGATAAAATATAATAAGATTTTATATTTTATTAAAATGAAAATGAAGAAAATTATCATAAAATTTGTATATCAATTTATGCTAAAGGAATCCACAAGTAAGTCCAAGGATTTGAACACTACACCTCCTCACACATAATACATTTTTACACAACCATTTCCTATTGAAATGCCTTGAGGGCTATATCATATATTTTTTTAATTTAATTAAAATATAAAAAGATTTAATATTATTTTATAATCGTTTATTGCAATTAAAATTGGTTAAAAATATTTAAAATTAAATTCTATGAATATATATACTTTAAAATAAAATTAAGGCATTGCACATTATAAATTTTTAATTTATCATTATTATTAATAGTATTGTTTTTTGAAAATAATATGTTAATGTGTAAGATATGTAAAATTAATAATAATATTAATAAACTATTGATTTTAAATATATTGATTAATAATTCTACAAAATTATATTTTTTTACGAAAACCTTCCAGACCATGAAGGATGATGCAATATTTTTTTAATTAAAAAAACTTTAATTTAATTAATAAATCATCTATCAAGATATTTCTATGGCTAGTTGAAAGATGTATTAGACAAAGGCAAAGTAGGTTGAGTTATATGTGCCAATTTCGTGCCAAATACTGAAACTTCAAATATATTGATGTAAACTAGAAAAATGATTTTTTCTAATTAATTAATTTAATTAAGAAAATCATTCACCAAGGTATTTCCAAGGCTCATTGAATAGTGGATCACATATGGGCAAAATAGCTTGAGTTATATCTGTGAATCTCATCCCAAATTTTGTGGCTTCAAATATATTGATCTAAACCAGAAAAATGACTTTTCTAATAATCATTTGGTCATTATCTCACTTAGCTCCGAGTCACTTTCTCGTAGGGATTAAAGTTATCATGGATGTATGATTTAAATAACATAGAACAAATATTTATTTTATAAATGTATGCTTTTTCAAATTCAAAAGTGATCTAAAATGATCATAAATTGAATACTGATGTAGAATTGATTAACCATTAGTTATTTAAATGATAAATGGAAGCACGAAAATCGAGGTATATTGCTTGATCAGAACACTTTATGATAGCTAATTAAACATGAAATCGATGCATAACAGAAGTGAAAATAGTAAAAACACAGTTATACCAGACAACAAAAAGATGGCGAAGCTTGTCCCTGATGGATTATGTCTCCAAGTTCGCTTTCAAGATGGGTGACCATTTTTATTAGGAATGAGAAGAAAGGATTCGATTACATAGTGATTTAGTCAGAGTGAACATGCACACAGGAAATTCTGACCTTTGTCATTAGATAGCCCTTTGAACTAGCTCTCCAACAACACTTATGGTTTCTAAATCCGACCTAGATACTCCCGCAACATTGAAAACAAAATCACCTATGTCCTCCAGAATCTGCATACAAAAGTCAAAAACCACTCTCATTGATCAATGAAGAGAAATTCTACCTTTATAGGCCTGAAGATGCATAAAACCATCCTTGACTATATTTGAGGTGAATTTGGTTATGTTTGGGATATGATTTGAGCTCGGTCTAGTAGTTGTTTGCGAAGTAGGGTAAGTTGCCTGGTCCTCAAATTAATTTAGTACCAAAAATTACAACAAAACCCACCTGAAACTTATATTAGCCTAATCACCGTTAGTCGTTAGCTAACTGGGTGGAGGATTGGTGACAGCACATGTGATTGTTGTCGACCTCGACGGTTTTGGGTCCCGGTGGTTCTGCTGACCATTTGTCGAAACGGTCACAGTTGGCAGTTACCTGGCCCATTCACATTTCACAGTTATCCCTGACTGTAACTGCCAACCCAATGCACGGTTCCGATAAGCTTACGCTAAATTCTAACCCCCACTCACATGTTACACTGCCACGGTAACTGCTGCGGTTACTATTAACCTCCGTCGGTTGACTCCACACATTCACATATCAGCACTGTGGTGGAAACTCTGACGCAGTCAAGGTTGTGGTTAGGGCCTAACTTTTGGCTAACTCTGACCAATTCCACCGTTCACATGTCCCCGCTACGGTTAGGCTGCCCGCACAGTTAAGCTGTTGTGGTTTAGGACTATGTATTATAATTATAATGTTTAAACATTAGGCCAAGAGCTTTATAGCATAGGTTTAGGACTTTTAGGGTTAGGTTTTTAACAATGCTTTGAATGCATTAATTGGTGTTTTATACAATGAATAATAATGTATTTGACATAGATTTGGGATTTGAAATAGTTTCATGGTTAGGACTTAGGATTAGGGTTTAGGTTTATATACATAGATTAGGGTTTAGTTTTACAAACCCATATGCAAACTATTATCACAATGTGATGTTCGCGATATTCATCACATGATGACAATAAACCCATGCCTATCATCGACAAATGACGATATTGATCCTCTGCCACGACGACACCCATGTCGACACTAATTCTACTTGTCGAGCGATAAAAATACATGTCGTCAACCATCCTTGGCGGAACTATCGATGAACTCATGTCGACAACTAGGTGCAAACCAATATCAACTGAACACAATGAAAATCATATTACCTAAACAACCAACATTATCGAATTGTCGATGCTGAACTGAAGCGACGATGACACTGAACACCGATGACGACACTTAAACACCTATGCACTTTGAATCAACGGATCCTCTTGGATCATTCCTCTCCAATTGGAAGCTTTTGGACTAGAAAAGTTTGACTAAATAATTAGTCGATGAGGGTAGAACTTCCTCTATTTCCACCTTGAGCTGACGATGTACCAATACATTTAATCAATCTCCTACAAGTGATGAGCCTCATGATGCTGACCATGGCACCTTTTGATTTAGTGACATGTTTCTTCCATCCGTAGTATAGACAACTTGCGACGATGGGAAAACAACCTATTATCAACATGGTAATTGAATTCTTTCCATGAAGAATCATGAGTTAGTGATTTGAAAACACCTTTGAAATCAGTATTTGTAGAACCTTGTTCAATACATTTGATGGGTATTAACAATCTACTTTCTGGAATAACTGAAATATTCAAAGTCTCCTTTGATTTTGACTTCATATCAATTACTTGACTTGATTTATTTTCCTGTTGACTCATTACTAAGTGAACTTGCTGCATAGAACTCATCCTTCTGTGATGTAAAGACTACTGCAACCTAGTTTGACTTTGAAAGTATCTAAGTAATTGTTGATTTACTTGAATCGCTATTTCTTCGTCTCTTAACTGATATCCCCATTGACTAACACTTTCACTTAATGCATTACTTTTCAAATCATGATAAGGAAACTTTAGATCTGCTTTCAAAAATGCTTTTTCATGAAAACTTATAGGCTTCCTATCCACTTGAAAAGAGGCTTCATTACTTTTTAAAGCATGAAATGACGATGCAATACCAAAGAAATGTAACACTAATTTTCCCCAATACTGACTTACACCCCTGAAACTGAAAATAAACATACCATCTGAAACAAGTCTCTAATTAGACTCACATGTACCATTTCTTGCAATACACAACTGATGATGATAGTTTCCGGAATTCAATTGAATGAATGAATTGTGATTCATTCTATCTTTAAGAAGATGTTCATAGGAAATTAAAGGTATCTCATGTTTCTTATCCTGTTTATGAATAAGATTTCTTGGAAAATAATTAACCACCTTGATCAATTGATCTATAAACTGAATCTTGCATTCTGAACAATCATCCTTATGTTGTTCCTTAAGAAACATGAGTACATATTTCCTTGAACTTATTAACTGCTTAACTTGATTTGTAACCATTAAATCCAAGTTTGATTTGACTTTATGTGCCCTAACAATACATTCAACCCTTCTTTCTTTAGGTTATATTTTTCTCTTTTGTAAAACAATGCATCTCTATCATAAAGATAAGGATTTCCTAAGACAACTCCACATATGTCTACTGGGACCACATCTAAGTCCACTTCATCAATGTACCTAGATGTTATTGCAAATTTTAATTGACACTACTTTGTGACATGTATCTGACTTGATTTATTAATCCAACCTAATGGGTATGGTCTTGGATGATTCTGTTTCTCCAATCCCAATTGATTAACAATATGATCAGATATTAATTTTTCTTGTGATCCACTGTCAAACATTGTGTCAATCTTTGTATGCTTAGAGGTTATCGTTATGTGGAAGAGTTCAACTCTTTTATCCTCATGTGGAGGACTTATGTTTGAAGAAGATACATGAGTTTTCGAACTTGAACCAGTGTTAGAAGTTTTACCTATCGTAACCATGGTGGTTATCCCCCTTTCATCACCTGAATCTGAACCTAGATCCTGCTGGACTCATGCAATGGCCTTCATTTCATCCTTCACCTTAAGGAACTTTTTGGGCTTAAGTTCTAGATGAGTTTTTCGGCACTTCGATTCATTGTGACGGATTCTCTAGCAATGATAAAAAGTAGGCCTTTCGTTTTGAGTGATCGCTGATTTCTTTCTCTTCGAAATGTTCTTCCCCTTATTGTCACTAGAATCTTTGGTTTCCAACTCTTTGGACGACTGAGATGAAAAATTCAATGGTCTACCACCTGATTCAATATGTATGGCGTGAATGCACACCTCATCAAAATCATTAGGATTAAACATTAATAAAGTATGTTGTAAATATGAATGTAAACTGCCGATGTATTTTAACAAAGTTTCACGTGTATCCAATCAAATACTAAGTGCCAATGCTTTCTTTCTGAACTCCTTAGTAATCTCCTAAACAATTTTCCCTTTACCTTGCCTCAGATGTTGTTAATCAATAACATCTTGTTGCATGTATCCTAAAGGATAGAACTATTTCCTAGGAGCTTTTAAAAACTTAGACCACAACGAGATGATTTCTCCTTTACGCTTTAAATCTATCTGAGTTTTAATTTCCCAACAGATTAAAGTTTTTCCCTACATTCTAAGTGTAGCTAACTGAATTTTAGTTTTATCGCTAGAAATTTTCTGAATGAGATAATACACTTCTAACTGCTTTATCCAGTTATCTAGCCTTTCAAGATTCATTTCATCATGATAAACAGGTAACTCAAATTTAACATCAAGTTTCAAAAGAGATGTTTTCTTAGCTTTCTTTTCTGTTTCATATTCTACACTGGAAGAATAAGAAGAAGAAGTGGATGATGGAGATGATGGAGGTGAAGGTGGTTTATCAACTTTTCCTTTACCTTTGTCCTTCTTCTATGTATTCGATGTCTTGTCTTCATACAATTATCCCAACATCTGTTGCATGGTTAAGAATGCCTACTGAAACCGTTCTTCACTCATCTTAGTTTTAGTGTTTTCACCTGCCTCAGGTCTTGACGTGGTTGAATTCTAAACGACTCGTCGCTTTCCAATCTCTGGATTGATCTACTCAAGGATTCCTTCTCCTTGTTGCGACTTTGACCTAGTTAACATTCAATGGAACATTCTACAAATGCAACCTGCTCTGATACCAAATTATATGATCTTAAATGATCATAAACTAAATATTGATGTAGAATTGAGTAACCATTAGTTATTTGAATGATAATTGAAAGCATCAAAATCGAGTTAAACTGCTTGAGTAGAAAATTTACGACAATTGATTAAACATGAAATCAATGCATAACAGAAGTGAAAATAGTAAAAACACAGTTATACCAGTCAGAAAATTGATGACGGAGTTCGTCCCTAATTGACTACGTCTCCCGGTTTGCTTTCAAGGTGGGCGATCGTTTTTATTAGGAATGAGAATAAAGGAATCAATTACATAGTGATTTAGTTAGACTGAACTTACACATAGGAAATTATGACCTCCATCATTAGATAATCCTCTAAACCAGCTTTCCAATGCTGCTTACAATTTCTAAATCCGACCCTGGATGCTCCCGAAACACTGAAAACAAAATCGCCTATGTCCTCCAAAATCTGCATACAGAAGTCAAAAACCACTCTCCTTGATCAATGAAGAGAAATTCTACCTTTATAGGCCTGAAGATGCATAAAACCATCTTTGAATGTATTGGAGGTCAATTTGGCTAGGTTTGGGATATGATTTGAGCTCGGTCTATTAGTTGTTTGCCACATAGAGTAAGTTGTTTGGTCCTCTAATTAATTTAATACCAAAAATCGCAAAAAGACCCACCTGAAACCTTATATTAGGCCGAAAGTCGTTAGCCATTAGCTAACGGGGTGGAGGATTGGTGACAACACATGTGATTGCTATTGACCCCAACGATTTTGGGTCCCAACAGTTCCACTGACAGTTTGTCGAAACGATGACGGTTGGTGGTTACCTTGGCCCATTAACATTTCACAGTTATCCCTGACGGTAATTGCCCACCCAATACATGGCTCCGATAAGTTTACGGTGAACTCTAACCCCCATCACATGTTACACTGCCATGGTATCTGCTGCTGTTACTGCTAACCTTTGCCGGTTGACTCCACACGTTCACATGTCAGCGTTGTGGTGGAAACTCCGACGCGCTCAAGGCTGCAGTTAGGGCCTAACTATTGGCTAACTCCGACCAATCCCACCATTCACATTTCCTCGCTGGAGTCAAGATTCCCTCGCGGTGAGGCTGTAGTAGTTTAGGACTGTGTATTGTATTTATAATGCTTTTTTAATCTTTAAACATTAGATCAAGAGCTTTATAGGTTAACCTTAGGACATTTAGGGTTAGGTTTTTGAAATGCTTTGAATGCATTGATTGGTGTTTTATACGATGAAGAATAATGTATTTGACATAGATTTGGTAATTGAAATGGATTCATGGTTAGGACTTAGGATTAGGGTTTAGGTTAGATACATAGATTAGGGTTTACATGTAGTTTTAGAAACACATATGCAAACCATTGTCACAATGTGATGTTCGTGATATTCAACACATGATGACAATAAACCCATGCCTATCATCAACAAACAATGATATTGATCCTTTGCCGTGACAACACCCATGTCAACACTAATTCTACTTGTCGAATGATAAAAACACATGTCGTCAACCATCCCTGGCGAAATTGTCAATGAACTCAACTTGAGAGTTAGGTGAAAACCCATATCAACTGAACACCATGAAAAACATATTACTTGAACAACCAACACTGTCGAACTGTTGACGATGAACTGAAGCGACGACAACACGAAACACTGATGACAACACTTGAACACCTATGCAATTTGAATGAACGGAACCTCCTGGATCATTCCTCTCCACTTGAAAGCTTTTGGACCAGAAAATTTTGGCTAAACAGTTAATCGATGAGGATATAACTCCCTCTCTTTCCACCTTGGCCTAACAATGTACGAATACATTCGATCAATCACCTACAAGTGATGACCCTGATGATGTTGACCATGGCACTTTTTGATTCGGTGACCTGTTTTTTAAATTCGCATTATGAACAACTTGCAATGATAGGAAAACGACCTGTTACCAACATGGCAATTGAATTCTTTCCACAAAGAGTCATGAGTTAGTGATTTGAAAACATCTTTGAAATCAGTATTGTAGAACTTTGTTAATACATCTGATGGGTATTAACAATCTACTTTCCAGAATAACTGAAATATTCAAAGACTCCTTTTATTTTAACTTCATATCAATTACTTGACTTGATTTACCTTCTTGTTGACTGATTATAAGTGAACTTGCTGCATAGAACTCATCCAGCTGTGATGTAAAGATTGTTGCAACCTAGTTGGACTTTGAAAGTATCTAAGTAATTGTTGATTTACTTGAATCACTATTTCTTCGTCTCTTAACTGATATCTCCATTTACTAACACTTTCACTTAATGCATTAGTTTTCAAATCATGATAAGGAAACTTTAGATCTACTTTCGAAAATGCTTTGTCGTGAAAACTTATAGACTTCCTCTCCACTTGAAAAGTGGCTTCATTAATTTTTAAAGCATGAAATGACAATGCAATACCAAAGAAATGTAACATTGATTTTCCCCAATACTAACCTGCACCCCTGAAACTGAAAATAAATATACCATCTAAAACAAGTCTCTGATTAGACTCACATGTACCATTTCCTGCAATACACTGCTGATGATGATAGTTTCTAGAATTCAGTTAAATGAATGAATTGTGATTCATTCTGTCTTTAAGAATATGTTCATAGGACATTAAATGTATCTCATGTTGCTTAGCCTATTTATGAATAATATTTCTTGGAAAAGAATTAACCACCTTGACCAATTCATCTATAAATTGAATCTTGCATTCCGAACAATCATCCTTATGTTGTTCCTTAATAAACTTGAGTACATATTTACTTAAACTTATTAACTGCTTAACTTGATTTGTAACCATTAAATCCAAGTTTGATTTGAATTTATGTTCCCTAACAATAAATTCAACCCCTTCTTTCTTTAGGTGATATTTATTTTCTCTTCTATAAAACATTGCATCTCTATCATAAAGATAAGTATTTCCTAAGACAACTCCACATATGTCTAATTAGACCACATCTAACTCCACTTCATCAATGTACTTAGATGTAATTGCAAATTTTAACTAACACTACTTTGTGACATGTATCTGAGTTGATTTATTAATCCAACCTAATGGGTATGGTCTTGGATGATTCTGTGTCTCCAATCCCAATTGATTAACAATATGTTCATATATTAAATTTTCTTGTGATCTGCTATAAAACATTGTGTCAATTGTTGTATGCTCAGAAGTTATCCTTATGTGGAAGAGTTCAAATCTTTTGTCCTCATGTGAAGGATCTATGTTTGAAGAAGATATATTAGTTTTCGAAATTGAACCAGTGTCATAAGTTTTACCTGCCATAACCATGACGATTATCCTCCTTACATCACCTGAATCTGAACATAGATCTTGCTGGACTGCTGCAAAGCCTTGTTTTCATCCTTCGCCTTAAGGAAATTTTTGAGGTTAAGTTCTAGTTGAGGTTTCTAGCACTTCGATTCATCATGATCGAATATATGGCAGTGAGAACAAGTAGGCCTTTCCTTCTGAACAATCATTGATTTCTTTCTCTTTGAAATGTTCTTCTCCTTATTGTGACTGGAATATTTGGTTTCCAACTCTTTGGATGACTGAGATGAAAATTTGAATGGTTTACCACCTGATTCAATATGTATGCCCTAAACACACACCTCATCAAAATCTTTAAGATTAAACATAAATAAAGTATGCTGCAAAAATGAATGTAAACTGTCAATGTATTTTAACAAAGTTTCACATGTATCCAATCAAATACCAAGTGTCAATGCTTTCTTTCTGAACTCCTGAGTAAACTCTTGAATACTTTGCCCTTTACCTTGCCTCAGATGCTTCCAATCAATAACAGCTTGCTACATGTATCCTAAAGGATATAATTGTTTCCTAAGAGCTTTTAAAAACTTCCTTTACGATTTATGTCTATCTGAGTTTTACTTTCCCACCAGATTAAAGTTGTTCCCCCCATTATAAGTGTAGCTAACTGAGTTTTATTTTTATTGCTAGAAATGTTCCGAATGCGTTAATACACATCTAACTGCTTTATCCAACTATCTAAATTTTCAAGATTCATTTCGCCTTCATAAACAGGGAACTAAAATTTAACATCAAGTTTCAAAATATATGTTTTCTTAGGTTTCTTTTCTATTTCAGATTCTGCACTGGAAGAAGAAGAAGAAAAAGAGGATGATGGAGATGATGGAGGTGAATGTGGTTTATCAACCGTGCCTTTACCTTTGTCCTTCTTCGATGTCTTTGAAGAAGAATCATCTCTCGCGTTCTTGTCTTCATACAATTCTCCAAACATCTGTTGTATGGTTAAGAATGCCTGTTGAAGTTGTTCCTCACTCATCTTAGTTTCAGTGTTTTCACCTGCATCAGGTGCTGACATGGTTGATTTCTGAACGACTCATCGCTTTCCAATCTCTGGATTGATCTGCTTAAGGATTCCTTCTTCTTGATGCGACTTTGACCTGGTTAACATTCAATGGCACATTCTACAAACGCAGCCTGCTCTAATACCAAATTACATGATCTGAAATGATCATAAACTAAATACTGATGTAGAATCGATTAACCATTAGTGATTTGAATGATAACTAAAACCACGGAAATCGAGGTAAACTGCTTGAGCAGAACACTTTACGACAGCTGATTAAACATGAAATCGATGCATAACAGAAGTGAAAATAGTAAAAACATAGTTATACCAGACAAAAAATTGATGATGGATTTTGTCCCTAAATGACTATGTCTCCAGGTCCGCTTTCAATATGGGTGACCATTTTTATTAGGAATGAGAAGAAAGGAGTTGATTACACCGTGATTTAGCTAGACTGAACTTGCACAAAGGCAATTTTTACCTCTACCATTAGATAGCCCTCTGAACCAACTTTCCAATGCCACTTATGGTTTCGAAATCCGACCTTGGATGCTCCTGAAACACTGAAAACAAAATCGCCTATGTCCTCTAGAATTTGCATACAAAAGTGAAAAACCACTCTCCTTGATCAATGAAAATAAATTTTTCCTTTATAGGCCTGAAGATGCATAAAACCACCTCTGATTGTATTTGAGGTGAATTTAGTTAGGCTTGGGATATGATTTGAGCTTAGTCTAGTTGTTGTTTGCTACGTAGGGTAAGTTGCTTGGTCCTTGAATTAATTTAATACCAAAAATCACAACAAAACCCACTTGAAACCTTATATTAGCATGAAAGCCATTAGCTGTTAGCTAACTAGGTGGAGGATTGGTGATAGCACATGTGATTGTTGTTGACCCTAACGTTTTTGTGTCTGGGCAGTTCCGCTGACAATTTGCCGAAACAGTGATAGTTGGTGGTTACCCTCGGCCGTTCACATTTCACAGTTATCCTTAACGATAACTTCCAATCCACTACACAGTTCCGATAAGTTTACGGTGAACTCTAGCCCCTGCTCACATGTTACACTGCCACGGTAAGTGCTATAGTTACTGCTAACCTCCGTTGGTTGACTCCACACATTCACATGTCACCAATGTGGTGGAAACTCCGATACGGTCAAGGATGCGGTTAGGGCCTAACTGTTGGCTAACTCCAACCAATGCCACCATTCACATGTCCACGCTGGGGTCAGGCTACCTGCGCGGTTAGGCTACTGCGGTTTAGGACTATGTATTATAATTATAATGTTTTTTTAATGTTTAAACATTAGGCTGAGAGCATTATAGCTTAGGTTTAGGACTTTTAGGGTTAGGTTTTTAAAAATGCTTTGAATGCATTAATTGCTGTTGTATACAATGAATAATCATGTATTTGACATAGATTTGGGATTTGAAATAGTTTCATGGTTAGGACTTAGGATTAGGGTTTAGGTTTACATACATAGATTAGGGTTTACATGTAGTTTTAGAAACCCATATGCAAACTATTGTCACAATGTGATGTTCGCGATATTCATCAAATGATGACAATAAACCCATGCCTATCATCGACAAATGACGATATTGATCCTCTGCCACGACGACACCAATGTTGACACTAATTTTGCTTATTGAGCGATAAAAACACATGTCGTCGACCATCCCTGGTGGAACTATCGATGAACTCAAGTTGACAGCTAGGTGCAAACCCATATCAACTGAACACGATGAAAATCATATTACCTGAAGAACCAACATTATCGAACTGCCGATGCTGAACTGAAGAGATGACGACACTGAACACTGATGACGACACTTGAACACCTATGCAATTTGAATCAGCAGATCCTCTTGGATCATTCCTCTCCACCTGGAAGCTTTTGAACCAGAAAAGTTTGACTAAACAATTAGTCGATGAGGGTAGAACTCCCTCACTTTCCACCTTGAGCTAATGATGTACCAATACATTCAATCAATCACCTACAAGTGATGACCCTGATGATGCTGACCATGGCACTTTTTGATTCGGTAACCTGTTTCTTCAATCTGCAGTATGGAAAACTTGCGACAATGGGAAAACAACCTGTTATCAACATGGAAATTGAATTCTTTCCATGAAGAATCATGAGTTAGTGATTTGAAAACATCTTTGAAATCAGTATTTGTATAACTTTGTTCAATACATCTAATGGGTATTAACAATCTACTTTCTGGAATAACTAAAATATTCAAAGTCTCCTTTGATTTTGACTTCATATCAATTACTTGACTTGATTTACTTTCCTGTTGACTCATTACTAAGGGAACTTGCTGCATAGAACTCATCCATCTATGATGTAAAGACTGTTGCAACCTAGTTTGAATTTGAAAGTATCTAAGTAATTGTTGATTTACTTGAATCACTATTTCTATGTCTCTTAACTGATATCCCCATTGAATAACACTTTCACTTAATGCATTACTTTTCAAATCATGATAAGGAAACTTTAGATCTTCTTTCGAAAATGCTTTTTCATGAAACCTTATAGACTTCCTCTCCACTTGAAAAGAGGCTTCATTACTTTTTAAAGCGTGAAATGACGATGCAATACCAAAGAAATGTAACACTGATTTTCCCCAATACTGACCTGCACCCCTGAAACTGAAAATAAACATACCATCTGAAACAAGTCTTTGATTAGACTCACATGTACCATTTCCTGCAATACACTGCTGATGATGATAGTTTCTAGAATTCAGTTAAATGAATGAATTGTGATTCATTATATCTTTAAGAAGATGTTCATAGGAAATTAAAGGCATCTCATGTTGCTTATCCCGTTGATGAATAAGATTTCATGGAAAGGAATTAACCACCTTGACCAATTGATCTATAAACTGAATCTTGCATTCCGAACAATTATCCTTATGTTGTTCATTAATAAACATGAGTACATATTTCCTTGAACTTATTAACTGCTTAACTTGATTTGTAACCATTAAATCCAATTTTGATTTGACTTTATGTGCGCTAACAATAAATTCAACCCTTCCTTCTTTATTTTATATTTATTTTCTCTTCTGTAAAACAATGCATCTCTATCATAAAGATAAGGATTTCCTAAGACAACTCCACATATGTCTATTGGGACCACATCTAAGTCCACTTCATCAATGTACCTAGATGTAATTGCAAATTTTAACCGTCACTACTTTGTGACATGTATCTGAGTTGATTTATCAATCCAACCTAATGGGTATGGTCTTGGATGATTCTGTGTCTCCAATCCTGATTGATTAACTATATGTTTAGATATTAAATTTTCTTGTGATCCACTATCAAACATTGTGTCAATCTTTGTATTCTTAGAGGTTATCCTTATGTGGAAGAGTTCAAATCTTTTATCCTCATGTGAAGGACTTATGTTTGAAGAAGATACATGAGTTTTCGAACTTTAACTAGTGTTAGAAGTTTTACCTATCGTAACCATGGTGGTTATCCCCCTTTCATCACCTAAATCTGAACCTAGATCCTACTGGATTGCTGCAATGGCCTTCATTTCATCCTTTTACTTAAGTAACTTTCTGGGCTTAAGTTCTGGATGAGGTTTCCAGAACTTCGATTCATCATGACTGATTCTCTAGTAATGATAACAAGTAGGCCTCTCCTTTTGAATGATCATTGATTTCTTTCTCTTCGAAATGTTCTTCCCCTTATTGCCACTGAAATCTTTGGTTTCCAACTCTTTGGATGACTGAGATGAAAACTTCAATGGTCTACCACCTGATTCAATATGTATGGCATGAACACACACCTCATCAAAGTCATCAGGATTAAAAATTAATAAAGTATGTTGCAAATATTAGTGTAAACTGCTGATGTATTTTAACAAAGTTTCACGTGTATCCAATCAAATACCAAGTGCCAATGCTTACTTTCTGAACTCCTGAGTAATCTCCTGAACAATTTTTCCCTTACCTTGCCTCAGATGTTGTCAATCAATAACAACTTGCTACATGTATCCTAATGGATAGAACTGTTTCCTCAGAGCTTTTAAAAACTTAGACCATGACGAGATGACTTTTCCTTTACGCTTTACATCTATCTGAGTTTTACTTTCCCACCAGATTAAATTTGTTCCCTCCATTCTAAGTGTAGCTAACTAAATTTTAGTTTTATCGCTAGAAATGTTCTGAATGCGATAACACACTTCTAACTGCTTTATCCAGTTATCTAGATTTTCAGGATTCATTTAATCATCATACATAGGTAACTCAAATTTAACATCAAGTTTCAAAAGAGACGTTTTCTTAGGTTTCTTTTCTATTTCAGATTCTGCACTGGACGAAGAAGAAGAAGAAGAGGATGATGGAGATGATGGAGGTGAAGGTGGTTTATCAACCTTTCCTTTACCTTTGTCCTTCTTCGATGTCTTTGAAGAAGGAGCATCTCTCATGTTCTTGTCTTCGTACAATTATCCCAACATCTGTTGCATGCTTAAGAATGCCTACTAAAACCATTCTCCACTCATCTTAGTTTTAGTGTTTTCACCTGCATCAGGTCTCGATATGGTCGATTTCTGAATGACTCATCGCTTTCCAATCTCTGGATTGATCTGCTGAAGGATTCCTTATCCTTGTTGTGACTTTGACCTGGTTAACATTCAATGGCATTTTCTACAAACGTGACCTACTCTGATACCAAATTATATGATCTAAAATGATCATAAACTAAATATTGATGTAGAGTTGATTAACCATTAGTGATTTGAATCATATATAAAAGCATGGAAATCGACGTAAACTACTTGAGTAGAACACTTTATGACAATTGATTAAACATGAAATGGATGTATAACATAAGTGAAAATAGTAAAAACACAGTTATAACAGTTAGAAAATTGATGACGGAGTTTGTCCCTGATTGACTACGTCTCCGAGTCCACTTTCAAGATGGGCAACCCTTTTTATTAGGAATGAGAGGAAATGAGTCAATTACATAGTGATTTAGTTAGACTCAACTTGCACATAGGAAATTCTGACCTTTATCATTAGATAGCCCTTTGAACCAGCTTTCCAACTCCGCTTATGATTTCTAAATCCGACCTTGGATGCTCCCGAAACACTGAAAACAAAATCGCCTATGTCCTCCAGAATCTGCATACAGAAATAAAAAACCACTCTCCTTGATCAATGAAGAAAAATTCTACCTTTATAGGCCTGAAATGCATAAAACCACCTCTGACTATATTTGAGGTCAATTTGGTTAGGTTTTGGATATGATTTGAGCTTGGTCTAGTAGTTGTTTGCCACGTAGGTTAAGTTGTTTGGTCCTCTAATTAATTTAATACCAAAAATCGCAACAAAACCCACCTAAAACCTTATATTAGCCCAAAAGCCGTTATCCATTAGCTAACGGGGTGGAGGATTGGTCACAACACATGTGATTATTGTTGACCCCGACGATTTTGGGTCCCAGCAGTTTCTCTTACAGTTTGTCGAAACGATGACGGTTGGCGGTTACCTTGGCCCATTAACATTTCACAGTTATCCCCGACGGTAACTGCCCACCCACTACATGGTTCTGAAAAGTTTACGGTGAACTCTAACCTTCATCACATGTTACACTGCCATGGTAACTGCTGCGATTACTGCTAACCTTTGCTAGTTAACTCCACACGTTCACATGTCAGTGTTGTGGTGGAAACTCCGACGCGGTCAAGGCTACAGTTAGAGCCTAACTATTGGCTAACTCTAACCAATGCCACCGTTCACATTTCCCCACTGCAATCAAGATGCCCGTGTGGTTAGGCTGCAACATTTTAGGACTATGTATTGTATTTATAATGTTTTTTTAATGTTTAAACTTTAGACCGAGAGCTTTATAGCTTAAGTTTAGGACATTTAGGGTTAGGTTTTTAACAATGCTTTGAATGCATTGATTAGTGTCTTATATGATGAATATTAATGTACTTGACATACATTTGGGAATTGAAATAGTTTCATGGTTAGGACTTAGGATTAGGGTTTAAGTTAGATACATAGATTAGGGTTTACATGTAGTTTTAGAAACCCATATGCAAACTATTGTCACAATGTGATGTTCGTGATATTCATCACATGATGACAATAAACCCATGCCTATCATCGACAAACGACGATATTGATCCTCTGCCATGACAACACCCATGTCAACACTAATTCTACTTGTTGAATGATAAAAACACATATCATCGACTATCCTTGGCAGAATTGTCACTGAACTCAAGTCGAAAGCTAGGTGAGAACCCATACTAACTGAACACCATGAAAAATATATTACTTGAACAACCAACACTGTCGAACTGTCGACGATGAACTGAAGCGACGACAACACTGAATGTTGATGATGACACTTGAACACCTATGCAATTTGAATGAACGGGTCCTCCTGGATCATTCCTCTCCACTTGAAAGCTTTTGGACCAGAAAAGTTTGACTAAACAATTAGTCGATGAGGGTATAACTCCCTCTCTTTCCACCTTGACCTTACGATGTACCAATACATTCGATCAATCACCTGCAAGTGATGACCCTGATGATGCTGACCATGGCACTTTTTGATTTAGTGACCTGTTTCTTAAATTTGCAGTATGAACAACTTGTGACAAGGGGAAAACAACCTGTTATCAACATGGCAATTGAATTCTTTCCACAAAGAATCATGAGTTAGTGATTTGAAGACATTTTTGAAATTAGTATTTGTAGAACTTTGTTAATACATCTGATGGGTATTAACAATCTACTTTCTGGTATTTAACTAAAATATTCAAAGACTCCTTTTACTTTGACTTCATATCAATTACTTGACTTGATTTACTTTCTTGTTGACTGATTACTAAGTGAACTTGTTGCACATAACTCATCCAGTTGTGATGTAAAGACTACTGCAACCTAGTTGGACTTTGAACGTATCTAAGTAATTGTTGATTTACTTGAATCACTATTTCTTCGTCTCTTAACTGATATCTCCGTTGACTAACACTTTCACTTAATGCATTAGTTTTCAAATCATGATAAGGAAACTTTAGATCTGATTTCGAAAATGCTTTGTCATGAAAACTTATAGACTTCCTCTCCACTTGAAAATTGACTTCATCACTTTTTAAAGCACGAAATAACAATTCAATACCAAAGAAATGTAACATTTATTTTCCCCAATACTGATCTGCACCCCTGAAACTGAAAATAAACATACCATTTGAAACAAGTCTCTAATTAGACTCACATGTACCATTTCCTACAATACACTGCTAATGATAATAGTTTCTAGAATTCAGTTAATTGAATGAATTGTGATTCATTTTGTCTTTAAGAATATGTTCATAGGACATTAAATGTATCTCATGTTGCTTAGCCTATTTTTGAATAAAATTTCTTGGAAAAGAATTAACCACCTTGACCAATTGATCTATAAACTGAATCTTGCATTCCGAACAATCATCCTTATGTTGTTCCTTAATAAACATGAGTACATATTTACTTAAAATTATTAACTACTTAACTTCATTTGTAACCATTAAATTCAAGTTTGATTTGGCTTTATGTGCCCTAACAATAAATTCAACCCTTCTTTCTTTAGGTGGTATTTATTTTCTCTTCTGTAAAACACTGCATCTTTGTCATAAAGATAAGTATTTCCTAAGACAACTCCACATATGTCTAATGGGACCACATCTAACTCCACTTCATCAATGTACTTAGATGTAATTGAAAATTTTAACCGACACTACTTTGTGACATTTATCTGAGTTGATTTATTAATCCAACCTAATGGGTATGGTGTTGGATGATTCTGTGTCTCCAATCCCAATTGATTAACAATATGTTCGGATATTAAATTTTCTTGTGATCCACTGTCAAACATTGTGTCAATCATTGTATGCTCAGAAGTTATCCTTATGTGGAAGAGTTCAAATCTTTTATCCTCATTTGAAGGATCTATGTTTGAAGAAGATACATTAGTTTTCGAAATTGAACCAATGTCAGAATTTTTACCTGTCGTAACCATGGCGATTATCCTACTTACATCACCTGAATATAAACCTAGATCCTGCTGGACTACTGCAATGGCCTTCTTTTCTTCCTTCACCTTAAGGAACTTTTTGAGCTTAAGTTCTGGATGAGGTTTCCAGCACTTCGATTCATCATGACCGATTCTATGGTAATGAGAACAAGTAGGCCTTTCCTTCTCAACAATCATTGATTTCTTTCTCTTCGAAATGTTCTTCCCCTTATTATCACTGGAATATTTGGTTTCCAACGCTTTGGACGACTAATATGAAAACTTGAATGGTCTACCACCTGATTCAATATGTATGGCTTGAACACACACCTCATCAAAATCATTAAGATTAAACATCAATAAAGTATGCCGCAAATATGAACGTAGGCTGCCGATGTATTTTAACAAAGTTTCATGTGTATCCAATCAAATACCAAGTGCCAATGATTTCTTTTTGAACTCCTAAGTAAACTCCTGAACAGTTTGCCCTTTACCTTGCCTCAGATGCTTCCAATTAACAAAAGCTTGCTACATGTATCCTAAAGGATATAATTGTTTCCTAAGAGATTTTAGAAACTTCCTTTACGCTTTACGTCTATCTGAGCTTTACTTTCCCACCAGATTAAAGTTGTTCCCCCCATTCTAAGTGTACCTAACTGAATTTTAGTTTTATTGCTAGAAATGTTCTGAATGTGATAATACACTTCTAACTGCTTTATCCAGTTATCTAGATTTTCAGGATTCATTTCGCCTTCATAAACAGGTAACTCAAATTTAACATCAAGTTTCAAAAGAGATGTTTTCTTAGGTTTCTTTTCTCTTTCATATTTTACAGTGGAAGAAGAAGAAGAAAAAGATGATGATGGAGATGATGGAGGTGAAGGTGGTTTATCAACTGCGCCTTTACCTTTGTCCTTCTTCGATGTCTTTGAAGAAGAAGCATCTCTCGCGTTCTTGTCTTCATACAATTCTTCAACCATCTTTTCTATGGTTAAGAATGCCTGCTGAAACTATTCTTCACTCATCTTAGTTTCAGTGTTTTCACCTACATCAGGTCCTGGCATGGTCGATTTCTGAACGACTCGTCGCTTTCCAATCTTTGGATTGATCTGCTCAAGGATTCCTTCTTCTTGTTGCGACTTTGACCTAGTTAACATTCAATGGCACATTCAACAAATGCAACGTACTCTAATACCAAATTATATGATCTGAAATGATCATAAACTAAATACTGATGTAGAATTGATTAACCATTAGTGATTTGAATGATAACTGAAATCACAAAAATCGAGGTAAGCTGCTTGAGCAGAACACTTTACGACAACTGATTAAACATGAAATCGATGCATAACAGAAGTGAAAATAGTAAAAACACAGTTATACTAGATAACAAATTGATGATGGAGTTCTTCCTTGAATGACTACGTCTCTGGGTCCGCTTTCAAGATGGGCGACCATTTTTGTTAGTAATTAGAAGAAAGGAGTTGATTACACAGTGATTTAGTTAGAATGAACTTACACAAAGGCAATTTTGACCTCTGCCATCAGATATTCCTCTGAACCAGCTTTCCAATGCCGCTTACGGTTTCTAAATCCGACCTCGGATGCTCCTAAAACACTGAAAACAAAATCGCCTATGTCCTCCAGAATTTGCATACAAAAGTGAAAAACCACTCTCCTTGATCAATGAAGAGAAATTTTGCCTTTATAGGCCTGAAGATGCATAAAACCACCTCTGATTGTATTTGAGGTGAATTTGGTTAGGTTTGGGATATGATTTGAGCTCAGTCTAGTAGTTCTTTTCCACGTAGGGTAAGTTGCTTGGTCCTCGAATTAATTTAATACCAAAAATCACAACAACACCCACCTGAAACCTTATATTAGCATGAAAGCCATTATCCGATAGCAAAGCGGGTGGAGGATTGGTGATGACACATGTGATTGTTGTTGACCCCGACGGTTTTGGGTCCTGGCGGTTCTGTTGACAGTTTGCGCAAACAGTGACGGTTGGCCGTTAGCCTGGCCCGTTCACATTTCACAGTTATCCTTGACGGTAACTTCCAACCCACTACACAGTTTCGATAAGTTTACAGTGAACTCTAACCCCCGCTCACATGTTACACTACCACGGTAAGTGCCGCAGTTACTGTTAACCACTGTCGGTTGACTCCACATGTTCACATGTCAGCGCTGTGGTGGAAACTCCGGCATGGTCAAGGCTGTGGTTAGGGCGTAACTGTTGGCTAACTCCGACCAATGCCACCGTTCACATGTGCCCACTGCAGTAAGGCTGCCCGCGCGGTTAGGCTGCAGTGGTTTAGGACTGTGTATTGTATTTATAATGTTTTTTAATTTTTAAACATTAGGCCAAGAGCTTTATAGATTGGGTTTAGGACATTTAGGGTTAGGTTTTTAACAATGCTTTGAATGCATTGATGGGTGTTTTATATGATGAATAACAATGTATTTCACATAGATTTGGGATTTGAAATAGTTTCATGGTTAGGACTTAGGATTAGGGTTTAGGATTAGATACATAAATTAGGGTTTACATATAGTTTTAGAAACCCATATGCAAACTATTGTCACAATGTGACGTTCGCATTATTCATCACATGATGACAATAAACCCATGCCTATCGTCGACAAACAACGAGATTGTTCCTCTGCCACGACGACACCCATGTCAATACTAATTCTGTTTGTCAAACGACAAAAGCACATGTTGTCGACCATTCCTGGCGTAACTGTCGATGAACTCAAGTCGACAACAAGGTGCAAACCCATATCAACTGAACACCATGAAAATCATATTACCTAAACAACCAACACTGTCGAATTATCGACGTTGAACTGAAGCGACGATGACACTAAACATTGATGACAACACTTGAACACCTGTGCAATTTGAATCAATGGATCCTCCTGTATCAAAAAAAGAAAAGTTATATAATCTAATTTACTATTTGTGGCTAACAAATTAACATACAAATAAACATTAATACATAAATCTGCGAATCAAAAAGATTTTTGGCAAATCTACACTTAAAATTGAACCTCTGCTACTATTCATATTTATTCGAATACCCTTAAAACTAAAAATAGCTCAAAATTAATTATGGTAAAAGAAAATAAAACGCTGATAATTAGCCATGGCCAATAATTACACAAAAATAAATAAAACAGTTACAACAGAAATATAAAATATATTGTTCAAAATATTAAAAAAGTACTATTTGCTTTTTGCATTACTGAAAGGGGCGTGGTGACCTTGTTAGAGTGCCTAGGTCATGAAAAGACATGTTTTCGTTTCGTGTGTGTTTTCAGGTAGTAGTTACAGTATATGAAAATTGAAGAAACACTCAACGAAAATAACGGTTTGGGGTATTCCCGGAGGTTAGGTCAAAATTCAAAATTTAAATTTCACATTCAAACGCCATACACCTAATTAACCTGCTGGAGAAATTCAGTCGATAATAAATCGTGATTAGCGACCCATTGGCTGACCTCGCCATGCTTCCCGTGAAGCGATTCACGAAATCCTCGTGAAAGGGACGGGCGAATGACTTTCAAGTTGCAACTGCATTGGCGAAATCGATGAAGCTCACCGAATATTCATGTGAGACTCAGCAGTTAACGGTCTCTGTTTATTTACAGCTATCGGTCACCTCGATGATTCGGTAATATTAAAGTTATATCACCATTATCCTGTCGTATCTTCTCTCCCCTGTATGAATCGGGTGACTTCTGTCCGTCAAATGAAAATCTGAATGCAATTATTTCCATCCATTATACAACGAACCCAATTGACCAGTTAAATCATTGTAACAAAGTTTATCCATCTTTGAGAGATTAACCAGAAGATGGACAGCATTTGGCGTAGGATTTTTCCTTGAATTTGTGGCATTGATAGAGTTGGAATGAAAGCAATTGTATGTTAAGTAACCAAACAGGTTAGCTTAGTTTTTTGGCGCTAGACAACTCTCTTCTAGGATCTAGGGATAATAGCCGTGTAATGTCATTCCCTCGTTTCATTGTTCATGCTGAAAACATATCCGGAGGGTTGCACATCTCTTCATCTATAGGATGCACGGAGGGTTGCACATCTCTTCATCTATAGGATGCAGTGCCGTGTTCAATTGGAATTGGAATATTTTAGAGTGGGTAGTACCCATTTAGATTGGGGAATGTTTTGGAATTAGCTGGATGGGAGTCTTTATTTTGGAATATTTTAGCGTTTATATAAAGTGGTATTCATTTTTTTTTAATTGGATTTTAGAATATTTTCTGAATTGATCATTTAGGTAAATTCAATGGGTGATTATTGATTTGGAAGTAAAAATTACATCTATCCGAAAAGAATGTGACATTTCTATCTACCAAAAAAAAGTTAATTAACAATTATTATTTTTATCTTTAATTGTAATAAATTATATTATAATTAAAATATAAATTTATAAAATTGAAAATATCATAATATATTTTTTCTAATTATATTATGTAGATAGGTTTGTTTATTTTTGAACAGGGTTTTATGAATTCATAGGTAGATGATAGGGATTTAAACTCCAACAAATATTCTAGGATATTCTTAGTAGTATAAATAAATCAAAAGTTGAGAGTTAAGTTTAAAGTGGTTGTCATTTTTGTCTTTTTAATTAAATTAGTCAATTAAAAGAAATAGAGTATAAACAAGTGTGATATGAAATGAGAGAGAGTTTTTTACGCATCTGGTAATGATAAACTATGATATTGGCCCATAATATTGTAACAAAACCTATTTAAAATTAAAAATATCTATATTATAATGAGAATTAATCTTCATAATTAAAAATTTTATTACATGTTATTACAATTTTTTTTAAATATATATGCATTTAAATTATATACATATTTTTAATTAACAATAATAATTATTTAATAATTAATATTATGATATTTTCAATTTTCACAGTCCTAAATATATTCTAATTAAATACTTTAATACTTTTTATAAATTCATGTCTATCCAATTTTACTAATTATTTAATTTATATAAATCTATTAATTATTTAATTTATATAAATATATTATCGTAAGTAACGCATATTTCATTAGAATTATAAAATTCAATAAGAATTTAAATATTAAAAATCTCTTAACATAAAATTAAAGTTAATAATAAATAAGTGATTAAAAATGTTTACTAACTCCATAATTACCATAACCATTTTGAACGCTATAACATATATGCTACCCATTATTAAATCCAAGGAATTTTTATTTTATTCGTTAGAAGCTTCACAAGAGAATCGTGATCATTTAAATTAAAAATAAAATGGAGCATTGTATGAAAATAAATTATATCATTTAAATATTATAAATGATAATAATGAGAATTGTGTTTATTTTAGTATTAAATTGGGTAATTAGTTTCAAATATGGGTATGTTATGGTATCAAATTGATGTGGTAATTTTTTTTAAATTAGAATAATCTCTTAAAAATATAGTTTTTATGAGAGTTATTTTTAGTACGATTTTTTTGGACATTTAGGTGGTTAAATCTTGTGAAAAAATTTGAGGTGAAATCTTGATTTGTGTTGTTCAAACTAGTTTTCTGAGTGTAAATATGGATTCAGCACCCTCGAAAACCCCTAAGGCACTTCGATTTCATAGGATTACCCATCAAGATTGTGATTTCAATAAATTCTGGCCAGATTTTAGAGAAATTAGATCGAAAAACTTCAAAAAGTCACACTAAAGACAACTCCATTTTTATGAAGGGTTATTATTCATTAATTATTTAATAATATACATTTTTAAGCTTGAATTACAAATTTGCTAAAAAAAAAAATAGTTTTTATAGAAAGTTATTATTCATTAACTATTTAATAATAATTCTTAGACAATTCTAACTTATAAATTATTAATTTCTTATATAACAATTCAATTTCCAAATACTTACCAGAGTTTATTCATTTGGTCCTTCAAAATTTCCACAAAAGAAAACTCATTTATAAGTTAAAAAACCAAAATCTCCATGAAATTCCTTGTACACAGCATGATTACACTCTTTTTGTCTCCATTAGTTTTTTTCTTTTCTCAAATTAATCTTTGGATTTCCCAATGATGGTAGTCAATTTATGGTTTGCAATGAATTTTTCTTTTCTTGAATTAATATTTTCAAACTTGATTGTAGTCTATTTATATTTTACAATAAGTTTATAATGTCACATTTTTTTGTTTGTTAAGTTGTGTGAATCATGAGATGTTTGTATATTTAATTTTTGTTACAAAAATCACTAGATTGTATCTAAGCCATCAAAATAACTGAGCCTCCCATACCAACTTTTAACATGGCTAGATTTTTGCCCACTAAGAATAATCCTTAACATTACTATATTTTTACCAATTGAGTTGGGACCTGTGACCTTTATATAAAAAATTACCTTAAAAATACGCCTTATCACCACCTATTCTACAAGTACACAAGTTAATACTATCACATTAATATAATAAATAATAAAATATTTTAAAAATTATTTATTTTATCAATTATTCTAAATGGGCATGTAGATTATTTCATTGAACCCCTCATTAACCACCATCTCTTGAGAAAATATATCTTTACATCTAAGTAATATCCATTCGCATTTAGTAATACATTTTATTTTTACATCTCTTTCGCTACAATAATTCATTATAGTATATTTATATAATACGTATTGTAAAAGTTAAAATGTTAATAAACACTTAAAAATTTTAAAATTTATGTCAATCCACTTGTAAGGTTAGACTTTGATTCTGGAAATGTTATTGGATGTTTCGTTTTGCTGCAAAAAAGAAAAAAAAAAAATCATTTTATACATTTTGTGAAAATGAGAAAAGTATTCCTTTACTGTGCAAAATCAAGACAATAATATCTTGAACCAAGGTCAAAATCTCTTAAGCTCTTTTGAACCAAGATAAAAATCTCTCCTTTAATCTTTTTTCAAAATTAGAAAAGCAGTTCCTTACCCAGCGTAACTTAAGCTCTTAATGTTACCCATGAAACCATCTCGACGTAGTGAGATGCTTAGGGTAGCGTAGTTCCATAATGTCAATAAACTAACAAGTGTCTTTGTTTGTCAACTTGAAACAGCATGCTTTAGCCGGAAGCAATTAGATTGTAATATAACAAACGAGTGTTGCATGAAGTTGGTAGTCCTTGTCGGTAGTTTGTTCTGTTAGAAAGGCAAAGGAGAAAAAACATAAACTCACATGCAAATCACACATGCTGCGGCTCTTCTATTGATCACACAAAACTTGATAATAACAATGAATCTCGTGAAGGGTATTTAACCATTTCCAACTAGGAAATTGCCTAAAATAACTTGACATGCAACCACAAAACTTGACATGAATCACACTATAAGTTCGACTATGAATTAACTCAACATGACTCAACACTCAGTTAACTGACTCTCTAACTTTAGAAAACTCCTTATGCAAGATTAATTAGCTTATTTTAAAACCCCCCCTTACTTATGATCGCTAAACTAAGACTAACTCATAACAACTCAAACATGCCTAATGGTCTATGTCCCAGCTATGCTTAGAACACCCAAGTTTCTTCTATGAAATTCAAACACATATTTTTCTAATGACTTAGTAAATATATCAACCAATTCATCAGTATATTTACAAGGCTTCAAGTGAACTTCTTCATTTCTCACAAGTTCTCTAATAAAGTGATATCTAGTATCAATATGCTTTCTCTTTTGATGAAACACACTATTCTTAGATAGTGCAATCGTTGAGGTGTTTTAACAGTATATTGTTGTTGATCCTTTTTGTTTATACTTGAGTCCATCAAATACTCTTCTTAACTAGACTGCTTGACATGCTCTTGATGTTGCTGCTACATATTTTTCTTCTGCTGATGAATGTGTCACAATGGACTGCTTCTTAGATGCCCATGAAATCACACCTAAACCAAGATGGAACAAAAAACTAGAAGTGCTCTTCTTATCATCCAAAATTCCTACAAAATCAATATCTGTGTATCCAATCAAATCCTTATGTTTTGTTTCTGCATACATTATGCCACAATCTCTATGTATCTCACAATTCTGTTTCCTGCACTCCAATGTTTGTCTTTTGGAGTCTCCATAAATCTAGAAATCAAACTCACTCCTTGCATGATATCTGGTCTTGTAGCTGTGAGATACATGAGGCTACCAACCAATCTTTTGGCATCCTTGCCAACTCCTACACCAAATTTTCTTGTTTCGGAAAAAGGCCAGCACAACATAACTTTCACATACAGAGCTGGTTTTGGACAAAATAAGTTGCACCGGATTTAGGATGACGAGCCCTACATGGTAGTCAAGCTTCCACATCAATCTAACAACTTTGATTTTGTAGCATAATTTTGAGCAGCTGATCAATACATGCAATCAGGAACTGAACCTAGTTTGGATTTTGCAGTTTTGGATGCACTGGATTCCCATTAATATGGGATTTTCAGTCATATGAATTACACAAGGAAATAGGGGCTTCGAGAGCTACAAAAGAGGCTAAGGTTTGGCTTGAGCTTGCCTATGAGTTGGGAGATTGATTATGCTGAGTGCTAGGATTGTTCTTCTAAGAACAAGCATTATATTATCATCTTGGGCTTCTAATTTAATGCAAATATATATAGTGGGGTTTTGTGCTACGGATTTCCCCGGATACTTATTGTGTCATGTGCCATTGATTTATCTTCCTCTTAATATTATTATTTTCATCAATCTATTGGCTTTTGCTGGTTGAAAGTAGAAGTATATTCTTATTCTCTGCTTTAGTAAATTGCACGAGCTTGTGAATCTACAAGAAATTCTACAAGAGCACAACCTTCGATGTTATTGGGATGCAAGATCTGTGCAATTCCTGGAAGCAAGGAAGAGCCTTCCTTCCTAGAAATGCATAGTGCAAGCTGGGCAAGGAAATGTCTTGGCCAAGGTAGCTTAGACCTGCCGACGAGTGACTGAAAATCACTAACAACTAAATGTATGTGCAAATATGTTGTGGATCTAACTGAAATAAAAATTCATGTGATTCAAGTGAGTGTAGAAATCAATCAATCGACAAAACTAAGAAGCTCAAGAAGCGAGTCATCAAAATGATGATTGTGAGTGCAAAAACAATGTTATGCATGTGACACTAAGGAAAGGTAATGCAAAGATTGAAAAAACACTTCTAAAATTTAAAATTCATTGAAACACTAGCAGTTGTTCAATAAAAAAAAGGAAACAACACTCATACAAGCTGAAAACTAAAAAGAAATAGAAAAGGCGGAAAAAGACATCAAAAGCGAAACTTACCCTTAAAAATTTCACCGACCATGTCGAAGATTCCTAGACGCCTCAGGAATTCCAAAGCTCTAATATCAAATGTGAAGAATGAGCTCTTAGGCATATCTTAAATAGATTTGGTGAAATTAGGGTTTATGACGTGCATGCCACAAATCTAGGAAAAAGTGACACTTTGCGGGAAGATTCTAAAAATGGTTTTGCATGTAACTCTTGCTACTAAAAATGAATCCCTAAAATCTAGGGATGATTTTTCGATTGTTTCTTTTTATTTTCCAGTAAAACATACCCGAAATGCAAGGAAGGATTGTGTAGTTCTAGAGGGAATTGGACAACCTTTCGACACATGTAATAGATAGTCAGTGAGGGAGAGCTTCTGCACTGTTTCTCGAAAGAGGGTCTTGGCTGACTCGCTAGTTCTGTGCAATTTTCTAAAGTAGTGATGTTGGCCTCCAGTACTCATTTCGAAAGGGCAATGCAGCTACTCAATTCTACTCGATTTTGGAGAACAGTGCAACTGGCCTGGCTTCTCTACACATTTATGGATGACAGTGCAGCTGGGTTAGCTTCTGCGCAATTCCTGGAGGCAATACAACTGGTTGAAACTGTGCAAATTTCCAGAGTAGTGTTGGGTAGCCTTCTCACAAAATTTCCAGATCAAGAATATCTTGATTTCTCTGTGCAATTTCTGAGTGCAGGGAAGTTGTTGGGTTGTTCTGCGCATTTCTAGATAGGAAGACAAGTTTCCCTCCAGATTTACACAGGTTTTCCCGATATTCAGTTGACCGGTTTTGAACCAAGTGCTAGGTGTACTTGTGGTTGACCGACGGGACAAGTGAGTTATACACAAGTCGTGAAATGATACATGGGCTCAAATAAGCACAAGTACCTAATTAGTGTAGGATAGCTACGATTATTTCGAGGAGGGAGGCTCTGAAACGAAGCGAAGGCAAAATTTTGGAGGTGGTTGTAGCCTCTATAACAAGACCTAAACATCTTTTTAATCATAAGGATTTTTTCAACATTTTATTTAACCATAGCCATGTTATGGACTACATAATTTCCTTGTAGATGAAATTCATTCATATTTTGAACTCCTTGCATCTTCAAATTCTCAAATTCTATTTTCAATGTCTATAATTTAACAACTTTGGCTTGAGTACTATCTTTCTAAGCTTCTTGTAAACATGATTTTACTTAGAGCTATCTGAATGTGAAATAACTATTGAGAATTCCTCAATTTAGCATCTATCCCACATTCTCTATCATTCGTTATAAGATTGTTCCAATCCACTAACTCTTCATAATATGTTTTCACAATCTCCCATTAATCCTTTCCTCTCGAAAGAATCTTCATCTGGATCCACCAATAATCATAATCACTTCCATAATTTTGAGGGGTTTACAAATTCACATGATTATCCACCTTTGCAAGAAAAATAAATTTTGATACTAAATGAAGATTCTATATAAATCTACTTCTCAACTAACTGATTAGCATAGAACAGATGACACTAGTGCTAACAAGAATGAAACTACTGACAACCAAGTCGTAGAAAATAAAATTTAGTTCACACACCTATACCTACAAAAGGTGTTCAATGTTTGATCATAATAACAATAGAGGATGTAACTCTTAATAAAGAACATCACATCCTTAAAGAACAAATTGTTCATTGCTCTTAATCAAATGTTTACAGTAGTTTATTTTGAGAAAAATCATCCATTTTGCATAGATTATTCATGTGTAGATCTAAAATAATGCAAAGCATATATAAACACTAATTGTCAAAAATAAAATTGATATAGATTATATACATGACATGACATGCATAATCTAACATCCATTATAAAAAAAATTGGCATTCAATATAAAGGCGTGCAATTTCTTCTCTACATTTTATATTTCAAAAAACTATTACAATATTAACTAAAATCAAATGTTTCAAGTTCATCTCAAATATTATATATATATATATATATATATATATATATATATATATATATATATATATATATATATATATATATAATTAATTAATATTTTTATATTCATATTGAATAAAATGTTTGATTATCAATTTCATATAAATAAAAAATGTAAAGGAGCAAGATTGATAGCTATATAACAATGTAGTCCTTCCCTATTTTTATAATTATCGATATGCTGTTACAATTAGGATAGTGCAAAGTCCACATTTTATTATTATTCAAGAGCACTCCATTTCCACCATCATTTCCGTAATCTTTTGTTATTCCCACCTTCATGACTTCTCCCACACAATTGCTTTATTTCCATTGTTTTTTCTTTGCATGCTTTCATACTCGATTCTATCAACTATTTCTACAGCACATGTTTTCATTATAAATAATTCATGGAGTTATGCCATCAATTGTTCATTTCAATCAACGATTACAATATTAAATAGTGCATTTATTGTAAACATAAACCAAATTTTTAATGTAGAAGAAGTGTTGTGCAGGTTGGAGGTGTGCAAGAGAAGAGTGCCAAGTAGGGGATATGTGCAGAGGGGAAAACCGGAAATGTGTGTGGAAGGAGGAAGAATGCAAAAAATACATTTGCACTTTTAAACCTTTTATATGTAATATATTTCCAACCTAGCTCAAGTTGAGAATAATTAATATTATTTTGTTATTAATGGAGAAAATAGTTATGTTGTTGTAACTTTCTCCCTAGTTTAGGATTAGTTCCTATAGTTATGGGGTTTGGGTGCAACTTCCTATTTCCTAGTATTTTATTTATTGATGTAATCTTTGATTGATTAATGAATAGAGTGGAAGAGAGTGATCTCTCAATTTTTTGAGTGTAGTCTCTAGGTGCAGGCCACACCTGAGAGCTACATCTCTTTCTTTTTCAATTCTGTTCACATTTTATCTTGGTATCAGAGCTCAAAGTGAGTGAGCCTGATCTTTTGTCACCTGTGAGGCTGAAGTGCCTGTAGTAGCTAGCTTGCCTGTGTGGCTGGAATAGCCTGTGTGGCTTGACGTGCCTTTGTGGCTGTGTGTACACGAGAGCTCTGTGCTCGAAAATTGAGCAGGTGGACTGTAGAACACCTGGCTCGAACTCGAAAGTTTTGGCGCGGATTTTTCACGGATTGGCGCGGATTTTGCGCTGACAGTCGCGCCAATAGAGGAATTAGCGCGGTTATTGAGGAATAAACTGTGCCAGAGCGCCAAAAAGCCCGATTAGCGCGGGATTTTACCGGGAAAGTCGCGCCAATTGAAATACTCTAAGCGATTTTCAGTTAGCGCGGATTTTTCGCTCGGGGTAGCGCCAAGGGATCTGCGAATAGAGGGAACTTCGTTTGGCGGTTTGCAAGCGGTGCAGATCAGCGGAGTTGCAGATCCATCCGGGAGAGACAGATCGGGAAAGCGCCAGAGGAGATCTGCGGGAAACCTCGACTTCGTTTGGCGATCTGCAGGGAGAGCAGGATCGGCGAAGTGGCAGATCAATCTGGGAGAGGTGGATCGGATCAATTGTGATCAGATCATTGTTTCGGCTGTGTTGGAAACGCCGAATTTGCTCATTGGAGCGGGAGTGCCAGACACTGCAGATCGGTGGCAGAGGTGACAGATCGATCTGACAGGTATTGTTTTTGTTGTTAAGTAGATTCACAATGAGTAATACGATGGAATCTTACCTTAACAAGTCTGGTAAACTCAACGGGTCTAACTTCACGAATTGGAAGTTTAAGATCCAGACCCTGCTCGAAGGTGCGAATGCTTGGACTATAGTGACAGGCGATGAGCAGAAGCCGACTGCGAGCATGCAGAAGGAAGACTGGGAAAAACGAGAAAACAAGGCCAAAGTCCTGTTGAAGATGTCTGTGAAAGACAATGTCATTGCACACATCAGAGACTGTAAAACGTCCGCAGAGATTTGGACGAAAATCAAGAATCTGTATGAAACCCAGAATACAAACAGAGTTTTGGCTCTGAAAAGCAAGCTGTTTTCAATGAGGATGGATGAAAGGGAGTTTGCTACTGCATTTGTTGCGCGAATTAAGGATGTTAAAGACGGATTGGTGGCCATTGGAGTGGTGGTGGCTGATGAAGATCTTGTTGCAATTACAATGAATGGGATGCGTGATGATTTCCAGACCTTCATCACTGGAGTCTCAACAAGGGAGAAAACGCCCACTTTTGATGATCTCACTGCGATCTTGCAGCAAGAGGAAGAGCGACGACAGAATCTGAATCTGAACCCCCAAAGTGACGATCTTGCGCTGGTGGGAAAACGACGACTATCCAAAGGGAAGCAGTCACAGCAACAATCAGTCCAGAAAGGAGGAACATTACAGAAGAATCTGCATTCTCATAAAGGTATGCTTGCAAAACATTCTGAAAAGAAATGCTTTTATTGTGGAAAGAAGGGTCATATACAGAGATATTGTTATTATAAGAAGCAGGCTGATGAGAGAAAGAGGAGACAAGTAAATCCAAAACACAGAGGATATTTTGTTGAAGAAGAAGACTTCAGTCATGAATTTCGACTGTTCATAGTCGACTGTGCCTTTTCTGCATCAAATGAAGATGACATCTGGTATGTCGATTCCGGAGCATCCTCTCACATGACAGGTAATAAAGAATTTTTCGACAGTCTTGAAGAAATTATAAATGGATCAAAAATATATCTAGGGGATGATAATGGATATCAAATTAAAGGTCATGGGGTGATTTCAGTTAAGTTACCAAATGGAAAAATTAGTCACCTTTCAAATGTTTTATATGTACCTGGAATAAAGAAAAACCTGATATCTGTATCCATGATGGCTGATCAAGATATCCATGTCGAATTCTTCAAGACTCACTGTGTGATAAAGGATTGCAGGAATGAAATTGTTGCAATAGGCATGCGAGTTGGAAGCCTATACAGATTGGATGCAAAAAGTATATCTAAGCAAGCCATGGTTGCAGGAGAGTTGACAGCTGAACAACTCTGGCATCAGAGGTTTGGTCATCTGAATCTGCAGGATCTCATGTTGTTACAAAAGAAAGGTATGGTCGAAGGTCTCCCCATCTTTCGTAACATTCAGTTAAACTGTGAAGGTTGTGCCTTAGGAAAGATGCACAGAGAATAGTTCCCTGTGCATGATAGGAGGAGGCAAACATAAATCTTAGAACTAGTGCACACTGATGTATGTGGTCCCATGCAGACAAGGTCGCTAGGGGGAGCATACTATTTTTTGTTGTTTACTGATGACTGCACTAGGTATTCATGGGTTTATTTCTTAAACAAGGAAAGTCAGACTTTCCAATGTTTTATAGATTTCAAAACCCTTGTGGAAATACAGTTTGGAAAATGTATTAAAATTCTCCGATCCGATCAAGGAGGAGAATACAAATCAAAGGAATTCATGAAATACTGCAAATCTCACGGGATTGTTCAGCAGTATACAGTGTCGCACACACCACAGCAAAACGGAGTTGCAGAGCGTAAAAACAGAACCCTGGTAGAGTGCGCAAGGAGCATGATGCAAGGTAAGGGTATATCTAATAATTTTTGGGCAGAAGCGATAAATACTGCTGTATATTTGAAAAATAGAAGTCCTACTAGGTTTCTTGGCTTCAAAACTCCTTTTGAAGCCTTGTATGGATTTAAACCAGCAGTAAATCACTTAAGAGTCTTTGGGTCAAAGGCATTTTCACATGTACCCAAAGCTGATAGAAAGAAACTAGACCCTAATGCAGTCAAATGCATCTTTGTTGGTTATGGCACGGAGTTTAAAGCATACAAACTGTTCAATCCTGAGTCTCGTAAGACATTTGCAAGTAGAGATGTAGTCTTTCATGAACAGATACAGGAAAGGAAAGCTGATGTTGGAGATGATTGGCACATTCCATTGTTGTTGGAGGAAAGCAGCGAGGATGAAAGGGAGCAGGAACAGGAGCAGAAAGAAGAGATTGAAGAAGAACATCAAGAAGGTGAAAGAACAGGCCCAGTTATTGCAGAAGAAAACAAATTTGAGGTAAGTCCCCTACCAAGAAGGTCAGGTAGGAAGACTCAATTACCATTGAAGCTGAGAAACTATGCTTTGATGTCAAAAGTTTTGAACATTGTAGAACCCTCTAATTACAAAGAAGCTAGTCAATTTGAGGAATGGAGAGCTGCAATGAATGAGGAGATGGAATCAATTCTTAGAAATAATACTTGAGAATTAGTAGAGCTGCCTAAAAATAAAACACCTATAGGAAGCAAGTGGCTGTTTAAACCAAAAATGAATGCAGACGGAAGTATAGATAAGTTAAAAGCTAGGCTGGTTGCAAAAGGATATTCACAACAGGAAGGTATAGATTTTGATGATACTTTTGCACCTGTAGCAAAGCTAAATACAATTAGAATGCGTATTGCTTTAGCTACTAAATGTAATTGGGAATTACACCAGCTTGATGTTAAATCTGCATTTTTAAATGGTGATTTAAAAGAAGAAATTTACTTAGTACAGCCAGAAGGATATGTAAAACAGGGGCAGGAACATCTTGTTTGCAGATTGAAAAAGGCTTTATATGGTTTAAAGCAAGCACCCAGGTCTTGGTACGAAAAGGTTGATTCTTTCTTTATAGAGTATGGTTTCCATAGAAGCTTAACTGACCCAAATTTGTATACCAAGTACAATGATCAGGGGCAGATTATTTTGATTTCTCTATATGTGGATGATATGATTCTAACAGGAAATGCAGATGACTTAATCAGAGGAATCAAAAGGCTCATGGCACAAGTCTTTGAAATGAAAAATCTCAGAAGCCTTAACTATTGTCTGGGATTAGAAGTATTCAGAGATACTGGGCAAACTTTTCTTACCCAAGGGAAGTATGCTAGAAATCTGTTGGAAAAGTTTGGGATGGATCGGTGTAGATCAACAGCGACACCTTTGCAGCAAAATCTGAAATTGAGCAGTGACGATGGCACTAAGGAGGTAGATGCCACAATGTACAGACAACTGGTTGGCAGCCTTATATATCTTACAACAACCAGACCCGACTTCGCATACTCAGTTAGTGTATTAAGCCAATTCATGTCAAAACCGCGTGAAAGTCACTGGATAGTAGCAAAAAGTGTGTTGAGGTATCTTTGTGGTACTGTTCATTTTGGTATTTTATACACTGATGTATCTAATGTTACTCTAGCAGGTTTTTCAGACTCAGACTGGGCAAGTAACCTGGATGATCGGAGGTCCATCACAGGTTATGCATTTAACATAGGTTCCGGGGTAATTGCATGGAGCAGCAAGAAACAAAGTACTGTAGCTTTGTCGTCATGTGAAGCTGAATATCAAGCATTGTGTGCAGCAACATGTGAAGCAATCTGGTTGAGGAGACTTCTTAACGATGCAGGAAAAGAACAGAAGCAGCCCACTTCTATCAAAAGCGACAACCAGAGCACTATCAAATTAGCATACAATCCAGTGTTTCATAAAAACACCAAACACATAGACACCCAGTTTCACTTTGTTATAGAAAAAATACAGTCAAAAGAAATTGCTGTCGAATATTGTAAAACTTGTGACAATGTGGCTGATATTTTTACAAAGCCTCTTGCGCGAGTGAAATTTGAATTGTTTAGAAAGATGCTAGGAGTCCAGGAGAACCCTTTCTCCATTAAGGGGGGGAGTTGAGAATAATTAATATTATTTTGTTATTAATGGAGAAAATAGTTATGTTGTTGTAACTTTCTCCCTAGTTTAGGATTAGTTCCTATAGTTATGGGGTTTGGGTGCAACTTCCTATTTCCTAGTATTGTATTTATTGATGTAATCTTTGATTGATTAATGAATAGAGTGGACGAGAGTGATCTCTCAAGTTTGTGAGTGTAGTCTCCAGGTGCAAGCCACACCTGAGAGCTACATCTCTTTCTTTTTCAATTCTGTTCACATTTTATCTGCTCAATCTACAATCTGCTATTAGTTTCCATGTGAGTGACACATGTGCTTCCTATGCGACCCATTCACATATCAAAATTGGCCCACCTTGGGGCCCCTGAGCCACCCTTATTCAGGCCCAACCATATTAGGATCTGGAAATGAATTCCCTCTTATGCATGCCTAGCCTCATCTGACCCCTCCACCAATATAGTTTGACCTGCGCCTCATTTGGGCGTTGTACAATTGTTTTTGGGCCTAAGCCTCATCCAAGCCCCACACATTTGGCTAGAAATGTTCGTTTTTGTGTTTCCTTTGACCACACTTAGGTTTTCTGCAAAACCAGAGTCCTTTGATGTTTTAATGTAGCTATTATGATATCAATTATTTCTTATTAAACTAATTAAACTAGGAAACTAGTTATGGAGATGATAGGGTAGAAGTGAAAATTACGGCCAACAGGTAGAGAAAAAATGTACAATGCAAGGTAGAAAATTGCAATATGGAGTTTTGAATCTCTCTCTCATGCACTAGTTGGATTTGTAATTGACAGGCCAAAAACAATCAAATTCCTTGAAAATAACTTTGTCAAATGTTAATGATTGAACACATTGCGCGAGTATGCCACTAGGAGAATTAACGATTGAAATTCACAGATAAATCTAGTATAATTATTATAATTATTCAGCGTCTAAAATGAAATTTTTTAATTAAATAGATGGTTAGAATTGTGTAGGACTAATGTATAGTCAAGTAAATATGGGCCAAGATTTATGAGTTTTCCCTCTAAACATTTATATAAATATATCAATAAACATTTATATAAATATATCAAGATGTATCAACGTCGTGTATTTATAATTACCTTCAGGATTCTGTGGAAATATGCTTATTATTTCCTCCAAGCTTTTGTGGAGAGATGTGCGGAGGACGTTCAACGATAAGCTAAATAATCCTTTATTCATAATAAGGAAATCTTATTTCATCCTTTCTAGTTATGTGCTCTATTTAAGACTTAACATGTGGTTTTTCGTGGTTGAGAAGAATCCCATCTGCATCCAAATCAAACCAATTAATGTTAAAATCCCTATTCTTCCATTGGATCCTTGAAATGAGTAAGGAAGCATGCAACTTTGTGTTATTAGTCACCATTGATTTCACTTGTATTTACTTTATCATTTTTTACACTATTTAAATTTGATTATTTTGACATATAAATAGATGATAAAAATGAATGTCTTAATTTTCCATAGTGAAATGGAATATATATATATGTGGCTTGTTAATTCTTTTGTTAGATAATTAATTCTCAGGGTTACTGATAGGGTTAGGTTGAGTAGCTATGGGAGTCGAAGAAGCCCTACAACTAATCAATTGTTTCCTATATGTATTTCCCAATTTATTAAGTTTTACTCTGGTATCAGAGCATAGGTTTATCTACGAGAATGAGTCACTAGTTTTTTTTGGATTACATGGCCACTGACGCTGTGTGAAAGAGGAAGACATTGTTGTTATTGCTGCTGGAGTTCGAGTTCTGTTAGTCGTTTTGTATGTTAGAAATCATAGGAACAATGAACGACTGTTTTGTTGCAGTGATTCGATTAATAATTGGTAGCGGCTATGTGAGTCAAAAATTTGTTCCTTCATATGATTCAAAGCCAGCATATTCTTCCCTCGACCGGTGAAGGCATAAAACCTTTTTCTCAAGAGAAATCTAGACAGAACAGTTAGGCATTCGAAGGCGCATATACATTTTAACAACCATCAAGGATTTTGCAGTTTGACTAGCTGAATCGGCCAACCAGTCCATCGAGCGGAGAAGCAATTGAGTGGCAGCATTGATCAGCGTGAAAAAGTTTGAGGGTTTTCCTTGTCGCAAAGAGCAGGACGCGTGATCAGAGTGCCGTCTTACTGAGGCATGTGGGTTTTCTCGGAGGCATTAATTTAATTTTACTATGGGGCATAGAACATCTTATTTAAGTGCTTAGCCGAAACCATTGCTTCGCTTCAAATTTTTCGGGCGTAGCATCACCGACTGACCTGAGTTAGAGCTTGCAAATCACAGGGTGTAATTCAATTAAATAGAATATGCAAATCAATCCCGAACATTGATATTGTAGGAGGAGTGGAACTGTTTTTTGATAGGACTTGAATCAATGATGTTCCTTAATGAATTCAAGTCAACATAGAATAATTAAAAAAATAAAAATTATAGTACCTTGGATAACTAATGTAAAGCACAGGAAGCGAGCACAGGAAGCGTGGACAAAGTAAATGATTTCTTGAAAAAGGAATTTGTAAAATGATCCAGGAATGGATGGTTGTTATTCTTCTTGTCATTTTTATTTATATGCCTAATTCTTTTTTTCTAAAAGCTCCTCTTCCAGGTCGTAGAGGATATTTGGAACTATTACACTATGAAACAGTTTTCTCAATTCCTCATAACCCTCAGAGCCTAAATTTGTGACCCAGTCTAAAATAATAATAATTCAGCATTCAACATAGGAATAATTAGAGCCGTCGCTGAGATGTGATGTTGGAATGTTTGAAGGTGAAGAGATTTTCAGTTCAGTCCAACAGCAAGATAAAAGAAGTACGAGCTATCCACATGTTCAAAGCCAGGTACAGTCAAAAGAGGTATGGATAATATCACTTAAAAGCAAATTTTGTTTTATGGGTTTAAGTGAAGTCATGAATGATGATATATATATATATATATGGCTTTTATTAAGTTTCAACTAAAAATAATTCTTATTGAATATTGCCAAGCATTTGTTTTGGAGGGACAAGTTTTGAGGGGGCGGAAATTAAGGTTCATTTTTGAGCTTGGATACTAAAAAGATATATAAAAGAGGTTGGTTTCGTTGGAAAATTATGGAGCTTAGATTCTAAAAAGATATATAAAAGAGGTTGGTTTCATTGGAAAATTTAACCATCACAGTTAAAAGTTCAAGAGTTAATTTGAATTTTATGAACAAATTTTTTGTATAGAACTTCCGAATGGTAGTTGATTGAAAGAATGGAGTAATTATGGAGAAGTTTATTCGCATTCATGGTTAAAGGTGAAATTGCATAGATAATTCAATTAATTGTATAGATAATTCAATTATTCAATGAAATAAGTGTGCCAAAACATTGAGTGTATGTGAGATTTTGGCCCGAGAGTTATTTTTGAGAAGTAAATATTTATTTTTGAGAAGTAAATATTTTTTGGTGGCATATTTTATTGGGCCAATTGGTTGAAGAGAGAGATAGCATTGGAAAATATTTTTTTTTTCTACTTTTTATAAGGGTTTTTATTCTCACTTTCCTACCTGTAGGTTTTAACCCTATACAAAAATTACCTGCATACGAATTCTAAAACACAGAAAATAAACAATGTGAGAGCATAACACATAGAACACATATACATAGAGATTTTTTCCTAGATCCCAAAACTGGGACTACTAGCATGATTTTTCATTATGTTCCTTTCAATGTTATAATACATATTTATACAAGCCGAAGCATCCAATACCATGAACCGAAAACCATTACGTCCAATACCATGGACCGAAAACCATCACATCCAAAAACATGTGCGAAAATCATGCACAAAACCATAGGTGGGTCTCCCCATCCTAACATAGTGTCCAAAACCAAAATTTTCTAGGGCGATGCCTTCGACCCCATAAAGTGGGGTTACGGGTATGCCTCAAACCTCCTCTGACCTGCCCCCCCACTACACAATCGACGCAATGAAGGGGGGCTCCAGCCCCCCTCTAACCCCTCGATTAACTACGTGGGTTAGTCATGGAAAGAATATAACACAACCCAACACTACCCTCAACATTTTGAATATTGTACAAGGTGTTTTCCTCATTAGACGAAGATCTACACCTCCGAATCCCTTAACTGGTGATCAAAGGAGAAATAGTGTTTGTGTGAGCTCATGCTTATCTATTTACTTGTTGATGTCAAGTTCTATATCCAAGTGGAGTTTACGAAGCTATATAGAAGTGATTAACTATGTGATTATGTGTTTCATTGTGCGAGTGTGTAAATACACTGCATTGTGAGAGTGTAGTTGTTGCACTATCGTGTGAACATAGTTATTTCTCATACTAATCTGACTAAAGGGGAATTGTTGATGGTTTGTTACAAGTTCGAGTTTGAAATATCTAGCGAGCCTAAGCCTAAGTTGAGTTGGTTGAGTTGATTGAGCAATTCCATATATGGAATTGTTCGAGGAACTATTGTGATAGTTCCAGAGTTTGTGGTCACAAGACCACATTTTTCGTTGCTCTAAGAACTACTATGAAGGTTCAAGAGTTGGTGTTCATTCAGAGCTTGATTTCTCCCATGTTGGTTTGTGGTCATTCTTAAATACCATTTCTTGAGAGACATTCAGCTCTTGGCTGAAATGCATTTTTGCATTTTGAGCTCTAATTCTTGGATTTTGGTACATCCCTTCGGATGAAAGGAGGAATGTGAGATAACTAATCCTTAAGGTTAATGATATGGTTATTTTGGGTAGTTATTGGAGTCCAACAAGACCCGGGAACTAATTCAATTTTTTCCTATATACACTTATATATACATCATGTACATAATTCTTTTATATCAATTAATATACATTTGGTTTGGTTTCCAATTTATTATATTTTATATCTTTTGAGGTGACGCATAATCTATGCATGGACTTTTATTGTCATGGAATGGCACAAAAGCCTACTCCACTATTTCTATTGGTAAATTGTACCACTATGTTTATTGGTAAATTGTACCTTTCCCTCAAAATAGGGCTTTTCTGAAAACAATGAGACCTTTAATACGTTTTTATTTAGTTGAAAACTGTACTCTATATTTTTATTTGCATAGATTTTAAGCAAAATATCAATAAGACACGGTGTGTGGTTAGTTTCATTCCACGCAATGTGCTCCTCTATTACATTGTAGAAGTAATCTATTGTCTTGTGTATTTATTCAAATTTCCATTTAAAACTATACAAAACTATAGCAAACCATTATGTATATAATGAGCAAGGTCAAGATATTGTCTTTAGTTTAGGGTTCATATCTTTTTATATATGAGTTATAGCTAATCAAACCTTATATGGTATTTTCTTCTATATTAATATCACTTTTATACAATTATATCGTGTGGTTAACAATTATTCATCTATCACTATTTCAAAAACAATTATTTATACAATTATATCATATGGTTAACAATTATGCATCCATCATTTTTTCAAAAGACAATTATTTATTGAAACATTACGGAAGACCATGTTCTCCCAGACACCACCATCCAATTCATTTTCCTCCATTAGTGGCAACTAATTATTCCGATATGTTTGGGAACTGATGTACAGAGAATTATAAATATAGTCTCTGCGAGTGCTTACTGGAGAAAATTAGTTTGTGAGATATTCTTAACAACATTCAGATCGAATATGGGGCATGGTGGACATCTCTCTGGACAAATTGCGTGCTTTAAAGGATGTGGTTGTTAACCACAAAGTTGGAGGTTGAAGCTTTCCTTGCAGTAATTAGCTATTATTTGTTTAGGGAAACAGATGAACCAAAAATTGAATATAATATATGTTTATGAAAAATAGAATATATATATTTTTAATAGATTTAATCAAAATACAGTGTATATTTTGGTTAAATAATTTATTTTATATACACATAAATTTCAATTAATTTAATAAAATACAAATAATACATTTTTCTAGTCGATTACGTAATTGGCGTGTGTAGTGGCAAGTTGTCTAAATCAAGCGAATCAATCAGTAACTCAGTGGAGCAACTATTTTTACACCTTCCACCAATTTAACTATAACACATTCAGCTAACTATCAGAAACGACGAGGAGCTCAGCAAATTTCTAGTAGGCATCCGCACTTCTGAATCGAAATAACGTCAGGGTCAAGACGCTGAATGAAATCGGCGATCTCGGTTCGATTCTTCTTGAGTCGCAGTAAAAGATTGTTTGTGTTAGATGACATGAACTTGAGGGGCTCGTTCTTCACGATGCCATCTGCTTCTTCTTTTGTCTCCCACGTCGTTTTCATATATGACGCTGACCTCTATGCACTATTTTCATATATATAATTGTTGTGCATTGCTTCTAGGTACATTTTTGGCATGTTGTATCCATGCTATTTGGCTCTCATATCCCATATATATGTTTTTTTAATATCCCATGGTATATAACGTTGCGTGGCTATTTGGTATATAACGCTATTTGGTTGGACACTGTCCCAAAAGCTCCTCCATACTACTCCGATATATATATATATACAATGCTCCTCCATACTACCTGGTATATATTATATTTATATTAATATATAATATATAACATTTTCCGGTATAACCATACTACCTCTCTCTTCTAAATATATCAGAAGTGCAATTTTTAACCACCAAAAGTGCATCTTTTATATATTAGTTGCAGGTAAATTTAAAAAAAGAAGAAAAAAATCATTGATATCTATTGTGGGAGTGGTTCTCATTGGCAAGGAGAACTATCCAAAATGGTCGTGAAAATCAAACACATTCTCATTTTTAATGAGCTGTGGAAAAGAGTGTGTGTTGGAGACTGAGACAAAGAGCCAGGACAGCCTACCTCAGAGAAGGAATTCGTCATTTGGGAAAATAAGAACAAGAAGGCTTGTGCATTGATTGCAGCATCAGTAAATGAAGAGGTGATTCGCCGTATTTGTCGATTTTCAAATGCTTTTGAAACCTTACAAAAACTGAAGGAACTCTATGACTCACACCCTGGACTTCAAGTTGTTCAACTCATGATAAAATTGTTCACCCTTGAATTACAAAATGATGATCCTCTTACTCTTGCATTAGAAGTAAAATCTATTATGCATGTTATCAAATTCAGTAATGTTGAACTCGACATTCCTCTTATAGGTTTTCTCAAGGAACTTTTTCCCACTTACTCAAATTATCTTCAGCGATTGCAAGCAAATGGAAACCTCAAAGATATTACCTTTCACTCCCTTGTGAAAAAATTTGTTGAAAGAGAGAAAGCTTTTGGGAAGAAGACAGCTCCTGAGTGTTCTAAAGAGGCTATGTGCCTTGCACATAGAGAGAAGAATCTTGCCCAAGATTATTCCAGAGGAAGAGGAAGAAATTTCAGAGGCAGGGGGGGCAGACACTCTCAAGGAGAAAAGTCAGTTTTGAACTGCATACGCGGCAAAAGAGATGGATCACATGATGCATCAACATGCAAGTTTCCTTGGGACAGAATTGAGTAGGAAAGAAACCAACCAGAAGGTAAAACTAATGACAAAGAGAAAGGTGAAGCACCTGAATCTGCTCACTATGTTGTGGCACACTGTAATATTGGAGTCAATGAAGACTTATTTAATGCTTCACTTTCTTCTTGGAAAAATGATTGGTTTCTTGATTCAGGAGAAACTTGCCACATGACTTTTATAAGAGATTTTTCTAAATAAATACTCACAATGTTGATGGAGCAGTATACTTTGCAGACAAATAAAAACTCAAGCCATCTGGGCTTGGCACAATCAGGCTTAAATTCCCTAGTCTTCCAGACTTTCTTCTGCATCATGTTCTATATCTCCCACAGCTGAGGAGAAATTTGTTGTCCTTGGTCCACATCCACCAACAAGGACACTCCATTCATATGTTTGATGGCAATCTTGAGGTGAGAAAATCATCAAACCAATCACTTGTCATGACGAGGATAGAAGAAGAAATTCTTCTCAAGTTGCAGGGTACCTTTGTTCGTGAAAAAAATCTCTCAAACAATTCTCATTATGAAGAAGGTACATTTCCATCAAGTTTATTACGACATGCTAGATTTGGACACTTGAACTATGACAGCCTCTACTTGTTTGCTGACAATTCCTAGGAAACTTAAGCAATGTGATGCTTACATTCTAGGAAGGCATAACAAACATCCTTTTCATGATTCACATTCCAAACCACATAGAAAACATGAACTCATTCATTTAGATTTATGTGGTCCAATGCTTGTTCCTTCTGTAAATGGAAATAAATATATGATGACATTTATTGATGACTACACGAGAATGTGTTCGGATTATTTATTGAGGAACAAATCTGATGTTTGTCAAACATTCAAGAACTTTCATACATGGATTGAAAATGATGCACAATGTCATACTAGCTCTATTCGCACTGATAATGGAAAAGAATACACTTCAAATGAATTTGAAAACTATCTTCGCCAACATGGGATCAAACATCAAACAATTGTGCCTTATAATCCCCAAAAAATAGAGTAGTTGAAAGAATGAATACGACAATCTTAAATATGGTGCACTCGATGATGTTTTTCAAAAATGTAAAATTGATGTTTTGGGCTGATGCAGTTCTATGTGCTGTATATGTAAAGAATAGATGTCCATCTAATGCTATTAGAAACAAGACTCTTTATGAAATGTGGTATGGTCACATTCCTTCCGTAAAGCATCTCAGGGTCTTTAGTTCCACAAGTTATGCCTTGATACCAAAGGTTCATAGGAACAAACTTGGTGCAAGAAGTCGTAAGTGTATCTTCCTGGGGTATTCAAACACCTCCAAAGCATACCATCTTTATGATCAAGTCAATAAAAATTTTGTTGTATCTAGAGTTGTAATCCTTCTTGAATCATCCAAAATAGACAATGTTGTTGAGCTACAACTTGACCTCTTGAATAGAATCGCAATTGCAAAATCATTTCAAGAATTCGATAATCATATTCCACATCTTGAAGGGGGGATTCCTATACTAGATCAACCTGTGGAATCTTCTTCTGAAGCACTCTCTCCCCTGCATCAAACTCTAACAACAGACGATACTTTGAATGATGTGATTGATAGAATTGGGAGACTCAATCTTGATTCAGTCCCAACTCAATCAATGGAGTAGCCTGGACCATCTCAAAAAGGTCCCCCACAGTGGCTGACAAAGACATTTGAAAGTGTTCATCTCGATGAGGTTGTGAACACAGGAAGTAGAAATTCAACTTGACAAAATGCAGGTGACGTAGATGATTCTCATTCACCTATTGATATGGATTTTTCTTACAATTGTGAATTGAATTTGTCTACACATTTTGAACCAACTTCCTTCAAAGAAGTTGCTTCCCATGATGAATGGAAAGAAGTAATGCAAAAGGAGTATGATACCTTGATAAAAAATGGTACTTGGAAGCTAGTTGATCCTCCATTGGGAACCAAACCAATTGGCTGCAAGTGGGTCTATAAGAACAAGTATAAAGTGGATCGTTCACTTGACAAGCAGAAAGCCAGGATTGTAGCAAAAGGATTTGCACAGAAGGAAGGGGTTGATTATGAGGAGACTTTTTCCCCACAGCAAAATGGGATACCATCCGAAGCAACTCAGAACAGTTGGAAAGACCATCAAATGGATGTAAAAAATGCTTTCTTGAATGGAGATCTAAAAGAGAATGATTTCATGTCCCAGCCTGAAGGATTTTTTGTAGGAGGACATGAACATAAAGTATGAAAACTTGTGAAATCCGCACCGTGAGCTTGGTATGAAAAAATAAATAAGCATCTTTTGAACGTCAATTTCAAACATTATGATCTTGATGATGCAACTTTGTTTTTCAAGAAGGTTGGAAAAATAGTTGTATATCTTGTGGTATATGTAGATGATATTTTGATGACAGGGAACAATGAGAGCTACATTGCATCCATAAAGAAGGAATTAAGGAAATTTTTTGAAATGACTGATTTGGGCTATGTTCATTACAATCTTCGTATTAAAGTAACTCAACATCGAAAGTCCATATTCCTTTATCAAAAGAAGTACATTAGAGATATGTTGAACAGACTAGGCATGACTAAATGCAATCCTCTGGCTACTCCAATGGAACAAAACTTAAAGCTCACATCCATTAAAGGAAAATAATTTGAGGATGAAACAAAGTATAGACAGCTTTTAGGAAGTCTCAACTACCTAACTAATATCATACCAGACATTTCATTTGTTGTTGGAATCCTCTACCGGTTTATGCAAAAACCTTGTGAGGGACATTGGTCTGCTGCAAAAAGAGTTCTAAAGTAATTGAAGGGAATTCAAGACTTTGGAATCAAGTATACACTGGTGGGTGACTTTAACTTGATTTGATACTCTGATTCAGACTTCGATGGAGACAAAGAAACTGGGGTATCTACTTCGGGTTATGCTATGAGTCTTGGATCAAGAGTTGTCTCCTGGAGATCACACAAACAATCAGTTCCAGAAGATTCCACAACAGAAGCAGAATATGTGGCAGCAGCTGAGGCGACAAAAGAAATTGTGTGGCTCAGGAAAATTCTTGAAGATTTGCAGGTAAAACAAGTACAATCAACTCCACTCATGATTGACAATACCTCGATAATAAAGTTGGCCAAGAACCCAAAGTTCCATGATCGAACAAAGCACATCTATACAGAATATCATCTGATTTGACATCATGTTGAGGCCAAAACAATCCATCTTCGCCATTGTTCCACTAATGAACATATTGTAGACATCTTGACCAAAGTGCTTGGAAGAGAAAAAATTGAAAGATTCAGAACGATGCTTGGACTCACCAACATCGCTTCAGATTAAGGGGGGAATGTTGACACTTAATCATAGGGATTAGGTGAACAACTGTATTTAGTGTAAATGGAGAGTCATCGGGAGATGAACTGAACAATCAGTCCCTCTTGTATGTAATAGCGAACAACCTAAATGAATAATACAATTACATTTGAGGAGTTACCTTCTGGCCTAACGCACTCAACCTAGTGTATTCCATGCCTAATTACCTTTAAAAATATAGTTGATTTGAATGTCGTTAAAATACGAGTTTCTCTCTATTTCTACTCACCATCCTCATAAGTGAACGAAGGCACATAACTAGTGATCTTGAAGTTGAATGCAAACCATTTCATGAATAAAACTAACAGAGTTCCTAGATTTCAGAAGTAATTATAGAAACAATGTCATGTAAAAGTCTATACTTAATTATTCACATACCTACTTCAATTATATTATATTTTTTTATTTGAAATTTTGTGTCTATTACATTGTCGAAGTAATGCTCTATTGTCTAGTGTATTTATTCGAATTTCCATTGGAATATTTGCAAAACTATGGCAAACCATTCTAATATAGTTAACAGGCTCAAGGTATTGTCTTAAGATTTGAGTTCCATATCTTTTATACAGAATTCATTGGTAATACGACCTTATTTCTTCTATTTTTGTACATATATATCATATGGTCAATAACTATCCATAAATAACTATTTCAAAACACAGTGGTTTATCAAAATATTGTTGGAGACCATGTTGTTCTGGACAGTACCTACTAGTCCATTTAGTTCATTTTCCTCCTATAGTGGTGATTAATGATTACAATATGTCTAGGAATTGAATGGATGTATGCAAAATTACAAGTATAGTTTCCACTAGTGCCTACTAGAGAATTTTACTTCGTGAGATATTATAAACAAGATTTAGAAGGAATATGGGCCATGCTAGACATCTCTCTGGGTAGTTTGTGTAGCTTAAAACATCTAGCTATTAATCACAAAGTTGGAGGTTCAAGACATTTTTCTACCCATTAGAAATTATTTGTGTACAACTACTGATGAATTGAAAATAGAATATAATATAAGTTTATGAAAAATAGAATATACTTTTTTCCAGTCAATTTAGAATACACATTTTGCTTTATTAATTTAATAAAATAGTCATTTTCCCACTTATCTAAATCAAGTACACAAATAATTGTGTGGAACAACAAATTCCGCACCTCTGCCCTTATGTACCTCCACACTTCAAGAAATATTATCGTGATTTGTGTATTCCACAAACCTTCAAATTTCCATCTATGACGCTAGAGATATTCACTCATTTGTGTCACTTACTAATTATTAATTATCGTGGGGTTACACACAATATATGCATGGATTTTTATTCTCGTGGGGTGGCACAAAAGCTTGCTCTGATATGTCTATTGGTAAATTATATCGTTCTAACAAATTAGGGTCTTTGTGAAAACAATGATGCCTTCAATATGTTTTCATTTAGTTTAGAACTCCATATCTCTTTCTGCATAGATTGTAAGAAAAATGTCAAAAAGACATGGCATGTCACTAGGTCTATTCCACGCAATAAGTTCCTCTACTACACTGTCGAAGTAATGTTTTGTTTTCCTGTGTACTTATTCAAATTTTCTTTTGAAACCTTCCAAAACTGTAGAAAACCATTTTGGATTGTGGATATAGTTAATGGGCATGAGGTAATGTCTTAAGTTTAGAGTTCATACTTTTTTATAAAAAAGTCATGATTTATTTTGGTGTATAGAGAACGGGTGTGCAAGAAGTGGAGGAGAAAGGTTGTGGTTTTGCACAATTAATTTTATATCTAATTTAGATAGCTCACTACCACTACAAAACCACACTCTCTTTTACCACTAGTACAGAACCATATCTCCCTCTTTCTCGAGAACACTAGCACTGTGAGTGTTAGGAAGAACACTAACAATGTTAAGTATAACAATGTCAAATGTCAGTGTCACAATAATCATTAATAAAATAGTGTTACATTTATTTTATTTTTAAAACGATTCGAGAAATATTGACCAAAAAAATTGCACTCCGCTAAAATTATTATATCTATCAAAATGATCTAAACTAATATATATATATATATATATATATATATATATTTCAAAAATTATAATTTTTTTTTATAATTTAATAAAAAAACAAAAATAAAAATAAAGATCTTAAACTTTGGTTTAACTACAATAAAGTCAATCGAGAAACTAATGCACAGTTTAAAAAAACTTTGACCATGCCTAAGATTACTATAGTCCCTTGGTGAGTCATGACTAATAAAAAATATGTATAATATTTTAATAGTTACATGAATTATTATATATATGTGTGTGTGTGTGTGTGTGTGTGTGTAAGAATCAATGTAGATCTGTTCAATTTTTCCACGAGAAGGATTAAAATGTTTTTGGATAAAAAAAAAATTAATGAAAAAATATAAAAGCAAGTTTGACTTACATTAATTTGATGTTTATAAATGAATGATAAATCTAAAGAAATGATCGATTTTACACTTAAAATAAATTTAAATGATTTCAAAAATACAAATATTTTTAATATAAAATTAGTTTATTTGCAATAATTGGGAGAGGAATAATTATTCTTTATTTTCACTTAAATTCAGGATAAAAATAAATAAAATATATATATATATTTCATAGAGTATATAAAAGTGTTTTTTTCAATCTTTTCAACAATCTTAAATATTTTTTCTATTAGACTGATCAATGATTAAAAGCTAGTTATAGAGTTTATTTGATAAAACTGTGAAAATGTGAAGTAAATGTGAATATAAAGTTTCATGTTCAAATGCCCTAGACCAATTAAGAATTACAGTGGTATCTATTAGAATCAACCCATATCTTTTGAATACAATAAAGTTCTCTAAGATATTACTAACTCAGCCATATAAATTAAATAGATGGTAAATGATCAATCCATAATAAGCCTCAAAACGCTCACTTAATCATACATCTCAAGTTGTTAAAAAAAAAAAATCATAAAATTTACTAAATTATAGCTTTATTTAAAATAATAATGATTATTATTAATGATAAAAATAACTAATTTAGAAGAAAAAACATGATCTTTCACTTTAAAGTTCATCTCCACTTTACACTGGAGATGCCTAATCTTTAAATAGAAGTTGTTACAATATCGTAGACCATACTACATGTCCAAAAAATCATAAATTAGTCGGTATCATACATAACATTTTTTTAATTAATAAATATAATTATAATAACGCTTAACTCATTTCATATTATACATGACATTTTTTTCTAATTAATAAATTTAATTAGAGTAACATTTTCAAAATAAATTTTAATCATTGATTATGTATATTATTAAAAATATTATAAAATATTTTATAAGTTAAATCTTTATCATTTATTTACTAAGCATTAATAATTAATTAAAATAAAAAACAATACCTAAATAGAAAAAAAATAAAAAAATAATTAATTAAAAAAATAAAAATAGTAATTAAATAAAGGCAAGATTTAATTAATTACACCGTAAGGCGTTCCCCTTTGAAATCAACTCCTCTCTTACATTATGTGTCTTGTTATGATTTGTTTGATTTGATGTTAGCCACTTAAAATGTTTGCCACCATTAGATTAAAATTCTCGTTATAACTCAAACTATATCTTTCTTGAAACTATACCTATCTTACCTCTTCAGTAGGTTTTCTGAAACAATGTTCTTCCCTTGGTTTTCTGAAACATTGTTCTATGATCCATGTCCTCTCTAAGATGTCACATGGGAGTGGACTTGTATCGTCCAGTATCTTGCTTGAATCTGCTATCCACTATGCAGGCCTTGGCCCTATGGAGCGTATTGTATCAGACGAAAAATATTTAACTATTGTCTTGTGCATTATTTTAGTGATGGTGTCACACACACATTGTCCAAATTTATGAGAGATATGCTTTGCCTCATGTCATACTCAGACTAGACCTTGTTGGGCGTGATCTGATGGATGCATTGATGAATATTCTTACATTCTTACAGAACGGTGGGTACACCTTCACCACCACCGCAGAGCATGAGATTGTCTGAGATATGAAGGAGAAATTAGCCTATGTATCTCTGGATTTTGAACAGGAGATGGAGACTTCAAAATCTAACTCTTCATTGGAAAAGAGCTATGAACTTTGTGATGGCCAGGTAATCACTATTCGTGTTGAATGGTTCAGATGTCCAAAAGTGTTGTTCCAGCCATCTCAGATACCACTCTCCCAAAAGTTTCTGAGGGTGAAAAACCCTTATGAGACTAAGCTCCTCTACTTCCAAATGGGGCGAGTGTTGGTTCACTACCATATAAATTCTCTTAAAAAAAAATCAAGTTTCTAAATTTGAAATGAAAACACTTCATTTAAAACTTCTGGCCTTGGACAACAGAAAATTAACACAGAAATTCTAGCAAGTTTTTGTATTTCTTTGAAGCGAAAAGGCTTAATCTAAAGCTTCTAGCCTTCGACAACACGGAATTAGAAAACAAATTCTATCAATTTTTTGTAACTTTTTATTTATTGACAATACATCTATGTTACATATGTTACCCATTGAATAGATATGATCATTCAATTCATTGAATGAGTTCACTGTATCACAGGATCTACAGTGGTTACCATCTCAAAGAATTTGATTTGGTTATTCTTTTACATCGGTATATTTTGATATATATATTTCTGATTATGTTGAGTTCAGATGTACTCATGTTTCTTATTTGGAACATATGTACCTATACATAATATAAATCAACGTTATTTTAACTTGATTCTTTTTTATTTAAAAAAATGAATAAAATCTTTTAAATAATCAGTTCTTTGCGATTCTTAAAATATATATTTTCCTTTAACCATATTCCCTTTAAGGTAATAGTAATCCATCATACTGAATGCTTAGGAATTGATAGCTGGCAAAAACCATTCAAAGTGATACTGGGAAAACACCTTTCCATGAAGAAATGAAAAAAAAAGTGATTCTTTCATAATCCATATTGAAAACGCCTTTCCCTGAAATAAAAAGAAGTGACTTTCCATATAAACTCATCCATCATTTTTTTGTCCTTTGGTATTAGATATGTGTTGAATAGTGCTATATTTCTCCCCCTCTGACAATGGGTGATGCAGAAGAAATCCAGCCCCTTGTATATGACAATGGATCCAGAATGGTTAAAGTTGGTATTTATGTTTTTGTTTTTCTAATATTTATGTCTCATTCATATCAGATTGGTCTATGGGAATGAACGCTAGTTTCGTACTCTTTTTTATTATTCCATCCCTTTTCAACCATTAATTTTGGATCTTTTATGTCCGTTTCCACAGATAATTGTGTTGAATTGATACTTCTATGAGTTATAGGTTGCACTAACACATGCATTTTGTTAAGATCTTATTTTAGGCTGTCACTAACTATTTTACACTTATCATCCTAGGTATTGTGCTTAATTCTAGTGATGGTCTCACACACACTATAACAATTTATGAGGGATACGCTTTGCCTCATGCCATACTCAGACTGGACCTTGCTGGGCGTGATCTGACACATTGGGTCATTCTCTTGGGTGTTTTTAATGTGCCAGATTCATGGTAATAATTAGTCCAATTTCATGTAATCAGCTGAGTGTTGGCAATGTGGTATTAACGGCTTCTCACAGCTTCAATGCCAGAACCATCAGTGCCAGTTTTGCAACAAAAGAAAAGAGGGATATCTCTTTCAGGAGGAAAAAGGTTCAGTATGCTCGTTTGGGTGTCCGTTGTCATGCCTCCTGTAATGATATCAGGGTTGCATATAGAAGACCGGAACTGAAATACCACACTGATGTCATGCGTCTGCACTAGCTTGAGACAACCACTCACCTTTTTCTGAGATAAATCAGGCTTAGGATACTTTGTCTGCTCCCAAAAGAGAAAAGCATATGATGATCTACAACACATGATTACAGGGAATTGATATTCCCAATAAGTACCATAAGCAGCCCAATTTCAAGAACCATTTGAGTCTTCGCAATGTCGTATTAAGGGCTTCTCACGGCTTCAATGGCAAAACCATCAGTGCGAGTTTTGCAACAGAATGCTCATCTGTATTCGGGAGGGGCTCGAGGCTCAGTTTAAAATTCTGCTACCTTCAAATTAGTTCGTCGTTCCCCCTACAAGCTCGCCCAATTCCCACATAGAAATACTCAGCTTGCACAAGGTGGCTGCTAGAACCAGACAAGCCATTGATAATTATGAAAGTTCTATTTTATTTGGCAGGGGGATCGAACCAACGAAGTGAAGATATGAGGGTTGTCGAAAATGCAGAGTCCATTGTTTCCTTTTCTTTATGGCAGTATTTTGATATAGATTGTATTTTAGTTGTGAGGTTGCATAACATATGCTTACTGTGAATGTTACTGAACGGTCGTTGTCTCAATAGTTTATTTCTTGGTAGAGATGTAGACATTCTTGAGAGTTTGTATGTATTTTATCTCATTGTGCAATCTCTTTGATGATGATCCATTATGTTGTATAAATTATTGCATAAGGATTACTTTTGATGATGCTATCAGTGTCTTTCTCAACTCTGAAACTGGAATATGCAGCAAAGCAACGACTACCGAGATTGGTGTTCTTTTCTTCATTTTGTATTTGACATGCTTGGTTACCGGTGGAAATAAACTATCTTTGGAAGCATTTTCTGCAGACCAAATCGATGGGTAGAAATTTGAAATGCTTCAAAAGATTTCCTTCTTTAATTTCTAGTATTTCTTGGAGCATGCTGTGGATATTGAAAATGATGATAGGGTCTCGAGGATGAACACACTTTGTGAGTATGCTACCTATTAATCAAATTTGGATATGCTACCTATTAATTGAATTTGGATATGCTGCCTATTTGATGCTATGGTAAAAAATGTGCGCCTTGTCACTTTAAAAATTATAATTTAATATTACTTGAAATTAAAATATGTACATTTATTCCATCCAATACTCTGGAAATATTTACAGTAAAGCACTCTTAAGTATTGTATTCCATGGGATCTTATATTAATTTAAAGCCTTTTTGCACTTCACACTGAAATTAAAATGACATAAAAATACTTCTCTCACTTTTTATTATTATTATAAAAATAAAATACTAATGACTTCCCATTCATCTCTTACATTTTCAAATCTAATAAAATCCACCGAACCATATAAATTTTAATAGATATTAATCATAATAATCATCCTCATTAAAAAATAATAAAATTTTATTAGAAATAAGAATCCAATATAGACTTTACAAAATTTTCTTAAAAGATCTATAATATAATATAAATATCAAAATAATTTATTAAATTGAACGTGACCAATAACGCAATTAACAAATTAAATAAATCACTTATATTTTCAACTTTTTATGTTATTGTTTTAGATTTCGTGAGCGTTTGCTCCAGCGCATCTTATGTTCTGAATTGACCATTGAATTCACTCGTTCCGTCGGATGTGAATGGCAATCGAACCAGATTCCACCGTCTTAGACCTCGGGGATGGCAATCGCCAAGCATGGAATATGGTTGACGACTATTTGAGGTGGTTTGAACTGTTCGATTATCTGAAAAGATCAAACCAGTTTTTCTTCCCTTGTCTTCCCCATCGTACGAAGAGATCAAACCAGTCTTTCTTCCGAATCTGGTATTGCGTCTTTGATGGTAATTCAGGTGTCGGTTTCCTGCGAGAGGTTCTTCACGATACTGCCGCCCTTGCCAATCATGCTACCCACCAGTGACGGGGGGCATAGAATGCGGAAGAGGACGAGGACTCTGGTCATTTTGCGAAATGGATTATGTTCTGATGTATAATCAGATTCAGCATATTCTCATATAACATTGTCTACACTATGTCTATCTCAAAAGAGAGTAGTTCTATGTATCTACCAACTTTTACTAACTATTCCACACAAATGCATAGTATATACTCTACAAAATACTGCTTGTAACAGTTTAATCTTGTCGAACATTAATCAAAGTCAGAATATTGTGAATTTTATGCGAATGGAACGCCCAACTTCAGTATTTGCATTCAATTGTTTACTTTCGGCGTCCTTGGTCTGCATTTTGCGGTCCGCAAATCTTCTAATATTTTTCATTCGTGGCTCCTCACTGACGTCTTAATCTTCTCGATTACCCTTTGTTACCCTATGGAGGTCTGCCTCTACTTTGGTCTATCTAGTGTTAAAGCACATCGAATTTAGACTCATTTCTACCTACAGCTTCTTCAATTTCCTCTGCGTCAGTTCAAGTTTTGTATCTAATAATCCCACATGCGCCCGACGTTCCATGTTGCCTAATTCACTCCACTGTCTAATTGCATTCAGCATACTCTTCAGTACCTCCAACAATTTTTCCAGTAGTCGATTCATCTTTTCCTCGGATGATAATTCGTCCTCCTCCATTGGAGTTGTATGAGACAATTCAATACTTCAGACAATGCCTATGTTTCCAAGATGCCCCATATCCCTGCTGAGTACCTACAATGTGATACTAACACCATGAATTTTATTGAGGTTGCCGAGGGATTGTATCCCACGTCAAGGAAATGGACAGTAAATCAACACTTTTCCCTTCTGCCACATAATCACTAATATAGACTCACACCTTCACCATAGAACACATAGCCATGAGTAGAACTAATAACCCTTCTCCTCTCCGGAAACTAACTGATTAGATTAAATATTTAATTGATTATATTAATTCAATAATTACTTCAAGGATTCAATACAACCTGTATTGAATATCCCTGTTGGTTAAAACAACTACTCTCTTATTTAGTGGTAAATAGAAACCAGCCAATCAAAAGAAAAAAAATATAATAATCTTAATTTGTTACTTGTTTGCATCTTTGTTGGTATACACGGGTGGCACATAGCATGAAGCATTATAAATGGAGAGCCACACTCCTATGAAACATAGGTCCTCCTACCAACGACATCTGCTTTTCCGTGTGTGAGTGTAGTGCCTACTTCAAGAAAGACAAAGTTGGGTATGTGCAGTGCTCTCGTATGGCATGGAGATGCTGAAAGCTTCTTATATTTCCCTTCGTAAATCCTATGCAAGATCCGTCCATGTTTCATAATATTTTGTATTAAAATTATAATTTTATACACATATATATAATTGTGAAAAGTTATATTAAAGTTCATATTTATTTTGTTTATGTAAATTTAAAATTAAGTATGGTTACCACAATAATAGAGAAATTTTAGAAATGAGTAGTTGTTTACCTGTGTTATATTCCTTTAATTGTAAGCTAATGTTGGTATGATGAACCTGAGAGTGATGGATAGCTTTTCAATTTGGGTATTGTGTTGGATCACTATTTCCATTATTTCGTTTGGATTATCTTTTACCTTTACCTTTTAATATTGAATATGGAAAACAAGGTGGAGTGATGGAGGATCCTATAGGAAATTTCTTAATGGTAGAAAAATTTGTTGAGAAGAGTAGACAGATTCATCTATAAGTATAAGAGATGTTACAAAATTCATAGGAAAGATACAAACCTAAGCATGATCAATATAGAGAAGAGAAGTCATTTAGGTGGGATACAGAGTATGGTTACAATTGAACAATGATGTTAGAATTAATGGAGAAAGATACAGTGAGTTGTTTTAAGGATAGGATTCAGATTCTAATCTTAGACCTCATGTCCTACTAGCTAGGGAGTGGTTGAAGCCACCTTGTTAGTGTGAAAGCCTATATGTACTAGGTTGTTCTCCTGGTTGAATAGAGTGTGTGTATGAGTGTTTGTACACTCTCCAGGTATCTCACCTCGAGAGCCAATTTAATATATATAGTTCAGTTATATTCAATTTTTATCATGGTATTAGAGATTTAGAATTGTTGATCCTGTACGCTGAGTGAAAGGCACGACTCAGGTGAAATCATCGCTTGGATTGGAGAGTTAATCGCATCAATCCCACTGTAGCACTTCCACGTCTTTATGTTTTATCGGTCGTCGTGGATATCTGGTGTATAGCCGCGAAGAACTTCGCGAATTCGAGGTGGCTAATCGTGACGACTGTGAAAACAATAGAAAGCTATGTGGAGGCCGAGAGAAGGCTGCGCCTTGGCAGTGGCTACTGATAGAAGATCTGCATGTTTCTTGTTGAAAGACTGCAAGTACAAAAAAGGGTTGCATGATTGAGAAGATTGTGCCATCTCCATGATTGACGAGATCTGTTTCTACACATTAACATAAGGTGAAGCATGCAGGCTGCGAGGAGATTCGTAGCTAGAAGATTGGAAAGCCGTCAGTGTTGGGTGCTGAGGAAACTCGAGAAGGTTGGAATAGTATAGGAAGCCAAAACTGTCAGCCAACATGGAGGAAACCAAACGTAGATCACTGGATTGACTGTCATGGATGCGTGCAGCACTGGGATCACCGAGGAGTTTTGTGGTTGTGGCAGCATCGAACCTCAGACGAATCGATTGAGGCCGTGCATCGGAGGGAAAAACCATAGAGTGTTGTGCTGCCGGAAGAGGGAGTCCCAAGGTATGTGGCGTATTATCCTGGTGGATTGCTGCATAGAAGACTGAGGACAGCCAAGTAACCGGCTCGAGGCCCATGGTGAATGTCCTACTAATTGAGGCTGCACGAAGATCAGAAGTAGCATGGAACGTGGATGTGTTTTTTTGGAAAAAGGGGCATAGATCGCGTTGATTGGACAAGGATTGTGTTTTGTATGCAAAACATTTCTTTGGGTGTTGCGAGATTACTGCTATGTACACATGGTGAATGCCATTTGAATGTAGCATACACATGACCTTGGCGTTGACAGCAGGGACAGAAAGATTGAATCGATGAGCTTGGAGAAGCATTGCCTTTTTTAACATCATTATTTCAAGGCCATGTATCATTGAATAGGGTGCTTGATTTCATGTCAGGAACATCTGTTTGGCTCACAAATAGGAGAGTTGTGGACTTTTGAGTGTTGTCCAAATGTGGAACAAACTTGTGCATAGTGGGTTGAGAGAGGCGCAGCAAAAGCAAAACTGCATTTTTTTGAATTGTTTTTAGTGACATGCTTGCAACATATTTTGTGGAAAATCTATAATTTGTGTGATTTTTGTTGATATTCCTGGATACAGATTTCATGTTGACATGATTCGACACAGATTTGTGCATTAAAATTTCCATAGAGAATTGTAATTAGCGTGCTTTCTTGCTGGAGGCCGCAGAACTACCCCGAAGATGCGTGGAAAGTGCACACAGATTGAGAAGGGATGAGTGAGTGTTGGTGGCCTATGGAGTGGGTAGAATAGTGGAGGCCGTTGCGTGGATTAGTTTTTTAACGTGGCATGGAAAGGCCATTGCATGGATTATTGGTGAGAAGCCCTTGGTGTTGAGATCTTCCTTGCATGCTGTGGAATGATGCAAATTGGTGGCCAGCTGTGTTAAGAGGAGACACGAGAAGAGCGAGATCTGCTGCACAATTGAGCAGATCGTGAAGCAGATCATAAAGATTTGCGTGAAGATCTGTGTGAGGATCTGTTGTTGAGGAGGCAGCTATGGACGCTATTGAGGAACTGCTTGTGAGGTGATCTACGTGGGTCTAGTGAGATTTGTGGGATGCTACCAGCAGCGTGAGGAAATCTCTCCTTGTGTGTGTGGAGTGGTGTCTGCATTCAAACTTCCACTAGAGAGGCGTATTTTCTTGAAGAGGAGACCATTTGATCTCTCTGTGGAGCCATAGAGCCGGTGGAGACATTCGAGTGCTGGTGGAGAATTTGACTGTACTCGATCAATTTCCAGATCTGAAATTGATAGGGGAGAAAATGGGTCTTCAAAGTAAACTGAAAGAGTCTCGTAGAAAACTAAGGAGAAAGCATCAAAGGAGAAATGCAAAATATTGTTTTGTTGAATTGAGTGATGTGTTTCAGGTTGACGTTGATGGACCAGTAGCTATCAAGATGCAGATTTGGAATTTGGTGAGATTATTAAATGGTTAAATTTACCGTCTTTTTCAGGTATGAATTATGAAATATGGGCAAATGAAATGAAAACATTATTATGGAAGGTAAATTTACTGGATTATGTTGAAGATGTTATTAATGGTAGTGGAGATGCATCAGCATTAAGTCTTGTAACATTTGCATTAGATGATAGCATCATACTCAGCATAATATATGAATATAGAGAGGTTCTTAGTGCAAAATTCTTATGGGATGTTTTAGAAGTGAAACATTGTTTGAATGAGGGAAATGATGTTGAAGATATTGCTCTTCAAAATGATCCCATATTTGATTGTGAAACTGAAGATGCAATGATGGGTAATGAATGTGTGCCTGTAACTGAAACTTTTTTTAATGAAAACACATCCATTATTGTAGAACCTGAAATTTTTCTAGATGTAGAAATCAAGTTTGACGAGACTTATATACATCATGATGAGTTGATCAATTTGATGATTTAAAAACATCTTATTGATGAATTTTTGGTGAGAAGGAAGGCCTATCCACACATACAGATCAAATGCAGAACATGCCTACAGCAACAGAACTGAGTGAAGAGGTTGAAGGCATAACTATGTCAGTAGAGAGGGATGAAGCAAGGAGAGATGGAGAAATGAAAGCTCTCCTGAAGGAGAAGGAAGATAAGAGCAAATGTGGTCCTCTTTATAAATCTAACATTATTTTTTGTGCAGATAATGGGAGACAAGAAGAAGCAATTGAAGAATCCCAGAACCTACAACATCAAATGCAAAGAATGTTAGTATATACTCGAAGAGGAGGAAAAGAGTTCATGTGTTCCTCCAGAGGGGGGGGACATAAAAAGGAGGTGAAGCCCCATCATTTTTTTATTGGAAAAAAGTGAAGATGAAGCTTCATCCATAAATGCAAAAGTATGGGCTCTGCTGCAAGAAGACAAAATGAAAACTTTGTTACCAATTATTTTTCTTGTTTTAGTTGTAAGCCTAGTTGAGACTAGACCAATAGGCGTATTTTGTTTTTTCACTACCCTTTCTCCATTAAGGGGGAGTGTTAGAATTAATGGAGAAAGATACAACTAGTTGTTTTAAGAATAAGATTGAGATTCTAATCCCAGACCTCAGATCCTACTATCTAGGGAGTGGCTAAAACCACCTTGTTAGTGTGAAAACCTATATGTACTAGGTTTTTCTCCTGATTCAATAGAGTGTGTGTATGAGTGTTTGTACACTCTCCAGGTATCTAACCTAGAGAGCCAATTTAATATATATAGTCTAGTTATATACCAGAATAATAGTGAAATTTTAGAAATGAGTAGTTGTTGACCTGTGTTATATTCCTTTAGTTGTAAGCTAACATTGGTATGATGAATATGAGAGTGATGGGTAGCCTTTCAATTTGAGTATTGTGCTGGATCACTATTTCCATTATTTTGTTTGGATTATCTTTGACCTTTACTTTTAAATATTGAATATGAAAACAAGGAGGAGTGAGGGAGGATCCTATAGGAAATTCCTTAATGGTGAAAAAACATGTTGAGAAGGGTAGACAGATCCATCTATAAGTATAAGATATGTTACAAAACTAATAGGAAAGATACAAATCTAAGCATGATCAACATAGAGAAGAGAAGTCATTTAGTGTGGGAGACAAAGTATGGTTACAATTGAATAATGAGAAAATACAAGGTACTGGTAATGAAATCAAGGATCTGTGATATTGCCCCTTTGAAATCAAGGATATGTCACAAAACTAATAGGAAAGATACAAATCTAAGCATGATCAACATAGAGAAGAGAAGTCATTTAGCGTGGGAGACAAAGTATGGTTACAATTGAATAATGAGAAAATACAAGGTACTGGTAATGAAATCAAGGATATGTGATATTGCCCCTTTGAAATAATCAGAAAGATTTGAGATAATGCATATAGACTTAATATACCCCTCTACATGCAAATTTACTCAATGGTGAATGTAGAGAATCCAAAACTTTGAGTCTTCCATTTTGGATAAGGAAGAGGAACAATTCCTCTCTTGTGTGGGGAATTTGTCATTAGATGTTTAGGAAAAGTTGATAGAGGATATAGTTTTCGAGAAGAGGTCCAAAATTATAAGTCATGGGAAGCATGCCCTTTGGTATATTAAGTTGAAAGGATAGCTTACGGTGAGGGCTAAATGGTAAACCTAGGAGAAGGTAGAGGAAAAATATTTTCACCTCATTTAGTAGATTTTTTTGGGGAAAAAAGCCTCCCCAAATGGGGATGTATCATCTATATTTGATCATTATATTTTTTATCATCCACCTTGATGCTATTAGAGTGGAAAAAATGGACGAATCATCTCACATAACAATTTTTACTCGTGGGTCCTAGTTTGGTGAAATTTGGGTTTGAAACCCTCTAGAAGTCATTCGGAGAATTAAATAACATTTTTTGTGGGCCAATTTTTTCAAGTGTTGCACCCCCTCTCTATTCTACACACATATATCTTTCCAATGACTTAAGGATCATCTAAATCAGTCTATATATGCAAAATTTATGTCACCTGAAAGTTGACCTCCATGTTTTTTATACCATGATTTGTGAGGATGTCATGTCAACCCCCATTACTCATCAAAAATAGGATATCTATTTGATCGTGATGAAGAAAAGTCTAGAAAATAAAATATTGTAACTCTAGTTAAGAGTTGAAGGATTCAAACTTAACCACTAGTAGGCTATTATGATATGTCATAACAGGGTTACTCAGAGGAAAAGTAGTTCCATTTTATTCGAGTGTATTTTGCTCCATAGATGAGAAAAATAGCCAAGAGCATAATAAAGAGAGAGAGAGAAAAAATAGTGATTATGCACTATAGAAACCCATAAGCCATATATCTCACTCCTTTGTATTTAGATTCATTTCCATTCAAAGAAAGATAGGTTTTCTCCGAGAAGGTTATCCTAGATCATAGCCTCTCTTATTATGGTTGTAAGTGATTGTATTTTTTCTTGTCATTTGTTTTCCACAATTTACATATTGCATGCATGAAAATGGTAGTTTAATAAATTGTGAAGTCCTAGAAAAATACCCTTCTCGTATAGATTTTTTATTTTAACAATAATTTTATCATATTTACCTTGATTAGCTGTCTAGTGAAATATCCAAATCTATTTATAAATCACAAATTTTAACGATATTTTCCTAAGATCGCATTTCCCTGTGCCTAGAACTTCACTATCTGAAATTTCATAGAAAATATATTGCATTGAGAATGTCATGATGACCCGTTTGAAGCACCAAAACCATATCTTTGTATGCTCTGATATCAAATGTGATGATCAAAGCAAATAAAATTCAGAGGCGCACACCATAAAAATCCAATATAGATCACAATAGGAGAAACCCCTAAAAATACACAAATACATTCATATATACGAAATACATGTTTTGTATAATGACTACATGATCCTTATATATGCACACCCACACATTGCACCTATGGTCACTTCATTATTAGGCTAATTGTATTACATATAAATTTACATCTTACATGTACTACATTTAACCGTACATATGACCCTCTTGATGTTATATCATATATACCTAACCCCATATATCCCCCCCTTAGGGTCATACCATTGGATTCTTCAAGCACACATATAGATCATGAGGCAATATTTATAGACCCATGTGCATCTTTTCATATGACACCTCATACAAAGTGGTTTTACAAGTGTCAAAGATACAATGATGTTGATGTTTTCCTAGGAGATGAATTCACATAAAGAATCAAGAAATTAGGAAAATTCATGTTGAAGTTCATGGATTGAAGGATTAAAGCAATCCATAGTCATCTAAACATCACATGATTGGATGTAAATTTGATTTTTATAAGTAATGTGACTGATCCAGGTGTAGAAATCGTGTCTAAAAATGATACCTACGGGATGGTTCAAGGAGAAATGGAATTATTGAGGATAATTCTAACTGGAACTCTATATAACCTCTTTATAATAAATATTAGTGATGGGTGCAACAATTCCTTTTTTCTTTAGAGGGAATTAGAAGAACAAACCCCTATTGTCTCTGGATAAAATACTATGCAGTGGTGTCAAATATTGGAAGATATCAAGGAGAAAGGCATTCAAGAATTAGATGGTAATTTTATGGTAGCTGGTATGTTTAATTATTCTATGGATTTTGATTTCTATAAACATTTCTTATATGGGAAACATGTTCAAGTAAGACTATCCTCTTACGCTATGCTGGTAGAGGGAATATTATAGCTAGTGCATAATGATATATTTGGAATTGCGTCAGCCTCATCACCAAGAAAGTGTATGGCATTTGTATCATTTGTAGAAATCTAAATTCTTGAACAAATTTGAAGAGTTTAACTCTGTTATAGAAAATCAAGAAGAGAAAAGAAATTAAGGTGGCAAGGACAGATTATGGTGGAAAAATATTCATGAATGAACTAAAAAAGTATATAAGATGTGTGCTATAGGAAAGAAGAAGATCACTTCATATGCATCCTAAAAAAATGTAATTATAGAAAGGATGAACATGAAATTGATGGAAAAGGAATGGAGCATGTTCAATGGTAATAGGTTAGTATAGGAATTCCGAGTAGAAGTAGTGGAAACTATGTATTACTTGGTAAATAGATCACTCTCATCAACATTAGATGACGAGAGTCCACATGAGGCATAGATTGGTAATAAACACTTCGTTAAACATGGAAGGATATTTAGTCTTGGTTCTTATGTACATGTTTGAAAGGAAGTAAGGTAGATAATAAACTTGATAGTGTGTCTTTATTACATATAATGATAATATTAAATGTTATAAGCTTTGGAACCCAAAATCTAAGAAGGTTGTGCATAGTTGAGATGTGGTCTTTAAAGAAATGAAAAATGTTTCCAAAGAGAAAGTCCAACCAAGAATGAAAGAAGCAAAAAAGATAGAGTTTCAATTGAAAGATGATGAATCATTCTAGTATTGAGGAGATTAGTTGAGACAAAAATTCAATGAGAAAGGTATTATCCACCTGATTTTCATTCTTATTTTGTTTCGTTTATTACTAATGATGACCCTATAATTGTTAGGGAAGAGATGAATGCAAAAAATGAAAAACTCTAGAGAAAGGAGATGGATGAAGAAATGACAACTTTGGACAAAAATGAGACTTTCTATCTCGTGGATTCTATAACTAGAAGAAAATCGCTTAGCAACAAAAGAGTTTAAGAATAAGTTTAAAAAGAAATACAAAACTCCCCAAAAGAAATTAATTTTGAGACACAAATCTATTGTCAAATGTTTAAAAACCACTTTTATTACGTAGTTGTTGCAATTATAGAGGGAATTTAGATTTTATAACCTCGTTATTTATTTGTAAGAGATAAATCATAAACTACAATGTAAGAGTTTGTTATGCTGCTATATAGTTTTCAAAAGCAATATAATTACATAACACATATTAAAGTGTACCTCTATTGGCTTTGTTTTCAAAGGTGAGAAATGGGATACTGCTAGATTCTTGCCTTCAGTAAATGTCTCAAGGTTATTCAATGTATTATATGTATTAAGAACGCAAAAATAGTCACCTCAATTATTTGAGGAGTTTGATAACAGTTTCAAATTCTTTCATTGCCCACAAATATTGGTTCTATGACCTTCCATAAGACTCATGAGTCGATTTATGCAAGTTTTAACCAGTGAAAGGGTTTCCCAGTAGTGATCAAATTTGAAGGGTTGGTCTTAATATTATTTGGAAGGGCATATATTTATCTTACTTTTCAAAGATGAAAAGTTAAAAATAAAAATTGTACTTCTATTAACAAGTGTATATTAAATAAACCTTTTATTTAAAAAATGCAAAAATGAAATGGTGTCCTAAATCTTTAAAATTTAAAATGTGGCTACATTAAAACACTATAAAATATCAATATAACTTGGTAAATAGGCAAACATTTTTCTCAAATTCTATTAAAAAAAGTAAAGATATGCTTTTTCTATTCATTAGATGATCTTCAAAAGCATTTGAATTTACATCATTGAAAATATAAATCTATCTTCACAATGGAAAAGGTTGTTTTAGTTTCCATTTGTTTCTAATTTATATTGTCTATTTTGTTAAGCTTGAAGAAATTTAAGGCTAACAAAATAAACAAATATATACCTTCAACAACCAAGGGAATTGAACTTTTCTTTTAACATTGCTAACACTATCAATAGACTTTCATCTCCATTAAAAACTTCAAGCTCTATAGATTCAAAAATTTATGTAATTAATAAGAATGTTTTCTATATCTAATAGGGAAATATTGTAATATGTAATACACATCTACAATGTTGTTGTTGTATGGCTTGGTTTATCGTTTTTCTTCTTCTTTGAAAATGGTTTTCAAATTTGGTCCTAACGAATTCAATCTTGGTTGATGTCTTTTTCTAATAATGCGGTTTCTTTTTGTTGATGTTTTTTTTTCTAATAACGTGGTTTCTTTTCGTTAACAATGTAGTTTAATTTTTCTATGATTTCAACATCTCCTTAAAGACCCTTCATAGCTGCAGCTACTTGGACAGTCACATGCACTCTTTATTTCCTAGATGTTTAATGGAGAGAATGAAGTGAGAGACACAATAGTAGTTGTATGGATAGTTATTGGCATTCTATATCTTTTGGGAAGACCAACAGAGGAAAAATAAAATTAAGTTGTAACCCTGTAGGCAAACCAATCTTCCGTTGCATGGTTATTAATAGAGTCATAGAGTTTCATTTTAACACTTGAGAGTTCTCCCTAGTTCAAAACTCTACATAAATTTTATGGAAAGCACACTTATTATTTCTCAATTTTTTTATATAGTATTAATTTGTATGCTTTCAAAAATTAGAGAGTTAATAAAGAAAAACCCTTTCAAGATAAGATGAGAAATATGGGGTTTTAAATAAAGCTTGATTTTATAAATTTTATGCTTAATAGTAAGCTTGATTACAATAAGTTCAAATGGAAGCAATGCTAGGCTTTTTTAACCATTTTGGTTGTCAGTCACGAAATCATCTAAAAATAGAAAAGAGATGGTAGAAATAGAAAATATATGGTAGTAGTTATTATGTTAGTATAAAAAACATTCGTGAATCACTAAGCGTAGTTACCACCATCTAATGGGGTAATTTCATAATTGAACAATCTTGTGTGAATGGTTGGTTGACAAGAAAGAAAGAAAATTTTGCAAATTAGGAAAGAAAATGAAGATATAACAGAAAATGTCTATAGTTATGACGTAAAAATGTCAATACTATCACTTTAATCTATTTTTAAGCTCGATAAAAGTACATCTTTAACTAATATATTTCATTTATTACTATAAAATGAAACCTTATTCATTTATACCCTGTAGTGCCGCGGAAATTATGTTCTCTATCCACAACTTGGCGAGCCTGAGGTTTGGTACTTTAGGAATGATATTTTCGTCCATTAGGATCTTTTCGAGTTTTATATCACAATGAAGAGCCTAGTGCAGGCATTCCTTGTGCAAGTACCCGATGCCTCACGTCATGCCTAATGTATTAGGTAGATGGTAGTAGTTATTTACAAGATGAAAAAAAGGTTTATGAATCATTAATTGTAGTTATCACTATCCAATGGGGTTATCTCATATTTGAAAAATCTTGTGTTAATAGTGGGTTGAGAAGAAAGATTATAATTTTAGAAATTAAGGAAGGAAAATGGAGATACCACCAAAAATTTATGTGGTTATGATGTAAAAATGTCAACACTGTCACTTTAATCTATTTTTAAGAGATGGAAAAGTATGAAAAATATCGTTTCAAATCATGAACTGGCCATTGATTGGAACCGTGAAATCGCTTTCCTCTTTCGACACTAGCTTCATAAGCTTCAAATTGGGACTGTGAAATCGCTTTCCTTTATTGACACTAGCTTCATAAGCTTCATAACTCCCCTTCCAATCCCCTGGAAAATCAAATATATGAAAAATTACTAAGTGAAATACTTCAATGGATTGATTTTTGAGAATTGAGCAGAGAGCCAACTGTAATTACAAGAAAAATTAAATATAAGGAGACACAAATCCACATCAAACCTTTGGGTTGAATGGAAGGATTAACAGATTCTGTTTGATAAAGAGTGTAACCTCGATGGTTCTCATTTCACAACAATTTCATCATTTCCTCCTCTAGAAGGGAAAAAATCCACCGAAATCTTCATCGATTCCATGATGGACAATAGAAATAAAATATAGAGTCCACACATGACTATATAAAGATAAATCAACCATTCCATACATGATAATTTTAATCAGTTCTCCCTAAATCATTGAACTAAATGAAAAGCCAGGGAAATGAAAGTTGAAAATTATAACTGAGAATTAAAGATACTTTGCAAACTTGTGTTGCACTTGTAGTAAGGTTGGGATTGTAAAGATCAATGCAGGCAAGATTCAACAATCTACCTCAATCATCGTGAATTCTTTTTCTTTTGTCATTTTTTTCTTATGAATCTCTAATACCTTCAAAAGATGCCCTTGGTTCACATATATCAATAGATAGCTACTCTCTGGTATTAATGAATGCCAAAAGAAACCTATGTTATCAATGAATACGAACAGAAACCTCAGATCAGGATTGTCAACTCTATAAGTGCTGCCATTATGATTGATGGCCTAGGAATGCATGAACAACCTCCATTACGTCCCATTGCATTTCTTTACTGTTGCCAGAACCTTGTGCAGTCTTTAAAGTGTTACATCAATCCGAGAACTGGAATTTTCCACAATGTCCTAGGGACATGCAACCCTTCATAGGACATTTTATAATATTATTTAAAGTTTTAAAAAAACTTGTAAAAATCAAAATTTAAATTTCTTTTGACTAGTAAATTTCGTTGAGCACTTCTGACGTGCTAGAGGGCTTTAGAAGGGCTGTGATGTGTTCAAATTTAATCATTGTTTCCTAGCCTCCAAGGCTGAGAGGATGCAACCTGCGTTTGCGCTGACAACCATTTATTTTGTCGAAGAGTCGACTGTCCAGGGAGCATGTGCAGGATGTGTTTTCTTCCGATCGATTGCCGCTATGTTCGGCACGAAATATGCACTGCCATCTCCTATGATATGTGTAAACTTTGCAGGGCCATATATAATTTTATTACCACTCTGCACAGAAGACAAACAATTAATATTCTTAATCATCATATGCTTCCTCTGGACATTAATAAATTGTTTGTTTTTTTGACAAGGGTTGTAAAAAAAAAATTATGAATATTGGAATTTGAAATAATTTGAAATTTCAAGATCACTTAATTGAGTATTGTAATTTCAATATTGTAAGTTGGAGATGTATGGTTTATAATGCAGACGTGACATCATTGAAAATGTTTAATTTGGGGAGCTTAAATGAGCGTTTGCGTGCTACCGTGAATGCAAGTTTGTTTAAAATATTGCAAAGGAGATGGATAGCTTAATAAAAAAGCATTTTGCCGTAGCTTTTTATTTTGGCTTTCTTATTATTTATAAGAGCAAGATCAATTATATATATATTTCATATGTTGGATATTAAAATAAAATTTATTCAAACATTCATTTTAATTCTGAATTTTAAGGGTACAAAGATCACATTTTTAAAGTGCAAATCTTTCATTGATACAAAATTTGACAACCAAAAAATTTTATACTTTCAGAACTTAGTAAATAGAAATTAAAATAAATGTATATTAGTAATATTTTTTATATTTATATTTATATAAAAAAAATATTACTATTTTTAAAAAGATTTTTTACTTATTTTATAATTTTAATTTAATTTGTTAATTGACTATATATATAATTTAGGGAAAAGGATTTATTTTGATTTTTTTATGTTTATTAACTAATTATTGATTATATGTTTTGAAATACATAGTTGAAAATATAACTTATTATTATTCATTTTCTCATATATATATATATATATGATTAATGATTATGATAAATTTTGGTGAATTGATAATTATATTTATAATGTTTTTTTTAATTGTTATGATAAATTTTAGTGAATGAATAAGTTTGAATAATTGATTTTCACTATTATATTAGATACAACTACCACATCAATACAAAAAAAACTAATTCATTAATAATTAACACTACCACTATTATACCAGATAGATAAATAGAACCTAAAATCCTTCAAATTCTTTAAAAAATTTATATAAAATTAACTTTGATACCGATCAAAAATTATAATCCTATTATAAATGAATAAATCCTTCAGACGTTAAAAATAAAATCAAAGATTCATTTAGTATCCTCTTGAAAGAAAACTGGGAAAAAATCTTATATTTCTTCGTTTTACATTTTTCTGTTCACAATGTTTAGTCGTATTAGATCTGGAATGACTTTGGAAAAGAAAACCTTCCATATTTCTATATTAAATTTTATATTTCTTCCTTATATGTTGTTTATTTATAATTTATATTGTTTAAGTGTATTAAATTTCGGATGATTTTGGTTATGAAAATTGTCATACCCCAGATTATTATAAACATTTTATTTACCTTAGTTAAAGAAAAAGAAACAAACTAAAGGATGATGATTATTACCTATTGAATAAATTAATATTTTTTTCAGTAAATAAAAAAGAGAAATGATTTCCTAGCAACAGGGATATCATGTAACTTCTGAGGAGAGAAGTTAATATATTAAAAAAAAAACAGTTGCAAAACTCTAACCGCCCTACCCCCTAACCATGGAATGGTTTCCAGGAAAAAGGGGGAAGAGGAAAAGAGGATTGTGCTGTAGAGGACATGTAGTAGGAAAGGGAAGGGGGCTTACCACATCTGGTGATGATCAGATGGTAAGAGCACAGAGCGTGTGCAACTAGCAAATACTATAGTCTTTGAGCAAGCAAGGGGGGAGATTGGTCTCGAAAGACAATCTCATGGTCGGGTGGTTGACTAGCTGCAATGAGCAAAGGTGACCCTATCTCGGAAAAGAAATGAAAGTTCACATACAGGAAGCGACACAGGTATGAGACTCTGGCTTGAAAATAGAAAATGTTTAATTTCTGTGGGTTTCAGTTCTTTTTATAATTTATGTAAGTATATTCAGAAGAAAAAGAAATGGTGAGGTTAGGTAGTTCTCTTTATAAACTGTTTTCTAGGTAACAGCGACAGTAATCTACCAAGAAGGGGGTGGAACTTAGTTAGAGAACCTTACAATTAACCGTCTTTGTTAGACAATTTGTCCTCAGCCTGGAAACTAAAACTTGTATGGTAGCACGGGCGTGGCAGTATTCGGTAGGGGTTGCTAGCGTGAGTTTATTGAGAGGTACCATACCAAATGTATTAATCAGTTTTCATACAACAGCGGATGAAGGAAAAATGACTAGGAATACATGGAAAATTAGACTTATTGCTCTCGGGAACATTAATAAACCAAATGAGGAGTACTGTGCAAAGCATAGACAGACCCGAGTATATAAAGTGAACAGAACTGGTTAAATTCCAGAGATATTCTTAGTTGGCTTGTAACGTTTGGACTGAGCTTTTCCTAAAATAAATATAAGTAGGAAATGCACACGTTTGCCTTCCTACAAGCATGCAACAACCATGAAATATCACTAATCAATTGCAGAGATTAATGCAAGTCTGTAGGGTGCCACAAGAATGCTTCCCCTATATTAGGGTAGGGCCAGTCACAGCATGGGTGCGGAAGGAGGTCCACTCCACAAGTAATCTCTCTAATGGAGAAAGAACCCGAAAGAAAAACTGGGTACTGAGCATGGATGGGTAAATAGGTTGGGTGGGGTCACTACCCTTCAACATTAAACACTTCCACTATTAAACAAAGACAAGGGCCTAGTAGCATGCAAAAGATAGTGGGAAGAAATTTAAGGCTGTAGTTGGGAAGCAGGGCTTAAACCCTCTCAAAACAAAAAGACGCATGCATGTGGAACAAACCAACTCAAAGTCAAATGCATAAAAAACCATAGAACTGTACATTTCTTTACAATCTAAACCAAAATGCTTGACATTTTCAAATTTTGGCAAGACCATGAATGTATAGAAAAGAAACTATACAGACCACCCACAATGCGGCAATTCCTTTAAACAAAAATATAACAAGGAGACCATATGCCTATTAAATCAATAGTCCTTCATAATAATTATAGTCCAGTAGATAAGAGTATAGACATGCCAAGGCAAAATGTGCACAGTTTGCATTAAAGATTATACAACCATAATGTCCGAGCAGTCGAAACTGTAGTCGGACGCCCAACTCTAGAAATTAAAATTACATAAATCATTTCAATGGAAAACCTGGAGCCTTGAAGGGGACGCAAACACCCTCCGCTCCATTATTTATCAAAATATGGGAGAAACTGGAAGGACCACCCTCTGAGACAATCATACAAGGCCACGGCCGGAAGGCTTTTCCATACCTGGACCCCTAGACATGCTGAAGGAGGGTTTCACTTAGTCAATTCTAGGCCACTGTATGACGGATAGGCGCCCAGCCTGCATGAGAGAAAACCATGCAAAACAAAGATAGATAATTGTGGAAGGAATGTGAGCTGTTGTAAAATTTCAAAGGAAATTGCCCTCGCTCTTGTCAAAAGAAACTTATCGCTAAAGGAAATTCCAACCAACGTAAGACAGCTCTCATCTTGGTGCTGAGGAATGCCCCCCCAATATCAACCAGCCTGCAGTTTTTATGAACAAAGTGCAAAAACAAGAATTCCTTCAGTAAAATGAAGGAGCGCATACTCAAAAGAAAATAGAACAAGCATGTCTTTGTTTCATGTCATTACCTGAGGGTATGGTGACAAATCCATCGACATTCGAGCAAGGTTTGTAGTTCTGGCTCTCTGGAGTTGGATGCATGGGTGGAACTAGAGCAAGCCAGCACAGAAAGCTGCCTAACCAAATAAACTTTGCCACCCAAAACAACTGGTAGATAAGTTTGAAAGCCCGTGAAAGGTTGCCATCGTTGGATGGCAAGGGAAGATCTCCACCATAGATGAGGCGAGGTAAACCCTGCAAAAAGAGAGATTGGACAGCCTGCCGGCCTCGTACTGAACAAAGCTGGGTAGAAATTAATTACACGTGGAAGCGGATAAGGAAGCCATGTGATGGCGAGGGGTGAAAGGGAAGTTAGCTCCTGACTGGATGCTACGTGGACAACATGCACGATACCCAATAGAGATTTTAATAAAAATCTTAAAACTCATACATCAGCATATAAATGAAAACCAATGCCACGTGTTAACATGGTAACCAGTTGGTTTCACCAGGTGAATAACCATGGGTGTGTGGGTATATAACGCAACGGTTACGATACTATCTTAAGAAAAGAAATTTTCTTTTCTTACATGGCAAAGGAGTTGTGACAAGTGGTATCAGAGCCAAGTTACAAAAACTACGGCCTCTGGGAATTGAAAACTGTGAAACAGATTGTGTACATACAACTTATTCCATCTCTATTCAGTAATTAAAAAAACAGATATTGTGTTGACCTTTCCACTTTTACTTGTCGTATGTTAAGCATAGGAAACAGAGGATTGACAATATGAGGAGAATAGACAGTGTGTCACACATGTTTGTGGCAGGTCAAGGACCTGCAACGGGTCCTAGAAATAGTCTTGAATTATGGGTACAGTTGGGAGAGGAGGCGCACAATACCAACCTGGAAATTTTGGAGACAGTACAAGAGCTGAAAAACGAAATGGCCCGATTACAGGAAGATAATGCAAGGTTAACTATGGAACAGGAGAGGATTTTAAAAAGCTTATCCGACAGACAGAATCAGCAGCCACTGAATCCCAGTGTTGAGCAACAAAGAATGTCAGAAGAACAGAATCCCCACACAGAACCCGAAGAGTCGAAAGGAAGGGAGGAGGAACGCTCTGATAATGCTTCTGAACAACAGACATCCAAAAGGCAACGAATAAAGTTGCAAGGGGAGTTCCGTAAAATCAAACCACCACACTTTGACAGAGAACAGGAGGAAGCAGCTGAGGCTTGGTTGATTAATATGAACAAATACTTCCAGCTATATGAATACGATCACAACCATAAGCCACGGTTGGCCATTTTCCAATTACAGGGAAAGGCCACCTTGTGGCGGGAAGAGGTTAAGATGGTAAGAGGAGTAAGTGAATAGAATATCACTTGGGAGAAATTTCAAAGATACTTTAATGAAAGGTACCTGACTGAGCGCTTCTATGATGAGAAGGCAAGGGAGTTCCGTGACCTGCTTTTGGGGCAACAAACTATGGACGAATTTATCACTCGTTTTACTTCCTTGCTCCGTTATGTGCCCTACATTTGGGAAGAAAAAGTTAAAGTACAAAGGTTTGTCAGTAGTTTACCCTTGAGTATGAGCGAAAGAATCGAAATTGACAACCCAAAGACGATGGACGAGGCTATACGTAAAGCCCGAATCTGTTACCAGTAGAGCAAGAAGAAGGGAGAAATCCTAGGTAAGTGATGGGTTGATAAGAAAAGAAGCAGGCTGGCTGGAAGTACTAAAGGTAATCGCGGTGGCGGTAACAAAGGATTTGCCAAGGGAAAAATCAGCAGAAACTCACAGAAGAATTCGCTTCGATTAAAGCCCCCCATTGAGTCCAGAACCAATGAATCACCCGGAAAAATAGACAATGAAGGGACAACAAGGCCTCTAGTGCAATGTTGATGCTGTGGTGGACTCCATTACATGAAAAATTGTCCTCAGCAAAAAGGAGCCGAACAGGTTTCCCAAGTCTACAAAGCCTCTACAGATGGCGATGTAGGACGGAGTCTGCTAAAGATTAATGCCTCTTTGGAAGATCGCCAGGCAGAGTACCAAGCAACCATGGTGGAATTTAAAGGTAAACTCTTAGACCTTGGTGTACCTATTTTAATTGACCCTGGTGCAACATTAAGTTATATTAGCCCTAGAATTGTGGAGCATTGTAAGTTGCAACCTGTTAAGTTTAAGGACCCTTGGCTAGTTCAGTTGGCAACAGGAGCAAAAAGACGGGTAATTGCTAAGGTGAAAAACTACCCTTTAAAAATAGCAGGATAGTTAGTTACAATAGATTTAAATGTGCTTCCACTTGGCTCGTATGATATATTGATTGGTATGGAATGGTTAGAAAAACACTGGTCCATAATCAATTGTAAAACCAAGACTATCAGTTATAAGGATAAGCTTGGAATAAAACAAGAGATGCAGGGAATCAAGTGACCAATGAAAATTTGGCCCATAACCGCCTCACAGTTAGCCAAATGCATTAGGAAAGGATGTCAAATTTATGCCGTCCAAGTGGCCTATGCCAACTCAAAAGATAAAACAACCACAATGGAGAATATTCCTATGATACAAGAATTTGCCGATGTGTTTCTGGAAGAGATTCACGGGCTACCATCGAGTTGGTGCCAGGAGCAGCCCCAGTCTCCTGAGCACCCTAAAGAATGAGCGTAGCAGAATTGACAGAGCTGAAAATGCAATTACAGGAGCTGTTAGACAAAAAGTACATTCGCCCTAGTGTGTCCCCTTGGGGAGCCTCGCTATTGTTCATTAAGAAAAAGGACGGGACCCTCTGCATGTGTATGGACTACCGTCAATTAAACAAGTTGACAATCAAAAGCAAGCACCCCCTACCTGATATTGATGAACTGTTCGACCAGGTGAAGTGAGCAACAGTTTTCTCAAAGATTGATTTGCGATCAGGGTATCACTAGATCCAGATTAAAGAGGAAGACATAGCTAAGACAACTTTTAGAACTCGGTATGGCCACTATGAGTTTGTGGTGTTACCCTTCGGGTTGACCAACGCCCCTGCCACCTTTATGTGTCTGATGAACAGTGTATTTCATCGGTATTTGGATAAATTTGTGCTGATCTTTATTGACGATATATTTATTTACTCTCAGACTATGTAGGAGCATCAGGAGCACCTTAGATTAGTATTACAAACCCTTCGAGAACACCAATTATATGCTAAGTTCAGTAAATGTGAATTATTTAAAGAGAAAATACAATATTCGGAGCATATCATCACTAAAGAAGCGATCGCAGTGGATCCTGAAAAGGTAAGGACCATAATGGAATGGCCGGTACCCAAACATGTGGCAGACATCCGATCTTTCATGGGACTAGCAGGCTATTATAGACTGTTTGTTGAAGGATTTTCAAAAGTAGCCTATCCAATCACATCCTTACAGAAAAGGGGAAGAACCTTCAGGTGGACCCCTGAATGTCAAAAGAGTTTCGAACAACTCAAATATTTGCTCACCACGGCACCCATTCTAAGCATAGCCAATCCTAGTAAAGATTATGTGGTTTGTCTTGATGCAAGTAAGGAAGGGGTAGGAGGTGTGTTAATGCAGGAAGGGAAAGTGATAGCATACAAATCAAGAAATTTAAAAGAGCATGAGCAGAAATATTCTGCTTAGGATCTAGAATTGGCAGCTATGATTCACGCCCTGAAAATGTGGCGACATTACCTTATGGGAAGAAAATGTTTGTTATTGACAGATCACCACAGTATAACCAACTATTTTAGCCAGCCCACTCTAAATGCAAGGCAAGTGCAGTGGGTGGATTTCCTAAGTGGTTTTGATTTTGAGATCAAGCATTTAAAAGGGAAGGAGAATCAGGTGGCAGACGCTTTGAGTTAGAAATTGAATGGCTATACGAAATTTCTTGCAGTGAAGGGAAAAGCCCCTTTGGGGAAATGATTAAAAAAGTATCCAAATAAGATGTGGTTTATCAGTAAATAAAATAGCAAATTCAAAAACCGACCAGCAAAGAAAAACAGTTGGATTATGCTTTGATGTTATTGGAATGTCGTACTACAAAGGAAGGTTGTATGTGCCTAATCAGACAATATTGAAAATCTGATATTGGATGAGCATCATAGGAGTCATTACGCTAGACACCCAAGATATCAAAAGATGATCACTGCACTTCAGAAAGAATATTATTGGCTAGGTATGAAGAAAGATGTGGCTGGTTATTTGGCACGATGTCTAGAATGTCAGCAAATTTAAGCAAAACACCAACATCCTGTGGGATTATTACAACCATTACCCATCCCGGAATGGAAGTGGGAAACCATCTCTATGGATTTTATAACAGGTTTGCCTAAGTCAGAGAAAAATAACGACTCCATCATGGTGGTGCTGGACAAGCTAAGTAAGTCAGGACATTTTACACTAGTACAATCTACCTATAGAGCTGTGCAGATCGCCCATGTTTTCATGCAAAATATATTTAAGCTACATGGGTTATCAAAGACAATAATTTCAGACCGTGATGTCAAATTTACATCGGTCTTTTGGAAAACATTGTTTGAGGAATTTGGTAATCAGCTGAACTTTAGCACAGCTTATCACCCTCAAACTGACAGGAAAACTGAATGGGTGAACCAACTGGTGGAAGATATGTTAAGGGCATATGTGATGCAGCAACCAACCAAGTGGGAGGATTATTTACACTTGGTTGAGCTCGCTTACAAAAATGGCTACCACCCATTATTGCTAATGAGACCTTTTGAAGTATTGTATGGGCGGAAGTGCTGCACCCCCTCGAGCTGGAGTGGATCGGAAGACAAATTGATGTTAGTTCCTGAAATTCTTAACGAGATGGAGGAACTAGTTAAAAAGGTATGTGCTAATTTAAAGGCAACATAGGATAGGCAAAAGAACTTTGCTGACTAGAAAAGGAGGTTTAAGGAGTATCAAGTCGGTGATCATGTATATGTGAGAATTCGAGCAAAAAAGAGCACATTACAGTGGAGCGAGTGCTCTAAGTTGGCACCTCGATGCTGTGGACCATTCCAAATCTTAGCAAGTATTGGTCCGGTAGCTTACCAGCTCGCTCTGCCAAGTCACATACGAGTCCACAATGTCTTTCATGTCTCTGTGTTTAAAAAATATGTTTATTACCCTAAACATGTGATTAAATGGCAGGATATTCAGGTTAGAATCATCTTTGATAGATCAGTCTAAATGTTTTCCTTAAAAATAAAACTAACCTAGGATGTTGCATGTTACAGGTAGAACCAGAAGGAGAAATCCGGGTCGAACTGCTGAGCATCCTCAACCGAGGAGATGTAACACTGCGGAAGTGGGATATTACCCAGGTTAAAGTGTAGTGGCAGCACTTTGGGCCTAATGAGGCCACTAGGGAGGATGAAGAACTCATGAAACAGGCTTACCCAGGGCTGTTTATAACCGAAGGACATCGGGACGATGTCTAATTTCAGGAGGGGGAGATGTCATATCCCCAGATTATTGTAAATATTTTATTTACCTCAGTGAAAAAGAAGAAACAAACTAAAGGATGATGATTATTACCTGTTGAATAATTTATTTATTTTTATTTTTATTTTTATTTATTTATTTATTTTTATTTTTTTTTTTTTTTTTTTTTTTTTTTTTTTTTTTCAGTAAATGAAAATGAGAAATGATTTCCTAGTAACAGGGATATCATGTAACTTCTGAGGAGAGAAGTTAATATATTTAAAAAAAAAATATTGCAAAACCCTAATCGACCTCCCCCTAACCATGGAATGGTTTCCTAAAAGAAATATAAGTAGGAAATGTAGTCGTTTGCCTTACTGCGAGCATGCAGCAACCATGAAATATCACTAATCAATTGCAGAGATTAATGCAAGTTTGTAGGGTGCCACAACTATGATTCCCCTGTATTAGGTAGGTCCAGTCACAGCATGGGCACGGCAGGAGGTGCGCTCCACAAGTAATCTCTCTAACGGAGAAAGAACCCAAAAGAAAAACTGGGTATCGAGCATGGATGGGTAAATAGGTTGGGTGGGGTTGCTACCCTTCAGTGTTAAACACTTCCACAATTAGACAAAGACAAGGATCTAGTAGCACGCAAAAGCTAGTGGGAAGAAATTTAAGACTGTATTTTGGAAGCAGGGCTCGAACCCTCTCAAAATTAAAAGACGCATGCACGTGAAACAAACCAACTCAAAGTCGAATGCATAAAAAACCATAGAACTGTACATTTCTTTGCAATCTAAACCAAAATGCTTGACATCTTTAAACACTGGCAAGACCATGAATTTATAGAAAAGAAACTACATCTCCTGTACAAACCGGCCGCGGTGTGGCAATTCCTTTAAACAAAAATATAACAAGGAGACCATATGTCTATTAAATCAACAATTATTCATAATAATTACAGTCTAGTAGATAAGATTATAGATGTGCTGAAGCAAAATGTGCACAATTTGCATTAAATATTATAAAACCATAATTTTCGAGCAATGGAAACTGTAGTTGGATGCCCAACTCTAGAAATTAAAATTATATAAGTCATTTCAATGGAAAACCTAGAGCATTGAGGGGGATGCAAACACCCTCTGCTCCATTATTTATCAAAATATGGAAGAAACTGGAAGGACCACCCTCTGAGACAATTAGACAAGGCCACGGCTGGAAGGCTTTTCCATACCTGGACCCCTGGACATGCTGAAGGAGGGTTTCCCTTAGTCGAGTCTAGGCCACCATATGCGTGATGGGCGCCCAGCCTGCATGAGAGCAACCCATGCAAAACAAAGCTAGATAACTGTGGAAGGAATGCGAGCTGCTGTAAAATTTCAAAGGAAATTGCCCTCGCTCTTGTCAAAAGAAACTTACCACTAAAGGAAATTCCAACCAACCACTACAACAAAACCCTGTGGTTAGCGTCCCTTTTTTCTTCCTTTTTTGCATCTAGAGCCCATTTTTGGTGTTATTTGTGCCCATTTATAAAATATGGTGCAAAAATTGATGCAAAGTTTGCACCGAGTTTTTCACCAAGTCTTACACCAAGTTTTGCACCAGGTATTGTAATAGGTTTTGCATTAGGGTTTACGCTAGGTTTTACGCCAGGTTTTATGCCAAGTTTTGTGCCATCCTTTGCACCATGTTTTGCATCAATTTTGGCACGTAATTTTGTTTCACCAACTTTTGTATCATTTATTGCATCCACTTTTTGTGCCTACACTTGCATGAACTTTTCAATGATCTCTTGCATCCTCTTTTGCATCATTTTTAAAATCATTTTTTGCATCCATTTTTACATCATTATTTGCATCCCCTTTGCATCAAGATTTGCATCAGGTTTTGTGTCTCATATTGCATCTACTTTTGCATCGAATTTTGTTGCATCAACTTTTGCATCATATTTTTCATCCATCGTTACACCCATGTTTACATCCACTTTTGCATTCCTTTTTGCATCTTATGGTCCATCTTCATTTGCTTCTTTTTTTGCATCTATCATTACATCCACTTTTGTTGTGACACTATTTCTACCATGTTTGTACTTACTTTTGTACCCATGTTTGCTTCCAATTTTACATCCATCTTGCATCCACTTTTGCATCAAAATATTGCATCTATTTTTGCATCCACTTTTGTGTTGGGTTTTGCATCTCATTTTGTGTCTTCATTTGCATCTACTTCCATTGCATCCAATTTTGTTTCTACTATTGCATCCATGTTTGCATCCACTCTTACATCCCTTATTGCATCTTGTCTTGCATCCAAGTTTGCAACTTTTTTTTGTATTTTTTATTACACCCACTTTCTCATCCACTTTTGTTGTGCCATATCTTGTGCCTATCATTGAAGCCCACATTTTCTTCCAATTTTGCATCCACATTTGCATCCTCTTTTGTGTCCAAGTTTGCATCAAATAATTTTGATTTTTTTGCATCTACTTTTACATCCACTTCTGATGCGTCCAATTTTGAATCTAATTTTGTGTCCACTATTGCACCCATGTTTCTTCCATGTTTACATCCATTTTTTAATCCAATTTTGCCTCCTTTTTGCATCCAAGTTTGTGTCTTTTTTTTTTTTTGTTCATTGTTGTATCCACATTTATTTCACAACAATTCATGCTAATTTTTATGCCTACTATTACACCCATGTTTTCTTCCACTTTTTCATCCATGTTTGCATCCTATTTTGTGTCCAAGTTTGCATCAACTATTGCATCTACTTTTTCATCCACTTTTGTGTCAATTTTTCTATCTTGTTTTGCATATACTTATGTTGTGTCCACTCTTCATCCAATTTTACGTCTATTGTTGCCCCCATTTTTTTTTTTTTCTTTTGCATCCATTTTCCAACACTCATATATTTTTTACATTGATAATATTTCTTATGACATTAACAATTATGAACAACTGATGACAATGTCAATAATTATGACGATGATGATAATGAAGATGATGACGATGACATGAATTGTGATTATTATGATAATCAAAATGATGATAAAGATGATGGGGGTTATAATGACAATGATGATGATGACAATGATGATGGAGATGATAATGACCTTGGACAATCTTCCCAATTTTTAAATGTTGTCATGGTCATAATCATAATCATTATCTTTAGAGTCATCTTCCAAGTCATCATCATTTGATCATCATTATCATTATTTTAATCTTGGTCATCATCAACAAAAATAATGGCATGAATGGTGATTATGATGTTCATGACGAACTTGACAACAATGATGATAGAAATTACATTAATTATGATGATGGGGATGATGAAAATTATAATGACGATGATAATGGTAGTGATGATGATGATCATCGATCATCTCTAAAAAGTAAAGTTCTCATTTCTCTTGCATATATCAAGTGTCATAACAACCCTTTTTGAGCACTCGTAATATTTTTTGGGTTGATGATATTTCTTACGACACCTATAATTATGAACAATTGACGATAATGTCCATAATGATGATGATGATGATGATGACATGAATGGTGATTATGAGAATAATGCAATGATGAGATTGATGGTGGTGATGATGATTATAATGAAGATGATGACGCTCCCTCTAAACTAGGGAGATACTCATAATGAGACAAAAAAGTACTCTCAAGTTGAAATATTCATATAAGAAGGGATCTGGATTGATAAGCATCAGTGATGATTTACATTATCATAGCCAACATTCTCAAAATAGAAATGCCTTGACTAACAAGTTATATCTCTCCATTACATCATAGTACAATGTTGGGAGGCATAAATTTGGACACCACTCCCTCTTTAGGCACTTACCGCACTAGGATGTTCATCAGCCATGTCCTCGCATGATTATTTCCTAATCCATTATCATAATATTTGACACCAGGAAATGTCGATCCTCATGACTATTCTTATCTTGGATTAATGTACTTGACTTATGGCAGTTAGTCCTAGTCAAAGCACAAATTCTGAAAGAATATTGGTCCCAGATGTTTATCTAATCCACCATTCTCCCCACTGGTGTCTTTAGTAGGCTTACGACTGTTAGTCTCAGCCATAGTACATGACAAATGGATAATATGGTGTTAGTGCTCACTCCCTCTCAACCAAGGTGGAGACATCCACAAGCATAAGAGTTTCTCAAGAATACCCATCATTTTCATAGGGAATAACATCATTAACTTGTTTTCATCGCATAACGCCTTTATGATTAAGCATTCATAGATTTGTGGAAAAATATTTCCCCTTTTGTCATTTGTGATGAAACGAAAACCAAAAAGTGAAAGCCAAAATCATTAAAGATACACTATAATGATTTATCTAAGTCTAAACTCTAAGGTTAAAGCGAAAATTTCTGTAAACATTATATCTATGAGTTGTCAAAACTTATGAAAACCTTATTCCCTAAGTCCTATATATAAGAAAAATCAAAAGAAAGAAAAATGAGGCCCAATGAATGGTAACTCATTTATTGACACCCTCTTTGGAAAAAATATGAATATATACACTCCTAGCCACACTTGATCACATGTTTGTGATGGTTTAATCATGAAGTACTCTTTTCCCGTTTCATTTTCACTTCATAATTTAAGCATCTATTTGAGGATCTAGGGAATTTTTCTTGCCTAAGGGTTTCATGTCTACTCTTGGTTTACTTATGTCACATTATGGTCAATCATGTGACGGAGTGAAATACTTAAGCTTTTGGAGTTATTAGAATAGTGTATTAAGTTAGGCACCACACACACATGTATTACATGTCATTGATCCACATGTGTGGGTTGGAGACTCATTGCTTGAGAACTTTAATGGATACTACTTTAGGGCCTTGATGATATATGTTACAAAATCTCTTGGTAAACATTGTGATTCATCCTTTCTTTTCCTCGATACACTTGATAATATTGAAGTCACTCCAAATAATCCACGGATATGGGGAGTATAAATTACTTGTGCTGGAAATAGAATTGAGAAATAGAGGTTTTCCATTTGCGATATTGGAGTCATAGACATTGGATACATGGTAGTAGTCCTCAATGTCAATTAACTAAAATTATATTGTCATAACGAGAAAAGAGGTAAACATATTGGTAACCTTGATGTCCTGATCATTCCAAATAATAGCCATTCCACCCAAGTATATCTAAACATCAATCGCTACTACTTGGAAATTCCTCCACCATTTTCTAATTATATGAGGTAGAACCTCACTTAATATTTTTATTTCTTATATCAACATTATTGATGGGTGCTTTGCGTACCATTTTTATTTTGGGAGTATTTGTTTTCCTTTACTATTGAGGTCCCTCATGCTCCATGAGACTATTTTCATGGAGAATTTACACAGAAAGGAAGTATAATCTGACTAAAAAAAACATGTTCCAAGATTTAAGTTATTGGACAATGCCACTTCATGACTCCTATATTTCCTTAACCTGGGACTGAATGGTGAACTTGATAAACTTAAGGGAATTTAAGCAATGAAAATCTCAAAAAGATGTGACTTTTGAATTTATCACATACAAGTTAATATACTAAAAAAAATATCCATAAAAATTTCATCAATCAATGAACCTTTAAAAAAAATATCCTAAACAATTTCATCAAGAAATGAAGCATTATATTATAAATTACAATCTATAAACCTTTTGGGAACTTTTTGCTAAACCATGTTCAAAACCAACATATTTAATATTAATATTTAACAATAATATGGAAAATAACACATTTTTGTAAATTAAATAACATGTTATCAATCATAAGAAATGTCACTAACATAAAACTAAAAAGCATGCAACTAATGGGAGTGACCACTCAAGGCCACCATAAGACAATTAATCTATTAAGACAAGGATTAATGGGGAAAGAAATCTACAAAGGACAAAGGCAAACCTATTTTAACTTTATTATTTTATTAGGTGGAAGTTGAACATCTCAAGATATAATGAAGAGAAGAATTAATCTTATTGCATTAAGAAAACCCAAGCACATTCTATAACTTAGCAAGGAAGAGATGTATAATACCCATCTCAGCGACACAACGCATGGAATTAAGTTATTTTTTTATATATAGTTTAAACTTATATCATAAAATCACAAATTTAGCGTGAATGGATGTTTAAAATCCATTTTTATAAAAAGAATATAATTTTTGTTATAAAAAAAAAACCAGAAACTAAATACATTTTTTTAGAAAATAAAAAAATACTAAACTGAATATATATTAAAAAAAACTAAACTTAAGAAAATGATTTTTATTTTTTTATTTAAAATATTTTTTAGATTTTTTTTAAACACTTCCCTCCATTCTAAGAAGCAAAAATAATAGTAGAAATAAGGACGGACCAAAAATATTCCTTTCCTTGGTAAGTGTTTCCCACCATTCATTCCACTCACTCGAGTTATTTCATAAAACAGAGATAAGTGTTATTTCACACTCTTTTGGCAAAGCCTATTGAGCTTCTCTTATGATATATATTCCTTGATGATGTCCTTGATATATTGAGCAAGTTTTGATACCTTGGAGATTAATTAGAGCAAAGAAAACATGAATACTCTTAATTCCAAGTTCAATGCCTCTAATGGTGGACACAAGGCAAGGGAGGGGTTGCTATCGTGATCATAACTCTAAGTTCATTATCTCTCATGGTGGGCGAGGCAAGGGAGGGGGTTATGGTCGTGGTCATGGAGTTTTCTATTTTACATTATATTTAGGGAGTTCAAAGCAATTTGAATGGAATCATTGTCGTCACTAGGTATAATGGATTAAGTGTGATAATGGATAAAATGAAGTAAATATTTGTGAGCATTTTTTCTTGAATGAACATTAGGATCCATTTTATTATAGAGAAAATAACATGCATTAAAAATAGCTCAATAATTCATGTGACATTCATATTGTATGTGACTTATTTTTCATTAAAAACAATTTAACTTTTCATGTGACATTATTTTTTTGTTAAAATTTCTTCTATTTCTAATCTGAATTACAATTGTAATTTGAAATAAAGCTTCGAGTAAATATTAATTTACCAATTCTGCATGGAAATCATAAGAAACATTTACAATATAATATGAAGAACAAATGGGTACCTACTTCATATGGTTAAAAAAATGCTTCTACTACTTAATGCGAATTACAAGTGTAATCTTAGTTGGATCTCCAATATATTTTAAGCCACATTTTCATTTTATTTTTAGTACTATTAAATGTTATTATGTCCTACCTCATTTTATTGTTAGCATTGTAATAAAAATATTCATTTTGCTATAGAAATAGTACTAACATGTAATATTGAATTTTTTTTTCCAGAACGCTATAGGTAATGACCACGAAAATGATGATATAGACTATGTTTATATTACATCATATATCAGAGATGATCATGATGAGGATGGCGATGGCATTGGTGATGATTATGTGGATGATATTATCAGGATGGTCGGGATGATGATCATGGAAATGATCATGAGGATGAGCTTGACTATGATTTTCGTGGTGCCAGCTAGCCATGCGTTATTTTTTATATTTAGTTGGATGTCTTAATATGGTAATCATACATTTGAATTTTAGTTTATTTTAATAATGATGATGATACTATCGGTACTATCTTGTTACCTTATGAATATGTTGAAAATTGTTTACAATTTTTTTATGAAGAATTATTGTGTATGATGAGATTCCTATCTTTATATGCATGTTGTGAATTTACCTTAGCATAATGATATCTATGAAACATTTTTATTTGGTAATATTACATTGACTTTTAGTTGATTTGATTAAATATGATGATGATATTATCATTTTTTTCTTGTTATTTTATGTATATATTGAAAATTATCAACATTATTTTGATGGAGAATTATTATGTATGATGATATTACTATTTTTTTATGCATGTTGTGAATTTACCTTAGAATAATGGTGTTCATGAAATATTTTGATATGATAATCACACATTTCAATCTTAGTTGATTTTATTAAAGATGATGAGGATATTATTAGTATTATCTTGTTACTTTATATATGTGTTGAAACCTGTCAATTCTTTTTTATGGAGAATGATTATATATGATGATATTACTATTTTTGGATGTAATGTTGTGAATTTACCTTGGAATAATGATATTTGTGATAAATGTTGACTTAGTAGTAATATATGTATATTGAAAATTGTCAATGTTTTTTTGATGGAGAATTGTTATATATGAGGATACTGCTATATTTTTTATGAATGTTGTCAATTACCCTTAAATTTGTTTACAAATACTAAGTTATGGATTTGAATTGTGATATATTCTTAAATGTGTTATACATGAAAATACCTCTTCATCATCTTGGAGGAGAATACTACATTGTTGGTTGAAATACCCCTTTCTCCTAAACTATATAAGCCTATAATACAAGTTATGTACCATGAGGACCACGGTATCCTAGTCTATAATGAGTTGTCCCCTTCATCTAACTTTTGTTACCAAAATTCTCGCATTAGAGGAATTTTCAACTCAAAAAATAACAACCTAAGAAAAAATTAAGAAACTAATAAAATAATTCCATGTAGACATTTTTTTAATATATCATTTTTATTATTCTTTTACCAAAATTACCCAAATAAATGTCACATTTATCAAAATAATTGTATATGTATTTTTATATTTAAATTAATATATTAGCACAGGATTTAATAAAATTTAAATTAAAAAATGAAATTCAAAATTTAAAGGAAATTTAAGTTTAAATTTAAATTACCCAAATAAATGTCACTTTTATAAAAAATAACCGTCTACATGTATTTTATATTGAAATTAATTTATTAACACAAGACTTAAGAAAATTTAAATTTAAAATATAAATTTAAGTTAAATTTAAATTTAAGTTACTCAAATAAATGCACTTTTATCAAAATAACCATATATTTATATTTTATATTTAAATTAATTTATCAATACAAGATTTAATAAAATTTAAATTAAAAAAGTAAATTTAAAATTTAAATTAAAATTAGGATTTAGGATTTTATATTTAAATTTATTTATTTAACACGCCATGATTTACCCTTCATAAAAAATCATCTTGATATTCTAACTTTTATAGATTAAGATATTAATTTTATTTTTAATATTTAATATAGTTTTGTGTCACTTATGCACCATTCACAGTTAAATTAGGTAAGTTGTATTATTAAAAAAAAATCCATTTCCTAGTCACAGCTGTATGTCTTTTAAATTTTAAAGGATTTTGATTGGCTTACACATTATGACATGGAAATTCAATGTTAACATTTTAAAATGAAAATTCCTCAAAAAGCTCGAGTTAACTAGAATTTGACACTCTTGTTCACTTTCGGAAACTCATATGGTGGAATGTGATCTCTTTATCCTCATCTTTAGATTTTTCCTAAAAAATAAAAGCATACAAAAGTGGGAAAGAGCCATAAATCATGGGGAAGCCTTTTCCTAAGCACAAAAGCATCTAAAAAGTGGAAAATTCCATTTTTATATGAGGAAACATTATTCACCCAAAAGCTTTTTCCAAAATTGAACTAATGAGGAATTTGGGAAATCTTCATGGCGTTCACTTTCCTATATATTGGAGGCTTGGCCATTGAGGAAATGATGGGAATTCGTGTATTGTCATGCTGCTGAGATCTATCTTGAGAGGGAGAGTTTTGGAGCTAGAAGTTGGGGGAGGTGTTGTTGCAACTGCATCTCATGGTTGTAACTTTCCTCCAACTCCTTTATTAATATAGATTAGTTGTTCTTCCTTCCATATGCTACTATTCATTTTTTACTTATCCTATTTAACTAATGAATGTATGGGATTTTGGTTTATATTTATTTATTCAGTAATATTTATATGTTTATGATAGTTTTAATTATCAAGATATTATGTTGTGAAGTTTTCTTTGTTCTCTCTCTTGTGTGTAGGACCAAGATTTGGAGCTATCTAGGAGCGCTTCCCAACGACACTAAAAACTCCAATAAGACATGCATGCGAGGACTCACATGAATTCATTCTTCTTTTCTTAATCTATACTCTACATCTTGATCTACTAAGAATCCTAAGCCTTAGAACAACCTTTCTCTTAATCAGTCTATCTTAGGTTTCTGGGATAAACTGAGAGGGTTTTATGTTCATCTAACTATGCATTAAATCCTACAACAAAATGATATTTAGAAACTGTAATATATTTCACTATGTAATAAAATTAGTAAAATGGAAGTAAAAGTAAAACTCTAAACAAGAAGCCAAAAGTGGATGTAACCATCGATGCAAAATTGGGAGTAGAATTGGATGTTAAACTAGCCATCAAAACAAGATGCAAACAATGAGACAAAAATGGTTTTAAAGTAGAATTAAAAAAGGGTGCAAAACTAGACACAAAGAAGGGAACAAAATAGGGCATACAAAAAGATACCAAATTGGGCGCAAACAAGGATGCAAAAATGGAGACCAAAATGAGAATGCAAAGAATGGTGTAAAATTAGGATGAAAAATTGGGTGCAAAAAGGATGTAAGAAAAGACACAAAACAAGAAGCAAAATGGGACTAAAAAAGAGTGAAACTAAGGATGCCAAAAATGATGCATAATTAGATGAAAATTCAAACTGAAATCTAGGTGCAAAATGAGATGCAAATGTGGACACAAAATGTGGCAGAAAAAATGATGCAAATTTTGATGCCAAAAAGGATGAAAAATTAGACACCAAAAAGGATGCCAAATTGGACATAAAAAATGGTGTGAAAATGGGCATAAAAATGGCTCAAATTTGGATGCAACATTGGATGCAAAATGAGGTGCAAAAAATGATTCAAAACTTGGTGCAAAAACAAATGCAAAAGTAGACAAAAAAAATGGCTCAAAATTGAACGTAACATTAGACACAAAATGGGATTCAAAGGTGGATGCAACACATGGTCCAACATAGGGTGAAAATTTAGATGCTCAAAAGGATGAAAAATTGGATGCACGAAATGTTGTTAAAAATGATGCTAAATTGGATGCAACACATGATGCAAAATTAGGTGCAAAATAGGATGCAAAAAAGGGAGGCAAATGAAACGAAAAAGCAGATAAAAAAATGGATGAAAAATTTGGCACTAAATGAGATTCAACATATGGTGCAAAATTAGATGCAAAAAATGGTGTAAAAAAACACAGAAAAATTGGTGCAAAAATAGATGTAAAAATAAGTACAAAATTAGAAGCAAAAAATGGCATAAGACTAGATGCAAAAAATGGCACAAACTCGATGCAAAAAAAGGCACTAAATCAAATGCAAATGATGGTGTAAAACTAGATGTAAATTACAGCACAAAAATAGAAGCAAAGAATGGCACAAAATAGAAAGCAAAAAATGATGCAAAAATAGATTCAAAAAATGGCACAAAACTAGAAGCAAAACCTGTTGTAAAACCAAGTGCAAATATTGGTGCAAAATATGCTGCAAAAAATGATGCAAAATTTGGCGTAAAAAAAAGATGCAAAATTTGGCGCAAAAAAGGATGCTTTAAAAATTGTACAATAGAGCCAGATTTAGAGCCAGGCTGCTCATCCCAATGGAGAGAAAAATACACTAAAATCTGGTGCTAAATCTGGCGTAAATTGCCTGTTTTGTTGTAGTGAACGTAAGAGAGCTATCGTCTCTGTGCTAAGGAATGCCCCCCAATATCAACCAACCTGCATTTTTTATGAACCACGTGAAAAAACAAGAATTCCTTTAGTAAAACGAAGGAGCGCATAGTCAAAAGAAAATAGAACAAGCATGTCTCTATTTCATGTGATTACCTGAGGGTTTGGTGACAAATCCGCCAGCATTCGAGAAGGGTCTGTAGGTCTGGCTCTCTGGAGCTGGATGCATGGGTGGAACCAGAGCAGGCCCGCACAGAAGGTTGCCTAACCAAATGAACTTCACCACCCAAAGCAACCAATAGATTAGGTTGAAATCCTGCGAAAGACTACCACCGTTGCATGGCAAGGGAAGATCTCCACAGTAGATGAGGCGAGGTAAACCCCGCAAAATGAGAGATTGGACAGCTTGCCGACCTCGTACTGAATGGAGCTTGGTAGAAATTAATTACATGTGGAAGCGGATAAGGAAGCCATGTGATGGTGAGGGGTTAAAGGGAAGTTACCTCCTAACTAGATGCCACGTGGACAACATGCATGATACCCAGTAGAGATTTCAATAAAAATCTGAAAGCTTGTACATCAGTATTTAAATGAAAACTAATGCCGCATGTTAACATGGTAACCAGTTGGTGTCACCAGGTGAATAACCATAGGTGTGCGGGACTATAACCCAACAGTTATGATAATATCTTAAGAAAAAAAATCTTTTTTTTACATAGCAATGGAGTTGTGACAAGTGGTATCAGAGCCAAGTTACAAAAACTGTGGCCTCTGGAAATTGAAAACTGTCAAACATATTGTGTACATACAACTTATTTCATCTCTATTGAGTAATTAAAGAAACAGATATTTTGTTGACCTTTCCACTGTTACTTGTCATATGTTAAGAACAGGAAATAGATGACTGACAATATGAGGAGAATAGACAGTGTGTCACGCAGGTTTGTGGCGGGTCAGGGACCTGCAACGGGTCTTGGAAATAGTTCTGAATTATGGGTACAACTGGGAGAGGAGGCGCGCAATACCAACCTGGAAATTTTGGAGATAATACAAGAGCTGAAAAATGAAATGGCCTGATTACGGGAAGATAATGCAATGTTAACTATGGAATAGGAGAGGATTATAAAAATCCTATCCGACAAACAGAATCAGTAGCCACCGAATCCCAGTGCTGAGCAACAAAGAATGTCAAAAGAATAGATTCCCCACACAAAACCCGAAGAGTCATAAGGAAGGGACGAGGAACTCTATGATAATGCTTCCGAACAACAGACATCCAAAAGGAAACAAATAGAGTTGCAAGGGGAGTTCCGTAAAATCAAACCACCACACTTTGAGAGAGAACAAAATCAAGCAGTTGAGGCCTGGTTGATTAATATGAACAAATACTTCCAGCTATATGAATACGATCACAACCATAAGGCACAGTTGGCCATTTTCCAATTACAGGGAAATGCCACCTTGTGGTGGGAAGAGGTTAAGATGGTAAGAGGAGTAAGCGAACAAAATATCACTTGGGAGAAATTTCAAAGATACTTTAAGGAAAGGTACTTGACCGAGCGATTCTATGACAAGAAGGCAAGGGAATTTCATGACCTGCATTTGGGGCAGCAAACTATGGACGAATTTATCACTCGTTTTACTTCCTTGCTCCGTTATGTGCCCTATATTCGGGAAGAAAAAGCTAAAGTACAGAGGTTTGTCAGCAGTTTACCCTTGAGTATGAGGGAAATAATCGAATTTGACAACCCAAAGACGATGGACGAGGCTATACACAAAGCCCGAATTTGCTACCAGCAGAGCAAGTAGAAGGGAGAAATCCTGGGTACGAGATGGGTCGATAAAAAAAGCAGCAGGTAGGCTGGAAGTACTAAAGGTAATCGGGGTGGTGGTAACAAAGGATTCGCCAAGGGGAAAATCAGCAGAAAGTCACAAAAGAATTCACTCCGATTAAAGCCCCCCATTGAGTCAAAAACCAATGAACCACCTAGAAAAATGGACAACAAAGGGAGAGTAAGGTCCCCAGTGCAATGTTGGGGCTGTGGTGGAGCCAATTGCGTGAAACAATGTCCCCAGCGAAAAGCAGCCGAACAGGTTTCCCAAGTCTACGAAGCCTCTACAGATGGTGATGTAGGAAGGAGTCTTCCAAAGATTAATGCCACTTTAGAAGATCGCCAGGTGGAGTACCAACCGACCATGGTGGAATTTGAAGGTAAACTCTTAGACCTTGCTGTAACTGTTTTAATTGACCCTGTTGCAACATTAAGTTATATTAGTCCTCGAATTGTGGAGCATTCTAAGTTGCAAGCTGTTAAGTTTAAGGACCCTTGGCTAGTTCAGCTGGCAATAGGAGCAAAAGGATGGGTAATTGCTAAGGTCAAAAACTTCCCTTTAAAAATAGCAGGACAGTCAGTTACAACATATTTAAATGTGCTTCCACTTGCTTCGTATAATATATTGATTGGTATGGACTGGTTAGAAAAACACTAGTCCATAATCAATTGTAAAACCAAGACTATCAGTTATAAGGATGAGCTTGGAATAAAACAAGAGATGCAGGGAATCAAGTGACTAGTGCAAATTCGGCCCATAACCGCCTCACAGTTAGCCAAATGCATTAGGAAAGGATGTCAGATTTATGCCATCCAAGTGGGCTATGCCAACTCGAAAGATAAAACAACCACAATGCAGAATATTCCTATGATACAATAATTTGCCGATGTGTTTCCGGAAGAGATTCTCGGGCTGCCACCCAAAAGAGACATAGACTTTACCATCGAGTTGGTGCCAGGAGCAACCCCAGTCTCCCGAGCACCCTACAGAATGAGCGTACCAGAATTGACGGAGCTGAAAATGCAATTAGAGGAGCTGTTGGACAAAAAGTACATTCACCCCAGTGTGTCCCCTTGGGGAGCCGCGCTATTGTTCGTTAAGAAAAAGTACGGGACCCTCCGCATGTTTATGGACTACCGTCAATTAAACAAGTTGACAATAAAAAACAAGTACCCTCTACCCCGTAATGATGAACTATTCGACCAGGTGAAGGGAGCAACAGTTTTCTCAAAGATTGATTTGCGATCAGGGTATCACCAAATCCAGATTAAAGAGGGAGACATAGCTAAGATAGCTTTTAGAACTCGGTGAGGCCACTATGAGTTTATGGTGTTACCCTTCGGGTTGACTAGCAGGCTATTACAGACGGTTTGTCGAACGATTTTCAAAAGTAGCCTATCCAATCACATCCTTACAGAAAAGGGGAAGAACCTTCAGGTGGACCCCTGAATGTCAAAAGAGTTTTGAACAACTCAAATACTTGGTCACTACGGCACCCGTTCTAAGCATAGTCGATCCTAGTAAAGATTATGTGGTGTGTACTGACACAAGTAAGGAAGGGGTAGGAGGTGTGTTAATGCAGGAAGGGAAAGTGATAGCATACGAATCAAGAAAGTTAAAAGAGCATGAGTAGAAATATTCTTCTTACGATGTAGAATTGGCAGCTCTGATTCACGCCCTGAAAATGTGGCGACATTACCTTATGGGAAGAAAATTTCTTTTATTGACAGATCACAACAGTCCGACCAACTATTTTAGCCAGCCCACTCTAAATGCAAGGCAAGAATGATGGGTGGATTTCCTAAGGGGTTTTGATTTTGAGATCAAGCATTTAAGAGGAAAGGAGAATCGGGTGGCAGATGCTTTGAGTCGGAAATTACAATGCCTATACGAAATTTCCTGCAATGAAGGGAAAAGCCCGTTCGGGGAAATGATTAAAAAAGCAATCGAACAAGATGTTGTTTATCGACAAATAAAACAACAAATTTAGCAACCGACTAGCAAAGAAAAATAGTTGGATTATGCTTTGATGTTGTTGGAATGTTGTATTACAAAGGAAGATTGTATGTGCCCAATCAGAGCAATATTAAAAATCTGATATTGGATGAGTATCATAGGAGTCATTACGCTGGACACCCAGGATATCAAAAGATGATCACTGCACTTCGGAAAGAATATTATTGGCTGGGTATGAAGAAGGATGTGGTTGGTTATTTGGCACGATGTCTAGAATGTCAGCGAATTAAAGCATAACACCAACATCCTGCGGGATTATTACAACCATTACCCATCCCAGAATGGAAGTGGGAAACCATCTCTGTGGATTTTATAACAGGTTTGCCTAAGTCAAAGAAAAATAATGATTCCATCATAGTTGTGGTGGACAAGCTAAGTAAGACAACACATTTTATACCAGTGCAATCTAGTTATAGAGTTATGCAGATCGCCATGTTTTCATGCAAAATATATTTAAGCTGCATGGGTTACCAAAGACAATAATTTCAGATTGTGATGTGAAATTTACATTGGGAGTACTGTGCAAAGCATAGACAACCCCGAGTATATAAAGTGAACAGAACTGGTTAAATTCAAAAGATATTCTTAGTTGGCTTGTAATGTTTGGACTTAGATTTTCCTAAAATAAATATAAGTAGGAAATGTAGTCATTTGACTTACTGCGAGCATGCAACAACCATGAAATATCACTAATCAATTGCAGAGATTAATGCAAGTCTGCAGGGTGCCACAAGAATGCTTCCCCTATATTAGGGTAGGGCCAGTCACAACATGGGCGCAGCAGGAGGTCCGCTCCACAAGTAATCTCTCTAACGGAGAAAGAACCCAAAAGAAAAATTAGGTACTAAGCATGGACGAGTAAATAGGTTGGGTGGGGTCGCTACCCTTCAGCATTAAACACTTCCACAATTAAACAAAGACAAGGACCTAGTAGCATGCAAAAGCTAGTGGGAAGAAATTTACTGTAGTTGGGAAGCAGGGCTCGAACCCTCTCAAAACGAAAAGATGCATGCTTGTGGAACAAACCAACTCAAAGTCGAATGCATAAAAAACCATAGAACTGTACATTTCTTTGCAATCTAAACCAAAATGCTTGACATCTTTAAACACTGGCAAGACCATGAATTTATAGAAAAGAAACTACATCTCCTGTACAGACCAGCCGCGGTGTGGCAATTCCTTTAAACAAAAATATAACAAGGAGACGATCTGTTTATTAAATCAATAGTTCTTCATAATAATTACAGTCCAGCAGGTAAAAGTAAAGGCATGCCGAAGCAAAATGTGCACAATTTGCATTAAAGATTATACAACCATAATGTCCGAGCAGTGGAAACTGTAGTCGGATGCCTAACTCTAGAAATTAAAATTACATAAGTCATTTCAATGGAAAACCAGGAGCCTTGAGGGGGACGAAAACACCCTCCGCTCCATTATTTATCAAAATATGGAAGAAACTGGAAGGACCACCCTCTTAGACAATCAGACAAGGCCACGGCTGGAAGGCTTTTCCATACCTGGACCCCTGGACGTGCTGCAGGAGGGTTTCCCTTAGTCGAGTCTAGGCCACCGTATGAGGGATAGGCGCCCAGCCTGCATGAGGGAAACCCACCCAAAACAAAGTTAGATAACTGTGGAAGGAATGTGGGCTGCTGTAAAATTTCAAAGGAAATTGCCCTCACTCTTGTCAAAAGAAACTTACTGCTAAAGGAAATTCCAACCAACATAAGACAGCTCTTGTCTCGATGCTGAGGAATGCCCCCTAATATCAACCAACCTGCAGTTTGTATGAACCAGATGCAAAAACAAGAATTCCTTCAATAAAACGAAGGAACGCATAGTCAAAAGAAAATAGAACAAGCCTGTCTCTGTTTCATGTGATTACCTGAGGGTTTGGTGACAAATTCGCTGCCATTCGAGCAAGGTCTGTATGTCTAGCTCTCTGGAGCTGGATGCATGGGCAGAACCAGAGCAGGCCCACATAGAAAGTTTCCTAACCAAATGAACTTCGCCACCCAAAGAAACCGATAGATTAGGTTGAAAGCCCGCGAAAGGCTGCCACCATTGGAGGGCAAGGGAAGATCTCCACCATAGATGAGGCAAGGTAAACCCCACAAAATGAGGGATTGGACAGCCTGCCGGCCTCATACTGAACGGAGCTAGGTAGAAATTAATTACACGCGGAAGCGGATAAGGAAGCCATTTGATGGCGAGGGGTGAAAGGGAAGTTACCTCCTGACTAGATGTTGCATGGACAACATGCGCGATACCTAGCAGAGATTTCAATAAAAATTTGAAAACACGTACATCCGCATATAAATGAAAAGCAATAACACATGCTAACATGGTAACCAGTTGGTTTCACCAGGTGAATAACCATAGGTGTGCGGGACTATAACCCAACGGTTATGATAGTATCTTAAGAAAAAAAAAAAACTTTTTTTACATAGCAATGGAGTTGTGACAAAAACCTTCCATAATTTCATATTAAATTTTATATTTTTTTTGTTATATATATTTTTATTTATAATGTTTAGACATATAAAATATGGGATGAATCTGGGTTAAAACGACAATTTATTGTTTATTTTGTATTTAATTTTTAAAAATAAATATTTATTTTTTAATATTAAAAAAATCAAATATTTTGTTGAATTATATCTTGAAATTTTTATTGTAATTTTTATACAAGATAATGGTTTTGTAGATAATAACTTTGCATATTTTATGCCATAATTTATGGATATGGTTGTAATATTAATGCATTATTTTTAGATAATTTTGTAATGATTTTTTAGTCTCAATATTCGAAATAAATAACATATTTACTATCAATCACTTCCCACCATAATTTAATCAAGTTTTTGAATTAAAAATGATGTGAATAAGATGTAAATAAAACATATTTACTATTAATTACTTCCCACCATAATTTAATTAAGTATTTGATTAAAAAATAGATAAAATAAAATGTTAATAAATATATTTACCCAACATTATTTGTCACTATTACTTATGTTTATGGAGGAATAAAATTGTAAATGTGCGGATTTATTAGTGGTTACTAACCACCAAAATTTATGCAAATCCAGGTGCTTAGCAAGCAATTAAACTAACCATTATTTCAATTTATTAGTTCATTTTAGAATAAAACTATAAAATTACATTTATCTATCCATCATTACTAATTTAGCTAACATTAATCAATTTACGTTAATTTTTTTTGCCATTTTTCTTACAACATACTTTTTAATTTGAATAACAGAGACTTTATTGCCCGATAACATTTATTTAATATAAAAAACAATTTATCATTTCGTATATTTTAATATAAATTTAAAACTAGTAATTATATTTTTGTAATGGTTTAAAAATATTTTTAATAACCACTTTTTCTGAGAAGCATTCACGAATCACCTTATTTCAAATCTACATGATAATGATCTTTTGGTACTCATCAAAATTTTATACAATATAATTACTTTGATAGGAATTTTATTTTGAAATAAAGTTTCTTGGATTTTAATTATAAAATTTTATATATCTTATTTATTATTATTAATAAATTAATTAATTTTTTCCGAAGTTGACTTTTTAAAAAACAAACAAACAGCTAAAAATTTAGCAGCCATATAAATGCATTAGCTACTTAAATTTAGTGGCCATATAAATGCGTTAGTTAGAAATTTAGTAGCCATATAAATGCTTTAGTTACTTATATTTCACTTTTATTTGTCAGATCATATCACAATCTAATTGCGTATCACAATCCAATTGTTTTGCGGGTAAAACCTGTCATTTCACCTCGACAGACAGAGAATTGCTAGTGTATTGACATATGGACCTACTCTAGCTTAAGCATCTCACTACCTCCATTATCCATAGGGTTTCTTCTCTGAATTCGTGGGTAAGATCAATAACCAGCTGGCCTAACCTGAATTGGATGATTTTTAGTGTTGGGACCTGCTGTTAATTGGGTATCACACAACGCAATCAATCTGGTCCGTAGTCCTTGACATCCTCAATAATTTGCGTCGAAGATAATCATTATTGATTGGCTGACGGACGTACGTACTGCAATTTGCGTTGAAGATAATAATTAATAAATCATTGATTGGCTGACGCGCCTACCTACCCTCATCACGGAAGGAATTTGACCATTAAATTGTTCATCATCAAGTGATTTACTCTTTGAATACCGCCGAGCTTATCTCGATTGCAGGTATAAGGCCCTCGCGACTCAACCAGGTGCGCGACGGGCGGGCGCCCCTTCACACGACAGTCGGGCAGTGAACGTGACCCGGGTAGGCGCACATGACGAGCAGGCGCGGTCACCCGGCGAGCCCGCGCGGTCACCCGACGAGCTGACGATGCGACGAGCGGGCGCGGTTCTGCATGAGCGGGCGCAGTCACCCGGCGAGCGGGCGCAGTCACCCGACGAGCGGGCGCGGTTCTGCACGAGCGGGCGCGGTTCTGCACGAACGGACGCGGTCACCCGGCGAGCGGGCACAGTCACCCGACGAGCAGGTGCGGTCAGCCGTCGAGCTGGAAATGCGACGAACAGTCGAGCTAGGTGCGACAAAAGAATGACACAATGCGACGAACAAAGCGACACTTAAAATTAGACTAAGTGTTGGAGCCATGCTTATATGCGCAGCCAAATAGAAGCAAGCCAACTTGGATTAGAATACTGTTTGGGCGTTGAGCGAGGGATATGGGGGTCGGCCTTAAGGCTGGACACCCCTCCTAAACTACGCACAGAGTGGGTATAAATACAACAAGGTTGGAGCTCATTTGGAGGACAGTTCGAACAAGGAACTTCGCATATCTCTCTACATCGAGCAAGGGGTAAAAGGAAGGCGCAGTAAGTGCGCATATCTCATGCGCTGAAGGGTAAAGTGCGCAGTTTTACCGGGAGCTGATTGTAGGACGACAGTACACGGTTGTAAGGCAGTTTTGTGCAGAACTGAGAGGAGGAGTTCTTGGTGTCTCGGGTGAGCACCCTCCTACCGTAAGAGGTTGGCACATGGTTGTAAAAGGCTGTCTTTGCCTTGTTTGTAAATATTGCTAAGTGTTGGCTTGGATTTTGCCAAGCACACTTGTATGATGTATTATTGAAGATTATCATAATATATTGTTATCGGGCAGACTTGTTCGGGAGTTGCCCCTCCCTTTATACTTGTGTGCAATTGTTATTGTCTTGATTAATTGCGTATTGGATAATGAATGAGTATGGGCTTCATTAAGTATAAATGCTAACGCATTTTACTTGGTTGCGAAACACAAACTAAGTATGTTAATGTGGAAAGGCGTAGTCCATGTGTACAAGTATTGTTAAAAAGAAAGTGCACGGTGGTGCCGCACCTCGCCGGACACGGTTGGAAGACTACCGTAGGCCTGGGGGCGTGACAGGTGGTATCAGAGCAAGGTTGCTCGTAGAGGCTTGGATAAGGTTCAGGTGTTGAAGCATTTGAAGGTGGTTTCAGGACTCGGTTTGAGCAGGGTTGCTCGTGACAGTTACTTGCAGGTGAAGGAAATCGTTTCACACAAGTGAGACAAGGATTGGTTCTATTTGCAGGTGACTTGGTAAATATGGAGAAGGCTGAAAAGGCAGTGATGGTGGATGATGGTGAATCCAGCCATAGTGCAGTTAAGGCTCTCCGGTACGAAGTATTGGAACACATGAGTCGATGGAGTTCTAATTGGGTTGCGATGCAAGCTGAGAACATGAAGATTCAAGAGAGTTGTTCGGAACTAAGGAGGGAACTTGAAGAAATCAGAAGCCAATGCGAAAGTACGAGAGATATTGAACTCAATGAGTTTGATGAGGTGATCCAACGAAGTAGACTTGGTCTTCAAGAGCTCTTTGATGAAAGAGCCCGGTTGAGGAAAGAAAGTGCTAAAGTGGAAGCCGAAATCAAGCAAATTGAGGGAGAAATAAAGAAGAAGATTCTTGGTAAGAAGGTTGTTGTGATTGAGCAGGAAGAACTCGACTACATTGACAAGTTGGAGACTCACTACCGAGAGAATCCAGAGGACATTCGGAAGTTTAGTTCCATGAACTTGGTCAATGAACATTTGGTTGGTGCACTTGAGCAGAACACGGTGGAAGGAAAGCTTGAAGCAAGTCAAGCTAGACCAGGGCCGAGTTCCCTAGAAGAGCCAAGCAAGGAAGTAAGGTATCTTAAGAGGAATGTCGAAAGGGAACATAAGCCTATTGGCACCTCTGAGGCTGAATTCTTGAAGAAGGTTGCTGAGATAAGGCGCAAGACAAAGCCGATAGAGGAAGATGGTTCCTTGAAGTTAAGTTTTGTGCAGGTGACCGTGAAGGGCAAGAGATTTGCAGCTTTGATTGATACGGGAGCTACTCATAGCTTCGTAAGCAGGAAGGCAGCAAAATCTTTTGGAAAGAAAGCAAAGATGGAGAGATAATGTGGTGCTTTCAAAGCAGTCAACTCTTCCATTAGAGCTGTTGATGGTGTATTAAAGGACACTCAGGTGAAAGTAGGATCATGGTTCGAGAAGTTGGATTTGAGAGTTGTGGATATGGATGATCATTGTATGGTGTTGGGGCTGGACTTTATGAGGCTTGCACAGGCCATACCGATGATGACCCGAGATCTTCTCTTGATCACAGCTGAAGGGAAGAACATGATGGTACCGATGAATAGAAGAAGTTGCTTGGGGTATAGACCAAGGATGGCTTCTATGACTTTGTATCCCAAAGATCCAAATGTGAAGCATGAGGATGTGGAGCAAAGGGGACTTGGGAGTGTGGTTCAAACAACGAAGGAAAGGAAGCTTGTTGACTTCGTTGCAAAAACTGGGAAGAAAAATGAAGAAGGTGAGAAGAAAACCTCACGAACATGGAGACACTTGTTGGGAGCATCTTCTACTAACAATCTTCACAATGGAGTTGCAAATGAAGCAAGCCCGAGTGCTACTTCAAAAGCAGTGGTTGATGAGGGTTATGAGGGTAGAGATCCTGTTGGGATAGTGGACTTTTACAGATATGCTATGGGCATATATGACTTTCAGTTGACAAAGGACAAGCTAGGTGAGCTTGGTTGTACATGTGAAGAGATTGAAGCTGTGCATAGCTACTTGAGGACACAACGTCAATCTGACACATGGGTGGATGAGAGTCAGGGAGGAAACTTCCTGGCCCTCCTTTCTCTATAAATAACCTTGGAGGGAGGTTGATGTGGAGGCCTTGATAGGGAGGAACCACATCGACTTACAAGGAGCCTTGGGGAAGGCTTCCTCATGACAGACAAAGACCCGGATGCAGATGATCAAAGGTTGGGATGGAGTCTACATGAGTTGGACATCCTGGACAGCTAGAGTCATGGACATCAGGTTGACTATACGAAACATGTTGCAGATGGATGGGGTTTCCATGGACCTGAACATGGATTGTATATTCTTGATGAGTCGAGGATGTGGCAGTATGTTTTGAGAGACAGTTGATGAGGACATGAGGATGTTCACTCTCATGGTTTGAGCGTGAAAGTTGGACTGATCACCCGACTAGTTCAGACATGGGGTCGCGAAGTGTACAGAGATGTGTTGACATTATGCTGGGGTATCATGACATGAGTTCACATGATGATCATTGAGATGACTATTGATGTAGTGTGGAGATGAGTTGTTGACACATGGTTGAGATGTGTTAGCACTTGTTGACATATCATGGGCAGTTTTGCACATGGAGATGAAGACATGATGGAGATGGAGCTTTATATATGTTGCAGTGATGTTTGCCTTATATGGAGAAGTCCACATCATGGTTAATGATGATCTTGGTGGAGAGCTACCGGGATGGTGTGTTGTCGAGGACGACAACGATTTCAGGTGGAGGAGGATGTAAGGCCCTCGCGACTCGGGCAGGTGCGCGACGGGCGGGCGCCCCTTCACACGACAGTCGGGCAGTGAACGTGACCCGGGTAGGCGCACACGACGAGCGGGCACGGTCACCCGGCGAGCTGACGATGCGACGAGCGGGAGCGGTTCTGCACGAGCGGGCGCGGTTCTGCACGAGCGAGCGTAGTCACCCTGCGAGCGGGCGTAGTCACTCGACGAGCGGGCGCGGTTCTGCACGAGCGGGCGCGGTTCTGCACGAACGGGCGCGGTCACCCGACGAGCGGCCGCAGTCACTCGACGAGCAGGTGCGGTCACCCGGTGAGCTGGAAATGCGACGAACAGCCGAGCTAGGTGCGACAAAAGAACGACACAATGCGACGAACAAAGTGACACTTAAAATTAGACTAAGTGTTGGAGCCATGCTTATATGCGCAGCCAAATAGAAGCAAGCCGACTTGTATTAGAATACTGTTTGGGCGTTGAGCGAAGGATATGGGGGTCGGCCTTAAGGCTGGACACCCCTCCTAAACTACGCACAGAGTGGGTATAAATACAACAAGGTTGGAGCTCATTTGGAGGACAGTTCGAACAAGGAACTTCGCATATCTCTCTACATCGAGCAAGGGGTAAAAGGAAGGCGCAGTAAGTGCGCATATCTCATGCGCTGAAGGGTAAAGTGCGCAGTTTTACCAGGAGCTGATTGTAGGACGACAGTACACGGTTGTAAGGAAGTTTTGTGCAGAACTGAGAGGAGGAGTTCTTGGTGTCTCGGGTGAGCACCCTCCTACTGTAAGAGGTTGGCACATGGTTGTAAAACGCTGTCTTTGCCTTGTTTGTAAATATTGCTAAGTGTTGGCTTGGATTTTTCCAAGCACACTTGTATGATGTATTATTGAAGATTATCATAATATATTGTTATCGGGCAGACTTGTTCGGGAGTTGCCCCTCCCTTTATACTTGTGTGCAATTGTTATTGTCTTGATTAATTGCATATTGGATAATGAATGAGTATGGGCTTCATTAAGTATAAAGGCTAATGCATTTTACTTGGTTGCGAAACACAAACTAAGTATGCTAATGGGGAAAGGCGTAGTCCATGTGTACAAGTATTGTTAAAAAGAAAGTGCACGGTGGTGCCGCACCTCGCCGGACACGGTTGGAAGACTACCATAGGCCTGGGGGTGTGACAACAGGTTACTTAGATTTATTGACGTGGCTCACTGACCCCTCGTTTCCGTTATCGTTTTCGTTTACGTCCCATAGTACTGCCGTATAGAAGTCATTAAGATTTTGCACATCAGGCGGCATGCATACATGGAACATCCAGCAGCTACGATGACCTCCCGTATGACCGTCACATAAGCATCCATGGAGCATCTCGTCCTGGATCATCTCTGGAAACGCGGTCCCACTCATTTGAAATTTGAAAGTCATACATAACGCCTTCCCTGAATATGGCAGAGACGGTCTTTCATGTAATTTGTTTTTTCATTTTTTTTGTAGTCTGTAAACTACAAGTTCAAGGTAGGCATGAAACTAACATAGGTCTTTCCCAAGCGCAGAGATTTGAGGAAAGACAGTAACCACTCCACGTGTTGGTGAATGCAGCTCTAAGAAGTTTATGAACAGTTTTTTTTTATTGGTATTATAAGCCGTTTGTGGACAAAATGTCTCATCCGTGTTCAAATCTCTGGAGGCATCACCCATAGACGTCACCCATACACCTGTAGTATAGGAAGATATAAGCAATAAAAAAACAAATTCCATCACCAATTTCCATAGCTCAAATTTTAGTATTTGAAATCGATTTACAAAGATTACCACCAGTATTATTACTGTTTTGTATTATAAACCGTTCATTAGTAGTGGACTTTTTTTAGTATTACAAACCGTTTGTTCTTGGATGTTTTCTTTCGATGGAAGATTAAATAGTAAATACTTTATTTCTGTTTTTATTTTTCCGAGTTATTAGCTAAACAGTAAATTGCTTATTTCTGCTTTTAGTTTTTGGTTTATAAATTTTTATTTTTATTTTTTATATGGTACTGTATAAACAGTTTGTTTGTGCCGAGATGTTTTTTAGGGTATTACAAGCAGTTTGTTCCTACTTGTTTTAGTTTTTGTTTTTCAGATCTATTAGCTAAACAATAAATTGCTTATTTCTCATTTTAGTTCTTGGTTTTATAAACTGTTCTGTTTTTTATGGTATTATAAACAGTTTATCCGTGCCGGAATTTTTTTTAGGTATTACAAAACAGTTTATCCGTGCCGGGATTTTTTTTAGGTATTACAAACAGTTTGTTCCTGACTATTTTTTTCGATGTTATTATAAATAGTAAATACCTTTAGCTACTCCTTGGCTTATTTCTCTTTTAAGTTTTTCTTTTCTTACAAATATGTTTCAAATTCGAGTTTTTCAATGCCACCATGCTCCTATGTCCCTAATGACTATACTGTTCGTGAGCCTGTTCCTGAGGCGGAGTCACTTGCTGTCACAACTTTCAGTGATGGGAGTGAGAAAATCTACCCCACAGCCGGTACAAAATATCTCTATTTCACCTCACCTATGGCTATCGATTGGTTTAATAGTATGGTCGAGAAAGCTCCGATTCAGGGCTCTCAACTTTCAACTCGCACTCTGCCAAAATGAGATTGCTCCACCGAGTATAGATTGATATATTTGTTCCCACACCACTTTATTTAGATTTGTTTTTCTTGGTAATCGGGTCATATTGGATTATAAGCTTCTCAGCGTATTTTTTTTTTCCTACAACAATTGGTTACGGTTATTTCCTAGTTACTCATTACTTTTTATATAGGGGATATATTAATGTGTAAATAAATGTTGGAAGGTTAGTAGAGGTTAAAGTTGAAGTTTATATCTGTTTTTTATTGGTAGAAGATTTTCAAATAATTTATTTTATTGGTAAATTTATGTTTTATTGTTCATTTATAGGTTAATTTCCTCATCACATAGTAAATTAGTTTGGGGAGCTTATGTTTTTTGAATTTAGAGTACAATGCATTTAAGAATTAAAGATTTATGTTTTTAATGATTTACTTTTATGTGGTGAATTAAAGTAAACAATTATGATGATACGTCTTTATGCAAAAAAAAAAAAAGTAATCAAATAAATATAATGTTTAATTAATGAATGAATTTTTTTTTGTCAATTTAGATAGATTTAAGAATTAAAGATTTAAGTTTTTAATGATTTACTTTTATGTGGGGAATTAAAGCAAACAATTATGATGATACCTCTCTATGCAAAAAGGTAATCAAATAAATATAATAATTCTCATGTTTAATTAATTAATGAATTTTTTTTGTCAATTTCGATAGATATTTCTAAGCTTAAAAAATTGCTATTGACATATATAATCCAACTTCTTGTGGTCGTGTTGAATCCACTATCCAACTAATAGTGAATATATGTATCTATCCACAATTTTATTATTTAAATTAGCCTAAATAATTAAACTAAATAATTACTAGTTTTAATTAAACTAAATAATTCAATTTATATTTTATTTATTAATTTTAATTAAAATAAGTATTTATAAGTTAATACAATGTTTTTTATATTTAATTATTTATTTTTTATTTAAAACACACACACACACACACACACACATATATATATATATTATTTTTTATAAACATATAATTTATAACCTATATAAGTCACCATTTGCATATATTTTTTATCACCTCATATACTTATTCAATTACATTACATTATAAGCATCCAACATGTATGCACTATTTAAGAGGAAATTAGTATATAATAATTTATAGATTTATTTTTAAAAGGATAAAATATATCCATAACTCGTATGTTACAAAACCAATAACATAAGTTCAAAATTTTACAATTGAGTATTCTATAGTCTACCAAATTGTCTCTCAAAATGGAAGTAAGACTAGAAAATAAAATAAAACATGAGTTAATAGAAATGACAAACAATACATTATGACCACTCTTCTTGAAACATCTGGCTCACTGTATCATCATTTATTTAGGGATTCCACCGAAGTTCGTGGTTGGAGTCTACTATTATTGTTCGAAAAGGAGAAGTAAAAGTTTTCCAATTTCTTGGCTAGAATCAATACCTACTTGTTAAATCTATCCACCTTGTCCATTAATTTTTCCATGTAGATGGTCCTTTCCTATTGAGAGTATGCTCTTTCAATAAGAACTCTTTCCTTACGTGTTTTATTATGTTAGTAAAGATTAATGGTTTCCATGTAAGAGGAGGTGTATTCTTTGGTAGAGTTGTTTGTGTCAAGTATCCATTCATTGGTTTCACAATCCACTTTCCTATCTGTAATAAAACTTCCGGCTTCTCAAACTTGTTCTTCCACATCAGAGATTACACTTTGGACTACTTTAGGGATAATTTCTTTATATTGGGTCATAGTAGCTCGAGCTCTTGATTGTGATTGGGTTTGGCTAAGAGAGGGGAGTAAGGTTAGGATCAAGGAAGGGGCCAAGTTATTCTCTTCTACCTCCATGGTGAGCAGAGGAGAGAAAGCCTCTTGCCATGACTCAAGGACACCTAGTGGAGGATGAATTGAGTTTACTGTCCTAGGGAGGGAAGGGGAAATAAAATGCAGAGTTCAAATAGGGAGGAGATGAAAAGGAGAGATAGTAGGAACTCCAACAGGGGGCACAAGGAAGGTTGCTAGGAGGCTAGCGAAGGATAACCCAACTTAACAATGAGCAAGTTAATTTCAGCAAAGAGAAACATTAGAGTTAGGGAGTGAAATGGAGGCTAAAAAAATCAAATTGAAGTCATAAAAAAACACCTCCTAGATGTATAAGTTCCAAAAAGGGGATAAATATCCAAAATATGGTTAATTTGCAACTCTCATAGAACATTAATAGAAAAATGTCTACAACGAAATGGTTGTGCAGAACAAAAAATTAAATTGCAAGAAACTTGAGACTCTAATAATTTTGCAACAAACTAGAGGTAGTACACCCTAGACTGAGTAGTTTCCAGTTGCAAACTATCATCAATCCTGCATGAAATGACAGTTCTATTATAGGATTGTTTTTTAATTTCCTTCTTTCCAAACCTATAATATTTGAAAATAGTAGGGCTATAAAGGCTAGGAGTTCCCATGAGAAACAATTGCATGAAACTTCAATCATATATAACATGAGCTTCAACCCTCCCTCTATCTCCATTACTCCATCATGTGTTATGATATGTTATTTTTTGTATCGTTAATCACCATAATTAATACTCGAGTGCTCTTGCATTTAGAATTCAAAGAAAATTTCCCTTCACTGGACTCCCACACAATGAAGGCTATCATCACAACACACTCCCATGAACTAACCAAATTACCACACAAGCATATTTATATGCTAGGACATGCAGAGCACCATTTGATGGGAAACCTACCATTCATATTAAATAGATGGTCATCACATTAATTTAAGGAGGTCGCCTCTCCATATTTGCACCCACCTTGGGGATATTTGTCCATTTTTGTAATTTCTTTGCATATGGTTCTTAATGCAGTAAGAAGAGGATGGAGCCAATTTTTTTCTAGTGTATTTGCTTTGTATTGTAGACCTTTGTTAGCTAGTTTATAACCTATTTCCAGTTCTTTGTATATGTGATAGTACAAAGGAAACTATCACTTTTAAGACTTTGATTCTTGTTAATCTTACTATTAGTCTCCACCTATTCGAGACCTCGTGGGGTTGTATCTATTTTGTGGTTTTTTTTTTTTATATTTAGGACAATAGTTATGGAATCCCTTTAGGTTATCAGTTTCTGATAATTAAGATGCTTGGATATTATTAGGCCTTGCTCTAGAGATGAGATCTCCACCACATTACTAATTTCATTTCCTAGATTTCCCATATAAATGCGAGCGATTTTTCCATGACAATCTATAAATACCCCTACAAAAATTGCAAGGGCGGGATTACCCATAGAGGCCCTATCAAAGTCTAACTTTAAGAAGCCAACAAAAGGTGGTTATTATTTATTAGGACTTCAGTGATTGGGCTAGGGTTGTGGAGCTTGAAAATTTTTAAAGGATTGGTTGAGCCCCAAAAGTGTGAGAACATGTGATTCCTTGGAATTACTTTCCCAATCTTATGTAGACCATGACATTATGAGGATTGTTTTCCTTACCCTTCCCATTATGGAGTTGTAATAGTGTCCAAATTTAATGACTAATATTTGAAGATTCTTCTCTTCCTTTCTTCCATATTTCCCATATTATCAATCTCAGGATTTTTTTCCGTGTTTTTTTCACTATAGCACTTGTGAAAGTTCCAAAATTCTATACATCAAGTGCTGAATGAATATTGGACCCATTCTAATTTGATTTTCTAAAAATTATGGCTAAGTGATCCCATATTTCTAATGCAAATCTATAATTTTTAAGTAGAAACTTGGTCATTTCTATGGTTTTCCAGTAGATGCTACATCTAACTAGACCTTGAAATCCCCATTTTGGAGATTGTCCTGAGTTAAGATTTTGTTTTGCATGAGAAGCTAGAGGAAGAGGATCACCTTTTACCAGATTTTAGAGTCCCATAGCGTTTTGCATTTACTTTTGTTTGAGTGTCCTTTTATGCCAACTATTAATCTATAAGCCTCCTTCAAGCTGAAATATCCTTTAGCCCACTACCTCTATTGGAGGATATCTTTCCTACATTGGATTTTAATTCTTCCTCTTTCCATTTCATTTATGATAACTTTCAGTGTTTCTAAGCTTATGTTCACTGGCCAATGTGTGAACTTCATCCACTACTTCTATTGTTGTTGAGATTGAGGTTACACCCAATACTATTGGACCAATATTATAACTTATGATACCAAACAAATTTTTGGCTCATTCAAGTCTCTTTTTTCTAATTTGGGCCCATTTCCGCTAGCAACACTCCCAAAAGAGGGCTAAATTTATGTTCTAATTTCTATGCTGAATTCCAGAGAAGAAATACATTAGCTCCACCCCTAACCCCCATCCAAATTAGTAGACTATCATCTCTTCCTGGCATGCATTTTCCCTTCCATGCATTACTCTGTAAAGCTTTTGGGTTTTTAAGCCACCACATCAAGTTTTGGCTCCTAGGGATTGACTAAGGATTTTAGGGTCTCTCAGTCCCAAGCCCCCTAGGTGGTTAGGATAGTTTAATTATTCCTAGATGATAAGGGCCTATTTTTGTTGTTGTTTAGCTCCCCACAAAAGGGATATCTCTCTATGTTTTTTTTTCTAGAATTATGGCTTTAGGGGTTGCCAAGGTTGAGAATATGTATGTTGGGGTTGTTTGTAGAACTAATTTAAGAAAAGGTAATTCTAATAGCTAGGTTGAGTGATACTGAAGAGCATTGGTATATGTCAAAATTTCGCCATCTCAATGACATCGAAACCAAAAAGAACATGCTAGATTATGACAATTGAAAAATAGACCCTGAAAAAAGAAAAGAAAAAAATACCCCAAACGAATCTTTTTTCGCTAGAAATATTACACATCATATTTATTCTACATTTATCAAATATTTATACAACCAAATTTTTTATTTTTTAAAATTTACTAAATTATAATAAATATTTTATAAATGGACAATTAAATAGTTAGGAAAAATAGATTTAAAATAGTAAAATAATAAATATTTAATATATATGTTTTTCAATCAAAGCTTAAACTTTAAGATATATGTGAATTATGATTGACATGTATAAATTACAGATTTTATGTTTATAGAATGATAAAATATAATAAGATTTTATATTTTATTAAAATGAAAATGAAGAAAATTATCATAAAATTTGTATATCAATTTATGCTAAAGGAATCCACAAGTCAAAGGATCTGAACACTACACCTCCTCACACATAATACATTTTTACAGAACCATTTCCTATTGAGATGCCTTGAGGGCTATATTGTATATTTTTTTAATTTAATTAAAATATAAAAAGATTTAATATTATTTTATAATCGTTTATTGCAATTAAAATTGATAAAAAATATTTAAAATTGAATTCTATGAATATATACTTTAAAATAAAATAATTAAAATTGAATTCTATTATTATTAATTTAATTTATCATTATTATTAATATTATTTTTTTAAAATAATATGTTAATGTGTAAGATATGTAAAATTAATAATAATAATAATAAACTATTGATTTTAAATATATTGATTAATAATTTTACAAAATTATATTTTTTTAGGAAAGCATTGCAGACCATGAAAGATGATGCAATATTTTTTTTAATTAACAAAACTTTAATTTAATTAATAAATCATCTATCAAGATATTTCTATGGCTAGTTGAAAGATGTATTAGACAAAGGCAAAGTAGGTTGAGTTATATGTGCCAATTCCGTGCCAAATACTGAAACTTCAAATATATTGATGTAAACTAGAAAAATGATTTTTTCTAATTAATTAATTTAATTAAGAAAATCATTCACCAAGGTATTTCCAAGGCTCATTGAATAGTGGATCACATATGGGCAAAATACCTTGAGTTATATCTGTGAATCTCCTCCCAAATTTTGTGGCTTCAAATATATTGATCTAAACCAGAAAAATGACTTTTCCAATAATCATTTGGTCACTCTCTCACTTAGCTCCAAGTCACTTTCTCGTAGGGCTTAAAGTTATCATGGATGTATGATTTAAATAACATAGAACAAATATTTATTTTATAAATGTATTGCTTTTTCAAATTCAAAAGTAAACTAAAATGATCATAAATTGAATACTGATGTAGAATTGATTAACCATTAGTGATTTAAATGATAAATGAAAGCACGAAAATCGAGGTATATTGCTTGAGTAGAACACTTTATGATAGCTAATTAAACATGAAATTGATGCATAACAAAAGTGGAAATAGTAAAAACACAGTTATACCAAACAAAAAAAAGATGACGAAGCTTGTACATGATGGATTATATCTCCGGGTCCGTTTTCAAGATGGGTGACCGTTTTTATTAGGAATGAGAAGAAAGGATTCAGTTACATAGTGATTTAGTTAGATTGAACTTGCAGACATGAAATTCTAACCTTTGTCATCAGATAGCCCTTTGAACTAGCTCTCCAACACTTCTTACTATTTCTAAGTCCGACCTGGATACTCCCGAAACATTGAAAACAAAATCGCCTATGTCCTCTAGAATCTGCATACGAAAGTAAAAAACCACTCTCATTGATCAATGAAGAGAAATTCTACCTTTATAGGCCTCGAGATGCATAAAACCATCTTTGACTATATTTGAGGTGAATTTGGCTATGTTTGGGATATGATTTGAGTTCAGTCTAGTAATTGTTTGCGACGTAGGGTAAGTTGCTTGGTCCTCGAATTAATTTAATACCAAAAATTACAACAAAACCCACCAGAAACATTATATTAGCCTAAAAGCCGTTAGCCATTAGCTAACTAGGTGGAGGATTGGTGATAGCACATTTGATTGTTGTCGACCCCGATGGTTTTGGGTCCCGGCAGTTCCGCTGACAGTTTGTCGAAACGGTCATGGTTGGCAGTTAACCTAGCCCATTCACATTTCACAGTTATCCCTGACTGTAACTGCCAACCCACTACATGGTTCCGATAAGCTTACGATGAATTTTAACCCCCGCTCACATGTTACACTGCCACGGTAACTGCTTTGGTTACTAGTAACCTCCGTCAATTGACTCCACATGTTCACATATCAGTACTGTGGTGGAAACTCCGACACAGTCAAGGCTGTGGTTAGGGCCTAACTGTTGGCTAACTCTTACCAATGCCACCATTCGTATGTCCCCACTACGGTAAGGCTGCCTGCACAGTTAAGCTGTTGCGGTTTAGGACTATGTATTATAATTATAATATTTTTTTAATGTTTAAACATTAGGCCGAGAGCTTTGTAGCATAAGTTTAGGACTTTTAGGGTTAGGCTTTTAACAATGCTTTGAATGCATTAATTGGTGTTTCATATAATGAATAATAATGTATTTTCCATAGATTTGGGATTTGAAATAGTTTCATGGTTAGGACTTAGGATTAGGGTTTAGGTTTACATACATAGATTAGGGTTTAGTTTTACAAACCCATATGCAAACTATTATCACAATGTGATGTTCGCGATATTCATCACATGATGACAATAAACCCATGCCTATCATCAACAAACGATGATATTGATCCTCTGCCATGACGACACCCATGTCGACACTAATTCTTCTTGTCGAGCGATAAAAACACATGTCTTCAACCATACCTAGAGGAACTATCGATGAACTCATGTCGACAGCTAGATGCAAACCCATATCAACTAAACATAATGAAAATCATATTACCTGAACAACCAACATTGTCAAACTGTCGACGCTGAATTGAAGCGACAATGACACTGAACACCGATGACGACACTTGAACACCTATGTAATTTGAATTAGCGGATCCGCTTGGATCGTTCCTCTCCAATTGGAAGCTTTTGGACCAGAAAAATTTGACTAAACAATTAGTCGATGAGGGTAGAACTTACTATATTTCCACCTTCAGCTAACGATGTACCAGTACTTTCAATCAATTACCTACAAGTGATGAGCCTGATGATGCTGACCATGGCACTTTTTGATTCGGTGACCTGTTTCTTCCATTCGCAGTATGGACAACTTCCGACAAAGGGAAAACAACCTATTATCAACATGACAATTGAATTCTTTCCACGAAGAATCATGAGTTAGTGATTTGAAAACATCTTTGAAATCAGTATTTGTAGAACTTTGTTCAATACATCTGATGGGTATTAAAAATCTACTTTCTTACTGAAATATTCAAAGTCTCCTTTGGTTTTGACTTCATATCAATTACTTGACTTGATTTACTTTCCTGTTGACTCATTACTAAGGGAACTTGCTACATAGAACTCATCCTTCTATGATATAAAGACTGTTTCAACCTAGTTTGACTTTGAAAGTATCTAAGTAATTGTTGATTTATTTGAATCACTATTTCTTCGTCACTTAACTGATATCCCCATTGACTAACACTTCAACATAATGCATTAGTTTTCAAATCATGATAAGGAAACTTTAGATCTGCTTTCGAAAATGTTTTTTCATGAAAACTTATAGACTTCCTCTCCACTTGAAAAGAGGCTTCATTAATTTTTAAAGCATGAAATGATGATGCAATACCAAAGAAATGTAACACTGATTTTCCCCAATACTGACCTACACCCTTGAAACTGAAAATAAACATACCATCTGAAACAAGTCTGTGATTAGACTCACATGTACCATTTCCTGCAATACACTACTGATGATGATAGTTTCTAGAATTCAGTTGAATGAATGAATTGTGATTCATTCTATCTTTACGAAGATGTTCATAGGAAATTAAATGTATCTCATGTTTCTTATCCTGTTTATGAATAATATTTCTTGGAAAATAATTAACCACCTTCACCAATTGATCTATAAACTGAATCTTGCATTTCGAACAATCATCCTTATATTGTTCCTTAATAAACATGAGTACATATTTCCTTGAACTTATTAACTGCTTAACTTGGTTTGTAACCATTAAATCCAAGTTTTATTTGACTTTATGTGCCCTACCAATAAATTCAACCCTTCTTTCTTTAGGTGATATTTATTTTCTCTTCTGTAAAACAATGCATCTCTATCATAAAGATAAGGATTTCCTAAGACAACTCCACATATGTCTACTAGGACAAAATCTAACTCCACTTCATTAATGTACCTAGATGTAATTGCAAATTTTAACTGAAACTACTTTGTGACATGTATCTGAGTTGATTTATTAATCCAACCTAATGGGTATGGTCTTGGATGATTCTGTGTCTCCAATCCCAATTGATTAACAATATTTTCAGATATTAAATTTTCTTGTGATCCACTGTCAAACATTGTGTCAATCTTTTCATGCTTAGAGGTTATCCTTATGTGGAAGAGTTCAACTCTTTTATCCTCATGTGAAGGACTTATGTTTGAAGAAGATACATGAGTTTTCGAATTTGAACCAGTGTTAGAAGTTTTACCTATCGTAACCATGGTGGTTATCCCCCTTTCATCACCTGAATCTGAACCTAGATCCTGCTGGACTGCTGCAATGGCCTTCATCTCATCCTTCGCCTTAAGGAACTTTTTGGGCTTAAGTTCTAGATGAGGTTTCTAGCACTTCGATTCATTGTGACCAATTCTCTAGCAATGATAACAAGTAGGCCTTTCCTTTTGAATGATCGCTGATTTCTTTCTCTTCGAAATGTTCTTCCCCTTATTGTCACTTGAATCTTTGGTTTCCAACTCTTTGGACGACTGAGATGAAAACTTCAATGGTCTACCACCTGGTTCAATATGTAATGCGTGAACACACACCTCATCAAAATCATCAGGATTAAACATTAATAAAGTATGTTGTAAGTATGAATGCAAACTGTCGATGTATTTTAACAAATTTTCACGTGTATCCAATCATATACTAAGTGCCAATGCTTTCTTTCTGAACTCCTGAGTAATCTCCTAAATAGTTTTCCCTTTACCTTGCCTCAGATGTTTTCAATCAATAACAGCTTGTTGCATGTATCCTAAAGGATAGAACTATTTCCTAAGAGCTTTTAAAAACTTAGACCACGACGAGATGACTTATCCTTTACGCTTTAAATCTATCTGAGTTTTACTTTCCAACCAGATTAAAGTTGTTCCATCCATTCTAAGTGTAGCTAACTGAATTTTAGTTTTATCACTAGAAATTTTCTGAATGCGATAATACACTTCTAACTCCTTTATCCAGTTATCTAGCTTTTCAAGATTTATTTCATCATGATAAACAGGCAACTCAAATTTAACATCAAGTTTCAAAAGAGATGTTTTCTTAACTTTCTTTTCTATTTCAGATTCTGCACTGGAAGAAGAAGAAGAAGAAGAAGAGGATGATGGAGATGATGGAGGTGAAGGTGGTTTATCAACTTTTCCTTTACCTTTGTCCTTCTTTGATGTCTTCCATGTCTTGTCTTCGTACAATTATCCCAACATCTGTTGCATGGTTAAGAATGCCTACTGAAACCGTTCTTCACTCATCTTAGTTTTAGTGTTTTCACCTGCATCAGGTCTTGACATGGTCGATTTCTGAAAGACTCGTCTCTTTCCAATCTTTGGATTGATCTGCTCAAGGATTCCTTCTCCTTGTTGCGACTTTGACCTACTTAACATTCAATGGCACATTCTACAAATGAAACCTGCTCTGATACCAGATTTTATGATCTGAAATGATCATAAACTAAATATTGATGTAGAATTGATTAACCATTAGTGATTTGAATGATAACTAAAAGCATGGAAATTGAGGTAAACTTCTTGAGTACAACACTTTAAGACAATTGATTAAACATGAAATCAATGCATAACAGAAGTGAAAATAGTAAAAACACAGTTATACCAGTCAGAAAATTGATGATGGAGTTCGTCCTTGATTGACTACGTCTCCGGGTTCGCTTTCAAGATGGGTGACCGTTTTTATTAGGAATGAGAAAAAAGGAGTCAATTACACAGTGATTTAGTTAGATTGAACTTGCACATAGGAAATTCTGACCTCCGTCATCAGATAACCCTCTAAACTAGCTTTCCAACGTCGCTTACGGTTTCTAAATCCGACCCTGGATGCTCCCGAAACACTGAAAACAAAATCACCTATGTCCTCCAGAATCTGCATACAGAAGTCAAAAACCACTCTCCTTGTTCAATGAAGAGAAATTCTACCTTTATAGGCACGAAGATGCATAAAACCACCTCTGACTATATTTGAGGTCAATTTGGTTATGTTTGGGATATGATTTCAGCTCAGTCTAGTAGTTGTTTGCCACGTAGAGTAAGTTGTTTGGTCATCTAATTAATTTAATACCAAAAATCGCAACAAAACCCACCCGAAACCTTATATTAGCCCGAAAGTCGTTAGTCATTAGCTAACAGGGTGGAGGATTGGTGACAGCATATGTGATTTCTGTTGACCCCAACGATTTTAGGTCCGAATGGTTCCGCTGACAGTTTGTCGAAACGATGACGGTAACTGCCCACCCACTACATGGATCCGATAAGTTTATGGTGAACTCTAACCCCCATCACATGTTACACTGCCATGGTAACTACTGCTGTTACTGCTAACCTTTGCCGGTTGACTCCACATGTTCACATGTCACTGTTGTGGTGGAAACTCTGACGTGCTCAAGGCTGTTGTTAGGGCCTAAGTATTGGCTAACTCTGACCAATGCCACAGTTCACATTTCCCCGTTGTAGTCAAGATGCCCGCGCGGTTAGGCTGTAGCAGTTTAGGACTTTGTATTGTATTTATAATGTATTTTTAATGTTTAAACATTAGATCAAGAGCTTTATAGGTTAAGTTTAGGACATTTAGGGTTAGTTTTTTAACAATGCTTTGAATGCATTGATTGGTGTTTTATACGATGAATAATAATGTATTTGACATAGATTTGGGAATTGAAATAGTTTCACGCTTAGGACATAGGATTAGGTTTTAAGTTAGATACATAGATTAGGGTTTACATGTAGTTTTAGAAACGCATATGCAAACTATTGTCACAATGTGATGTTCGTGATATTCAACACATGATGACAATAAATCCATACCTATCGTCAACAAACAACGATATTGATCCTCTGCCATGACAACACCCATGTCAACACTAATTCTACTTGTCGAATGATAAAAACACATGTCGTCCACCATCCCTGGTGAAACTGTCGATGAACTCAAGTCGACAGCTATGTGCAAACCCATATCAACTGAACACCATGAAATACATATTACTTGAAAAATCAACACTTTCAAACTGTCGATGCTAAACTGAAGTGACGACGACACTGAACACTGATGACGACACTTGAACACCTATGTAGTTTGAATCAACAGAACCTCTTGGATCATTCCTCTCCACTTGAAAGCTTTTGAACCAAAAAAGTTTGGCTAAACAGTTAATCGATGAGGATATAACTCCCTCTCTTTCCACCTTGACCTGATAATGTACGAATACATTCGATCAATCACCTACAAGTGATGACCCTGACGATGCTGACCACGGCACTTTTTGATTCGGTGACCTATTTTTTAAATTCACATTATGATCAACTTGAGACGATAGGAAAACAACCTGTTACCAACATGGAAATTGAATTCTTTCCACAAAGAAGCATGAGTTAGTGATTTGAAAACATCTTTGAAATAAGTATTTGTAGAACTTTGTTAATACATATGATGGGTATTAACAATCTACTTTCCGGAATAATTGAAATATTCAAAGACTCCTTTTATTTTGACTTCATATCAATTACTTGACTTGATTTACTTTCTTGTTGACTGATTACTAAGTAAACTTGCTGCACATAACTCATCCAGCTGTGATGTAAAGACTGTTGCAACCTAGTTGGACTTTGAAAGTATCTAAGTAATTGTTGATTTACTTGAATCACTATTTTTTCGTCTCTTAGCTGATATCTCCATTGACTAACACTTTCACTTAATGCATTAGTTTTCAAATCATGATAAGGAAACTTTAGATCTACCTTCGAAAATGCTTTGTCATGAAAACTTATATACTTCCTCTCCACTTGAAAAGTGGCTTCATTACTTTTTAAAGCACGAAATGACGATGCAATACCAAAGAAATGTAACATTGATTTTCCCCAATACTGACCTGCACCCCCGAAACTGAAAATAAATATACCATCTAAAACAAGTCTCTGATTAGACTCACATGTACCATTTCTTGCAATACACTGCTAATGATGATAGTTTCTAGAATTCATTTAAATGAATGAATTGTGATTCATTCTATCTTTAAGAATATGTTCATAGGGAATTAAATCTATCTCATGTTCCTTAGCCTGTTTATGAATAAGATTACTTGGAAAATAATTAACCACCTTGACCAATTGATCTATAAACTGAATCTTGCATTCCGAACAATCATCCTTATGTTGCTCCTTAAAAAACATGAGTACATATTTACTTAAACTTATTGACTGCTCAACTTGATTTGTAACCATTAAATCCAAGTTTGATTTGACTTTATGTGCCCTAACAATAAATTCAACCCCTTCTTTCTTTAGGTGATATTTATTTTCTCTTCTGTAAAACATTACATCTCTATCATAAAGATAAGTATTTCTTAAGACAACTCCACATATGTCTAATTGGACCACATCTAACTGCACTTCATCAATGTACTTAGATGTAATTGCAAATTTTAACCGACACTACTTTGTGACATGTATCTGAGTTGATTTATTAATCCAACCTAATGGGTATGGTCTTGGATGATTCTGTGTCTCCAATCCTAATTTATTAACAATATGTTCAGATATTAAATTTTCTTACGATCTGCTGTCAAATATTGTGTCAATCTTTGTATGCTCAGAAGTTATCCTTATGTGGAAGAGTTCAACCCTTTTATCCTCAAGTGAAGGATCTATGTTTGAAGAAGATACATAAGTTTTCGAAATTGAACCAGTGTCAGAAGTTTTACCTGTCGTAACCATGACGATTATCCTCCTTACATCACCTGAATCTGAACCTAGATCTTGCTGGACTGCTGCAATGGCCTTCTTTTCATCCTTCGCCTTAAGGAACTTTTTGAGGTTAAGTTCTAGATGAGGTTTCCAGCACTTTGATTCATCATTACCAATTATATGGAAATGAGAACAAGTAGGCCTTTCCTTATGAACAATCATTGATTTCTTTCTCTTCTAAATGTTCTTCCCCTTATTGTGACTAGAATATTTGGTTTCCAACTCTTTGGATGACTGAGATGAAAATTTGAATGGTTTACCACCTGGTTCAATATGTATGGCCTGAACACACACCTCATCATAATCATTAAGATTAAACATCAATAAAGTATGTTGCAAATATGAATGTAAATTGTTGATGTATTTTAACAAAGTTTCACGTGTATCCAATCAAATACCAAGCGCCAATGGTTTCTTTCTGAACTCTTGAGTAAACTCCTGAACAGTTTTCCCTTTACCTTGCCTCAGATGCTTCCAATCAATAACAGCTTGCTACATGTATCCTAAAGGATATAATTGTTTCCTAAGAACTTTTAAAAACTTCCTTTAAGCTTTAAGTCTATCTGAGTTTTACTTTCCCACCAGATTAAATTTGTTCCCCCCATTCTAAGTGTAGCTAACTAAATTTTAGTTTTATCGCTAGAAATTTTCTGAATGCGATAATACACTTCTAATTGCTTTATCCAATTATCTAGATTTTCAGGATCCATTTCACCTTCATAAACATGTAACTCAAATTTAACATCAAGTTTCAAAAGAGATGTTTTCTTAGGTTTCTTTTCTGTTTCAGATTTTGCACTGGAAGAAGAAGAAGAAAAGGAGGATGATGGAGATGATGGAGGTGAAGGTGGTTTATCAACTGTGACTTTACCTTTGTCCTTCTTTGATGTCTTTGAAGAAGAAGCATCTCTCACATTCTTGTCTTCGTACAATTCTCCAAACATCTGTTGTATGGTTAAGAATGCATGTTGAAGTTGTTCCTCACTCATCTTAGTTTCAGTTTTTTCACCTGCATCAGGTGCTGACATGGTTGATTTCTGAACGACTCGTCGCTTTCCAATCTCTGGATTGATCTACTCAAGGATTCCTTCTTCTTGTTGCGACTTTGACCTGGTTAACATTCAATGGCACAATATACAAACGCAACCTACTCTAATACCAAATTATATGATCTAAAATTATCATAAACTAAATACTTATGTAGAAATGATTAACCATTAGTGATTTGAATGATAACTGAAACCACGGAAATCGAGGTAAACTGATTGAGCAGAACACTTTACGATAGCTGATTAAACATGAAATCGATGCATAACAAAAGTGAAAACAGTAAAATCACAGTTATACTGGACAACAAATTGATGATGGAATTCGTCCGTAAATGACTACGTCTCCAGGTGCGCTTTCAAGATGGGCGACCATTTTTATTAGGAATGACAAGAAAGGAGTTGATTACACGGTGATTTAGTTAGACTGAACTTTCAAAAAGGCAATTTTTCCCTCTACCATCAGATAGCCCTCTGAACTAGATTTTCAATGCTGCTTATGGTTTCTAAATCCGACCTCGGATGCTCCCGAAACACTGAAAACAAAATCGCCTATGTCCTCCAGAATTTGCATACAAAAGTGAAAAACCAATCTCCTTGATTGATCAAGAACTGTTTTGCCTTTATAGGCCTGAAGATGAATAAAACCACCTCCGACTGTATTTGAGGTGAATTTGGTTAGGTTTGGGATATGATTTGAGCTCAGTCTAGTAGTTGTTTGCTACGTAGGGTAAGTTTCTTGGTCCTAGAATTAATTTAATACTAAAAATCACAACAAAACCCACCTGAAACCTTATATTAGAATGAAAGCCATTATCCGTTAGCTAACTGGGTGGAGGATTGGTGATAGCTCATGTGATTGTTGTTGACCCTAACGATTTTGGGTCCGGGGGGTTCCGTTGATAGTTTACCGAAACAGTGACGGTTGGTGGTTACCCTGGCCCATTCACATTTCACAGTTATCCTTAACGATAACTACCAACCCACTACACAGTTCTGATAAGTTTACAGTGAACTCTAACCCTTTCTCACATGTTACACCGCCACGGTAAGTGCTACAGTTACTGCTAACCTCCGTCGGTTGACTCCACACATTCACATGTCATTGTTGTGGTGGAAACTCCAATACGGTCAAGGCTGCGGTTAGGGCCTAACTATTGGCTAACTCCAACCAATACCACTGTTCACATGTCCGCGCTGGGGTCACGCTGCCTATGTGGTTAGGCTGCTGCAGTTTAGGACTGTGTATTATAATTATAATGTTTTTTAATGTTTAAACATTAGGCCGAGAGCTTTATAGCTTAGTTTTAGGACTTTTAGGGTTAGGTTTTCAACAATGCTTTGAATGCATTAATTGATGTTGTATACAATGAATAATAATGTATTTGACATAGATTTGGGATTTGAAATAGTTTCATGGTTAGGACTTAGGATTAGGGTTTAGGTTTACATACATAGATTAGGATTTACATGTAGTTTTAGAAACCCACATGCAAACTATTGTCACAATGTGAAGTTCGCGATATTCATAACATGATGACAATAAACCCATGCCTATTGTCGACAAATGACGATATTGATCCTCTACCACGACAACACCCATTTCGACACTAATTCTGCTTGTCGAGCGATAAAAACACATGTCGTCGACCATCCCTGGCGGAACTATCGATGAACTCAAGTCGACAGCTAGGTGCAAACCCATATCAACTGAACACCATGAAAATCATACTACCTGAAGAACCAACATTGTCAAACTGTTAATGTTGAACTAAAGCAACGACGACACTCAACACCGATGACAACACTTGAACACCTATGCAATTTGAATCAGCGGATCCTCTTGGATCATTCATCACCACTTGGAAGCTTTTGGACCAGAAAAGTTTGACTAAACAATTAGTCGATGACAGTAGAACTCCCTCTTTTTCCACCTTGAGCTAATGATGTACCAATACATTTGATCAATCACCTAAAATTGATGACCCAGATGATGTTGACCATGGCACTTTTTGATTCAGTGACCTGTTTCTTCCATCCGCAGTATGGAAAACTTGCGACGATGGGAAAACAACATGTTATCAACATTGCAATTGAATTCTTTCCACGAAGAATCATGAGTTAGTGATTTGAAAACATCTTTGAAATCAGTATTTGTATAACTTTGATCAATACATATGATGGGTATTAACAATCTACCTTCTGGAATAACTGAAATATTCAAAGTCAACTTTGATTTTGAGTTCATATCAATTACTTCACTTGATTTACTTTCATGTTGACTCATTACTAAGAGAACTTGCTGCATAGAACTCATCCATCTATGATGTAAAGACTGCTGCAACCTAGTTTGACTTTGAAAGTATCTAAGTAATTGTTGATTTACTTGAATCACTATTTCTATGTCTCTTAACTGATATCCCCATTGAATAACACATTCACTTAATGCATTAGTTTTCAAATCATGATAAGGAAACTTTAGATTTTCTTTCGAAAATGTTTTTTCATGAAAACTTATAGACTTCCTCTCCACTTGAAAAGAGGCTTCATTACTTGTTAAATCATGAAATGACGATGCAATACCAAAGAAATGTAACATTGATTTTCCCCAATACTGACCTGCACCCCTGAAACTGAAAATAAACATACCATCTGAAACAAGTGTTTGATTAGACTCACATGCACCATTTTCTGCAATACACTGCTGATGATGATAGTTTCTAGAATTCAGTTAAATGAATGAATTGTGATTCATTCTGTCTTTAAGAAGATGTTCATAGGAAATTAAATGTATCTCATGTTTCTTATCCTGTTTATGAATAAGATTTCTTGGAAAGGAATTAACCACCTTGACCAATTGATCTATAAACTAAATCTTGCATTCCGAACAATCATCCTTATGTTGTTCCTTAATAAACATGAGTACATATTTCCTTGAACTTATTAACTTCTTAACTTGATTTGTAACCATTAAATCCATGTTTGATTTGACTTTATGTGCCGTAACAATAAATTCAACCCTTCTTTCTTTAGGTGATATTTATTTTCTCTTCTGTAAACCAATGCATCTCTATCATAAAGATAAGGATTTCCTAAGGAAACTCCACATATGTCGACTGGGACCACATCTAACTCCATTTCATCAATGTACCTAGATGTAATTGCAAGTTTTAACCGACACTATTTTGTGACATGTATCTGAGTTGATTTATTAATCCAACATAATGGGTATGGTCTTGGATGATTCTGTGTCTCCAATCCCAATTGATTAACTATATGTTCAGATATTAAATTTGCTTATGATTCACTGTCAACCATTGTGTCAATCTTTGTATTCTTAGAGGTTATCCTTATGTGGAAGAGTTCAACTATTTTATCCTCATGTGAAGGACTTATGTTGGAAGAAGATACATGAGTTTTCGAACTTGAACCAGTGTTAGAAGTTTTACCTATTGTAACCATGATGGTTATCCCCCTTTCATCACCTAAATCTGAACCAAGATCCTGCTGGACTGCTGCAATGGCCTTCACTTCATCCTTCACCTTAAGGAACTTTCTAGGCTTTTGTTCTGGATGAGGTTTCCAGTACTTCGATTCATCGTGACCGATTCTCTAGCAATGATAACAAGTACACTTTTCCTTTTGAATGATCACTGATTTCTTTCTCTTCGAAATGTTCTTCCCCTTATTGTCACTGGAATCTTTGGTTTCCAACTCTTTGGACAACTGGGATGAAAACTTCAATGGTGTACCACCTGTTTCAATATGTATGGCATGAATACACACCTCATAAAAATCATCAGGATTAAACATTAATAAAGTATGTTGCAAATATGAATGTAAACTGCCGATGTATTTTAACAAAGTTTCATGTGTATCCAATCAAATACCAAGTGCCAATTCTTACTTTCTGAACTCCTAAGTAATCTCATAAATAGTTTTCCCTTTACCTTGCCTCAGATGTTGTCAATCAATAACAGCTTGCTGCATGTACCCTAAAGGATAGAACTGTTTCCTAAGAGCTTTTAAAAATTTAGACCATGACGAGATGAATTTTCCTTTACGCTTTACATCTATCTGAGTTTTACTTTCCCACCAGATTAAAGTTGTTCCCTCCATTATAAGTGTAGCTAACTGAATTTTAGTTTTATCGCTAGAAATGTTCTGAATGCGATAATACACTTCTAACTACTTTATCCAGTTATCTAGCTTTTCAGGATTCATTTCATCATCATAAACAGGTAACTCAAATTTAAAATCAAGTTTCAAAATAGATGTTTTCTTAGGTTTCTTTTCTATTTCAGATTCTGCACTGGAAGAAGAAGAAGGAGGACGATGGAGATGATGGAGGTGAAGGTGGTTTATCACCCTTTCCTTTACCTTTGTCCTTCTTCGATGTCTTTGAAGAAGAAGCATCTATCATGTTCTTGTCTTCGTACAATTATCCCAACATCTGTTGCATGGTTAAGAATGCCTACTGAAACTGTTCTTCACTCATCTTAGTTTTAGTGTTTTCACCTGCATCAAGTCCTGATATGGTCGATTTCTGAACACTCATCGCTTTCCAATCTCTGGATTGATCTGCTCAAGGATTCCTTTTCCTTGTTGCGACTTTGACCTGGTTAACATTCAATGGCACATTCTACAAACGCAACCTGCTCTGATACCAAATTATATGATCTGAAATGATCATAAACTAAATATTGATGTAGAATTGATTAACCATTAGTGATTTGAATCATAACTGAAAGCATGGAAATCGACGTAAACTACTTGAGTAGAACACTTTACGACAATTGATTAAACATGAAATCGATGTATAACAGAAGTGAAAACAATAAAAACACAGTTATAACAGTCAGAAAATTGATGACAGAGTTCGTCCCTGATTGACTACATCTCCGGGTCCCCTTTCAAGATGGGCAACCGTTTTTATTAGGAATGAGGAGAAAGGAGTAAATTACACAGTGATTTAGTTAGACTAAACTTGCACATAGGAAATTCTGACCTTTGTCTTCAGATAGCCCTTTGAACTAGCTTTCCAACGCCGCTTATGGTTTCTAAATCCGACCTTGGATGCTCCCGAAACATTGAAAACAAAATCACCTATGTCCTCCAGAATCTGCATATAGAAATAAAAAACCACTCTCCTTTGATCAATGAAGAGAAATTCTACCTTTCTAGGCCTAAAGATGCATAAAACCACCTCTAACTGTATTTGAGGTCAATTTGGTTAGGTTTGAGATATGATTTGAGCTTGGTCTAGTAGTTGTTTGCCACGTAGGGTAAGTTGTTTGGTCCTCTAATTAATTTAATACCAAAAATTACAACAAAACCCACCTAAAACATTATATTAGCCCGAAATCTATTATCCATCAGCTAACGGGGTGGAGGATTGGTGACAGCACATGTCATTGTTGTTGAACCCAATGGTTTTGGGTCCCAGCGGTTCCGCTGACAGTTTGTCGAAACGGTGATGGTTGGAGGTTACCTTGTCCCATTCACATTTCATAGTTATCCCCGACGGTAACTGTCCACCCACTACATGGTTCCGATAAGTTTACGATGAACTCTAACCTTCATCAAATGTTACACTGCCATGGTAACTGCTGCGGTTACTGCTAACCTTTCCTGGTTGACTCCACACGTTCACATGTCAGTGTTGTGGTGGAAACTTCGATGCGGTCAAGGCTGCAGTTAGGGCCTAACTATTGGCTAACTCTGACCAATGCCACCGTTCACATTTCCCCACTGTAGTCAAGATGCCCGTGCAGTTAGGCTGCAACATTTTAGGACTGTCTATTGTATTTATAATGTTTTTTTAATGTTTAAACATTAGACCGAGAGCTTTATAGCTTAAGTTTAGGACATTTAGGGTTAGGTTTTTAACAATGCTTTGAATGCATTGATTGGTGTTTTATATGATGAATATTAATGTATTTGACATAGATTTGGGAATTGAAATAATTTCATGGTTAGGACTTAGGATTAGGGTTTACATGTAGTTTTAGAAACCCATATGAAAACTATTGTCACAATGTGATGTTTGTGATATTCATCACATGATGACAATAAACCCATGCCTATCATCGACAAATGATGATATTGATCCTCTGCCATGACAACACCCATGTCGACACTAATTCTACTTGTCAAACGACAAAAACACATGTCGTCGATCATCCTTGGTGGAATTGTCGATGAACTCAAGTTGACAGCTAGGTGCAAACCCATACTAACTGAACACCATGAAAAAAATATTACATGAACAACCAACACTGTCGAACTGTTGACGATGAAATGAAGCGACGACAATATCGAACGTTGATGATGACACTTGAACACATATGCAATTTGAATGAATGGATCCTCCTTGATCATTCCTCTCCACTTGAAACCTTTTGGACCAGAAAAGTTTGACTAAACAATTAGTCGATGAGGGTATAACTCCCTCTCTTTCCACCTTGACCTGATGATGTACCAATACATTCGATCAATCACCTGCAAGTGATGAGCCTGATGATGCTGACCATGGCACTCTTTGATTCGGTGACCTGTTTCTTAAATTCATAGTATGAACAACTTGTGACAATGGGAAAACAACCTGTTATCAAAATGGCAATTGAATTCTTTCCACAAAGAATCACGAGTTAGTGATTTGAAGACATCTTTGAAATCAGTATTTGTAGAACTTTGTTAATACATGTAATGGGTATTAACAATCTACTTTCCAGAATAACTGAAATATTCAAAGACTCCTTTTATTTTGACTTCATATCAATTACTTGACTTGATTTACTTTCTTGTTGACTGATTACTAAGAGAATTTGCTGCACAAAACTCATCCAGCTATGATGTAAAGACTACTGTAACCTAGTTGGACTTTGAAAGTATCTAAGTAATTGTTGATTTACTTGAATCACTATTTCTTCGTCTCTTAACTGATATCTCCATTGTCTAACAATTTCACTTAATGCACTAGTTTCCAAATCATGATAAGGAAACTTTAGATCTGATTTCGAAAATGCTTTGTCATGAAAACTTTTAGACTTCCTCTCCACTTGAAAATTGGCTTCATTACTTTTTTAAGCACGAATTGATGATTCAATACCGAAGAAATGTAGCATTGATTTTCCCCAATACTGACCTGCACCACTGAAACTGAAAATAAACATACCATCTGAAACAAGTCTCTAATTAGACTCACATGTACCATTTCCTACAATACACTGCTGATGATAATAGTTTCTAGAATTCAGTTGACTGAATGAATTGTGATTCATTTTGTCTTTAATAATATTTTCATAGGACATTAAATGTATCTCATGTTGCTTAGCCTGTTTATGAATAAAATTTCTTGGAAAAGAATTAACCACCATGACCAATTGATCTATAAACTGAATCTTGCATTCCGAACAATCATCCTTATGTTGTTCCTTAATAAACATGAGTACATATTTACTTAAAATTATTAACTGCTTAACTTGATTTGTAACCATTAAATCCAATTTTGATTTGACTTTATGTGCCCTAACAGTAAATTCAACCCCTTCTTCCTTTAGGTGGTATTTATTTTCTCTTCTGTAAAACACTACATCTATATCATAAAGATAAGTATTTCCTAAGACAACTCCACATATGTCTAATGGGACCACATCTAACTCCACTTCATCAATGTACTTAGATGTAATTTCAAATTCTAAACGACACTACTTTGTGACATGTATCTGAGTTGATTTATTAATCCAACCTAATGGGTATGGTCTTGGATGATTTTGTGTCTCCAATCCAAATTGATTAACAATATGTTCGGATAGTAAATTTTCTTGCGATCCACTGTCAAACATTGTGTCAATCATTGTATGCTTAGAAGTTATCCTTATGTGGAAGAGTTCAATTCTTTTATCCTCATGTGAAGGATTTATGTTTGAAGAAGACACATTAGCTTTCGAAATTGAATCAGTGTCAGAAGTTTTACCTATTGTAACCATGGCGATTATCCTCCTTACATCACCTGAATCTAAACCTAGATCCTGCTGGACTACTGTAATGGCCTTCTTGTCATCCTTCACCTTAAGGAACTTTTTGAGCTTAAGTTATGGATGAGGTTTCCAGCACTTCGATTCATCATGACCGATTCTATGGCAATGAGAACAAGTAGGCCTTTCCTTCTGAACAATCATTGATTTCATTCTCTTTGAAATGTTCTTCCCCTTAATGTCACTCGAATATTCGGTTTCCATCTCTTTGGACGACTAAGATGAAAAATTGAATGGTCTACCACCTCATTCAATATGTATGGCCTGAACACACACCTCATCAAAATCATTAAGATTAAACATCAACAAAGTATGCTGCAAATATGAACGTAAACTGCCGATGTATTTTAACAAAGTTTCACGTGTATCCAATCAAATACCAAGCGCCAATGATTTCTTTCTAAACTCCTGAGTAAACTCCTGAAGAGTTTGCCCTTTACCTTGCCTTAGATGCTTCCAATCAATAAAAGCTTTTTGCATGTATCCTAAAGGATATAATTGTTTCCTAAGAGCTTTTAAAAACTTCCTTTACACTTTACGTCTATCTGAGTTTTACTTTCCCACCAGATTAAAGTTCTTCCCCCCATTCTAAGTGTAGCTAACTGAATTTTAGTTTTATCACTAGAAATGTTCTGAATGTGATAATACACTTCTAACTGCTTTATCCAGTTATCCAGATTTTTAGGATTCATTTCGCCTTCATAAACAGGTAACTCAAATTTAACATCAAGTTTCAAAAGAGATGTTTTCTTAAGTTTCTTTTCTATTTTTGATTCTACACTGGAAGAAGAAGAAGAAAAAGATGATGATGGAGATGATGGAGGTGAAGGTGGTTTATCAACTGCGCCTTTACCTTTGTCCTTCTTCGATGTCTTTGAAGAAGAAGCATCTCTCACGTTCTTGTCTTCGTACAATTCTCCCAACATCTGTTGTATGGTTAAGAATTCCTACTGAAACTATTCTACACTCATCTTAGTTTCAATGTTTTCACCTGCATCAGGTCCTGACATGGTTGATTTCTGAACAACTCGTCACTTTCTAATCTCTAGATTGATCTACTCAAGGATTCCTTCTTCTTGTTGCGACTTTGACCTGGTTAACATTCAATGGCACATTCTACAAATGCAGCCTACTCTAATACCAAATTATATGATCTGAAATGATCATAAACTAAATACTGATGTAGAATTGATTAACCATTAGTGATTTGAATGATAACTGAAACCATGGAAATCGAGGTAAACAGCTTGATAAGAACACTTTACGACAGGCGATTAAACATGAAATTGATGCATAAAAGTGAAAATAGTAAAAACACAATTATACTGAATGACGAAGTTCATCCCTGAATGACTACGTCTCAAGGTGCGCTTTCAAGATGGGCGACCATTTTTATTAGGAATGAGAAGAAAGGAGTTGATTACACAGTGATTTAGTTAGACAGAACTTACACAAAGGCAATTTTGACCTCTCCCATAAGATATTCCTCTGAACCGGCATTCCAAAGCTGCTTATGGTTTCTAAATCCAACCTCAGATGCTCCCGAAACACTGAAAACAAAATCGCCTATGTCCTCCAGAATTTGCATACAAAAGTGAAAAACCACTCTCCTTGATCAATGAAGAGAAATTTTGCCTTTATAGGCCTGAATATGCATAAAACCACCTTTGACTGTATTTGAGGTGAATTTGGTTAGGTTTGGATATGATTTGAGCTCAGTCTAGTAGTTGTTTGCCACGTAGGGTAAGTTGCTTGGTCCTCGAATTAATTTAATACCAAAAATCACAACAACACCCACCTGAAACCTTATATTAGCATGAAAGCCATTAGCCGTTAGCAAACCAGGTGGAGGATTGGTGATAACACATGTGATTGTTGTTGACCCCAACGGTTTTGGGTCCCAGCGGTTCTGCTGACAGTTTGTCGAAACAGTGACGGTTGGCGGTTAGCCTGGCATGTTCACATTTCACAGTTATCCTTGACGATAACTTCCAACCCACTACACAGTTTCGATAAGTTTACGGTGAACTCTAACCCCCGCTCACATGTTACACTGCCACGGTAAGTGCTGCAGTTACTGCTAACCTCCGTCGGTTGACTCCACACGTTCACATGTCAGCGCTGTGGTGGAAACTCCGACACGGTCAAGGCTGTGGTTATGGCCTAACTGTTGGCTAACTCCGACCAATGCCACCGTTCACATGTCCCTGCTGCAGTAAGGCTGCCCGCGCGGTCAGGCTGCAGCGGTTTAGGACTGTGTATTGTATTTATAATGTTCTTTTATTGTTTAAACATTAGGCCAAGAGCTTTATAGATTGGGTTTAAGACATTTAGGGTTATGTTTTTAACAATCCTTTGAATGCATTGATTGGTGTTTTATATGATGAATAATAATGTATTTCACATAGATTTGGGATTTGAAATAGTTTCATGGTTAGGACTTAGGATTAGGGTTTAGGCTTAGATACATAAATTAGGGTTTACATGTAGTTTTAGAAACCCATAAGCAAACTATTGTCACAATGTGTCATTCGCGATATTCATCACATGATGACAATAAACCCATGCCTATCGTCGACAAACGACGATATTGATCCTCTGCCACGACGACACCCATGTCAACACTAATTCTGCTTGTCAAACGACAAAAACACATGTAATGTAAACACAACTCTCTTCAAGGATCTAGGGAAAATAGCCGTGTAATGTAATTCCCTCGTTTCATTGTTCATGCTGAAAACATATCCGGAAAACAGGGATAAATTGTACGGAGGGTTGCACATCTCTTCATCGATAGGATCCAGTGCCGTCTTCAATTGGAATTGGAATATTTTAGAGTAAGTAGTACCCATTTATATTGGGGAATATTTTGGAATTAGCTAGATGGGAGTGTTTATTTTAGAATATTTTAGCGTTTATATAAAGTGGTATTCATTTCTTTTTTTATTGGATTTTAGAATATTTTCTGAATTGACCATTTAGGTAAGTTCAATGGGTGATTGTTGATTTGAAAGTAAAAATTACATCTATCCGACAAGAATGTGACATTTCTACCTACCAAAGAAAGTTAAGTAACAATTATTATTTTTATCTTTAATTGTAATAAATTATATTATAATTAAAATATAAATTTATAAAATTGAAAATATCATAATATATTTTTTCTAATTATATTATGTAGATAGGTTTGTTTATTTTCGAACAGGATTTTATGAATTCATAGGTAGATGATAGGGCTTTAAACTCCAACAAATATTTTAGGATATTCTTAGTAGTATAAATAAATCAAAAGTTGAGAGTTAAGTTCAAAGTGGTTTTTATTTTTGTTTTTTAATTAAATTAGTCAATTAAAAGAAATAGAGTATAAACAAGTGTGATATGAAATGAGAGATAGTTTTTTGGGCATCTGGTAATGATAAGCTATGATATTGGCCCATAATATTGTAACAAAACCTATTTAAAATTAAAAATATCTATATTATAATGAGAATTAATCTTCATAATTAAAAATTTTATTACATGTTATTACAATTTTTTTAAAATATATATGTATTTAAATTATATATATAATTTTAATTAACAATAATAATTATTTAATAGTTAATATTATGATATTTTCAATTTTAACCGTCCTAAATATATTGTAATTAAATACTTTAATACTTTTTATAAATTCATGTCTAGCCAATTTTACTAATTATTTAATTTTTGCTAATTATTTAATTTATATAAATTTAATAGTTAATATTATGATATTTTCAATTTTAACCGTCCTAAATATATTGTAATTAAATACTTTAATACTTTTTATAAATTCATGTCTATCCAATTTTACTAATTATTTAATTTTTACTAATTATTTAATTTATATAAATATGTTGACGTAAGTAACGCATACTTCATTAGAATTATAAAATTCAATTAGAATTTAAATATTAAAAATCTCTTAACATAAAATTAAAGTTAATAATAAATAAGTGATTAAAAATGCTTACAACTCCATAATTACCATAACCATTTTGAACGCTATAACATCTATGCTACCCATTATTAAATCCAAGGAATTCTTATTTTATTCGTTAGAAGCTTCACAAGAGAATCGTGAACATTTAAATTAAAAATAAAATGGAGCATTGTATGAAAATAAATTATATTAGTTAAATATTATTATAAATGATAATAATGAGAAATGTGTTTATTTTAGTATTAAATTGGGTAATTAGTTGCAAAGATGAGTATGGTATGGTATCCAATTGATGTGGTATTTTTTTTAAGTTAGAATAATTTCTTAAAAAGATAGTTTTTATGAGAGTTATTTTTAGTACCATTTTTTTGGACATTTAGGTGGTTAAATCTTGTGAAAACATTGAAATCTTGATTTGTGCTGTTCAAACTAGTTTTTTGAGTGTATATATGGATTCAGCACCTTCGAAAACCTCTACGGTGCTTCGAATTCATAGGATTACCCATCAAGCTTGTGATTTCAATAAATTCCCGCTAGATTTTAGAGAAATTAGACCGAAAAACTTCCAAAAAGTCACACTAAAGACAACTCCGTTTTTATGAAGGGTTATTATTCATTAATTATTTAATAATATACTTTTTTAAGTTTGAATTACAAATTTGCTTAAAAAAAAATAGTGTTTATAGAAAGTTATTATTCACTAACTATTTAATAATAATTCTTAGACAATTCTAATTTATAAATTATTAATTTCTTATATAACCATTCAAGTTCCAAATACTTACCAAATTTTATTCATTTGGTCCTTCAAAATTTCCACAAAAGAAAACTCATTTATAAGTTGAAAAACAAAAATCTCCATGAAATTCCTTCTACACCGCATGATTACACTCTTTTTGTCTCCATTAGTTTTTTTCTTTTCTCAAATTAATGTTTGGATTTCCCAATAATGGTAGTCAATTTATGGTTTGCAATGAATTTTTCCTTTCTTGAATTAATATTTTCAAAGTTGATTGTAGTTCATTTATATTTTACAATAAGTTCATAATGTCACATTTTTTTGTTTGTTAAGTTGTGTGAATCATGAGATGTTTGTATATTTAATTTTTGGCTACAAAAATCACTAGATTGTATCTAAGCCATCAAAATCACTGAGCCTCCCATACCAATTTTTAACATGGCTAGATTTTTGCCCACTAAAACCAATCCTTAACATTAATATATTTTTACCAATTGAGTTGGGAACCTATGACCTTTATATAAAAAATTATCCTAAAAATACACCTTATCACCATCTATTCTACAACTACACAAGTTAATAATATCACATTAATATAATAAATAATAAAATATTATAAAAATTATTTATTTTATCAATTATTCTAAATAGGCATGTAGATTATTTCATTGAACCCCTCATTAACCACCATCTCTTGAGAGAATATATCTTTACATCTATGTACTTATCCATTCGCAGTTAGTAATACATTTTATTTTTACATCTCTTTCACTACAATAATTCATTATAGTATATTTATATAATACATATTGTAAAAGTTAAAATGTTAATAAACACTTAAAATTTTGAAAATTTATGTCAAGCCACTTGTAAGGTTAGAGTTTGATTCTTGAAATGTTGTTGGATGTTTCTTTTTGCTGTAAAAGAAAATAAAAAAATCACTTTGTACATTTTGTGAAAATGAGAAAAGTATTCCCATACCGTGCAAAATCAAGATGATAATATTTTGAACCAAGGTCAAAATCTCTTAAGCTCTTTTGAACCAAGATCAAAATCTCTCCTTTAAGCTTTTTTCAAAACTAGAAAAGCAATTCCTTACCAAGCGTAACTTAAGCCCTTAACGTTACCCACGAAACCATCTTGACGTAGTGAGATGCTTAGGGTAGCGTAGTTCCATAATGTCAATAAACTAACAAGTGTCTTTGTTTGCCAACGTTAAACAACATGCTTTAGCTGGAAGCAATTATATTGTAATATAACAAACGAGTGTTGCATGATGTTGGTAGTCCTTGCCGGTAGTTTGTTCTGTTAGAAAGGCAAAGGAGGAAAAACATAAATTCACATGCAAATCACACATGCTGTGGCTCTTCTATTGATCACACAAAACTTGATAATAACAATGAATCTAGTGAAGGGTATTTAACCATTTCCAACTAGGAAATTGCCTAAAATAACTTGACATGCAACAACAAAACTTGACATGCAATCACACACTATAAGTTCGACTATGAATTAACTCAACATGACTCAACACTCAGTTAACTTACTCTCTAACTTTAGCCAACTCCTTATGCAGTATTAATTAGCTTATTTTAACACCCCCCGTTAATTATGACCGCTAAACTAAGAGTAACTCATAACAACTCAAACATGCCTGATGGTCTATGTCTCAGCTATGCTTACAACACCCAAGTTTCTTCTATGAAACTCAAACACATATTTTTCTAATGACTTACTAAATATATCAATCAATTGATCAATATATTTACAAGGCTTCAAGTGAACTTCTCCATTTCTCACAAGTTCTCTAATAAAGTGATATCTAGTATCAATATGCTTTCTCTTTTGATGAAACACACTATTCTTAGATAGTGCAATCGTTGAGGTGTTTTAACAGTATATTGTTGTTGATCGTTGTTGTTTATACTTGAGTCCATCAAATACTCTTCTTAACTAGACTGCTTGACATGCTCTTGATGTTGCTACTACATATTTTGCTTATGTTGATGAAAGTGTCACAATGGACTGCTTCTTAGATGCCCATGAAATCACACCTAAACCAAGATGGAACACAAAACTAGAAGGTCTCTTCCTATCGTCCAAAATTCCTACAAAATCAATATCTGTGTATCCAATCAAATCCTTATATTTTGTTTTTGCATATATTATGCAACAATCTCTAGTTCCTACTATGTATCTCACAATTCTGTTTCCTCGACTCCAATGTTTTTCTTTTGGAGTCTCCATAAATCTAGAAATCAAACTCACTCCTTGCATGATATCTGGTCTTGTAGCTGTGAGATACATGAGTCTACCAACCAATCTTTTGGCATCCCTGCCAACTCCTACACCAAATTTGCTTATTTTGGAAAAAGGCCAGCACAACATAACTTTCACATACAGAGACGGTTTTGGACGAAATGAGTTGTGTCGGATTTAGGATGGCAAGCCCTACACGGTAGTCAAGCTTCCACATCAATCTGACAACTTTGATTTTTTAGCATAATTTTGAGTAGCTAATCACCACATGCAATCAGGAACTGAACCTAGTGTGGATTGTGCAGTTTTGGATGCACTAGATTCCCATTAATATGGGATTTTCAGTCATATGAATTACACAAGGAAATAGGGGCTTCGAGAGCTACAAAAGAGGCTAAGGTTTGGCTTGAGCTTGCCTATGAGCTGGGAGATTGATTATGCTGAGTGCTAGGATTGTTCTTCTAAAAACAAGCATTATATTATCATCTTGGGCTTCTAATTTAATGCAATATATATAGTGGGGTTTTGTGCTACAAATTTCCCTGGATACTTATTGTGTCATGCGCCATTGATTTATCTTCCTCTTACTATTATTGTTTTCATCGATCTATTGGCTTTTGTTGGTTGAAAGTAGAAGTATATTCTTATTCTCTGCTTTAGTAAATTGCATGAGCTTGTGAATCTACAGGAAATTCTACAAGATCACAACCTTGGATGTTATTGGGATGCAAGCTATGTGCAATTCCTGGAAGCAGGGAAGAGCCTTCCTTCCTAGAAATGCACAGTGCAAGCCGGGCAAGGAAACGTCTTGGCCAAGGTAGCTTAGACCTATCGACGGGCGACTGAAAATAACTAACGACTAAATGCATGTGCAAAGATGGTGTGGATCTGACTGAAATAAAAATTCATGTGATTCAAGTGAGTGTAGAAATCAATCAATCGACAAAACTAAGAAGCTCAAGAAGCGAGTCATCGAAATGATGATTGTGAGTGCAAAAACAATGTTATGCATGTGACACTAAGGAAAGGTAATGCAAAGATTAAAAAAACACTTCTAAAATTTAAAATTCATTGAAACACTAGCGGCTGTTCAATAAAACCATGGAAACAACACTCATGCAAGCTGAAAACTAGAAAGAAACAGAAAAAGCGGAGAAAGACATGAAAAGCGAAACTTACCCTTAAAAATTTCACCGACTATGCCTAAGATTCCTAGATGCCTCAGGAATTCCAAAGCTCTAATATCAAATGTGAAGAATGAGCTCTTAGGCATCTCTTAAATAGATTTGGTGAAATTAGGGTTTATGACGTGCATGCCACAAATCTAGGAAAAAGTGACACTTTGAAGGAAGCTTCTAAAAATGGTTTTGCTTGTAACTCTTGCTACTAAAAATGAATCCCTAAAATCTAGGGATTCTTTTTCGCTTTTTTCTCTTTATTTTTTGGTAAAATCTACTTGACATGCAAGGAAAGATTGTGTAGTTCTGGAGGGAATTGGACAACCTTTCAACACATGTAATAGATAGTTAGTGAGGGAGAGCTTCTGCATTGTTTCTCGAATGAGGGGCCTTGGCTGACTCACTAGTTCTATGCAATTTTCTAAAGTAGTGATGTTGGGCTCCAGTACTCATTTCTGAAGGGCAGTGCAGCTACCCAATTCTACTCAATTTTGGAGAACAGTGAAACTGGCCTGGCTTCTCTACACATTTCTCGATGACAGTGCAGCTGGGTTAGCTTCTGTGCAATTCCTGGAGGCAATACAACTGGTTGAAACTGCACAAATTTCCAGAGCAGTGTTGGGTAGCCTTCTCACACAATTTCTAGATCAAGAATATCTGGATTGCTCTGCACAATTTCTAAGTGCAGGGAAGTTGTTGGGTTGTTCTGCGCATTTCTAGATAGGAAGACAAGTTTCCCTCCAGATTTACACAGTTTTGCCCGACAGTCGGTTGACCCGTTTTGAACCAAGTGCTAGGTGTGCTTGTGGTTGACCGACGGGACGAGCAAGTTGTACACAAGTCGTGAAATAATAGATGGCCTCAAATAAGCACAAGTACCTGATCAGTGTAGGATAGCTACGATTATTTCGACGAGGGAGGCTCCAAAACGAAGCAAAGTCAAAATTTTGGAGGTGGTTGTAGCCTCTACAACAAGACCTCAACACCTTTTTAATAATAAGGCTTTTGTCAACATTTTATCTAACCATAGCCATGTTATGGACTACATAATTTCCTTGTAGATGATATTCATTCATATTTTGAACTCCTTGCATCTTCAAATTCTCAAATTCTATTTTCAATGTCTATAATTTAACAACTTTGACTTGAGTACTATCTTTCTAAGCTTCTTGTAAACATGATTTTACTTAGAGCTATCTGAATGTGAAATAAATATTGAGAATTCCTCAATTTAGCATCTATCCCACATTCTCTATCATTGGTTATAAGATCGTTCCAATCCACTAACTCTTCATAATATGTTTAAACAATCTCCCATTAATCCTTTCCTCTCGAAACAATCTTCATCTGGATGCACCAATAATCATAATCACTTCCATAATTTTGAGCGGTTTACAAATTCACATGATTATCCACCTTTGCAAAAAAAATACATTTGATACTAAATGAAGATTCTATATAAATCTACTTCTCAACTAACTGATTAGCATAGAACATATGACACTAGTGCTAACAAGTGAAACTATTGACAACCAAGTCGTAGAAAATAAAATTTAGTTCACACACCTATACCTACAAAAGGTGTTCAACGTTGATCATAATAACAATAGAGGATGTAACTCTTAATAAAGAACATCACATCCTTAAAGAACAAATAGTTCATTGCTCCTAATCAAATGTTTACAGTAGTTTATTTTGAGAAAAATCATCCATTTTTCATAGATTATTCATGTGTAGATCTAAAATAATGCAAAGCATATCTAAACACTAATTGTCAAAAATAAAATTGATATAGGTTATATACATGACATGACATGCATAATCTAACACCCATTATAAAAGAAATTGGCATTCAATATAAAGACGTGCAATTTCTTCTCTACATGTTATATTTCAAAAAACTATTACAGTGAACTAAAATCAAATGTTTCAAGTTCATCTCAAATAATATATATATGTATGTATATGTACATATACATATACATATACATATACATATATATATATATATATGTATATACATATATATATCATTAATATTTTTATATTCATATTGAATAAAATATTTGATTATCAATTTCATATAAATAAAAAATGTAAAGGAGCAAGATTGATAGCTATATAGCAATGTAGTCTTTCCCTATTTTTATATTTATCAATATGCTGGTACAATTAGGATAGTGCAAGGTCCACATTTTGTTCTTATTCGAGAGCACTCCATTTTCACAATCATTTCGGTAATCTTTCGTTATTCCCACCTTCACGCACTTCTTCCCAACATATCTTCTCTTCTATTTAGACGACTTCTCCTACACATGCAATACCTCGCACAATTGCTTTATTTCCATTGTTCTTTCTTGCATGCTTTCATACTCGATTCTATCAACTATTTCTACAGCACATGTTTTCATTATAAAAAATTCATGGTAGTTATGCGATCAATTGTTCAATTCAATCAACGATTACAATATTACCTATTGCATTTATTATAAGCATAAACCAAACTTTTAATGCAGAAGTGTTGCGCGGGTTGGAGGTGTGCAAGAGAAGAGTGCCAAAGTAAGGAATATGTGCAGAGGGGAAAACTAGAAATGTGTGTGGAAGGAGGAAGAATGCAAAAAATGCATCTGCACCTTTAGACTTTCATATGTGTAATATATTTCCAACCTAGTTCAATCTACAATTTACTATTAGTTTCCATGTGAGTGACACATGTGCTTCCTATGCGACCCATCCACATATCAAAATTGGCCCACCTTGGGGCCCCTGAGTCACCCTTATTCGGGCCCAACCATATTAGGATCTGCAAACGAATTCCCTCTTATACGTGTCTAGCCTCATCCGACCCCTCCACCAATATGGTTTGACCTGCGCCTCATTTGGGCGTTGTACAATTGTTTTCGGGCCTAAGCCTCATTCAAGCCCCACACATTTGCCTCCAAATGTTCGTTTTTGTGTTTCCTTTGACCACACTTAGGTTTTCTGCAAAACCAGAGTCCTTTGATGTTTTAATGTAGCTATTGTGATATCAATTATTTCTTATTAAACTAATTAAACTAGGAAACTAGTTATGGAGATGATAGGGTAGAAGTGAAAATTACGGCCAACACCTAGAGAAAAAATGTACAATGCAAGGTAGAAAATTGCAATATGGAGTTTTGAATCTTTCTCTCATGCACTAGTTGGATTTATAATTGACAGGCCAAAAACAATCAATTTCCTCCAAAATAACTTTGTTAAATGTTAATTATTGAATTCATTGCGCGAGTATGCCACTGGGAGAATTAACGATTGAAATGCACAGATAAATCTAGTATAATTATTCAGTATCTAAAATGAAATTTTTTAATTAAATAGATGGTTAGAATTGTGTAGGACTAATTTTTAGTCAAGTAATTATGGGCCAAGATTTATGAGTTTTCCCTCTAAACATTTATATAAATATATCAATATTGATTATCAAGATGTATTTAAATATCAACGTCGTGTATTTATAATTACCTCCAGGATTCTGTGGAAATACGCTTATTATTTCCTCCAAGCTTTTGTGGAGAGATGTGCCGAGGACGTTCAACGATAAGCTAAAAAGTCCTTTATTCATAATAAAGAAATCTTATTTCATCCTTTCTAGTTATGTGCTCTATTTAAGACTTAACATGTGGTTTTTCGTGGTTGAGAAGAATCCCATCTGCATCCAAATCAAACCAATTAATGTTAAAATCCCTATTCTTCCATTGGATCCTTGAAATGAGTAAGGAAGCATGCAACTTTGTGTTATTAGTCGACATTGATTTCAGTTGTATTTAATTTATTATTTTTTACACTATTTAAATTGGATTATTTTGACATATAAATAGATGATAAAAATGAATGTCTTAATTTTCCATAGTGGAATGGAATATATATGTGGATTATTTAAATTTGATTATTTTGACATATAAATAGATGATAAAAATGAATGTCTTAATTTTCCATAGTGGAATGGAATATATATGTGGATTGTTAATTCTTTTGTTAGATAACTAATTCTCACGGTCACTGAGAGGGTTAGGTTGAGTAGTTATTGGAGTCCAAGAAGCTTTGGAACTAATCAATGATTTCCTATATGTATTTCCCAATTTAATCAGAGCATAAGTTCATCTGCGAGAATGAGTCACTAGTTTTTTTTTTTTCCATGGCCACTCACGCTGTGCGAAAGAGGAAGACATTGTTTATTTTGAGGGTGCTTCTTCTTGTTGCTGCTGCTGCTGGAGTTCGAGTTCTGTTAGTCGTGTTGTATGTTAGAAATCATAGGAACAATGAATGATCGTTTTGTTGCAGTTATTCGATTAATAATTGGTAGCGGCTATGTGAGTCAAAAATTTGTTCCTTCATATGATTCGAAGGCATAAAACCTTTTTCTCAAGAGAAATCTAGACAGAACAGTTAGGCATTCGAAGGCGAATATACATTTTAACAATCAAGGATTTTGCAGTTTGACTAGCTGAATCGGCCAACCAGTCCATCAAGCGGAGAAGCAATTGAGTGGCAGCATTGATCAGCGTGAAAAAGTTTGAGGGTTTTCCTTGTTGCAAAGAGCAGGACGCGTGATCAGAGTGCCGTCTTACTGAGGATATTTGGAACTATTACACTATGATACAGTTTTCTCAATTCCTCAGAACCCTCAGAGCCTAAATTTGTGAACCCAGTCTAAAAGAATAATAATTCAGCATTCAACATAGGAATAATTAGAGCCGCCGCTGAGATGTGATGTTGGAATGTTTGAAGGTGAAGAGATTTTCAGTTCAGTCCAACAGCAAGATAAAAGAAGTACGAGCGATTCACATGTTCAAAGCCAGGTACAGTCAAAAGAGTTATGGATAATATCACTTAAAAGCAAATTTTGTTTTATGGGTTTAAGTGAAGTCATGAATGATGATATTTTTTTTTTTGGGGGCTTTTATTAAGTTTTGACTAAAAATAATTCTTATTGAATATTGCCAAGCATTAGTTGTGGAGGGATAAGTTGTGAGGCGGGTAGAAATTAAGGTTCATTCTTGAGCTTGGATACTAAAAAGATATATAAAAGAGGTTGGTTTCGTTGGAAAATTATGGAGTTTAGATGCTAAAAAGATATATAAAAGAGGTTGGTTTCAATGGAAAATTTAACCATCACAGTGAAAAGTTCAAGAGTTAATTTGAATTTTATGAAAAAAAATTGTATAGAACTTCTGAATGGTAGTTGATGGAAAGAATGGAGTAATTATGGAGAAGTTTACTCGCATTCATGGTTAAAGGTGAAATCGCATAGATAATTCAATTATTCAATGAAATAAGTGTGACAAAACAAAGGTGAAATTGCATAGATAATTCAATTATTCAATGAAATAAGTGTGACAAAACATTGAGTATAAGTGAGATTTTGGCCCGAGAGTTATTTTTGAGAAGTAAATATTTTTTTGTGGCATATTTTATTGGGCCAATTGGTTGAAGAGAGTGATAGCATTGGAAAATATTTTTTTTCTACTTTTTATAAGGGTTTTTATTATCACTTTCTTACCTGTAGGTTTTAACCCTGTACAGAAATTACCTACATACGAATTCTAAAACACAGAAAATAAACAATGCGAGAGCATAACACATAAAACACATATACATAGAGATTTTTCCCTGGATCCCAAAACTCGGACTACCAGCATGATTTTTCATTATGTTCCTTTCAATGCTATAATACTTATTTATACAAGGCGAAGCATCCAATACCATGGACCAAAAACCATCGCATCCAATACCATGGACCGAAAATCATCTCATCGAAAAACATGTGCGAAAATCATGCACAAAACCATAGGTGGGTCCGCCCATCCTAACATAGTGTCCAAAACCAAAATTTAATAGGGCGATGCCTTGGACTCCATAAAGTGGGGTTACGGGTACGCCTCAAACCCCCTGTGACCTGCCCCTTCGTTACACAATCGGCGCAATGAAGGGGGGCTCCGACCCCCCTCTAACCCCCCAGTTAACTACGTGGGCTAGTCATGGAAAGAATATAACACAACCCAACACTACCTTCAACATTTTGAATATTGTACAAGGTGTTTTCCTCATTAGATGAAGATCTACACCTCCGACTTCCTTAACAGGTGATCGAAGGAGAAATAGTGTTTGTGTGAGCCCATGTTTATGTATTTACTTGCTGATGTCAAGTTCTATATCCGAGTGGAGTTTAGGAAGGTGCAGAGAAGTGATTAACTATGTGATTTTGTCTTTCATCATGTGAGTGTGTAAATACATTGCATTGTACGAGTGTAGTTGTTGCACTATCATGTGAACGTAGTTGTTTCTCATACTATATCCGACTAAAGGGGAACTGTTGATGGTTTGTTACAAGTTCGAGTTTGAGATGTCTAGCGAGCCTAAGCCTAAGTTGAGTTGGTTGAGTTGATTGAGCAATTCCATATATGGAATTGTTCGATGAACTATTGTGTTTGTGGTCACAAAACCACATTTTTTGTTGTTCTGAAAACTACTATGAAGGTTCAAGAGTTGGTGTTGGTTCAGACCTTGATTTCTCTCATTTTGGTTTGGCTGAAATGCATTTTTGCATTATGAACTCTAATTCTTGGATTTTTGTACATCCTTTTGGATGAAAGGAGGAATGTGAGATAACTAATCCTTAAGGTTAATGATATAGTTAGTTTGGGTAGTTATTGGAGTCCAACAAGACCCGAGAACTAATTCAATTGTTTCCTATATGCACTTATATGTACATTATGTACATAATTCTTTTATATCAATTAATATACATTTGGTTTGGTTTCCAATTTATTATATTTTATATCTTTTGAGATGACGCATAATCTATGCATGGATTTTTATTGTCATAGGATGGCACGAAAGCCTACTCCACTATTTCTCTTGGTAAATTGCTATGTTTATTGGTAAATTGTACCTTTCCCTCAAAATAGGGCTTTTATGAAAACAATGACACCTTTAATATGTTTTTATTTAGTTGAGAACTATACTCTATATTTTTATTTGCATAGATTTTAAGCAAAATATCAACAAGACATGGTGTGTGGTTAGTTTCATTCCACGCAATGTGCTCCTCTATTACATTGTAGAAGTAATGGTCTATTATTTTGTGTATTTATTCAAATTTCCATTTAAAACTATACAAAACTATAGCAAACCATTATGTATATAATGAGCAAGGTCAAGATATTGTCTTTAGTTTAGAGTTCATATCTTTTTATATGAGTTATAGCTAATCAAACCTTATATGGTATTTTCTTCTGTATTAATATCATTTCCATACAATTATATCACGTGGTTAACAATTATTCATCTATCACTATTTCAAAAACAATTCTTTATACAATTATATCATATGGTTAACAATTATTCATCCATCATTTTTTCAAAAGACAATTATTTATTGAAACATTATGGAAGACCATGTTCTTCCAGACACCACCATCCAATTCATTTTCCTCCATTAGTGGCAACTAATTATTCCGATATGTTTGGGAACTGATGTACAAAGAATTATAAGTATCGTCTCTGCGAGTGCTTACTGGAGAAAATTAGTTTGTGAGATATTCTTAACAACATTCAGATGGAATATGGGGCATGGTGGACATCTCTCTGGACAAATTGCGTGTTTTAAAGGATGCGGTTGTTAACCACAAAGTTGGAGGTTGAAGCTTTCCTTGCAGTAATTAGCTATTATTTGTTTACGGAAACAAATGAACCAAAAATGGAATATAATATATGTTTATGAAAAATAGAATATATATATATATTTTTAATAGATTTAATCAAAATACGGTGTATATTTTGGTTAAATAATTTATTACATATATACATATATTTCAATTGATTTAATAAAATACAAATAATACATTTTTCTAGTCGATTACGTAATTGGCGTGTGTAGTGGAAAGTTGTCTAAATCAAGTGAATGAGTCAAGACGACCTATTTTTACACCTTCCACCCATTTAACTATCACACATTTAGCTAACTATCAGAAACGACGAGGAGCTCAGCACTTCAGGGTCAAGACGCTGAATGAAATCGGCGATCTTGGTTCGATTCTTCTTGAGTCGCAGTAAAATATTGTTTGTGTTCCATGACATGAACTTGAGGGGCTCCTTCTTCACGATGCCATCTGCTTCTTCTACTATCTCCCACGCCGTTTTCATATATAACGCTAACCTCTATGCACTATTTTCATATATATAATTGTTGTGCATTGCTTTTAAGTACATTTTTGGCATATATACGTTGTATCCATGCTATTTGGCTCTCATATCCCATGTATGTGTTGTTTTCATATCCCATGGTATATAACGTTGCGTGGCTATTTGGTATATAGCGCTATTTGGTTGGACACTGTCCCAAAAGCTCCTCCATACTACTCCGTATATATATATATATATATATATATATATATATATATATATTATAATGCTCCTCCATACTACCGAGTATATATTATATTTATATATAATATATAGCATTTTCTTGTATAACCATACTACCTCTGTCTTTAAGTACATTTTTGGCATATATACGTTGTATCCATGCTATTTGGCTCTCATATCCCATGTATGTGTTGTTTTCATATCCCATGGTATATAACGTTGCGTGGGTATTTGGTATATAGCGCTATTTGGTTGGACACTGTCCCAAAAGCTCCTCCATACTACTCCGAGATATATATATATATATATATATATATATATATATATATATATAATGCTCCTCCATACTACCGAGTATATATTATATTTATATATAATATATAACATTTTCTTGTATAACCATACTACCTCTCTCTTTTAAATATACCAAAAGTGTAATTATTAACTACCAAAAGTGCATCTTTTATATATTAGCTACAAGTAAATTTAAAAGAAAAAATTTCACTGATATCTATTGTGAGAGTGATTCCTATTGGCAAGGAGAACTATCCAAAATGGTCACGAAAATCAAACACACTCTCATTTTTAATGAGTTGTGGAAAAGAATGTGTGTTGCAGACTGAGACAAAGAGCCAGGACAGCCTACCTCAGACAAGGAATACGTCGTTTGGGAAAATAAGAACAACAAGGCTTGTGCATTGATTGCAGCATCAGTAAATGAAGAGGTGATTTTCAAATGCTTTTGAAACCGTACAAAAACTGAAGGAACTCTATGACTCACACTCTTCACTTCAAGTTGTTCAACTCATCATTAAATTGTTCACCCTTGAATTACAAAATGACGATCCTCTTACTCTTGCATCAGAAGTAAAATCTATTATGAATGATATCAAAGTCAGTAATGTTGAACTGGACATTCCTCTGATAGGTTTTCTCAAGGCACTTTTTTCCACTTACTCAAATTATCTTGAGTGATTGCAAGAAAATGGAAACCTCAAAGATATTACCTTTGACTCCCTTGTGAAAAAAATTGTTGAAAGAGAGAAAGCTTTTGGGAAAAAGACAGCTCTTGAGTGTTCTGAAGAGGCTATGTGCCTTGCACATAAAGAGAAGAATCTTACTCAAGATTATTCGAGAGGAAGAGGTGGTTGAAGAGGAAGACGAAGAAATTTCAGAGGCAGGGGGGGCAGACACTCTGAAGGAGAAAAGTCAGATTTGAACTGCATACACTGCAAAAGAGATGGATCACATGATGCATCAACATGCAAGTTGCCTTGGGATAGAATTGAGCAGGAAAGAAACCAACCCCAAGGTAAAACTAATGACAAATAGAAAGGTGAAGCACCTGAATCTGCTCACTATGTTGTGGCACACTGTAATATTAGAGTAAATGAAGACTTATTTAATGCTTCACTTGCTTCTTGGAAAAATGATTGGTTGCTTGATTCAGGAGCAACTTGCCGCATGACTTTTAGAAGAGATTTTTCTGAATAAATTAATGACAATGTTGATGGAGCAGTATACTTTGCAGACAAATAAAAACTCAAGCCATCAGGGCTTGGCACAATCAGGCTTAAATTGCTTGGTCTTCAAGACTTTCTTCCACATCATGTGCTATATCTCCCACAGCTGAGGAGAAATTTGTTGTCCTTGGTCCACATCCACCAACAAGGACACTCTATTCATATGTTTGATGGCAAGCTTGAGGTGATAAAATCATCAAACCAATCACTTGTCATGATGAGGATAGAAGAAGAAATTCTTCTCAAGTTGCAGGGTACCTTTGTTCGTGCAAAAAATCTCTCATAAAATTCTCATTATGAAGAAGGTACATTTCCATCAAGTTTATTACGACATGCTAGATCTAGACACTTGAACTATGATAGCCTCTGCTTGTTGAAGAAAAACGGCGTTACTGGTTTGCCGACAATTCCTAGGAAACCTAAGCAATGTGATGCTTACATTCTAGGGAAGCATAACAAACATCCTTTTCATGATTCACATTCCAAAGCACATAGAAGACTTGAACTCATTCATTTAGATTTATGTGGTCCAATGCCTGTTCCTTCTGTAAATGGAAATAAATATATGATGACATTTATTGATGACTACACCCGAATGTATTTGGTTTATTTATTGAGGAACAAATTTCATGTTTTTCAAACATTCAAGAACTTTCATACATGGATTGAAAATGATGCACAATGTAATACTAGCTCTATTCGCATTGATAATGGAAAAGAATACACTTCAAATGAATTTGAGAACTATCTTCGCCAACATGGGATCAAACATCAAACAACTGTGCCTTATAATCCCCAAAAAAATAGAGTAGCTGAAAGAATGAATAGGACATTCTTAAATATGGTGCGCTCGATGATGTTTTTCAAAAATGTAAAATTGATGTTTTGGGCTGATGTAGTTCTATGTGCTGTATATGTAAAGAATAGATGTCCATCTAATGCTATTAGAAACAAGACTCCTTATGAAATGTGGTATGGTCACGTTCCTTCCATAAAGCATCTCAGGGTCTTTAGTTCCAGATGTTATGCTTTGATACCAAAGGTTCGTAGGAACAAACTTGGTAAAAGAAGTCGTAAGTGTATCTTCCTGGGGTATTTAGACACCTCCAAAGCATACCATCTCTATGATCAAGTCAATAAAAAGTTTGTTGTATCTAGAGTTGTAATCCTTCTTGAATCATCCAAAATAGACAATGTTGTTGAGCTACAACTTGACCTCTTGAATAGATTCGCAACTGCAAAATCATTTCAAGAATTTGATAATCATATTCCACATCTTGAAGGGGGGATTCCTATACTAGATCAACCTGTGGAATCTTCTTCTGAAGCACTCTCTCCCCTACATCAAACTCCAACAACGGACGATACTCTGAGTGATGTGATTGATAGAATTGGGAGACTCAATCATGATTCAGTCCCAACTCAATCAATGGAGTAGCCTAGACCATCTAAAAAATGTCCCCCATAGTGGCTGACAAAGACATTTGAAAGTGTTCATCCTGATGAGGTTGGAAAGACAGGAAGTAGAAATTGAACTTGACAAAATGTAGGTGATGTAGATGATTCTCATTCACCTATTGATATGGATTTTTATTACGATTGTGAATTGAATTTGTCTACAGATTTTGAACCAACTTCCTTCAAAGAAGTTGCTTCCCATCATGAATGGAAAGAAGTAATGCAAAAGGAGTATGATGCCTTGATAAAAAATGGTACTTGGAAGCTAGTTGATCGTCCATTGGGAACCAAACCAATTGGCTGCAAGTGGGTCTACAAGAACAAGTATAAAGCGGATCACTCACTTGACAAGTAGAAAGCTAGGCTTGAGGAAAAAAGGATTTGCACAGAAGGAAGGGGTCGATTATGAGGAGACTTTTGCCCACATAACAAAATGGGCTACTATCCGAACACCCTTTTCCATAGCAGCTCAGAACGGTTGGAAAGACCATCAAATGGATGTAAAAAATGCTTTTTTGAATGGAGATCTAAAAGAGAATGTTTTCATGTCCCATCTTGAAGGATTTGTTGTAAAAGGACATGAACATAAAGTATGCAAACTTGTGAAATCCTTGTATGTCCTCAAACAAGCACCGCGAGCTTGGTATGAAAAATTAACTGAGCATCTTCTGAAACTCAATTTCAAACATTAGGATCTTGATTATGCAACTTTGCTTTTCAAGAAGGTTGGAAAAATAGTTGTATATCTTGTGGTATATGTAAATGATATTTTGATGACATGGAACAATGAGAGCTACATTGCATCCATAAACAAGGAATTAAGGAAATGTTTTGAAATGACTTATTTGGGCTATGTTCATTACTATCTTGGTATTGAAGTAACTCAACATCCAAAGTCCATATTCCTTTCTCAAAAGAAGTACATTAGAGATATGTTGAACATACTTGGCATGACTGAATGCAATCCTCTGACTACTCCAATGGAACAAAACTTAAAGCTCACATCCATTGAAGGAAAAGAATTTGAGGATGCAACAAAGTATAGACAGCTTGTATGAAGTCTCAACTACCTAACTAATACCAGACCAGAAATTTCATTTGTTGTTGGAATCTTCCCCAGGTTTATGCAAAAACCTTGTGAGGGACATTGGTCTGCTGCAAAAAGAGTTCTAAAGTACTTGAAGGGAATTCAAGACTTTGGAATCAAGTATACACAGGTGGGTGACTTCAGCTTGATTGGATATTTTGATTCAGACTTCAATGGAGACAAAGAAACTGGGGTATCTACTTTGGGTTATGGTATGAGTCTTGGATCTAGAGTTGTCTCATGGAGATCACGCAAACAATCAGTTCCAGTAGATTCCACAACAGAGGTAGAATATGTGGCAACAATTGAGGCAACAAAAGAAATTGTGTGGCTCAGGAAAATTCTTGAAGATTTGCAAGTAAAACAAGTACAATCGACTCGACTCATGATTGACAATACCTCGATAATAAAGTTGGCCAAGAACCCAAAGTTCCATGATTGAACGAAGCACATATATACAGAATATCATCTGATTCGACATCATGTTGAGGCCAAAACAATCCATCTTCGCCATTGTTCCACTAATGAACATATTGTAGACATCTTCACTAAAGTGCTTGGAAGAGAAAAAATTGAAAGATTCAAAACGATGCTTGGACTCACCAACATCTCTTCAGATTAATGGGGGGAATGTTGACACTTAATCATAAGGATTGGGTGAACAACTGTAATTAGTGTAAATAAATAATAGAGGAAATGGAGAGTCATCGGGAGATGAACTGAACAATCAGTCCCTCTTGTATGTAATAGTGAACAACCTAAATGAATAATACAATTACATTTGAGGAGTTGCCTCCTGGCCTGACACAGTCAACCTAGTGCATGCCATGCTTAATTACCTTTAAAAATATAGTTGATTTGAATGTCGTTAAAATACCAGTTTCTCTCTATTTCTACTCACCATCCTCATAAGCGAACGAAGGCACGTAACTAGTGATCTTGAAGATGAATGCAAACAATTTCGTGAATAAAACTAATGGAGTTCCTAGATTGCAAAAGTAATTATAGAAAAAATGTCATGTAAAAGTCTATACTTAATTATTCACATAACTACTTCAATTATTTTATATTTTTTTATTTGAAATTTTGTGTCTATTACATTGTCGAAGTAATGCTCTATTGTCTAGTGTGTTTATTTGAATTTCCATTGGAATCTTTGCAAAACTATGGCAAACCATTCTGATATAGTTAACAGACTCAAGGTATTATCTTAAGATTTGAGTTCCATATTTTTTATACATAATTCATTAGTAATATGGCCTCATTTCTTCTATTTTTGTGCATATATATCATATGGTCAATAACTATCCATAAATCACTATTTCAAAACACAGTTGTTTATCAAAATACTGTTGGAGACCATGTTGTTTTGGACAGTACCTACTAGTCCATTTAGTTCATTTTCCTCCTACAGTGGTGATTAATGATTACAATATGTCTAGGAATTGAATGGATGTATGCAAAATTACAAGTATAGTTTCCACTAGTGCCTATTACAAAATTTTACTTCGTGAGATAGTGTAAACAATATTTAGAAGGAATATGGGCCATGCTGGACATCTCTCTGGATAGTTTGTGTAGCTTAAAACATCTATCTATTAATCACAAAGTTGGAGGTTCAAGACATTTTTCTACCCATTAGAAATTATTTGGTTACAACTAATGATGAAGTGAAAATGGAATATAATATAAGTTTATGAAAAATAGAATATACTTTTTTCCAATCAATTTAGAATACACATTTTGCTTTATTAATTTAATAAAATACTCATTTTCCCACTTTTCTAAATCAAGTATTTGTGTGGAACAACAAATTCCGCACCTCTGCCCTCATGTACCTCCATACTTCAAGAAATATTATTGTGATTTGTGTATTCCACAAACCTTCAAATTTCCATCTACGACGCTAGAGAGATTCACTCATTTGTGTCACTTACTAATTATTAATTATCGTGGGATTACACACAATATATGCATGGATTTTTATTCTCGTGGGGTGGCACACAAGCCTGCTCTGGTATGTCTATTGGTAAATTACATCGTTCTAACAAATTAGGGTCTCTGTGAAAACAATGACGCCTTTAATATGTTTTCATTTAGTTTAGAACTCCATATCTCTATCTGCATAGATTGTAATAAAAATTTCAAAAAGACGTGGCATGTCGCTAGGTCTATTCTGCGCAATAAGTTCCTCTACTACACTGTCGAAGTAATGTTTTGTTTTCCTGTGTACTTATTCAAATTTTCTTTTGAAACCTTCCAAAACTGTAGAAAACCATTTTGGATTGTGGATATAGTTAATGGGTGTGAGGTAATGTCTTAAGTTTAGAGTTCATACTTTTTTATAAAAAAGTCATGATTTATTTTGGTGTATATGGAAGGGGTGTGCAAGAAGTGGAGGAGAAAGGCTGTGCTTCTGCACAATTATTTTTATATCTAATTTAGATAGCTCACTACCACTACCCAACCACACTCTCTTTTACCACTAGTACAGAACCATATCTCCCTCTCTCTAGAGAGCTCTAGCACTGTGAGTGTTAGGAAGAACACTAACAATGTTAAGTATAACAATGTCAAATGTCAGTGTCACAATAATCATTAATAAAATAGTGTTAAATTTTTTTATTTTTAAACCGATTCGAGAAATATTGACAAAAAAAATTGCACTCCGCTAAAATTATTATATCTATTAAAATGATCTAAACTAATAATATATATATATATATTACAAAAATTATAATTTTTTTTTTTATAATTTAATAAAAAATAAAAAATAAAAATAAAAATCTTAAACTTTGGTTAAACTACAATAAAGTCAATCGGGAACTAATGCACAGTTTAAAAAAACTTTGACCGTGCCCTAGATTACTATATTCCCTTGGTGAGTCATGACTAATAAAAACATATGTACAATATTTTAATAGTTACATGAATTATTTTATATATATGTGTGTAAGAATCAATGTAGATCTGTTAAATTTTTCCACGAGAAGGATTAAAATGTTTGTGGATAAAAAAAAAATTAATGAAAAAATATAAAAGGAAGTTTGACTTACATTAATTTGATATTTATAAATGAATGATAAATCTAAAGAAATGATCGATTTTACACTTAAAATAAATTTAAATTATTTCAGAAATACAAATATTTTTAATATAAAATTAGTTTATTTTCAATAATTGGGAGAGGAATAATTATTCTTTTTTCACTTAAATTCAAGATATATATATATATATATATATATATATATATATATATATATATATATATATATATATATATATATATATATATATATATATATATATATCTATATATATATATATATATATATATATATATATATATATATATTTCCTAGAGTATATAAAAGTGTTTTTTCAATCTTTTCAACAATCTTAAATATTTTTTCTATTAGAGTGATTAATGATTAAAAGTTAGTTATAGAGTTTGTTTGATAAAACTGTGAAAATGTGAAGTAAATGTGAATATAAAGTTTCATGTTCAAATGCCCTAGACCAATTAAGAATTACAATGGTATCTATTAGAATCAACCCATATCTTTTGAATACAAGAAAGTTCTTGTCATATACCCCGGTAACCTCGCATGTAAAAGGTAGGGAGTTAGAATTTTTCATACAAATTACCACAAGTAATTAACCAATTCACAACTCCACAATTCATCATTAAACATTAAATATATTATTCATTAGTTCATCAAGTAAATTGCCATCAAAGACAGTAAGTTTCATAACCATTGCATAACCTTTAACCATCACTGTAATAACATAAACTGTCTCATGAATCCATGCATCCATTTCTTGATATCCTTAACCATATTAGATAATCATGTAATCAAATAAAGAACCATCAACATCAAGGATTCAACATCATCCATCTGACACAAAGGCAATCACATCAATCACACCATTGAACATGGATATACCCTGGAAATCCCGTAGGGTGAAAACCAGCAAACGTTTAATCTTATTATCAAACGCTCGTGAGGGTTTTCACCCCTCACTCAATGGCTTATAAGGGATTCCATCCCTTAACCATTGTCATAAAATCATTACAATAATTATCATCAAGCTGTCATATAACTAGCTAAAGGCTATTACAGTTCTCATGTAATCTTTCACTTACATACCGCCACATACAGTATTCCTTGTGGCATGATTTTTCTAGCCATGTATGTTCCTGCAACTCGAACTCATCTGCATGGACCCTTGATCCTCTTCCTGCACAAACTTAAACATCACTTCTCGTAGGCACCAACCACCATCATTTCCTGTTAATACTGTTGACAACAAGCTTGGGCAACAAAATTAGATACCATATTAAAGAATCAATAAACAATGTTTGAAAGAGATTCTTTAGCATCCACTCATATGCTTAAGCAAACATGACTTACTATTTAACTAGCATATATACCCAAATAATACTGTTTGACCTCTACCATGTTTATTAATGCATAACTCTCTTTAATAGTTCTAACTCATTAGCTCATGTAAAACCGAGAAAAGAATCAAAACCAGATTCCCATTTTCCAAGATAAAAATCTTCGTAAATAGCAGCAAAAGAGTGAATAAACATGGTCGTTCTTGTATACTAAAGTGCATACTAAAACCAAGTCGGAATTTCCGTACACTAGTATTCCCATGGTCTTGCAAACAGAACTATAACAACATAATTACATGAATAGCTTCAAGCATGTAAGACATATTCAAAACTTCGATGGTTAACTAGATTCTTAAAGCATTTAACACAAGATTCACATGTAATTTTCTAGAAGAAAAGCTACATATACTTAGCTTTTATGTCCACACGTTTATTCCACGTTCTTCAGGAACTGGTCGCCATAGTGCGTGCTGAGGTCCTGCGAAGACTCATAATCAAGAATCTAGTTAGTAAAGGCACATTGCCACATGCAAGGGCTGGTTGACTGCCATGCCAATTGCAAGATCCTTATCATCCAGGCTTTAACTGCGCCCTCGGGAATAACACTTTCTCCCTTACTCTCAACAAACTTAATGACACAATAGAGATTGGAAGGCGGAACTCCAAAACCAGACTATGTTTTCAATAAGCAACCTCTAAAACCACGCATAGAGCCTCACGACTTTGGGGCATCCACAAAGTCTCTGCAGTGCCTCAATCTCTATTCGAGAGCTACGATGGTCATGCTACTATTAAACCGTCCTCCTTTCTCCGCCCTCGGTACACATTCGAATAGTTTCGTTGCCGACTCTCTTCAGAACCTTGTTTCTTGACAGAGAATCCGCTTCCGTATTCTGCTATTTGTAAATATGCTTGAAAAGTGGTCGTTCGTCAAACGGATTTGCCATATCTTTTAGCTCTGTACCAATAGACTCCAGCCTAATCCTATCAACCTTAATATTACCAAGGTTGCAAGACCCATTCATATAGTTGGTAACCGAGAGGCAGTCACCGAATGTCTGAATTTGATTAGCATTTCTTATCCGAGCATGAGCTAAAAGTATCTTTAAAGCCATGAACTCAGCATAGTGGCTGGACCCTTCTCCTAGCCCTGCGTTAAATTTGACACTGTGACCTTCTGATAGGTACAAAACTCCACCAGCGCGGCTGGCCTTGCATGGATCCATCGAAAAAGCCCCATGGGCGGGTAACTCTTCAAACTCTCTTTGTTTCTTCTGTTTTGCTGGCTGCGTGGTACTTGAGGTAATATACCTAAACTTCAACGATAGTGACCTGCAGACCATTGTACATATTTTGGGCAGATTTTGAGATTTTTGTTTCATGGCCTGCCATGACTCTGCTATTTAATCCTCTGCCTAACATAATCACCGAAACAGACGACTTGCGTCGAGTTGTCTGTTGGTGTTGCAAATTTGGTAGGTCGGTAGATACCTCTCCACGCAGACCACCCTAAGTACACACTTATCTTCCGTTTAAAAAGAAGGTGTAACTGTTATCCGTCATCATGGCTAGCAATCGTGACGTGACGAACCTGGAACCATTCGATCTCATCCCGTTTCCCAATATCAAGAATCAGTTATCACCGGTGTAGAGGACGAATGGGTTCCACGCACAATTCGCCAACATGTTCCCCATAATTAGTTTTATGAATAACAAGAATTAGTTTTTAAACTAATTCGTAATCTTTTAAAAGAATTACTACTTACTCAACAGTATAGTTTTCACCGAGTTATTTAGGGATATTACATACTCCCCCCCTTAACAGGAACACCGTCCTCGGTGTTCATCTTTCATTGAGAACTTGAGATTTTACTCATTGTATAATCATCTAAACCACACAAAATGTGATCCTTCCTCTTTAAAATCAAAGTTTTCATTCCAAGAAATGACAACAAACAAAATAGTAATGATATAGTCATAAGAAATATCATTAGTTATAAGCATCAATAGTCATAAGCGTTCGTAATTGCAAAAATATGCAACTTCTAATCGCCACCACTTGGCCCCTTTTCATTCATAATAAACAATTCTCTATGTCAACTTACCATTACTTACCAGCTATTCTTGGAAATCATGAATACTTTCATGTAAGCCTTTTAATAGTTGTTGGACAATTTCTTCAAACCTCCATGGTAAGTAATTCCTGTAATATATGACTAACAAATTCAACCGCATTAGCCACTATATTTTGAGTCAAATGAAATACTTTTGACTATCAATCAATTGTGCAATGCTATATGCTTTTTAAATCACAATACTTTTACAAGTACTTAAAGAGCACTAACACTAATCATCAAATGATAAATCACTGCTCACGTGCACACTGAACGAATTCTCACCAAAGACATCCGCAAGGTGCTTCTAGATGTACCAAAAGAGCACCTAGCTCTCTAATCATCAAAACAGTCAATCACTGCATCTTTTGAAAATGGTCTTAGCCCCTACTAAGACTTTCACAAGATTAATAAAATGATACAGGAATTAAAATTTCCAATAACTCCTTATTGAACATTAAACTCATTTCCTGTTAAATGTGCATAACACATTTCACACAACTATATATAGAATTTATTTTTAACATCACATACAACTGATTAGTTAATTTCTTTAGCCATGAAAATCACAATAGACTAAAGAATTCCCAACCCATGGGAACTGGTTTCCACAACCAGATCGAGTCATTTTCACATCCAGACAGTTTCTTTGATAGAGACCTTACCAGGTCTAACATGGGATTCCACTGGCCAACCAGCTCAAGAATTCCAATGTCCACATAAAATCTTTTCCCTCATTGAGATAATTTATCTCTAGGGAGAGGAAATCTGGGCAGACAAGTACCATCAACCCCTCCGGGCAGGTAACTGCCATCAACCCAAGGCATTCCAGCCTTTCACAATCCGGGCAGACAAGTACCATCAACCCCTCCGGGCAGGTAACCGCCATCAACCCAAGGCATATCCGGGCAGACAAATACCATCAACCCCTCCGGGAAGGTAATTGCCATCAACCCAACTATCTGCAACTGTCTGGCATCTTAAGTTCCTCTTTTATTACTCTTCCTCAAAGTAATTTACGTAATGAACCATTTGAACATTATCATTAACAAAGTAAGCATGCATGTACACCATGCACTTACACTTATCCCTCATCATGGGTCCACAACATCTAGATTGATGGGAAACATATCTATCATACATGTTTTATGCATGCAAATTTCCCAAATAACATAATTCATGCATATCATATAACATCATTCTTTCTCATTTATGATTGCAATTCACATTGCAGCAATTTACGTGATGAGTTTTCTTGTTGCCATTAAGCTACCACTACTTAATCCTGTCAACAACGTTAGTTATAAATATGCATCAGTTAACACGTATTCAACTTCCAAGAATGTGCATGCATACAATATTGTCATGTATAAAAGCATATGCAAATACTCATTGATGTATAAATGTCAACAACAGTTGAGTTAATACTCTCAGCATTCCCAATTTTGACATAGTCTGTTGTTCCAATTCAAATCATCATTAATGGAGTATTGTCTTACGTTTACTATGGCTAGCTTGGGTCATGCATTGTTAATGTAATTAAACATAATCTCTCTAACATACAAAGATCATAACTCTATATCACAATGACTAATCTTTGTGAATACCATTGCTGATCATATAAGCCCTTCTTTAATGTATGCAACACATATTCCTTTCACTAGAATACTACCAACATTTCATACAACAAACTACATACCTCTTTCTTAAAGGAAGTCATTTTAACCTCATTCTTCTATCTTCCCTTTCAGGGAATTATCAAAGATATCCATCTTTATGTATAAAGATCAAGATACAGAACAAGATTTACTTATCCATCCAAAATCAAGAAATCAACACAACTCATCTAGCAAGACAATCTCTTCAAAAGATTATTGTCTTCAAGAAAGTTAACATGATTACTTTCTCTATGTACACACAGAGTCATAGTTCCAAAGTCACAATAGCTACCATTATGCAACATGTGTTCTCCTAACACAATTACTCTACTTCAATGCACATAGTTCTTTTCATGAAACAAGTAAGGATTTTGTTTCTTGTATGAACACTATTCTAATGTGTCTTTAAAGTAAAGAACCTCTATTTTATTTTCAAGAAAACTCTCATAAAATCCTTCATCTTCACACATGAAGTATGCATACTCTTAGGATGAAACTATATATATGTATATATGTAATATACTCTTTCTTCAAAAAGTCAGAAATGAATATCTATGTGCCTAGAACCACATCTTTAGCTATCTTTATCATGCATGTAATGCATAATCATTTCACTAGAACTTAGAGACTAACTAGAATCATAATGCAATTAGCATATATATATTTTCCAAGAAACTTTTATCAAATAAAAATACATCTTTTAATTCAAGAAAACTTGACCACCTTCCATGCTATGTCCTTAGGACATTTATATGCCTCATCCTCTTTTCTCAAGAAGATACTCTGGCTATATTTAGCAAGGATTTTATAGACAAGAGACAAGCATTTCACACACAAGACTCACGTGGAGTCTTTCTAATAAGAACTACCTATTTTCTTTACCAAGAAAACATACCAAATAATCAATCTTTAACTGCATGCCTTAACACATTTCCTTTACCAAGAAAATCTATAAAAGAACCATTCTTTTATTGCATGCATTCAAATACTTTCTCTACTAAGAAATCATATAAAACATTCATACATGTTCTTCAAGAAAGTGAGCAAGATACTTATCTTATCCTTGGATCAACATGCATAACTAACAAATTACACCACCCTTACCGGAAGCAATTGCTCTACTTATGCAATTAGAAGCATGATCTCCTAAGTGTCACACATGCACCAGAGTTACCACTTGATACTAGATGCAACAAGTACCATGTGTCCATTTCAGAATAATGACTTCAAGGAGACATTACGAAAATCATTAACATCAACACACTATAGTTATCATTTTCCAACTCCTTAAGCATGGTCAGGGGAATACTCACATGCACATCAAGCGTTATCTAGTCATCCCCCAGAGTTAAAGTCTTCTGCAAGATTCTGACACCCAAGCTTGCGCTTTCTGGTCATCACCAGACTTAGCGATTTCTTTTCCCATCTCCGTCTGTCCTTACAACACGGTCTTCTTCCCTCTCCTTGCTTCCTTTTTCCTTTGGAAGCAGCTATAGTTGGGGAAGGTAGTTAATGTTTACTGACAACTGTATTAACACAGGTAGTCTATTTATGAATAATTATCACATGTAATTATACCAGGAATGGGTCCTAGAAATGTTACCCACTGAACATGCCTCTCCAATTAAGTTCACACTGGAATGCAACATGCATAAGAAATCCATCATTCCCATAGTAGAGATAAATTCAACCATCATTAAATCGAGGCTCCAATGGTTTTTATCTCTCAACAAGTAATGATAAACACATACCATGCTAATGGATTTCACTTAATTAGAGGGTAATCATCATTAAATCTATTAAGACATAAGCATATACTATTCATCATGCATTCTCATGGTGAATAAAATTAAGAACTCTTCTCATGAACAACTGGACTATAGCACAGAGAGAGTAAAAATCTTCATACCCACATTCCATGCATGTGACATCAATCAACCTTCACTTATTTTCGAATTGTAATAATCTTAAGTCCAATTGAATTAATGCATATAAGTTCTATGGGTTAGTCATACAACACTAACCAATCTCAACTACCAATCGTCTTCATGCATTCATGACAAGACTGAATCAAAAGTTAGTTATGACAACCAAGTCTCGCTGCTTGACTCAATGCATGTTTTCATTATCTAAGGGGTTCTTCTAATGTCCTTTTAAAACAATTTGTCATCCTATTCAAGGATGTTCCCCATAATTTATATTCATGCATTGACTCATTAAGTTTTGTGTATTGTAACTTCAATTTTGTTTAAAAAAATGAATCATTGTTATTGCCATATTTGCAAAATAAAAGTTGGTAGTTGATTGTCACTTTCCTCAATGAGTGTTCAATATTGTCCTAAGTGTGACAAAAGTCTCAATGTATTTTATCCTCATCAGGAATATAATGTCATGAACATAGCTATGCAGCAACTTTATTACTTACTACTCAAAATAGTTTAAACATGAATCACACTTATCATACCAGAAATAGTGTACTATATAAATCAATATGTGAGTGATTAAACTCATACCTGAGTTAATGCTCACTGGTGGCATACCTCCATTTATTTCCTGCTTACCAATTCCCAAAGGCACCAGTGCTGCAACCTTTAGCTCTGATACCACTTGTCATATACCCCGGTAACCTCACATGTAAAAGGTAGGGAGTTAGAATTTTTCATACAAATTACCACAAGTAATTAACCAATTCACAACTCCACAATTCATCATTAACCATTAAATATATTATTCATTAGTGCATCAAGTAAATTGCCATCAAAGATAGTAAGTTTCATAACCATTGCATAACCTTTAACCATCACTGTAATAACATAAACTGTCTCATGAATCCATGCATCCATTTCTTGATATCCTTAACCATATTAGATAATCATGTAATCAAATAAAGAACCATCAACATCATCCATCTGACACAAAGGCAATCACATCAATCACACCATTGAACACAGATATACCCTGGAAACCCCGTAGGGTGAAAACCAGCAAACGTTTAATCTTATTATTAAACGCTCGTGAGGGTTTTCACCCCTCACTCAATGGCTTATAAGGGATTCCATCCCTTAACCATTGTCATAAAATCATTACAATAATTATCATCAAGCTGTCATATAACTAGCTAAAGGCTATTACAGTTCTCATGTAATCTTTCACTTACATACCGCCACATACAGTATTCCTTGTGGAATGATTGTTCTAGCCATGTATGTTCCTGAAACTCGAACTCATCTGCATGGACCCTTGATCCTCTTCCTACACAAACTTAAACATCACTTCTCGTAGGCACCAACCGCCATCATTTCCTGTCAATACTGTTGACAACAAGCTTGGGCAACAAAATTAGATACCATATTAAAGAATCAATAAACAATGTTTGAAAGAGATTCTTTAGCATCCACTCATATGCTTAAGCAAACATGACTTACTATTTAACTAGCATATATACCCAAATAATACTGTTTGACCTCTACCATGTTTATTAATGCATAACTCTCTTCAAGAGTTCTAAATCATTAGCTCATGTAAAACTGAGAAAAGAATCAAAACCAGATTCCCATTTTCCAAGATAAAAATCTTCGTAAATAGCAGCAAAAGAGTGAATAAACATGGTCGTTCTTGTATACTAAAGTGCATACTAAAACCAAGTCGGAATTTCTGTACACTAGTATTCCCATGGTCTTGCAAACAGAACTATAACAACATAATTACATGAATAACTTCAAGCATGTAAGACATATTCAAAACATCGATGGTTAACTAGATTCTTAAAGCATTTAACACAAGATTCACATGTAATTTTCTAGAAGAAAAGCTACATATACTTAGCTTTTATGTCCACACGTTTATTCCACGTTCTTCAGGAACTGGTCGCCATAGTGCGTGCTGAGGTCCTGCGAAGACTCATAATCAAGAATCTAGTTAGTAAAGGCACATTGCCACATGCAAGGACTGGTTGACTGCCATGCCAATTGCAAGATCCTTATCATCCAGGCTTTAACCGCGCCCTCGGGAATAACACTTTCTCCCTTACTCTCAGCAAACTTAATGAAACAATAGAGATTGGAAGGCGGAACTCCAAAACCAGACTATGTTTTCAATAAGCAACCTCTAAAACCACGCATAGAGCCTCACGACTTTGGGGCATCCACAAAGTCTCTGCAGTGCCTCAATCTCTATTCGAGAGCTACGATGGTCATGCTACTATTAAACCATCCTCCTTTCTCCGCCCTCGGTACACATTCGAATAGTTTCGTTGCCGACTCTCTTCAGAACCTTGTTTCTTGACAGAGAATCCGCTTCCGTATTCTGCTATTTGTAAATATGCTTGAAAAGTGGTCGTTCGTTAAACGGATTTGCCATATCTTTTAGCTCTGTACCAATAGACTCCAGCCTAATCCTATCAACCTTAATATTACCAAGGTTGCAAGACCCATTCATATAGTTGGTAACCGAGAGGCAGTCACCGAATGTCTGAATTTGATTAGCATTTCTTATCCGAGCATGAGCTAAAAGTATCTTTAAAGCCATGAACTCAGCATAGTGGCTGGACCCTTCTCCTAGCCCTGCTTTAAATTTGACACTGTGACCTTCTGATAGGTACAAAACTCCACCAGCGCGGCTGGCCTTGCATGGATCCATCGAAAAAGACCCATGGGCGGGTAACTCTTCAAACTCTCTTTGTTTCTTCTGTTTTGCTGGCTGCGTGGTACTTGAGGTAATATACCTAAACTTCAACGATAGTGACCTGCAGACCATTGTACATATTTTGGGCAGATTTTGAGATTTTTGTTGCATGACCTGCCATGACTTTGCTATTTAATCCTCTGCCTAACATAATCACCGAAACAGACGACCTGCGTCGAGTTGTCTGTTGGTGTTGCAAATTTGGTAGGTCGGTAGATACCTCTCCACGCAGACCACCCTAAGTACACACTTATCTTCCGTTTAAAAAGAAGGTGTAACTGTTATCCGTCATCATGGCTAGCAATCGTGACGTGACGAACCTGGAACCATTCGATCTCATCCCATTTCCCAATATCAAGAATCAGTTATCACCGGTGTAGAGGACGAATGGGTTCCACGCACAATTCGCCAACATGTTCCCCATAATTAGTTTTATGAATAACAAGAATTAGTTTTTAAACTAATTCGTAATCTTTTAAAAGAATTACTACTTACTCAACAGTATAGTTTCACCGAGTTATTTAGGGATATTACAGTTCTCTAATATATTACTAACTCAGCCATATCAATTAAATAGATGGTAAATGATCAATCCATAATAAGCCTCAAAAGACTGACTTAATCATATATCTCAAATTGTTAAAAAAACAATCGTAAAATTTACTAAATTATAGCTTTATTTAAAATAATAATGATTATTATTAATGATAAAAATAACTAATTTTGAAAAAAAACATGATCTTTCACTTTAAAATTCATCTCCACTTTATACTAGAGATGCCTAATCTTTAAATAGAAGTTGTTACAATACTGGAGACCATACTACATGTCCAAAAAATCATAAATTAGTCGGTATCATACATAACATTTTTTTAATTAATAAATATAATTATAATAACACTTAACTCATTTCATATTATACATGACATTTTTTTCTAATTAATAAATTTAATTAGAGTAACATTTTCAAAATAAATTTTAACCATTGATTATGCATATTATTAAAAACATTATAAAATATTTTATAAGTTAAATATTTATCATTTATTTACTAAGCATTAATAATTAATTAAAAAAAATAAAAATAGTAATTAAATAAAGGCAAGATTTAATTAATTACACCGTAAGGCGTTCCCCTTTGAAATCAACTCCTCTCTTACATTATGTGTCTTGTTATGGTTCGTTTGATTTGATGTTAGACAGTTAAAATGTTTGCCACCATTAGATTAAAATTCTCGTTATAACTGAAACTATATCTTTCTTGAAACTATACCTATCTTACCTCTTCAGTAGGTTTTCTGAAACACTGTTCTTCCCTAGGTTTTCTGAAACACTGTTCTATGATCCATGTCCTCTCTAAAATGTCACAGGGAAGTGGACTTGTATCGTCCAGTATCTTGCTTAAATCTGCTATCCACTATGCAAGCCTTGGCCCTGTGGAGTGTATTGTATCAGACGAAAAATATTTAACTATTGCCTTGTGCAGGATTTTGGTGATGGTGTCGCACACACTTTGTCCAAATTTATGAGAGATACGCTTTGCCTCATGTCATACTCATACCAGACCTTGTTGGGCGTGATATGATGGATGCATTGATGAATATTCTTACATTCTTACATAACAGTGGGTACACCTTCACCACCACCACAAAGCGTGAGATTGTCTGAGATATGAAGGAGAAATTAGCCTATGTATCTCTAGATTTTGAATAGGAGATGGAGACTTCAAAATCTAACTCTTCATTGGAAAAGAGCTATGAGCTTTGTGATGGCCAGGTAATCACTATTCGTGCTGAATGGTTCAGATGTCCAGAAGTGTTGTTCCAGCCATCTCAGATACCACTCTCCAAAAGTTTCTGAGGGTGAAAAACCCTTATGAGACTAAGCTCATCTACTTCCAAATGGGGCAAGCATTGGTTCACTACCATATAAATTCTCTTAAAAAAAAAATCAAGTTTCTCAATTTGAAATGAAAACACTTCATTTAAAACTTTTGGCCTTGGACAACAAAAAATTAAAACAGAAACTCTCGCAAGGTTTTGTATTTCTTTGAAGTGAAAAGGCTTAATCTAAAGCTTCTAGCCTTCGACAACACGGAATTAGAAAATAAATTCTATCAAGTTTTTGTAACTTTTTATTTATTGAAAATACATCTCTGTTACATATGTTACCCATTGAATAGATATGATCATTCAATTCATTGAATGAGTTCACTGTATCAGAGGATCTATAGTGGTTACCATCTCAAAGAAGTTGATTTGTTTATTCTTTTACATCAGTATATTTTGATATATATATTTCTAATTATTTTGAGTTCAGATGTACTCATGTTTCTTATTTGGAACATATGTACTTATACATATACATAATATAAATCAACGTTCTTTTAATTTGATTTTTTTTATTTAAAAAAAATGGATAAAATCTTTTAAATATTTAGTTCTTTGCGATTCTTAAAATATATATTTTCCTTTAACCATATTCCCTTTAAGGTAATAGTAATCAATCATATTGAATGCTTAGAAATTGATAGCTGGCAAAAACCATTCAAAGTGATACTGGGAAAACACCTTTCCATGAAGAAATGAAAAAAAAAGTGATTCTTTCAGAATCCATATTGAAAACGCCTTTCCATATAAAGTCATCCATCATTTTTTTGTCCTTTGGTATTAGATATGTGTTGAATAGTGTTATATTTCTCCCCCTATGAGAATGGGTGATGCAGAAGAAATCCAGCCCCTTGTATATGACAATGGATCCTGAATGGTTAAGGTTGGTATTTATGTTTTTTATTTTCTAATATTCATGTCTCATTCAGATCAGATTGGTCTATGGGAATGAAGGCTAGTTTTGTACTCTTTTTTATTATTCCATCCCTTTTCAACCATTAATTTTGGATCTCTTATGTCCATTTCCACAGATAATTGTGTTGAATTGATACTTCTATGAGTTATAGGTTGCACTAACACATGCATTTTGTTAAGATCTTATTTTAGGCTGTCACTAACTATTTTACACCTATCATCCTAGGTATTGTGCTTAATTCTGGTGATGGTGTCACACACACTATAACAATTTATGAGGGATACGCTTTGCCTCATGCCATACTCAGACTGGACCTTGCTGGGCGTGATCTGACACATTGGGTCATTCTCTTGGGTGTTTTTAATGTGCCAGATTCATGGTTCTTCCTCACATTGCTAGTAATGGAATATGCGATAGGCCTTCCTTCTTGTATGTGAAACATGCATCAAGAACATACTGATATCAATGCATATCAATATCAGTATTCCCTAAGACAGGAAGCTAAAAATTTTATAATTTTCCATAACAGGAGAAACACTAACCGCAGAAAAAACATAATACCTTACACATCCCTTACAAGTTCTTCCGATGAACAGTGTATGCATTGATCGTTGCACTACATCAACTAGGTACCCAGTTGACCTCAATGTGAGTATGGATATGATTCATGGATATGGTGCAAGTTACCATCCCAGATGTACATCTCTGAGAATCAGCATACTGCTTACCTGCCTGAAATCTTTTGGTAGCCCCAATATGCATGGATATAGTCTTACCTCTTAGTTGTGGGCAAAGCCTCACCAAATACACTTTTTGTCCCTAAACATTTCATTTTTGGGAAAAACGTATACGAGAGTGAAACACATCCAGTTATATATTCATGTATCAGGCTTGCTGAGATTTTATTTGCCCTGAACTGATTTCTTAAGTCCTTTTTGTCCTCAAAGAGTAAGCACAAGGATCCACTACTTCTGACAAAACAGAGCTGAACATAGTTATGCTAGGCATGATCTATTTATTGGCTTGCTTAGTGAGAAGAAATCACTTCCCTTTGCATATAGACTGTGCCATATTATCATATGGAAATGGAACCTTGGTCAATGGTGTGAAACTTCTTGTTCCCCACTATTAGCATCAGTTCCAATCCCCTCTGATTATGGGGGAATTGATATTCCCAACAAGTACCACAAGCAGCCCAATTTCAAGTAATCAGCTGAGTCTTGGCAATGTGGTATTAAGGGCTTCTCACAGCTTCAATGGCAGAACCATCAGTGCCAGTTTTGCAACAAAAGAAAAGAGGGATATCGCTTTCAGGAGGAAAAAGCTTCACTATGCTCTTTTGGGTGTCTATTTTCATGCCTCCTGCAATGATATTAGGGTTGCATACAGAAGACCGGAACTGAAATACCACACTGATCTCATGCGTCTGCACCAGCTTGAGACAACCACTCACCTTTTTTCTGAGATAAATGAGGCTTAGGATACTCTGTCTGCTCCCAAAAGAGAAAAGCATATGATGATCTACAACATATGATTACGGGGAATTGATATTCCCAATAAGTACCATAAGCAGCCCAATTTCAAGTAACCATCTGAGTCTTGGAAATGCGGTATTAAGGGCTTCTCACGGCTTCAATGGCAGAACCATCAGTGCCAGTTTTGCAACAGAATGCTCATCCGTATCCGGGAGGGGCTCGAGGCTCAGTTTAAAATTCTATTACCTTCTCATCAGTTCGCCATTCCCCCTACAAGCTCACCCAGTTCCCACATAGAAATACTCAGCTTGCGCAAGGTGGCTGCTAGAACCAGACAAGCCATTGATAATTATGAAAGTTCTATTTTATTTGGTAGGGGGATCAAACCAACGAAGCGAAGATATGAGGGTTGTCGAAAATGTAGAGTCCATTGTTTCCTTTTGTTTATGGCAGTATTTTGATATAGATTATATTTTAGTTGTGAGGTTGCATAACATATGCTTACTGTGAACGTTACTAAACGGTCGTTGTCTCAATAGTTTATTTCTTAGTAGAGATGTAGACATTCTTGAGAGTTTGTATGTATTTTATCTCATTGTGCAATCTCTTTGATGATGATCCATTATGTTGTATAAATTATTGCATAAGGATTACTTTCGATGATGCTATCAGTGTCTTTCTCAACTCTGAAACTGGAATATGCAGCAAAGCAATGACTACCGAGATTGGTGCTCTTTTCTTCATTTTGAATTTGACATGCTTGGTTACCGGTGGCAATAAACTATCTTTGAAAGCATTTTCTGCAGACCAATTCGATGGGTAGAAATTTGAAATGCTTCAAAAGATTTCCTTCTTTAATTTCTAGTATTTCTTGGAGCATGCTGTGGATATTGAAAATGATGATAGGCTCTCGAGGATGAACACACTTTGTGAGTATGCTACCTATTAATCGAATTTGGATATGCTACCTATTAATTGAATTTGGATACGTCGCCTATTCGATGCTATGGTAAAAAACGTGCGCCTTGTCACTTTAAAAATTATAATTTAATATTATTTGAAATTAAAATATGTATATTTATTCCATGCAATACTCGCGAAATATTTACAGTAAAACACTCTTAAGTATTGTATTCCATGGGATCTTATAATAATTTAAAACCTTTTTGCACTTCGCACTGTCGAATCCCATAATAATCATTCTAATTAATCGCTTCTTTATGAAATTAAAATGACATAAAAATACTTCTCTCACTTTTTGTTATTATTATAAAAATAAAATACTAATGACTTCCCATTCATCTCTTACATTTTCAAATCTAATAAAATCCACCGAACCATATAAATTTTAATAGATATTAATCATAATAATCATCCTCATTAAAAAAAAAAAATATTAGAAATAAAAATCCAATATAGACTTTACAAAATTTTCTTAAAAGATCTATAATATAATATAAATATCAAAATAATTTATTAAATTGAACGTGACCAACAACGCAATTAATTAATCAAATAACTCACTTATATTTTCAACTTTTTATGTTATTGTTTTAGATTTCGTGAGCGTTTGCTCCAGCGCATCTTATGTTCTGAATTGACCATTGAATTCACTCTTTCGGTCGGATGTGAATGGCAATCGAACCAGAATCCACCGTCTTAGACCTCGGGGATGGCAATCGCCAATCATGGAATATGGTTGACGACTATTGAGGTGGTTTGAACTGTTCGATTATCTGAAAAGATCAAACCGATTTTTCTTCCCCTGTCTCCCCCATCGTACGAAGAGATCAAACCAGGCTTTCTTCCGAATCTGGTATTGCGTCTTTGACGGTAATTCAGGTGTCGGTTTCCTGCAAGAGGTTCTTCACGATACTGCCGCCCTTGCCAATCATGCTACCCACCAGTGACGGGGGGCATAGAATGCGGAAGAGCACGAGGACTCTGGTCATTTTGCAAAATGGATTATGTTCTGATTTACAGAAAGAACGAGCTCGGACTGCGGTCTCTACAGAGCATGTTTGATTGGATTACAGTCCGAGCAAAGTATGATTTTTTCGATTTTATTTGTATTTGTTTCACTGGGGTTGTGGCATTGAGATTCCACTCATGCAACACGCAAGTGAAGTATAAATCTAGGGGATATAATTCTCTGGGGTAATTTGAATATTTTGCTATGTCATATTTAGAGTTTTTATACTAGACATGGTAACATTTATTAAATTTATTAAATTTTCTAAAATTTAAGAAATATTTCTATCTTAAAATTTTTCCTCAAAATTTTAGTAAATTAATATTAAATTAGTAGAATTAGATTTTTAAATATATAATATGTATATCTTAATTAACATAAAAATAAAACATTATAAATAATGGTATTTTTCATGACTGTTTTGGATGGAGATGAGACATCAGTAAGATTTATTAAAATTTCTAAAATTTAAGAAACATTTTAATTTTTAAAATTTTCTTGAAAATTTTATTAAATTAATTTAATTTTACTTTTCAATATATGATGATGATGATGGTGGTGGTGGTTAATGTCCAATGAGATCAAATTGGTCTATCGTACATATAATTTTCTTAGTTCTTAATTGTTTGGCTTCTCGCCATTCTTAGCAAGATTGGTGTTGTAGTTTTCTTTTTTTCTCTACGGTCTTCCAACTTCCTTTACCTTGCATCTCCTTCATCTCTTCATATGTAAAATAATTAACATAAAAATAAAACATTACAAAAATATTCTCTTTTCATGGCCACCAGAGAATAGTGACTAGAATTTGAAGTCAAAATTAGTGAAGATAGTTTCATGCATACAATAATTTATTTATTGGGTATGTTTCACATACCTAATTATCATCTTACAAGAAATAGGCCTTCTTTTCTGAAATGCCTAACTTTCATTTTACTAGAAATAATTTCAATTACATGATGAATTACTATGATTGGAGAAATAGGTACTATCCTCTTACTAGAAATAGGCCCTCTCTTTTCAAACACTTAACTATACTCTTACTAGAAATAACTTCAATTACATGATGAATTACAATGATTGGAATATTGTTGCTCAACATCCAAACCTCAACAACTTGACCCAAATTTTCAGCTATAACTACAAGCCACTTCATCCATATGCATCTATGAATAAGTAACTCAATCCTTTTCCCCTATGTTTTCACACTTCAACCCACTTGATCCATATGCATCTATGATTAAGTAACTCAATCCTTGTCCCCTATGTTTTCACACTTCATTGTTTCTGACAACACGTTATCAATTTTTCATTTAAATGCTAATAAATTAATATATCCCTAGACTTGTTTATGTCTTTGTCTTTGATGGTACCTTAACAGAGGATAATGCATTGTTTTGGGCAATCAAATACTACAATAATATGATTTTGGAAATTGAACCAATGGCAAATGTCTTTTATTTTAAAACAAAAATGGGTATTCCCTTGACGAATCTAGTTCTATGTCGAGAAATCACTCTTCATCTATGTTTTTTCATATACCGACTTAAAGTGTTCCCATTGCAATATTTAGAACCATTGCTATTAACCTATGTTCATGTTCTTACGTGACATTTCGCTTAACAAGATCGACGGAGCAGTCAAGCAGGACGGAAAAACTCCAATGACATAATTTCTACACGCATTTGCCGGAAGCCACAAAAAGTGTGCTTTCACGAGTTCAAAATCAAGGGTCATTGAACGGTAAGTAAAAACTCAGCCCGGTTTTAATATATTATTTATATATTTATATATATATATATATATATATATATATATATATATATATTTAATTTTAATATTTAATTCAATATCCATTTTCAAGGTCACGGCTAAGCTAGACACTAAATTTGTGTATGAGACCCTTTTGTTTGTGGGACAAGGGACCCACTTCCATTCAGTGATTTGAATGCTAAGTCGTTTTTTTTACATTATTAAAATAAGTATTTTGAAACTGATTCACCCATTTTACTTAATAATTTCAGTGAATCTAATTTTATTTTTTACTTCCTCATTTAAAAATTAAAACTCTAAATCATTTTTACAATAATACTATCATTTAAATTATTGTGTCTTATTTTGTTTTGTAAGGTTATTGCATTTTAATTGCATGATTGTTCTAGATTCTAAATCATTTTATTTTATATCATCATTAAATTTAATGTTTCTTATTGTTTTGTAATAGGTTTATTTATCAAATCAATGTAACTATTTAATTGTTTTAATGTTGAAAGTAATGTTTTTATGTCCTGTGTCTAGTTATTATTTCCATTATGCGAATTGTAATCATGATTTAAATGTGTGAAAGACAGTAATTTATGTCTTGTATATTTGTCTTTATGGTGATCCATAAAAATTTCAAAATGTGATTTCTGTTCTGTATGAATCTCTCTGGTCTCTCTATAATTTCTAATATAATATCAGAGCTAATGAGTGTCGAGACCTTGAATTTGTGTGGAGTGACCAATTAAAAAACATGTGCATGGTTCGTTGTGCTCAGGTCTATTTTTTTGGAACGACCATTGATTGGTTGAGCGTTGAATCTGAGCATTGTGAGGAGCTAACACAATGGTGCAAATTTGTTCCTGTTAAAAGTCGTAGATTTGCTTAATGCCGCCACGCTAATAAAAAAAAGGATCTGCACGAGATTCGAGATCCAGATTCGAGAAGGGTTCCACCGTTGGCAAAGTCACAGATTCTCACTGTGGCAGATGTTTTTTTTTTTTGTCTTCTCGCTGTGATTTGCGCCGCATGAAGATCTGTACCATGCAATCGGTGTTTGAGGGGGAGTAGATTAGAGACAGTGTGAAGGCATAAGAGACAACTTTCCATCACTGTGAGACTTTGAGATTCAAACTTTTACGAGTGACAATGCAGTTGAACGTTGTCGAACATTGTGGTGCTTTGCTGGTTATTGTTGTTCCAAGTATAGAGATATGTTGTGTTGAGGGGTGGCATACTTGTCGGAGGTGTTAAGGTGAACCTCCATGGGTGGAAGAGTTGATATCATCAGATCATATCGTATTAAAGCGATTGACGATTGAGGGAATTCGTGTGTTGCAAGCTAAATTGCAGTAAGAGTCAAGTTGTTTACAATAGCATAGGAAAATTGACGTGCTCAACCTCAATGGCAGAGTCTCACTCACGGGAAGAATCTCCTATTGTTGCAACGCCCAATCCAACAACAATTGAATCTTCCACAATCTATGGAAGACTTATCAGCCACAGTTTTCCATGTCTAACCATGGATGCTTCTGATTTTATCGTGCTCGTTATAAGTACACGAGGTGATGGCTATTCCATGAACACCTTTGATCATTATTGCTTAGAAAACATCCGCATAATAGTCAAGGATGGAGTATGGGAGTCACTTAATGCATTATTTGTTGGACCACATTATCATATCACATTATTTTATTGTGATTTTTTTGGGTTCTTGAAAATTTCCAACCATTGTATAAGAGTTTCAGTTTAGTGGAGAATGGTTAACTGATTTTGATGTCAAGAGTGTTGCAGGTTGTGCCTTTGTTTTTGTGTGCAAATTTGTAGCAACAGGATATATGTATATGTAAATAATGCAGGTTTATTATCATTACAAACAAACAAACAAAAAAGTGCAAGAGATGGTTTTGTTGTTTGTGTTTTTATTGGTTATTAAAAGGAATGGTGGTTCTTAAACTAGAAGCTCCAGTGTTTGAAACATCAATTCTTGTTTGACTTTATCAGTTATAAAAAGGGTTGGTGGCTCTTAAACTAGAAACCGCAGTGTCTCAAACATCAATTCTTGTAAAAGTTGTTTGATCAACTTTTGAACACATTTGGTAAACATCAATTCTTGTAAGGTCAAGTTGTTTGATCAACTTTTGAACACATTTAGTCTCGAGACCTCAATCCTAACAACTGACGGATCGCTGAAAGTGAAATACGTGACAGATGGTGGTTGGTGGATATGATGGTTGATTAATTGACATCTCTTATGGCGGAAGCCTGTACGAGCTGATGTGTCAATATTGTTGATCTTGCAAAGTTCATCAATGATGGTCAGGCACTGTTACATTTTAAATGGAGGTCAATTGACAATTCAAAGATATGGTGGTGAAAGAGTGGTGTTTGCAAGATTTGACAGTGGATGTGAGTGTTGATGAAGATTAGTAAGACATATATTATCTTTGTTGTTGTAATATGTGTTTTCAATGTTTTTCATGTAAGCATTAAGGGAGGTTGTTGGGAGTAATGCTTTCATGTAGTGTGTAGTTGTTATTAGAGATTATGATGAGCCAGTTTAGAAGTTGTTGGTTTCAATGTCAGACTTGTAATCATGATCTAGATGTGTCAAAGTCATTAATTTATGTCTTATATATATAGCTATCAATAAAAATATCAAGTATAATTTATGTTGTATATGAATCTCTTTAATCTCTCTAATTTCTAATATTTAAATCATTTTTCATTATCCCATCATTGAAATTGATGCATTTTACCCTTTCAATTTGTGTCATGGGTAAAACGAATGGAAGTACTCCATTGCTCTCAGTCATTTTTCATCGTAAGAACATTGAATTGAATGTTATCTTTGTTATGCATTATGAAATCACTAAAATTACTAAATTGTTTTAAATCATTTTTTTACTAAATTATAACTGAAATTAAACCTTATTATTTTGTATTATATCATACATAAAATAAATAAAATCACTAAATTATTTTTCAATGCAATAAACATTAAAAAAAAAATTAATATTTAAAAATAAAATACACAAACCGATATAAATGATAAACATTAAAATAAATGTAGTATGTTGAACCAAATTTATTAGACACTATAAAAATTCATAAACACAAAAGTGTGTGCCATTTTATGCGTCGAGTAACTCAATATATATTTTCTTAGCAACTACTTTTATTACTTTTATGGCGTATAATTATATACAAAATACATAATTATTTATACGAATTCTCATGCACCTTTGATTGATTTGGAAATGATTATATTTGAGTGGTTTATATATATATATATATATATATATATATATATATATATATAATTGTTCTTTTAATAAAAATATTCAATGAAATCAAGTAATTTAATATATTAGTTTTGTAATATTGGTAAATCATATCTTTAATAGTGTTAAATTCACTTTTGAAATTTCAAAATATCATATTATTTTATTTTGAATGGATTATGGTAATAAAATAATTTTATAAGTTTTTTTTAGAAAAATCAAAAGATTTTATAAAATAATAATAATAATAATAATAATAATAAAATTATTTTAGTATTAAATTAGAATTATTTTAATTTTAAATTTAAGGGATTAATTTTTTTAATTTAAAAAAAAAATTGTATTTTAAATTTGATTTTTTAATGTTTGATAGCTCTAAAATTAAAATAGATTTAAGCAAGTTTACTTATTCATTATAATTATAAATATATATATGTTTCTTTTTTAATGTAATTTTATTGAGTCAAAATATTTATTATTTTAACTAATACTTATAATTATTAATTTTATTATTTGTTTTGTTTTATTTTATTTTCATCTAATTTGACCTGGTCAAAATATTTACTAGACAAAACATTACAACATTTCTACCATATTGAACTCAAAATATTTAAAGAAAACCTATATATATATATATATATATATATATATATATATATATATGATCAAAATCGACTTTCAAAACCATACATACTATATACCCTACAAAATACTCCTTGTAACAGTGTCATCTTGTAAAAACCTAATCAAAATTATATATCTATAATCAAAATCCGCTTTCAAAATCAGATTCAGCATATTCTCATATAACATTGTTTACACCATGTCTATCTCAAAAGAGAGTAGTTCTATATATCTACCAACTTTTACTAACTATTCCACACAAATGCATAGTATATACCCTAAGAAATACTGCTTGTAACAGTTTAATCTTGTCGAACATTAATCAAAGTCAGAATATTGTGAATTTTATGCGAATGGAACACCCAACTTCAGTATTTGCATTCAATTGTTTAATTTCGGCATCCTCGGTCTGCATTTTGTGATCAGAAAATCTTCTAATATTTTTCATTTGTGGCTCCTCACTGACGTCTTAATCTTCTCGATTACCCTTTGTTACCCTATGGAGGTCTGCTTCTACTTTGGTCTATCTAGTGTTAAAGCACATCGAATTTAGACTCATTTCTACCGACAACTTCTTCAATTTCCTCTGCGTCAGTTCAAGTTTTGTATCTAATAATCCCACATGCGGCCGCTGTTCCATGTTGCCTAATTCAATCCACTGTTTAATTGCATTCAGCATACTCTCCAAAACCTCCAACAATTTTTCCAGTAGTTGATTCATCTTTTCCTCGGATGATAATTCGTCCTCCTCCATTGGAGTTGTATGAGACAATTCAATACTTCAGACAATGCCTATGTTTCCAAGATGCCCCATATCCCTGCTGAAGTTGAAAATAATTAATATTATTTTTTATTAATGGAGAAATGGTTACACAAGTTGTAATGTATCTCCTTAGTTTAGGATTTGTTCCAAGAGTTTAGGAGTTTGGTTGCAACTTCCTGATCTCTAGTAATGTACTTAATGATGTAATTTTTCATTTGATGAATGTAGAGTGTACGGAGAGAGTTCTCTTTGTTTGAGTGCAGTCTCTAGGTGTAGTGCTCACCTATGAACTGCAACTCCTTCTTTTTCAATTCAAGTCTTATTTTTATCTTCATATCAGAGCACAGAGTAGGGATAGCCTTATTTTTTTTAGGACGCATCTTTGATTACAGAACTGTAATGGTGGTGGAGTGTACAAAAGCATTCGTAGAATCAAGTGGACTGTAGTAAAACCTGAAGACAAGTCTCAGATGACTGATCATCTCTGAGCGGAAAATAGGGTTGGTGTGGTTTCGTCGTGAACAGTGGCGCCATTTTTGAGCGGAAGAAAGGGTTGGTGCTATTTATTAAGGAACAGTCGTGCCATTTGGTGTGGTTTTAAGAGCGATAGTCACGCCAGCATGCCAGAAAGTGCTATTGGCGCGGAAAATCAAGCCTTAATCACGCCAATTTCGTAAGATGCATTGATTTTGTTTTTGGCACGGGTATTTCGCCATCGAGAAGTGCCAGCCTCTTTCTCTGCAGAAAATCTGCAATTTTTGCAGATTGGCCTTGCCCGGTGGTGGCACTTTGAAATTTCAGATCTGTTCGGTGGTAGCAGATCGGAGTTACCCGGTGGTGGCGCATTGAAATTCCTGATCTACTCGGTGGTAGCAGATCGGATTTGCCTAGTGGTGGCGCATTGGAGTTCCTGATCTACTCGGTGGCAGTAGATCGGACTTGCCTGGTGGTGGCTCATTGAAGATACAAATATTTTTTCTTAGCAAAATAAAGGTTCGGATTTAGTATGTGTTGATTTTTTTTTAGTGTGTCCTGAAAGTGTACAGTTCGATAGACTTATTCATCAGAGGATCAGAAATTTTATCAATCCAATATGAATAACAGTATAGAATCGTATCTCCACGATTCTGGCAAACTCGATGGATCGAATTTCTCCAACTGCAAATTCAAGATGCAAACTTTACTTGAAAGTGCAAATGCGTGATCGATCGTTACAGGAAATGAGCTGAGATCAGGATCAGCGACACAAGAACAAGATAGGGATGAAAGGGAGACACAAGCAAAGGTCATATTGAAGATGTCCATCAAGGACAATTTTATCCCACATATTAGAGACTGTAAATCGGCCATTGACATTTGGACGATGATCAAAAACCTATACCAGACGTAGAATACAAACAGTGTCTTGTCACTCAAAGGGAAGCTGTTTGCATTGAATATGGAGGAGAATGAGTCAGGTGCTGGATTCATTGCTAGAGTCAGAGACCTGAAGGACAGATTGGGAGATATCAGAGAGAAAGTTTCTGATTCAGATTTGGTCACGATCACATTAAACGGAATGATTGGTGAATACCAGACGTTTATCACAGGGCTGTCAGCAAGGGAGAAAGCCCCTTCATTTCAACAACTGACAGGGATTCTGATACCGGAAGAAGAGCGACGACAAAATTTTAAATCACAGAGCAATGACCTTGCTCTGATGGCAAAAAGGAGACAGTATAAAGGGAAGCAACATCAGCAACCACAGCAACAACAGCAGAAAGGAGCTAACACATTTTAGAAGAGACCGTTTAAAGGTATGTCTGCGAATAATTTTCCAAGCAAGAAATGTTTTTACTGTGGAAAACCTGGACATCAGATTAAAGATTGTTATAAGAGGCAGGCAGAGGAAGGAAGAAACAAATAGAGAAAACATAAGGGTTACTTTGTTAAGGAAGAAGAGGATCATAGCCAGGAACTTCAACTGTTTATAGTCGATTGTGCTCTTTCAGCTTCAAAGGGAGATGAGGACGACATATAGTATGTTGACTCGGGCACTTCCTCACATATGACTAGTAAGAAGGATTGGTTTGAATTTCTTGAAGAAACATCATGTTGGTCGAAAATCTATTTAGGAGATGATAGTGGACATGAGATCGAAGGATATGGTGACATTCCTATAAATTACCTAGCGGAGACATTAGACACCTTAAAACTGTATTGTATGTTCCAGGAATTAAGAAAAATTTGGTTCGTGTCTCAATGATTAGTGATCAGGACATGCAAGTTCAATTCTTTAAGACTAATTGTGTCATTAAGGATAGCCAGATGGAAACAGTTGCAACAGGAGTGCGCGTGGGGAGCCTGTAAAGTCTAGATTTGAAGAGTATGCCACAACAAGCAATGGTTGCAGCTGGATCGACAGCCGAAAATCTCTGGCATCAGAGATTCGACCATCTTAATCTACAAGACCTCATCCTACTTCAGAGAAAAGGTATGGTTGATGGACTCCCTATTTTCCATAATGTTAAGCTGGATTGTGATGGATGTGCATTAGGGAAAATGCATAGAGAAGAGTTCCCTTTGCATATTAATAGAAAGGAAAGAGACATTTTAGAACTGGTGCATACAGACATCTATGGACCTATGCAAACCAGGTCATTAGGAGGAGCATATTACTTTCTCTTATTTACAGATGATTGCACTAGATTTTCATCGATATACTTTCTGAGTACAAAGAGTCAAGCCTTTTAGTATTTTAAAGAGTTTAAATCCATGGTAGAAAACCAGACAGGAAAAAGGATAAAAATTCTCTGCTCAGATCAAGGGGGAGAATACAGGTTGGGAGATTTCATGGATTTCTGCAAGCATCATGGGATTGTGCAATAGTTTACAGTGCCCCACACTCCACAGCAGAATGGAGTGGCAGAACGGAAGAACATAACTCTTGTGGAGTGCGCAAGGAGCATGCTTCAAGGTAAGGGTCTATCAAATGGTCTTTGGGCAGAAGTTATTAACACTGCTGTGTATTTAAAGAATAGGAGTCGTACTAGATGTCTAGGATTCAAAACCCCTTTTGAAGCATTGTTTGGATTCAAACCAGCAGTGAGTCACTTAAGAATATTTGGGTCAAAATCTTATGCTCATATACCTAAGGCAGATAGGAAAAAGTTAGATCATAAAGCCCTGAAATGTATATTTCTTGGATATGGCACTGAGTTCAAGGCATATAAGTTATTTAATCCTGTGACTCACAAGGTTTTTGCAAGTAGAGATGTCATATTTCATGAATAGGTTGAAGAAGGAAAGAATGACTCTAACAGTGATTGGCACATTCCATTTCTATTGGAAGAAAACAGTGAGGAAGATGAAGAGCAGGAGGAGAAACAAGAAGAATAAGTAACAAACAATGTAATCAATGATGATGCAAGCTCAGAAAAGGCTGAAATAGATAGAATTGAGGTAAGTCCCCTACCAAGGAGATCAAGTAGGAAGACTCGATTATCTTCTAAATTGAAAGACTATGCATTAATGTCAAAGATTTTAAACATTGTAGAACTTGCAAATTATGAAGAAGCAACTAAATCTGATGCATGGAGAGCTGCAATGTATGAGGAAATAGAATCAATAAACAGAAACCATACTTGGGATGTGGTTGAATTGCCTGAAGGTAAAACCCCCATAGGATGCAAATGGTTGTATAAACCAAAAATAAATGCAGATGGGAGTATAGATAAACTTAAAACTAGACTGGTAGCAAAGGGTTACTCACAGAAAGAGGGAATAGATTTCAATGACACCTTTGCTCCTGTAGCCAAATTAAACACCATTAGAATGCTAATTTCCTTAGCAACAAAACACAAATGGAAGCTACACCGGATAAATGTCAAGTCTGCATTTCTGAATGGTGACTTGAAGGAAGAAATCTATTTAGTACAGCCTGAAGGTTTTGTGAAAAAGGGGCAGGAACATCTTGTGTGTAAATTGAAAAAGGCACTTTATGGTTTAAAATAGGCACCCAGGTCGTGGTATGAGAAAATTGACTCATTTTTTGTTCAGCACGGCTTTCATAGGAGCTTGAATCATCCAAATCTGTATACCAAGTTTAATAAAGAGAGGCAAATTATTTTGATTTCTTTGTATGTAGATGATATGATCATAACAGGGAATGCTAACAATCTGATCAAAGAAATCAAACAACAGATGTCACAAGTGTTTGAGATGAAAGATCTTGGAAACCTTCATTATTGCTTAGGATTGGAGGTATGGAAAGACTCTGGACAAAATTTTCTCACTCAAGGGAAGTACGCCAGAAGCTTGTTGCAAAGGTTCAGAATGGAGCAGTGTAGATCAGCAGCAACACCATTACAACAGAACTTAAAGTTGAGCAGTAACGATGGTGCTAAAGAGGTGGATGCTACCATGTACAGACAACTAGTTGGTAGTTTGATATATCTGACTACAACTAGACCAGATTTGGCATATTTTGTTAGTGAGTTGAGACAGTTCGTGTCAAAACCACTCGAAAGTCACTAGGTCGCAGCAAAAAGTGTGTTGAGGTATCATAGTGGTACTAGTAATTATGGCATTTTGTACACTGACACTTCTGATGTTATTCTAGCAGGTTTTTCAGATTCTGATTGGGCAGGTAACTTGGATGATCGAAGATCTATCACAGGTTACGGATTCAGCATTGGATCCGGGGTCATAGCATGGAGCAGCGAAAAGCAGCACACTGTAGCTCTATCTTCATGTGAAACTGAGTACCAAGCATTGTGTGCAGCCACATGTGAAGTTATCTGGTTGAGAAGACTTCTCAACGATGCAGGAGAAGAGCAGAAAGAATCAACCATTATCAAAATTGACAACCAGAGTACCATCAAGCTTGCATACAATCCAGTCTTTCATAAAAATACCAAGCATATTGATACTCAGGTTCATTTTGTTCGAGAGAAACAACGGTCAAAAGAGATATGTGTTGAATATTGTAAAACTTGTGATAACATGGCTGATATTTTTACTAAGCCTCTTGGGCATGTAAAGTTTGAATTGTTTAGAGGGATGCTAGGAGTTCAGGATAATCCTTTCTCCATTAAGGGGGGGAGTTGAAAATAATTAATATTATTTTGAATTAATGGAGAAATGGTTACACAAGTTGTAATGTATCTCCTTAGTTTAGGATTTGTTCCTAGAGTTTAGGAGTTTGGTTGCAACTTCCTGATCTCTAGTAATGTACTTAATGATGTAATTGTTCATTTGATGAATGTAGAGTGTACGAAGAGAGTTCTCTTTGTTTGAGTGCAGTCTCCAGGCAGTACTCGCCTGTGAGCTACAACTCCTTGCTTTTCAATTCAAGTTTGATTTTTATCGAGTAGCTACAATGCGATACTAACACCATGAATTTTATTGAGGTTGCCAAGGGATTGTATCCCACATAAAGGAAATGGATAGTAAATCAACACTTTTCCCTTCTGCCACATAATCACTAATATAGACTCACACCTTCACCATAGAACACATAGCCATGAGTAGAACTAATAACCCTTCTCCTCTCCGGTAACTAATTGATTAGATTAAATATTTAATTGATTATATTAATTCAATATTTACTTCAAGGATTCAATACAACCTATATTGAATATCCCTGTTGGTTAAAACAACTACTCTCTTATCTAGTGGTAAATAGAAACCAACCAATCAAAAGAACAAAAATATTATAATCTTAATTTGTTACTTGTTTGCATCTGTGTTGGTATACATAGGTGGCACATAGCATGAAGCATTATAAACGGAGAGCCACACCCCTACTATGAAACATAGGTCCTCCTACTAATGACATCTGCTATTCCGTGTGTGAGTGTATTGCCTACTTCAAAAAAGGCAAAGTTTGGTATGTGCAGTGCTCTCGTATGGCATGGAGATGCTGAAAGCTTATTATATTTCCCTTCGTAAATCCTATGAAAGATCCGTCCATGTTTCATAATATTTTGTATTAAAATTATAATTTTATACACACATATATATAATTGTGAAAAGTTATATTAAAGTTCATATTTATTTTGTTTATGTAAATTTTAAATTAAGTATGGTTACGAGAATAATAGAGAAATTTTAGAAATGAGTAGTTGTTAACCTGTGTGTTAGATGATCCAAAAATACAAATTTTATCATAGGTTATAAAATTAGAATAAAATAATTATTAATTTAAGATATTAAATTAATAATTATTATTCTAGAATGTTTAATTATTTAATGGAGACTTTTAGAATTAGCATATTGTTGTAACTAGATATGACTCTCCAAATGTGTCGTATCTTAGGCTCTATTTTAGGAGATTAGTTAGCTAGTTGGTTTGAATAGCATTTATTGTAAATGGACACTTGTTATTTAATAAGTGATCCATAATTAGAGGTAGTTAGGACATGGAGCTTATAAATAGCTCATTGCAAGAGTGTTTGGTTGTTCGGGTGTAAACTCTTGCAAAATCAATTATGTAATTGTTTTTTTTGTATTAATAAAATTACATGTCTGAGGACACTTCTGCCATTACTGTGTTATATTCCTTTAATTGTAAGATAATGTTGGTATGATGAACGTGAGAGTGATGGATAGCCTTTCAATTTCAGTATTGTGTTGGATCACTATTTCCATTATTTTGTTTGGATTATCTTTTATCTTTACTTTCTAATACTGAACATGGAAAACAAGGAGGAGTGATGGAGGATCCTATAGGAAATTTCTTAATGGTAGAAAAATTTGTTGAGAAGAGTAGACAGATCCATCTATAAGTATAAGAGATGTTACAAAATTCATAGGAAAGATACAAACCTAAGCATGATCAAAATAGAGAAGAGAAATATTTTAGGTGGGACACAGAGTATGGTTACAATTGAACAATGATGTTAGGATTAATGGAGAAAGATACAATTAGTTGTTTTAAGGATAGGATTCAGATTCTAATCTTAGACCTCAGATCCTACTAGTTAGGGAGTGGTTGAAACCACCTTGTTAGTGTGAAAGCCTATATGTACGAGGTTGTTCTCCTGATTGAATAGAGTGTGTGTATGAGTGTTTGTACACTCTCCAGGTATCTCACCTGGAGAGCCAATTTAATATACATAGTTTAGTTATATTTAGTTTTTATCAGTGTATCAGGGATTTAGAGTTGTTGATCCTGTACGCTGAGTGAAGGGCATGACTCAGGTGAAATCATTGCTTGGATTGGAGGGTTAATCGTACCAATCCCACTGTAGCACTTCCACGTCTTTTTGTTTTACCGGTCGTCGCAGATATCTAGTGTACAGCTGCGAAGAAATTCACGAATTCGAGGTGGCTAATTGCGACGACTGTGAAAACAATAGAAAGCTATGTGGAGGCCGAGAGAAGGCTGTGCCTTGGCAGTGGCTGCCGAAAAAAGATCTGCATGTTTCTTATTGAAAGTGTGCAAGTACGAAAAAGGGTTGCATGGTTGAGAATATTGTTCCATCTCCGTGATTGAGGAGATCTGTTTCTGCACATTAACTTAAGGTGAAGCGTGCAGGCTGCAAGGAGATTCATATCTAGAAGATTGCAAATTCGTCAGTGTTGGGTGCTGAGGAGACTCGAGAAGGCTGGAATAGCAAAGGAAGCCAAAACTGTCAGCCAGCATGGAGGAAACAAAACTGAGATCACTGGATTGACTGTCATGGATGCACGCAGCACTAGGATCGCTAAAGAGTTTGGTGGTTGTGGCAGCATCAAACCTTGGAGGGATCGATTGAGACCGTGCATCAGAGGGAAAAGCCATAGAGTGTGGTTCCACCAGAAGAGGGAGGCCCAAGGCTTGTAGCGTATTATCCTGGTGGATTGTTGCATAGAAGACTGAGGACAACCAAGTAAACATCTCATGGCCCATGGTGAATGTCCAACTAATTGAGGCTGCACGGAGATCGGCAGCAGCGTGGAGAGTGGATGTGTTTTTTTGAAAAAATGGGCATAGATCGTGCTGATTGGATAAGGATTGTGCTTTGTATGCAAAACATTGCTTTGGGTGTTGTGAGATTGCTGCTACATACACGTGGTGAATGCCATTTGAACGCAGCATACACATGACCTTGGCGTCGACAGCAAGGACAGAAAGATTGAATCGACGACTGTGGAGAAACATTGTCTTTTTTAACATCATTTTTTCAAGGCCACGTATCATTGAATAGGCTACTTGATCTGGTGTCAGGAACATTTGTTTGGCTCACAAATAGGAGATTTATGGACTTCTGAGTGTTGTCTAACGTGGAACAAACTTGCGCACAGTGGGCTGAGAGAGGTGAAACAAAAGCAAAACTGTGTTTTCTGAATTGTTTTCAGTGACATGTTTGCAACATATTTTGTGGAAAATATATCATTTGTGTGATTTGTGTTGATATTCTTGGATACAGATTTCATGTTGACATGATTCGACACAAATCTGTGCATTAAAATTTCCATAGAGAATTGTAATTAGCATGCTTGCTTGCTGGAGGCCACAGAACTACCCCGAAGTTGCGTGGAAAGTGCACACAGATTGAGAAGGGATCAGTGAGTGTTGGTAGCCTATGGAGCAGGCAGCATAGTGGAGGCCGTTGCGTGGATTAGTTTTTTGACGTGGCATGGAAAGGCCATTGCATGGATTATTGGTGAGAAGCCCTTGGTGTTGAGATCTGCCTTGCATGCTGCGGAATGATGCAAATTGGTGGCTAGATGTGTGCAGAGGAGACATGAGAAGAGCAACATCTGCTGCACAATTGAGCAGATCGTGAAGCAGATCATAAAGATTTGCGTGAAGATCTGTGTGAGGATCTGTTGTTAAGGAGGCAACTATGGACGCTATTGAGGAAGTTCTTGTGAAGTGATCTGTGTGGGGCTAGTGAGAGTTGTGGGATGCTGCCAGTAGCGTGAGGAAATCTCTCATCATGTGTGTGGAGTGGTGTCTGCATTCAGACTTCCGCTCGAGAGGCGTATTTTCCTGAAGAGGAGACTGTTCGATCTCTCTATGGAGCCATAGAGCTGGTGAGATATTTGAGTGATGGTGGAGAATTTGACTGTACTGGATCAATTTCCAGATCTAAAATTAATTGGGGAGAAAATGGGTCTTCAAAGTAAACTGAAAGAGTATCATAAACAACTAAGGAGAAAGAATGAAAGGAGAAATGAAAAATATTGTTTTGCTGAATTGACCGATGTGTTTCAAGTTGACACTGATGGACCAGTAGCTGATCAAGATGCAAATTTGGAATTTGGTAAGATTATTAAATGGTTAAATTTACCATCTTTTTCAGGTATGAATTATGAAATATGGGCAAATGAAATGAAAATAGTATTATGGAAGGTAAATTTACTGGATTATGTTGAAGATGTTATTAATGGTAGTGGAGATGCATTAGCATTAAGACTTATAACATTTGCATTAGATGATAGCATCATACTTAGAATAATATATGAATATAGAGAGGTTCTTAGCGCAAAATTCTTATGCGATGTTTTAGAAATGAAACATTGTTTGAATGAGGGCAATGATGTTGAAGATATTGCTGCTCAAAATGATCCCATACTTGATTGTGAAACTGAAGATGCAATGATGGGTAATGAATGTGTGCCTGTAACTGAAACTTGTGATGATGAAAACACATCCATTATTGTAGAACCTGAAAATTTTCCAAATGTAGAAATCAAGTTTGATGAGACTTATATACATCATGATGAGTGGATCAAATTGATGATTGAAAAACATCTTACTGATGAGTTACTGTTTAGTGAGAAGGAAGGCTTATCCTCACATACAGATCAAATGCAAAACATGTCTGCAGCAATAGAACTGAGTGAAGAGGCTGAAGGGATAACTATGTCAGTAGAGAGGGATGAAGTAGTGAGAGATGGAGAAATGAAAGCTCTCCTAAAGGATAAGGAAGACAAAAGAAAATGTGGTCCTCTTTATAAATCTAACATTATTTTTTGTGCAGATATTGGGAGACAAGAAGAAGCAATTGAAGAATCCCAGATCCTGCAACATCAAATGCAAAGAATGTTAGTATACACTTGAAGAGGAGGAAAAGAGTTCATGTGTTCCTCCAGAGGGGGAGAAAACATAAAAAGAAGGCAAAGTTCCATCATTTTGTTATGGGAAACAAAGTGAAGATGAAGCTTCATCCACAAATGAACAAGTATGTGCTCCGTTGCAAGAAGACAAAAATGAAAACTTTCTTACCAAGTTTTTTTCATGTTCTAGTTTTAAGCCTAGTTGAGACTAGACCAATAGGCATATGTTGTTCTTTTAGCACCCTTTCTCCATTAAGGGGGAGCATTAGAATTAATGGAGAAAGACACAGCTAGTTGTTTTAAAGATAGGATTGAGATTCTAATCTCAGACCTCAGATCCTACTATCTAGGGAGTGGTTGAAACCACCTTGTTAGTGTGAAAACCTATATGTACTAGGTCATTCTCCTGATTGAATAGAGTCTGTGTATGAATGTTTGTACACTCTTCAGGTATCTCACCTGGAGAGCCAATTTAATATATATAGTTTAGTTATATACCAGAATAATAGAGAAATTTTAGAAATGAGTAGTTGTTGACCTCTATTATATTCCTTTAGTTGTAATCTAATATTGGTATGATGAATATGAGAGTGATGGGTAGCCTTTCAATTTGAGGATTGTGCTGGATCACTATTTCCATTATTTTGTTTGGATTATCTTTGACCTATGATTTTTAATACTGAATATGAAAACAAGGAGTAGTGAGGGAGGATCCTATAGGAAATTCGTTAATGGTGGAAGAACATGTTGGGAAGTGCAGACAGATCCATCTATAAGTATAAGAGATGTTACAAAATTCATAGGAAAGATACAAATCTAAGCATGATCAACATAGAGAAGAGAAGTCATTTAGGGTGGGAGACAAAGTATGGTTACAATTGAACAATGATAAAATACAAGGTCTTGGTAATGAAATCAAGGATATGTGATATTGCCCCTTTCAAATAATAGGAAAGATTTGAGATAATTCATATAGACTTAATATACCCCTCTACATGCAAATTTACTCAATGGTGAATGTAGAGAATCCGAAACTTCGAGTCTTCCATTTTGGATAAGGAAGAGGAACAATTCATCTCTTGTGTGGAGAATTTGTCATTAGATGTTCAGGAAAAGTTGACAAAGGATATAGTTTTCGAGAATAGGTCCAAAAGTATAAGTCATGGGAAGCATTCCCTTTGGTATATTAAGTTGAAAGGATAGCTTACGGTGAGAGCTAAATGGTAAACCTAGGAGAAGGTGGAGGAAAAATATTTTCACCTCATTTAGTAGATTTTTTGGGGAAAAAGGCCTCCCCAAATGGGGATGTATCATCTATATTTGATCATTATATTTTTTATCATCCACCTTGATGCTATTAGAGTGGAAAAAATGTACGAATCATCTCACATAACAATTTTTACTCATGGGTCCTAGTTTAGTGAAATTTGGGTTTGAAACCCTTTAGAAGTCATTCAGAGAATTAAATAACATTTTTTGGGGGCAAATTTTTTCAAGTGTTGCACCCCCTCTCTATTCTACACACATATATGTTTCCAATGGCTTAAGGATCATCTAAATCTGTCTATATATGCAAAATTAATGTCACCTGAAAGTTGACCTCCATGTTTTTTACACCATGATTTGTGAGGATGTCATGTCAAACCCCATTACTCATCAAAAACGGGATATCTATTTGATCGTGATGAATAAGAGTCTAGAAAATTAAATATTGTAACTCTAGTTAAGAGTTGAATGAGTCAAACTTAACCACTAGTAGGCTATTATGATATGTCATAATAGGGCTACTTAGAGGAAAAGCGATTCCATTTTATTCAAGTTTATTTTGTTCCATAGATGAGAAAAGTAGCCAAGAGCATAATAAAGAGAGAGAGGGAAAAAATAGTGATTATGCACTGTAGAAACCCATAAGCCATATATCTCACTCCTTTGTATTTAGATTCATTTCCATTCAAAGAAAGATAGGTTTTCTCTAAGAAGGTTATCCTAGATCATAGCCTCTCTTATTATGGTTGTAACTGTTTATATTTTTTCTTGTCATTTGTTTTCGACATTTTACATATGCATGCACGAAAATGGTAATCTAATAATTGAGAAGTCTTAGAAAAATAACCCTTCTCGTATAGATTTTTGATTTTAACGATAATTTTATCATATTTACCGTGATTAACTGTCTAGTGAAATATCCAAATTTATTTATAAATCACAAATTTTAATGATATTTTCCTAAGATCACATTTCCCTGTGCCCAGAAGTTCACTATCTGAAATGACATAGAAAATATATTGCATTGAGAATGTCATGATGACCTATTTGAAGCACCAAAACCATAGCTTTGTATGCTCTGATATCAAATGTGATGATCAAAGAAAATAAAATTTAGAGGCGCACACCATAAATCCAATATAGATCACAATAGGAGAAACCCCTAAAAATACAAAAATATATTCATATATACGAAATACACATTTTGTATAACGACTACATGATTCTTATATATGCACACCCACACATTTCACATGTCGTCACTTCATTCTTAGGCTAATTGTATTACATATAACTTTACATATTACATGTACTGCATTTAACCCTACATATGACCCCTCTTGATGTTATATCATATATATCTAACCCCATATATCCCGCCCCTCCCTTAGGGTCATACCATTGGATTCTTCAAGCACACATATAGATCATGAGGCAATATTTATAGACCCATGTGCATCTTTTCATATGACACCTCATAGAAAGTGGTTTTACAAGTATGAAAGATACAATGATGTTGATGTTTTCCGAGGAGATGAATTCACATAAAAAATCAAGGAATGAGTAAAATTCATGTTGAAGTTCATGGATTGAAGGAATAAAACACTCCCTAATCATCTAAACAGGGAATGTCTTAAGAACCACCCTAAATTTATATGTATAATAAATGGGTGAATTCCCATGATACATAGGAAAAATGGGAGGTGATTTTATCAATAATATAATATGTATATATAATTTTTATAGCGAATCTCTCACCGGATTATATTATCTTTTAAATTCATGGCGAATGTATCACTAAATTATAAAATCTTGTAAGATCTTGGCAAATCTTTCACCGAATAATAAAAAGTGAAGTCTTAGTGAATGTTTTGTTAAAGTATGAAACCATATATGATAGTAGGAAAACATATTCATTAAATTGTAATAACTAACATACATGTGAATCAAGAACAGGAGAATCCACAGTATGAACATTTTTACACCAACGTTTCAAATCCCAAATGGGATCCATCTTCAGGGTTAAAGAATGATGATAAAGAAGAGCACTTCAGATAGAATAAATACTAATGAGGACAAATCTCAAGGAATAACCCACTGTCGGCTAGAAACAAAATTTTTTATTTCTATTATTTTAATTTTAATTTTAATTTTAATAAATTACTTTATTTTATATTAATATTTATTAAAAATTTTATTAAATTTTTATTAAAGTTTTTATTAAAGTTTTTATTAAAATTTTTGCAAAGTTTATATCTAGGTTTAAAACCTATTGAATAAAAAGGATAGAACTCAAACTAACATTAGTAAATTGATTGATTGAACTAAAATGTATTAAATTTCTATATAAATTAATTTAATATATTAAACTAATTTATATTAACAATTATAGATAATAAATATTTATAATTGATGATTAATATATTAATTAATAATTATATAGAAATTAATGTATTATAGAATTAAAGTGTTAAGTATTATATTAAAGAGGCTATTTCTATAAAATAAATGGATAATAAATTAATTCTAATAAAAAACCTAGGGCAATATATATTAATTTCTATATAAACTAAATTAATATATTTATACCCAATCATATTAACAAATATAAATAATTCATATTTATATTTAATTAATATAATAATTAAAATATATTTATTAATAGCTATATAGAAATTAATATACTATAGTATTTTAATGCTAATAATACTATATATGATATAAATAAAAGCTACTGACCAATAAAAATAGAATAGGAGAGGGATAACCTACCTGCTGAAGGCTTTACCTGGGGATGGGTTGACGCTTTTTGATTTCACTGATCAAGGGAAGCCAGCTACTGCTAATTTCCATACCATTGTCTCTGTTCAGATTATGAGGATGCTTAATAATCTGAAGGGCTTCTCTGATCTTTCGTCTCTGATGCTGCTCTTCCCTTGTGATAATTGATGCGCTTTCCAGGCAAATATGGTGCTTAGTCTTCGAGGAGTGTTCTGCCAAGGCTGAGGTACGAGATCTTCCATTCCTAATATCAGCGCCATGCTCCTTGAGCCTAGTCTGGAGGGAACGACCTGTTTCACCTATGTAGCTTTTTCCACAAGAACAATCTATTTTATAGACTCCCTTAAGCTGATGATTGTCAATATCATCTTTTACCGACTTCAATCCTTGCTTGATTATACCAGGAGCTGAGAAATGAGTGATAATGTTTTTCTTTCTTAGGATTTTAGCGATTTTGTCTATAACCCCATGGATATAAGGTAGAAAAACCTTACCACATTGAGGTTGGTCTTGAGCCTTAGGCTCATGAGATAACAACTTTCTTTCAACTTTCTCTATGACTTTTTTAATCTCATGATCTTTGTAGCCTATATTCTTGAAAGTTAAAACTAAATGCTTCTTTTCTTCGTTCAGATGCTCTGCGTCAGAAATTTGAAGGGCTCTAATGGCAAGAGTGTTTAGAACACCAAACTTTTGGGCTGGGTGATGGTGGGAATCCGCATGGAGGTAACTTTCTGTGTGGGTTGACTTCCTGAAAACTTTGTGGCCCAAAGAGCCATCCTCTTTTCTTATGATTAGAACGTCCAAAAATGGGATGCTCATGTTTTCTTCAAGTTCCATTGTGAATTTTATTTCTGGAGATATAGAATTTAGGGGAATGAAAAACTTGTCAAGTTCTGCTTTACCATGTGTCCATTTTATATTGGTATCATCGACAAAACGTTTCCACCAGGCTGGTTTTAAAGGATATGACTCCAGGGCCTTCTTTTCAAAGTATTCCATGTATAGGTTGGCCACGATTGGCGAGAGGGGTGATCACATTGCCACACCAGAAGTTTGCTCATAAAATATTCCTTCGAAGGTGAACACAGTTGACCTTAAGCATATTTAAGCCTTGATTGCTATTGTCTCCCCAACCCTCATTGGAGCTCTGCGAATGCTGATTGCTTCTGTTATCTGTGATATTATTTTTTCACTCATTGACTAACCAAACCTCATGGTCTTGTGCCTTGACCACTGTGTTGTCATTATTAGTGTCGTTGTTATTCATCAGGTCTGGTCTAGGCAACCTTTTATGTTTAATGACAGCTGCGCAGTCTTCCATCGTATCTGGAGTATTACCTGCACAATTTTTCTTTGGAATACCTGCGCAGTCACTAACGCTGTTTACCCTTGATTCTGGAATACTACATGCGCTGCTTGCCATCAATTCTGGAGTACTACCTGCGCTGTTTGCCATCGATACCTTGCGCCTTGACCACTGTGTTATCATTATTAGTGTCGTTGTTATTCATCAGGTCTGGTCTAGGCAACCTTTTATGTTTAATGACAACTGCGCAGTCTTCCATCGTATCTGGAGTATTACGTGCACAATTTTTCTTTGGAATACCTGCGCAGTCACTAACGATGTTTACCCTTGATTCTGGAATACTACATGCGCTATTTGCCATCAATCTTGGAGTACTACCTGCGCTGTTTGCCATCGATACCTTGCGCCTTGACTACTGTGTTGTCATTATTAGTGCCGTTGTTATTCATCAGGTCTGGTCTGGGCAACCTTTTATGTTTAATGACAGCTGCACAGTCTTCCATCGTATCTGGAGTATTACCTGCACAATTTTTCTTTGGAATACCTGCACAGTCACTAACGCTGTTTACCCTTGGTTCTGGAATACTACATGCGTTGTTTGCCATCAATTCTGGAGTTCTGCCTGCGCTGTTTGCCATCGATACCTTTTGCCTTGACCACTGTGTTGTCATTATTAGTGCCGTTGTTATTCATCAGGTCTCGTCTGGGCAACCTTTTATGTTTAATGACAATTGCGCAGTCTTCCATCATATCTGGAGTATTACCTGCACAATTTTTCTTTGGAATACCTGCGCAGTCACTAACGTCGGTAAAAGATGATATTGACAATCATCAGCTTAAGGGAGTCTATAAAATAGACTGTTCTTGTGGAAAAAGCTACATAGGCGAAACAGGTCGTTCCCTCCAGACTAGGCTCAAGGAGCATGGCGCTGATATTAGGAATGGAAGATCTCGTACCTCAGCCTTGGCAGAACACTCCTCGAAGACTAAGCACCATATTTTCCTGGAAAACGCATCAATTATCACAGGCGAAGAGCAGCATCAGAGACGAAAGATCAGAGAAACCCTTGAGATTATTAAGCATCCTCATAATCTGAACAGAGACAATAGTATGGAAATTAACAGTAGCTGGCTTCCCTTGATCAGTGAAATAAAAAAGCGTAAACCCATCCCCAAGTAAAGCCTTCAGCAGGTAAGTTATCCCTCTCCTATTCTATTTTTATTGGTCAGTAGCTTTTATTTATATCATATATAGTATTATTAGCATTAAAATACTATAGTATATTAATTTCTATATAGCTATTAATTAATATATTTTAATTATTATATTAATTAAATATAAATATGAATTATTTATATTTGTTAATATGATTGGGTATAAATATATTAATTTAGTTTATATAGAAATTAATATATATTGCCCTAGGTTTTTTATTAGAATTAATTTATTATCCATTTATTTTATACAAATAGCCTCTTTAATATAATACTTAACACTTTAATGCTATAATACATTAATTTCTATATAATTATTAATTAATATATTAATCATTATATTAATCAATTATAAATATTTATTATTTATAATTGTTAATATAAATTAGTTTAATATATTAAATTTAATTTATATAGAAATTTAATACATTTTAGTTCAATCAATCAATTTACTAATGTTAGTTTGAGTTCTATCCTTTTTATTCAATAGGTTTTAAACCTAGATATAAACTTTGCAAAAATTTTAATAAATATTAATATAAAATAAAGTAATTTATTAAAATTAAAATTAAAATAATAGAAATAAAAATTTTTGTTTTTAGCCGATAGTGTGTTATTCCTTGAGATTTGTCCTCATTAGTATTTATTCTATATGAAATGCTCTTCTTGATCATCATTCTTTAACCCTGAAGATGGATCCCATTTGGGATTTGAAACGTTGGTGTAAAAATGTTCATAGTGTGGATTCTCCGGTTCCCGATTCACAAGATAAAAACCACAGATCTCTTAAATCCAAAAACTAACATACATGTTTGGAAAAAAGAAACATAATTTTCTCTTCCTACAAACAATGTTGCAAGTTTCGATGGCCACGTTCGTCAAGGTTCTCACTGAACACTCTTTCATATCCTTCTATTAGTTTTGATAATATTCCACAACAAAGTTCTTGTAGGTGTTGATTTTAACCAACAGTTCTGTGAAGGTAGGAGAGATTAACCTTTTATCTACCACTTTTGTGAAGCTACGACTTTTGTCAAGCTATCAAATTTCTTTCTTGTTCCATAGAGTCCAACTACGAGATAATATATATATATATATATATATTGTACCACTTTTGTCAAGCTATCAAATTTCTTTCTTATTCCATAGACTCCATCTGCGAGATAAAAAAAACACAGTGTTTACCCCAACACGCCAACAAGTAGCAAGCCCCAACTATATAATATAAGAAATTAGTAGGTATCCCAAAGGTCTGAAGGGGATCTAGTGGAAAGAAGTGACCGTTGTCAGAAACCTTCCAATCAATATATTAATATATACATATAGATTTGTTATTATTTTAATTGGAAATCTTCAATTAAATAATAAAATTTAATTACATCTCTCCCAATATAAATTCCTTATTAGCATAATTCACTACCTTCATACATCATGCATTTTTTAACAACGTTGTAACATGTGGATTAATTTCCTTTTCGGTGCACAATCTTCACCTTTTTGGAGAATATGGTGCACTGACCCAACCCCTACAGATCATTACGAAAAATTAATAAAAACAAAGAAGATGAAAGGCTGTAGAAACCAGGATATTTTTCAAGCACTGGCCCAACCCCTATAGATCATTACCACAAATTAAGAAAAACAAAGAAGATGAAAGGTTGTACAAACCAACATATTTTTCAAACAACTATTCCAACATCAGTACCTTAAATTTTTCACGAAGATATCATATTAAGAACGTTTGAAAAATGGTGGGAAATTTGGGCACTAACTATCTCTCTTCTGGGAGGGTGATGCAGAAAGAGTGATAAGATTTCATTGTTTGTTTGTTTGTTTTTTTTTTTTTTTTTTTTTTTTGTTTAAAATGAGAAAAACCAATATTAATGGAGATATTAGTATTTTTTACTAAATTTTTTGAAGTGACTAAATGTAGCTTTAACCATTCACCTTAAGATGTTTTTATAATATAATTTCCTCAGTCTATTTAATATCTTCATTATCATAAAAACCAGCCTATATCCATCTTAACTCCACTTCTACCACTCTTGGAGCGATAAATCTTTTTATCCCTCTCAGCACTTGGTAGACCCAGAATTTAGATGGATCTAAGTTGATACAATTTCCTCTTTAAATAGTCTATGCTCACATGAATACCATGATATTACCATGGGCCAATAACATGGGTTATCATAAACCTGGAGCTTAAAAAGTACTATTAGTAATTTATAAAAATTAATAATTGTTTACTTTTTCTTTCTAAACCAAATTAAAATGTTTAAGTGACATTAAATTACAAGATCCATTTTTACCTTTGATCTACCAAGCCTAAGGATCAAATATTTTTTTCACTCTATGCTAGTTTGCATAGCATGATATTTAATCCCTTCCGGGGCTTAATAGATCAAGAGTAAATATGGATCTATGCTGGTTTAATTCTCCCCTTTAAATAGCCTACATTCCATGTGAATACCATGGGTCAATATCATGTGCCATCTTTTTTTTATTAATACTCATATTAGGGTTAATAATGTTTTTTTGCATGGTATTAATAATAATTTGGCCCATGGTATTTGGCCCATAGGCTTCACCTAAATATAACATATTTTTTGAGTGTCCTTAAATATAATGTGAGTTCTAGAGTAAATATAAAAAAATGTTTTATTTATTTACCATACCTCTCGTTTATTTATATTTTTATTAATTTACCATACCTCTTTTATAAATATGGTATTTGGCCCATAGGATTCACTTAAATAAAATATCTTTTTTGAGCCTTCTTAAATAGAAAGAGGGTTATGAACTAAATATAAAAATAGGTTTTATTTATTTACCCATAAATACAAGGTGACTTATGGAGTAAATATAAAAAAGTGTTTTCCATTATTCTTTATATGATTATGACTAAACATATGCAAACTTGGAATATGGCAAGAACATTATTCAATCTTTAAATAAAGATGAAAAAAGAGACTTTAATTTTTAAATAAAATGAATTATTCTTTTGTGACCATTTATTCCAAAAAATAAGGTCATATTCTCGAAATTAACCACAATACCATGAAATACAGGAAAATGAAAGAAAAAACTTTTTTACACTGAATGTGAAGGGTGAAATAACTATCATAAATACCTATTCTAGAAAATTAGGGCGAATGGAAGGTTGTAACTCCTAATTTCAAAGGTTAAATTTACTTTTTTTACTGTCTCCCTTAAAGTAAGGTGGGCTAACCTCCATACCTAATTTTTTTATAAAATAAATTTAAGGCGATTTGTAAAAATGTACTGTGATACAAAATATTCACCCAATAAAAATATAAAACCCCTTAATTTCACCCAAGGGTGAAAATTCGCCCCTAAAATTTTCCATACATCACGTGATTGGATGTAAATTTGATTTTTATAAATAATGTGACTGATCCAGGTGTAGAAATGGTGTCTAAAAATGATACCTACGGAATGGTTCAAGGGGAAATGGCATTATTGAGGATAATTCTAATTGGAACTCTATATAACCTCTTTAGAATAAATATTAGTGATGGGTGCAAAAATTCTTTTTTCCTTTAGAGGGAAGTAGAAGAACAAACCCCTATTGTCTCTGGAGAAAATACTATGTAGTGGTGTCAAATATTGGAAGATATCAAGGAGAAGGGCATTCAAGTATTTGATGGTAATTTTATGGTAGCTGTTATGTTTAATTATTCTATGAATTTTGATTTCTATAAACATTTCTTCTATGGGAAACATGTTCAAGTAAGACTATAGAGGGAATATTATAGCTAGTGCATAATGATATATTTGGATTTGCATCAGCCTCATCACCAGGAAAGTGTATGGAATTGTCTCATTTGTAGAAATTTAAAGTCTTGAACAAATTTACAAAGTTTAACTCTATTATAGAAAATCAGGAAGAGAAAAGAAATTAAGGTGGCACGGACAAATTATGGTGGAAAAATATTCATGAATGAACTAAAAAAGTATATAAGATGTGTGCTATAGGAAGAAGAAGACTGCTTCATATGCATCCTAAAAAAATGTAGTTATAGAAAGGATGAACATGAAATTTATGGAAAATGAAAGGAGCATGTTCAGTGGTAGTAGGTTAGGATAGGAATTCTGAGTAAAGGTAGTGGACGTTCTGTATTACTTGGTAAATAGATCACTCCCATCAACATTGGATGACATGAGTCCACATGAGGCATAGATTGGTAATAAACACTTCGTTAAACATGGAAGGATATTTAACCTTAGTTCTTATGTACATGTTTGAAAGGAAGTAAGGTAGATAATAAACTTGATAGTGTGTCTTTATTACATATAGTGATGATATGAAATGTTATAAGCTTTGGAACCCAAAATCTAAGAAGGTTGTGCATAGTTGAGATGTGGTCTTTAAAGAAATGAAAAATGTTTCCAAACAGAAAGTCCAACCAAGAATGAAAGAAGTAAAAAAGATAGAGTTTCAATTGAAAGATGATGAATCATTCAGGTATTGAGGAGATAAGTCGAGACAAAAATTCAATGAGAAAGGTATTATCCACCCGATTTTCATTCTTATTTTGTCTTGTTTATTACTAATGATGACCCTATAATTGTTAGGGAAGAGATGAATGCAAGAAATGAAAAACTCTAGAGAAAGGAGATGGATGAAGAAATGACAACTTTGGACAAAAATGAGATTTTCTATCTCATGGATTCTATAACTAGAAGGAATTCGCTTAGCAACAAAATAGTTTAAGAATAAGTTTACAAAGAAATACAAAACTCACCAAAAGAAATTATTTTTGAGACACAAATCTAATGTCAATTGTTTAAACACCAATTTTATTAAGTAGTTGTTGCAAGTATATAGGGATATTAGATTTTATAACCTCCTTATTTATTTGTATCAGAGAAATCATAAACTACAATGTAAGAGTTTGTTATGCTGCTATATAGTTTTCAAAAGCAGTATAATTACATAACACATATTAAAGCGTACCTCTATTGCCTTTGTTTTCAAAGGCGAGAAATGGGATACTGCTATATTCTTTCCTTCAGTGAATGTCTCAAGGTTATTCAATGCACTAGACGTATTAAAAACGCAATAATAGTCAACTCAATTATTTGACGAGTTTGAAAACAGTTTCAAATTCTTTCATTGGCCACAAATATTGGTTCTAGGACCTTCCATAAGACTCATGAGTCGATTTGTTAAAGTTTTAACCAGTGAAAGGGTTTCCAAGTAATATCAAATTTGAAGGGTTGGTCTTAATTTTATTTGGAAGGGCATATATTTATCTTACTTTTCAAAGATGAGAAGTTAAAAAAAAAAATGTACTTCTATTAACAAGTGTATATTAAATAAACCTTTTATAAAAAAATGCCAAAATGAAATGGTGTCCTAAATCTTTAAAATTTAAGATGTGGCTACATTAAAACACTATAAAATATCAATAGAACTTGGTAAATAGGCAAACATTTTTCTCAAATTCTATTAAAAAGGGTAAAAATATGTTTTTTCTATTCATTAGATGATCTTCAAAAGCATTTGAATTTACATCATTGAAAATATAAATCTATCTTCACAATGGAAAAGGTTGTTTTAGTTTCCATTTGTTTCTAATTTATACTGTCTATTCTGTTAAGCTTGAAGAAATTTAAGGCTAACCAAATAAACAAATATATACCTTCAACAAAAGGGAATTGAACTTTTCTCTTAACATTTCTAACACTATCAATAGACTTTCATCTCCATTAAAAACTTGAAGCTCTATAGATTCAAAAATTTATGTAATTAATAAGAAATTTTTCTATATCTAATAGGGAAATAAATTGTAATATGTAATACACATCTACAATGTTGTTGTTGTATGGCTTGGTTTATCGTTTTTCTTCTTCTCTGAAGATGGTTTTCAAATTTGGTCCTAACGAATTCAATCTTGGTTGATGTCTTTTTCTAATAATGCGGTTTCTTTTTGTTGATTTTTTTTTTCTAATAACGTGGTTTCTTTTCGTTAATAATGTAGTTTAATTTTTCTATGATTTCAACATATCCTTAAAGACCCTTCATAGTTGCAGCTACATGGACAGTCACACGCACTCCTTATTTCCTAGATCTTGAATGGAGACAATGAAGCAGGAGACAAAATAGTAGTTGTATGGATAGCTATTGGCATTCTATATCTTTTGGGAAGACCAACAGAGGAAAAATAAAATTAAGTTGTAACCCTGTGGGCAAACCAATTTTCAGTTGTATGGTTATTAATAGAGTCATGGAGTTTCATTTTAACACTTTGAAAGTTCCCCCTAGTTCAAAACTCTACATCAATTCTATGGGAAACACACTTGTTATTTCTCAATTTTTTATATAGTATTAATTTGTATGCTTTCAAAAACTAGAGAGTTAATAAAGAAAAACCCTTTTAAGATAAGATGAGAAATATGGGGTTTTAAATAAAGCTTGATTTTATAAATGCTATGCTTAATAGTAAGCTTGATTGCAGTGAGTTCAAATGGAAGCAATGCTAGGCTTTTGTAAGCTTTTTGGTTGTCACGAAATCATCTAAAAATAGAAAAGAGATGGTAGTAGTTATTTATGATAGTATAAAAAACATTCGTGAATCACTAAGCGTAGTTACCACCATCTAATGGGGTAATTTCATAATTGAACAATCTTGTCTGAATGGTTGGTTCACAAGAAAGAAAGAAAATTTTGCAAATTAGGAAAGAAAATGAAGATATAACAAAAAATGTCTATAGCTATGAGGTAAAAATGTCAATACTATCACTTTAGTCTATTTTTAAGCTTGATAAAAGTACATCTTTAGCTAATCTATTTCATTTATTACTATAAAATGAAACCTTATTCATTTATACCCTCTAGTGCCGTAGAAAGTATGTTCTCTATCCACAACTTGGTGAGCTTGAGGTTTGGTACTTTAGGAATGATATTTTCGTCCAGTAGGATCTTTATGGGTTTTATGTCACAATGAAGAACCTAGTGCAGGCATTCCTTATGCAAGTACCCGATGCCTCACGTCATGTCTAATGTACCATGTAGATGGTAGTAGTTATTTACAAGATGAAAAAAAAGGTTTATGAATCATTAATTGTAGTTATCACTATCCAATGGGGTTATTTCATATTTGAACAATCTTGTGTTAATAGTGGGTTGAGAAGAAAGATTAAAATTTTACAAATTAAGGAAGGAAAATGGAGACACCATAGAAAATTTATGTGGTTATGATGTAAAAATGTCAACACTGTCACTTTAATCTATTTTTAACCGATGGACAAGTATGAAAAATATTGTTTCAAATCATGAACTGGCCATTGATTGGAACCTCGAGATCACTTTCCTTTTTCGACACTAGCTTCATAAGCTTCATAGCTCCCCTTACAATCCCAAAGTGAAATACTTCAATGGATTGATTTTTGAGAGTTGAGCAGAGAGCCAGCTGTAATTACAAGAAAAAATAAATATAAGGAGACACAAATGCACATCAAACCTTTGGGTTGAATGGAAGGATTAACAGATTCTGTTTGATAAAGAGTGTAACCTCGTCGGTTCTCATTTCACAACAATTTCATTGTTTCCTCCTCTAGAAGGGAAAAAATCCACCGAAATATTCATCGATGCCATGATGGACAATATAAAGAAAATATAGAGTCCACACATGACTATATAAAGATCAATCAACCATTCCATACATAATAATTTTAATGAGTTCTCCCTAAATCATTGAACTAAATGAAAAGCCAGGGAAATGAAAGTTGAAAATTAAAACTGAGAATTAAAAATACTTTGCAAACTTGTGTTGCACTTGTAGTAAGGTTGGGATTGTAAATATCAGTGCAGGAAAGATTCAACAATCTACCTCAATCATCGTGAATTCTTTGTCTTTTGTCATTTGTTTCTTATGAATCTCTAATATCTTCAAAAGATTCCCTCGGTTCAAATATATCAATAGATAGCTACTCTCTGGAATTAATGAATGCCAAAAGAAACCTATGTTATCAATCAATACGAACAGAAACCTCAGAACAGGGTTGCCAACTCTATAAGTGTTGCCATTATGATTGAGACTTAGGAATGCATGAACAACCTCCATTACGTCCCATTGCATTTCTTTAGTGTTTCCAGAACATCGTGTAGTCTCTAAAGTGTTACATCAATCCGAGAACTGGAATTTTCCAAAATGTCCTAGAGACATACAACCTTTCATCGGACATTTTATAATATTATTTAAAATTTTAAAAAAAGTTGTAAAAATCAAAATTTAAATTTCTCCTTACTAGTAAATTTCGCTAAGCACTTCTGATGTGCTAGAGGGCTTTAGAAGGGCTGTGATGGGTTGAAATTTAATCATTATTTCCCGGCCTCCAAGGCCGATAGGATGCAACCTGCTTTTGTGCTGACAACCATTGATTTTGTCGAAGAGTCGACTATCCAGGGAGCATGTGCAGGACGTGTTTTCTTCCTCGATTGCCGCTATTTTCGGCACGAAATATGCGCTGCCATCTCCTATGATATGTGTAAAGTTTGCAGGGCCATATATAATTTTATTACCACTCTGCAAAGAAGACAAACAATTAATATTCTTAATCATCATATGCTTCCTCTGGACATTAATAAATTGTTGGTTTTTTTAGAAGGGTTGTAAAATTTTTTTTATGAATATTGGAATTTGAAATAATTTGAAATTTCAAGATCACTTAATTGACTATTGTAATTTCAATATTGTAGGTCGGAGAGGTATGGTTTATAATGCAGACGTGACATCATTGAAAATGTTTAAGCTGGGGAGCTTAAATGAGCGTTTGCGTGCTACCCTGAATGCAAGTTTGTTTAAAATATTGCAAAGGAGATGGATAACTTCATAAAAATGCATTTTGCCATAGCTTCTTATTTCGGCTTTCTTATTATCTATAAGAGCAAGATCAATTATATATATATTTCATATGTCAAATATTAAAATAAAATTTATTAAAACATTCATTTTAATTTTGAATTTTAAGGGTAGAAAGATCACATTTTTAAAGTGCAAACCTTTCATTGATACAAAATTTGACAACCAAAAAACTTTATACTTTCAGAATTTAGTAAATAGAAATCAAAATAAATGTATATTAGTAATATTTTTTATATTTATATAAATTTTACATTTTTTATATAAAAAAAATTATTGCTACTTTTAAAAAGCTTTTTCACTTATTTTATAATTTTAATTTAATTTTTCAATTAACTCTATATATATAATTTAGGAAAAAAGATTTATTTTGATTTTTTTTATATTTATTAACTAATTATTGATTATATGTTTTGAAATACATAGTTGAAAATATAACTTCTTATTATTCATTTTCTCTCATATATTATTAATGGTTATGATAAATTTTAGTGAATTGATAATTATATGTATAATGATTCTTTTAATTATTATAATAAGTTTTAGTGAATTAATAAGTTTGAATAATTGATTTTCACTATTATATTAGATACAACTATCACATAAATACAAAAAAACTAATTCTTTAATAATTAACACTACCGCTATTATACCAGATAATAAATAGAACCTAAAATCCTTAAAATTCTTTAAAAAAAATTACATAAAATTAACTTTGGTCCAAATCAAAAAATCTTATATTATAATCCTATTATAAATAAATAAATCCTTCAAGCGTTAAAAATAAAATCAAAGATTCATTTAGTAACCTAAAATCCTTAAAATTCTAAATAAATAAATAAATAAATAAATAAAAAAAAAAAAATTACATAAAATTTGGTCCAAATCAAAAAATCTTATATTATAATCCTATTATAAATAAATAAATCCTTCAAGCGTTAAAAATAAAATCAAAGATTCATTTAGTATCCTCCTTGGGAAGAAATCTTACATTTCTTCGTTTTACATTTTTCTGTTCACAATGTTTAGTCGTATTAAATCTGGAATGACTTTGGAAAAGAAAACCTTCCATATTTCTATATTAAATTTTATATTTCTTCCTTGTATGTTGTTTATTTATAATTTATATTGTTTAAGTGTATTAAATTTCGGATGATTTTGGTTATGAAAACCTTCCATAATTTCATATTAATTTTTCTGTTATAATATTTTTATTTATAATGTTTAGACATATAAAATATGGGATGAATCTGGATTAAAATGACCATGTATGGTTCGTATTTAATTTTTAAAAATAAATATTTATTTTTTAATATTAAAAAAAATCAAATATTTTGTTGAATTATATTCTGAAATTTTTATTGTAATTTTTATACAAGATAATGTTTTGTAGATAATAACTTTGCATATTTTATGTTATAATTTATGGATATAGTTGTAATATTAATGTATTATTTTTAGATAATTCTGTAGTAATTTTTTACTTTCAAGATTTGAAATAAATAACATATTTACTATCAATTACTTCCCACCATAATTTAATGAAGTTTTTTGAATAAAAAATGATATGAATAAGATGTAAATAAAACATATTTACTATTAATTACTTCCCACCATAATTTAATTAAGTATTTGAATAAAAAATAGATAAAATAAAATGTTAATAAATATATTTACCCAACATTATTTGTGACCATTACTTATGTTTATGGAGGAATAAAATTGTAAATGTGTGGATTTATTAGTGGTTACTACCCACCAAAATTTATGCAAATCCATGTGCTTAGCAAGCAATTAAACTATCCATTATCTCAATTTATTAGTTCATTTTAAAATAAAACTATAAGATTACATTTATCTATCAATCATTACTAATTTAGCTAATATTAATGAATTTAAGTTATAATTTTTTATGTAATTTTTCTTACAACATACTTTTTAATTTTGAATAACAAAGACTTTATTGCCCGATAACATTTATTTAATATAAAAAATAATTTATCATTTCATATATTTTAATATAAATTTAAAACTAGTAATTATATTTTTGGAATGGTTTAAAAATATTTTTATTAACAACTTTTCCTTAGAAGCATTCACGAATCACCTTATCTCAAATTTACACGATAATGATGTTTTGGTATTCATCAAAATTTTATGATGATGATGATGATGATGATGGTTAACGTCCACTAAGACCAAACGTTGGTCTATCGGACCTAAAGAAACAAATTATTTATTTTGATTTAAGATTTTATTCCTATGCTCAAAAAGCTTGGAGAGAAGCCTCCCAAGTTCACTATAATATTGACATTGTAAAAGGCTAGGAAGGTCAGTGTTGTAACAAAGATTGTGAAAGTGAGATCTAATGTGGTTGTACGCGGGGCACTCTAAGAGGAAGTGGTTTTCATCCTCGATGTTCCTATTCTCACATATATGACAAATCCTTTTCATCCATGGCGTTTTAGGAACTACCCAACGACCTGTTTCACTATGGAGTTCATGAGAATTCGTTCTAATCTTTGCTATATTAATTTTCTTCTTTGAGCTAGTTAAAATAGAGAGATACTTTTGATCTTTTAGGGTGGGGTTGATGACATTCTTATAATAACTTAATTTTCTTTTAGCCGCTAAATCTTTCTCACACAACGTTTTTTCTTTGAACTTAGAAGTAACAATATCGTTAATGTTATCTATGTTTTTCAATGCATCATTCTCGTTGATCTCCCAATAGTTTAACCAGGCCCTTGTGTCCTTATGCCACCCCCGATTGAACCTTAGGTGGTTTTGGCTGGAATTTAAAGCTAGCTTAGGAAGTCTATGATCGTCTATGTTATTGAGTTTGTGCTTGTACAACAGAAACCTAATCACATCTAGGCTCTCAATAGGGGAAATACCTTCTTCTATAAGGAGAATAGGATAGAGTGTGTTACTTTTAATTTTCAGGTTATAAGTTATAAAACGCTTCTCGATTTGCTCAATCTTTTTCCATGATTCTCTGGAGATGCTGCAACCCCAAACTTCACAGCCATATAAGATAACAGGACTGACTAAAGTTTCAAAGAGGAACTTCTTTTTATCCCACATTACAAGGTTTGTTGTTTTACAATTATTTTCAAGACCAAAATAAGCTTTCCACCCCCCATTAATCCCTTTCTCAATGCTATGGTTCTAGTTGAGCTTGTGATGAATATCAATTCCTAGGTACTTGTAAGAATACACTTCCTCCAAGTTATTATTATCATACATAAAATTAGCGTAAGTGTCCTTCTTGGATTTGATAATCATAACTTTTGTTTTGTCAGTGTTAACAATCATACCCATGGTAGAGCAGAAATCCTTAAGAAGGTTGAGTTACTTATCAAGATCAAATGGGCCTTTGCCAAAAGAACAATATCGTCAGTATAGAGAAGAAGGATGATAACTATCACAGCTAAGATCATGCCATCACATCCTGCTTCCTCTAATAGCCTTCGAGCTTATCGATGTCAATGCCAAATAGAATAGGGGAGAGGGGGCAACCTTGTTTAACTCCGATGTTACACTTAATATCTTTCGACGCCTTAATTACTTTGATAGGAATTTTATTTTGAAATAAAATTTCTTAGATTTTAATTTATAATTGTTAATAAGTAAATTAAAATTTTATAAATCTTATTTATTAATAATAATTAATTAATTAATTTTTTTCAATGTTGAGTTTTTAAAAAACAAACAAACAGCTAAAAATTTAGCAGCCATATAAATGCGTTAGCTACTTAAATTTAGTGGCCATATAAATGCGTTACTTACTTACAAATTTAGTGGCCATATGAATGCGTTAGTTACTTACGAATTTAGTAGCCATATAAATGCTTTAGTTACTTATATTTCACTTTTATTTGTCAGATCATATCACAATCTAATTGCGTATCACAATCCAACTCTTTTGCGGGTAAAATGTGTCGTTTCACCTCGACAGACAGAGAATTGCTAGTGTAGTGACATATGGACCTACTCTAGCTTAAGCATCTCACTGCCTCCATTATCCATAGGGTTTCTTCTCTGAATTCGTGGGAAACATCAATAACCAGCTGGCCGAACCGATTGGATGATTTTTAGTGTTGGGACCTGTTGTTAATTGGGTATCACACAACACAATCAATCTGGTCCGTAGTCCTTGACATCCTCAATAATTTGCGTCGAAGATGATCATTATTGATTGGCTGACGCACGTACCTACACCAATTTGCGTTGAAGATAATCATTATTGATTGGCTGACGCACCTACCTACCCTCATCAGGGAAGGAATTTGACCAGCAAATTGTTCATCATCCAGTGATTTACTCTTCAAATACCGCCGAGCTTATCCTCGATTGCAGGTTACTTAGATTTTTTGACGTGGCTCACTGGCCCCTCGTTTCCGTTATCGTTTTCGTTTACATCCCATCGAACTGCCGTATAGAAGTCATTAAGATCTTGCACATCAGGCGGCATGCATACATGGAACATCCAGCAGCTACGATATGCAACATAAAGCATCCATGAGCATCTTGCTTCTCTAGTTATTAGCTAAACAGTAAATTGCTTATTTCTGCTTTTAGTTCTTGGTTTATAAATCTTTATTTTTATTTTTTATATGGTACTATAAAAACAGTTTGTTTGGGCCGAGATGTTTTTTAGGGTATTACAAACAGTTTGTTCCTACTTGTTTTTGTTTTTCAGATCTATTAGCTAAACAATAAATTGCTTATTTCTCATTTTAGTTCTTGGTTTATAAACCGTTAATTGCTTATTTCTCATTTTAGTTCTTGGTTTATAAACCGTTCTCTTTCTTATGGTATTACAAACAGTTTATCCGTGCCGGGATTTTTTTTAGGTACTACAAAGAGTTTGTTCCTGCGTATTTTCTTCGATGTTATTATAAATATTAAATACCTTTAGCTACTCCTTGGCTTATTTCTCTTTTAAGTTTTTCTTTTTCTTACAAATATGTTTCAAATTCGGGTTTTTCAATGCCACCATGCTCCTATGTCCGTAATGGCTTTACTGTTCCTGAGGGGGAGTCACTTGCTGTCACAACTTTCAGTGATTGGAGTGAGAAAATCTACCCCACAGCCGGTACAAAATATCTCTATTTCCACCTCACCTATGGCTATCCATTGGTTTGATAGTATGGTCGAGAAAGCTCCGATTCAGGGCTCTCAACTTTCAATTCGCACTCTGCCAAAATGAGATTGCTCCACCGGGTAGAGATATTTAGTAGACGATTGCTAGAGTATAGATTGATATATTTGTTCCCACACCACTTTATTTAGATTTGCTTTTCTTGGTAATCGGGTCATATTCGATTATAAGCTTCTCAGCGTATTTCTTATTTTTCCTACAACAATTGGTTACGGTTATTTCCTAGTTACTCATTACTTTTTATTTAGGGGATATATTAATCTGTAAATAAATGTTGGAAGGTTAACTAGAGGTTAAAGTTGAAGTTTAGAGTTTAGATTTGTTTTTTATTGGTTAAGATTTTCAAATAATTTATTTTATTGGTAAATTTATGTTTTATGGTTTATTTATAGGTTAATTTCCTAATCACACATAGTAAATTAGTTTCGGGAGCTTATGTTTTTTGAATTTTAAAGTACAATGTATTTAAGAATTAAAGGTTTACGTTTTTAATGATTTACTTTTATGTGGGGAATTAAAGTAAACAATTATGATGATACAAGTTTCTATGCAAAAATGTAATCAAATAAATATAATGTTTAATTAATTGATAAATTTCGTTTTGTTAATTTAGATAGATTTAAGAATTAAAGATTTAAGCTTTTAATGATTTACTTTTATGTGGGGAATTAAAGCAAACAATTATGATGATACCTCTCTATGAAAAAATGTAATCAAATAAATATAATAATTCTCATGTTTAATTAAGTAATGAATTTTTTTTTGTCAATTTAGATAGATATTTTTAAGCTTAAAAAATTGGTATTGACAAATACAATCCAACTTCTTGTGGTTGTGTTGAATCCACTATCCAACTAATAGTGAATATATGTATCTATTCACAATTTATTTAAATTAGCCTTTAGTTAGTTAAAGGAAAATATTATATTATCTTATTTTCTGTATAATGTTATTGTTACAAAATATAATTTTATAAAACTACTTATTAATATTGTTTAAAAATAAAGTTTAACATTTTTTATTACTATGTTATTTTATTAATTTTGAATATTTTACAATTCAACCATCCATTAATTGTAATGACAAATTAAAATTTTTCATGGCAAATTAAATAATATATATATATATATATATATATATATATATATATAATCACTTTTAATTAAATTAAATAATTCAATTTTATATTTTATTTATATTTTAATTTATTAATTTTAATTAAAATAAACATTTATAAGGTAATACAATGCTTTTTATATTTAATTAATTATTTTTTATTTAAAAGACACACACACACACATATATATATATAGATATATATATATTATTTTTTATAAACATATAATTTATAACCTATATAAGTCACCATTTGCATATATTTTTTATCACCTCATATACTTATTTAATTAGCATACATTATAAGCATCCAACATGTATGCACTATTTAAGAGGAAAATGGTGTATAATAATTTATATATTTATTTTGAAAGGCTAAAATGTATCCATAGATAGTCATTACTAGCTACTCGTATGTTACAAAACCAATAGCATAACTTCAAAATTTTACAATTGATTATTCTATATTCTACCAAATTGTCTCTCAAAATGGAAGTAAGACTAGAAAATAAAATAAAACATGAGTTAATAGATATGACAAACAATACATTATGACCACTCTTCTTGAAATATTTGTCTCGCTGTATCATCATTTATTTAGGGAGTCCACCGAAGCTGGTGGTTGGAGTCTACTATTATTGTTCAAAGAGGTGAAGTAAAAGTTTTCCAATTTCTTGGCTAGAATCAAGACCTTCTTGTTAAATCTATCCACCTTGTCCATTAATTTTTCCACGTAGATGGTCCTTTCCCGTTGAGAGTATGTTCTTTCAATAATAAATCTTCCCTTACGTGTTTCATTATGTTAGTAAAGATTAATGGTTTCCATGTAAGAGGAGGTGCATGCTTTGGTAGAGTTGTTTGTGTCAAGTATCCATTCATTGGTTTCACAATCCACTTTCCTATTTGTAATAAAACTTCCGGCTTCTCAAACTTGTTCTTCCACATTAGAGATTACACTTTGGACTACTTCAAGGATAATTTCTCTATATTGGGTCATAGTAGCTTGAGCTGTTGATTGGGATTGGGTTTGGTTAAGAGGGGGGACTAAGGTTAGGAGCAAGGGAGGGGCCAAGTTATGCTCTTCTACCTCCATGGTGAGAAGAGGACAGAAAGCCCCTTGCCATGACTCAAGGACACCTAGGAGAGGATGAATTGAGTTTACTGTCCTAGGGAGGGAAGGGGAAAACAAATGCAGAGTTTAGATAGGGAGGAGATGAAAAGGAGAGATAGTAGGAACTCCAACAGGGGGCACAAGGAAGGTGGCTAGGAGGCTAGGAAAGGATAACCCAACTTAACAATGAGTAAGTTAATTTCAACAAAGAGAAACATTAGAGTTAGGGAGAAAAATGGAGGCTAAAAAAACTCAAAATGAAATCATAAAAAAACACCTCCTAGATGTAGAAGTTCCAAAAAGGGATAAATATCCAAAAGATGATTAATCCACAACTCTCGTACAACATTAATAGAAAATGTCTACAACGAAATGGTTGTGCAGAAAAAAAAAAAAAATTGCAAGAAATTTGAGACTCTACTAATTTTGCAACAAACTAGAGGTAGTACACCCCTAGACTTAGTAGTTTCTAGTTGCAAACTATCATCAATCCTGCATGAAATGACAGTTCTATTATAGGATTTTTTTTAATTTCCTTCTTTCGAAACCTATAATATTTGAAAATAGTAGGACTATAAAGATTATCAGTTCCCATGAGAAACAGTGGCATGAAACTTTGATCATATATAACGTGAGCTTCAACCCTCCCTCTATCTCCATTACTCCATCATGTGTTATGATATGTTATTTCTTGTATCTTTAATCACCATAATTACTACTTGAGTGCTTTTGCATTCAGAATTCAAAGAAAATTTCCCTTCGCTGGACTCCCACGCAATGAAGGCTATCATCGCAACACCCTCCCACAAACTAACCAAATTACTAGACAAGCATATTTGTATGCTAGGACATGCAGAGCACCATCTGATGGGCAACCTACTATTAATATTAAATAGATGGTCATCACAATTAAGTGAGGAGGTCGCCTCTCCATATTTGCACTGACTTGGGGATATTTGTCCATTTTTGTAATTTCTTTGCATATGTTCTTAATGCACTAAGAAGAGGATGGAGCCAATTTTTTTCTAGTGTATTTGCTTTGTATTGTTGACCTTTGTTAGCTAGTTTATATCCTATTTCCAGTTCTTCGTATATGTGATAGTACAAGGGAAACTATTACTTTTAAGACTTTGATTCTTGTTAATCTTACTACTAGTCTACACCTATTAGAGACCTTGTGGGGTTGTATCCATTTTGTGGTTTTTATTATATTTAGGACAATAGTTGTGGAATCCCTTTAGGTTATCAATTTCTGATAACTAAGATGTTTGGATATTATTAGGCCTTGCTCCAGGGATGATATCTCCACCACATTATTAATTTTATTTCCTAGATTTCCCATATAAATGCGAGCCGTTTATGACAATATATAAATACCCGTACAAAAATAGAAAGGGTAGGATTACCATAGAGGCCCTATCAAAGTTTAACTTTAAGAAGCCGACAAAAGGTGGTTATTATTTATTAGCACTTTAGTGATTGGGCTAGGGTTGTGGAGCTTGAAAATTTGTAGAGGATTGGTTGAGCCCCAAAATTGTGAGAAAATGTGATTCCTTGGAATTACATTCCCAATCTTATGTAGACCAAGACATTATGAGGATTTTTTTCCTTACCCTTCCCATTATGGAGTTGTAATAGTGTCCAGATTTAATGACTAATATTTGAAGATTCTTTTCTTCCTTTCTTCCATATTTCCCATATTATCAGTCTCAGGATTTTTTTCCATGTTTTCTTCACTATAGCACTTGTAAAAGGTCCAAAATTCTATACATCAAGTGCTAAATGAATATTGGACCCGTTGTAATTTGATTGTCTGAAAATTATGGCCAAGTGATCCCATATTTCTAATGCAAATCTATAATTGTTAAGTAGAAGCTCAGTCATTTCTATGCTTTTCCAGTTGATGCTACATCTAACTAGACCTTGAAAACCCCTTTTTGGAGATTGTCTTGAGTTAAGATTTTGTTTTGCATGAGAAGATAGAGGAAGAGGATCACCCTTGACCATATTTTAGAGTCCCATAGCATTTTCCATTTACTTTTGTTTGAGTGTCATTTTATGCCAACTATTAATCTATAAGCCTCCTTTAAGCTAAAATATCCTTTAGCCCACTACCTCTATTGAAGGTTATCTTTCCTAGATTGGATTTTAATTCTTCCTCTTTCCATTTCATTTATGATAACTTTCTGTGTTTCTAAGCTTATGTTCACTGGCCAATGCATGCACTTCTTCCACTACTTCTATTGTTGTTGAGATTGACGTTACACCCAATATGATTGGACCAATATTGTACCTTATGATATCAAAAACAAAATTGGCTCATTCAACTCTCTTTTTTCTAATTTGGGCCCATTTCCTCTAGGAACACTCCCAAAAGAGGGCTAAATTTATGTTCTAATTTCTACGCTGAATTCTAGAGAAGAAATCCATTAGCTTCACCCCTAACCCCCATCCAAATTAGTAGAATATCATCTCTTCTTGGTATGCATTTTCCCTTCCATGCATTACTCCGTAAAACTTTTGGGTTTTTAAGCTACCACATCAAGTTATGGCTCTTAGTGATTAACTAACGATTTTAGGGTCTCTCAGTCCCAAGCCCCCTAGGTAATTAGGATAGTATAATTATTCCTAGATGATAAGTGCCTATTTATGTCATTGTTTAGCTCCCGGCAAAAGTGATATCTCTCTATGTTTTTTTTTCTAGAATTATGGCTTTAGGGGTTGCCAAGGTTGAGAATATGGATATTGGGATTGCTTGTAGAACTAATCTAAGAAAGGTAATTCTAATAGCTAAGTTGAGTGATACTGAAGAGCACTGTTATATCTCAAAATGTCACCATCTCAATGACATCGAAACTAAAAAGAGCATGCTAGATTATGACAATAGAAAAATAGACCCTGAAAAAAAGAGAAAAAATACCCGAGAGGAATCTTTTTTCGCTAGAAATATTACACATCATATTTATTGTACATTTATCAAATATTATACAACCAAAATTTTAATTTTTTAAAATTTACTAAATTATAATAAATATTTTATAAATGGACAATTAAATATTTAGGAAAAATAAATTTAAAATAGTAAAATAGTAAATATTTAATATATATCTTTTTCAATCAAAGTTTAACCTTTAAGATATATGTGAATTATGATTGACATGTATAAATTACAGATTTCATGTTTATAGAATGATAAATATAATAAGATTTTATGTGCCAATTCCGTGCCAACTACTCAAACTTCAAATATATTGATGTAAACTAGAAAAATGATTTTTGCTAATTAATTAATTTAATTAAGAAAATCATTCACCAAGGTGTTTCCAAGGCTCGTTGAGTAGTGGATCACATATGGGCAAAATAGTTTGAGTTATATCTGTGAATCTCGTCCCAAATTTTGTGGCTTCAAATATATTGATCTAAACTAGAAAAATGACTTTTCTAATAATCATTTGGTCACTCTCTGACTTAGCTCTGATTCACTTTCTCATAGGGCTTAAAGTCATCATGGATGTATGATTTAAATAACATAGAACAAATATTTATTTTATAAATGTAATCTTTTTCAAATTCAAAAGTGATCTAAAATGATCATAAATTGAATACTAATGTAGAATTGATTAACCATTAGTGATTTGAATGATAAATGAAAGCACAAAAATTGAGGTAAATTGCTTGAGAAGAACACTTTATGACAGCTGATTAAACATGAAATCTATGCATAACAAAAGTGAAAACAGTAAAAACATAGTTATGCTAGACAAAAAAATGATGACGGAGTTCGTCCCTGATGGATTACGTCTCCGGGTCCGCTTTCAAGATGGGGGACCGTTTTTATTAGGAATGAGAAGAAAGGATTTGATTACATAGTGATTTAGTTAGACTGAACTTGCACAAAGGAAATTCTGACCTTTATCATCAGATAGCCCTCTGAACCAGCTTTCCAATGTCACTTACGGTTTCTAAATCTAACCTCAAATGCTCCCGAAACACTGAAAACAAAATCGCCTATGTCCTAGAGAATCTGCATACAAAAGTAAAAAACAACTCTCATTGATCAATGAATAGAAATTCTACCTTTATAGGCATGAAGATGCATAAAACCACCTTTGACTCTATTTGAGGTGAATTTGGTTAGGTTTGGGATATGATTTGAGCTCAGTCTAGTAGTTGCTTGCGACGTAGGGTAAATTGCTTGGTCCTCGAATCAATTTAATACCAAAAATTACAACAAAACACACCTGAAACCTTATATTTTCCCGAAAGCCGTTAGCCGTTAGCTAATTGGCTGGAGGATTGGTGATAGCACATGTGATTTTTGTTGACCCCGACAGTTTTGGGTCCCGTCGGTTCCACTAACCATTTGTTGAAGTAGTCACGGTTGGTAGTTACCCTGGCCCGTTCACATTTCACAATTATCCCTCACCGTAACTGCCAACCCACTGCGTGGTTCTGATAAGTTTACGGTAACCCCCACTCACATGTTACACTGCCACAACAACTACTGTGGTTAGTACTAACCTCCACTGGTTGACTCCACACGTTCACATGTCAGCATTGTGGTGGAAACTCCAACATAGACAAGGTTGTGGTTAGGGCCTAACTGTTGGCTAACTCTGAAGAATGCCATCATTCACATCTCCTCGTTGTGGTCAGGCTGCCTACGCGATTAGGATGCTGATGTTTAGGACTGTGTATTATAATTATAATGTTTTTTTAAGGTTTAAACATTAGGTCAAGATCTTTATAGCTTAGGTTTAGGACTTTTAGGGTTAGGTTTTAGCAATGCTTTGAATGCATTAATTGGTGTTTTATATAATGAATAATAATGTATTTGACATAGATTTGGGATTTGAAATAGTTTCATGGTTAGGACTTAGGATTAGGGTTTAGGTTTACATACATAGATTAGGGTTTACATGTAGTCTTAGAAACCCATATGCAAACTATTGTCACAATGTGATGTTTGTGATATTTGTCACATGATGATAATAAACCCATGCCTATCTTCGACAAATGACGATATTGATCCTCTGCCACGACGACACCCATGTCGACACTAATTCTACTTATCGAGTGATAAAAACACATATCGTTGACCATCCCTGGCGGAGCTGTCGATGAACTCAAGTCGATAGCTAGGTGCAAAGCCCTATCAACTGAACACCATGGAAACCATATTACCTAAACAACCAAAATTGTCGAACTGTCGACACTGAACTAAAGCGATGACGACACTGAATGCTGATGACAACACTTGAACACCTATGCAATTTGAATCAACAGATCCTCCTGGATCATTCCTCTCCACTTGGAAGCTTTTGGACCAGAAACGTTTGACTAAACAATTAGTCGATGAGGGTAGAACTCCCTCTCTTTCCACCTTGACCTGACGATATAGCAATACATTTGATCAATCACCTAGAAGTGATGACCCTGATGATGCTGACCATGGCACTTTTTAATTTGTGACCTGTTTCTTCCATCCACAGTATGAACAACTTGCGATGTGGGAAAACAACCTATTATCAACATGGCAATTGAATGCTTTCCACAAAGAATCATGAGTTAGTGATTTGAAAACATCCCTGAAATCAGTATTTGTAGAACTTTGTTCAGTACATCTGATGGATATTAAAAATCTACTTTCTCGAATAACTGAAATATTCAAAGACTCCTTTGATTTTGACTTCATATCAATGACTTGACTTGATTTACTTTCCTGTTGACTGATTACTAGGTGAAATTGCTGCATAGAACTCATCCAGCTGTGACGTAAAGGTTGCTACAACCTAGTTTGACTTTGAAAGTATCTAAGTAATTGTTGATTTACTTGAATCACTATTTCTTCGTCTGTTAACTGATATCTCCATTAACTAACACTTTCACTCAATGCATTACTTTTCAAATCATGATAAGGAAACTTTAGATCTGCTTTTTAAAATGGTTTTTCATGAAAACTTATAGACTACCTCTCCACTTGAAAAGAGGTTTCATTACTTTTTAAAGCATGAAATTACGATGCAATACCAAAGAAATGTAACACTAATTTTCCCCAATACTTACCTGCACCCCTGAAACTAAAAATAAACATACCATCTAAAACAAGTCTCTGATTAGACTCACATGTAACATTTCCTGCAACGCACTGCTGATGATGATAGTTTCTAGAATTCAGTTGAATGAATGAATTGTGATTCATTAGGTCTTTAAGAAGATTTTCATAGGAAATTAAAGGTATCTCATGTTGCTTATCCTATTTATGAATAATATTTCATGGAAAAGAATTAACCACCTTGAGCAATTGATTTATAAAATGAATCTTGCATTCTAAACAATCATCCTTACGTTGTTCCTTAATAAACATGAGTACATATTTCCTTGAACTTATTAACTGCTTAACTTGATTTGTAACAATTAAATCCAAGTTTGATTTGACTTTATGTGCCCTAACAATAAATTCAACCCTACTTTCTTTAGGTGATATTTATTTTCTCTTCTGTAAAACAATGCATATCTATCATAAAGATAAGGATTTCCTAAAACAACTCCACATATGTCTACTGGGACCACATCTAACTCCACTTCATCAATGTACTTAGATGTAATTGTAAATTTTAACTGACACTACTTTGTGACATGTATATGAATTGATTTATTAATCCAATCGAATGGTTATGGTCTTGGATGATTCTGTGTCTCCAATCCCAATTGATGAACTACATTTTCAGATATTAAATTTGCTTGTGATCCACTATCAAACATTGTGTCAATCTTTGTATGCTCAGAAGTTATCCTTATGTGGAAGAGTTCAACTCTTTTATCCTCATGTGAAGGACTTATGTTTGAAGAAGATAGATGAGTTTTTGAACTTGAACCAGTGTCAGAAGTTTTACCTATCGTAACCATGGTGGTTATCCCCCTTTCATCACTTGAATCTGAACCTAGATCCTGTTGGACTGCTGCAATGGCCTTAATTTCATCCTTCGCCTTAAGGAACTTTTTGGGCTTAAGTTCTGGATGAGGTTTCCAACACTTCAATTCATCGTGACCGATTCTCTAGCAATGAGAACAAGTAGGCCTTTCCTTCTGAACGATCGTTGATTTCTTTCTCTTCGAAATGTTCTTCCCCTTATTGTCTCTGGAATCTTTGGTTTCCAACTCTTTGGACGACTGAGATGAAAACTTCAATGGTCTACCACCTAATTCAATATGTATGGCGTGAACACACGCCTCATCAAAATCATCAGGATTAAACATCAATATAGTATGTTGCAAGTATGAATGTAAACTGCCGATGTATTTTAACAAAGTTTCACGTGTATCCAATCAAATACCAAGTGCCAATGCTTTCTTTCTGAACCCCTTAGTAATCTCCTGAACAATTTTCCCTTTACGTTGCATCAGATGATATCAATCAATAACAGCGTATTGCATGTATCCTAAAGGATAGAACTGTTTCCTAAGAGCTTTTAAAAACTTAGACCATGACGAGATGACTTTTCCTTTACGCTTTGAATCTATCTAAGTTTTACTTTCTCACCAAATTAAAGTTGTTCCATCCATTCTAAGTGTAGCTAATTGAATTTTAGTTTTATCGCTAGAAATGTTCTGAATGCATCTAGCTTTTCAGGATTCATTTCATCATCATAAACACGTGACTCAAATTTAACATCCAGTTTCAAAAGAGATGTTTTCTTAGGTTTCTTTTCTGTTTCAGATTCTACACTGGAAGAAGAAGAAGAAGAAGAAGAAGAGGATGGAGATGATGGAGGTGAAGATGGTTTATTAACCTTTCCTTTACCTTTGTCCTTCTTCGATGTCTTTGAAGAAGAAACATCTCTTGCATTCTTGTCTTCATAAAATTCTCCCAACATCTGTTGCATGGTTAAGAATGCCTAATGAAACCATTCTTCACTCATCTTAGTTTCAGTGTTTTCACTTGCATCAGGTCCTGACATGGTCGATTTCTAAACGACTCGTCGTTTCCAATCTTTGGATTGATCTTCTCAAGGATTCCTTCTCCTCGTTATGACTTTGACCTGGTTAACAATCAATGGCACATTCTACAAACGCAACCTGCTCTAATACCAAATTATATGATCTGAAATGATCATAAACTAAATACTGATGTAGAATTGATTAACCATTAGTGATTTGAATGATAACTAAAAGCATGGAAATCGAGGTAAACTGCTTGAGTAGAACATTTTACGACAACTGATTAAACATGAAATCAACGGAAGTGAAAACAGTAAAAGCACAGTTATACTAGACATAAAATTGATGAGAGAGTTCGTCCCTGATTGACTACGTCTCCGGGTCGGCTTTCAAGATGGGCGACCATTTTTATTAGGAATGAGAAGAAAGGAGCCGATTACACAGTGATTTAGTTAGAATGAACTTGCACACAAGAAATTCTAACCATTATCATCAGATATACCTCTAAACCAGCTTTCCAATGTTGCTTACAGTTTCTAAATCCAACATCGGATGCTCCCGAAACACTGAAAACAAAATCGCCTATGTCCTCTAGGATCTGCATACAGAAGTCGAAAACCACTCTCCTTGATCAATGAAGAGAAATTCTACTTTTATAGGCTTGTAGATGCATAAAACCACCTCTGACTGTATTTGAAGTGAATTTGGTTAGGTTTGGGATATGATTTGAGCTCGGTCTAGTAGTTGTTTGCCACGTAGGGTAAGTTGTTTGGTCCTCGAATTAATTTAATACCAAAAATCGCAACAAAACCCACCTGAAACATTATATTAGCCTGAAAGATGTTAGCCATTAGCTAACCGAGCGGAGGATTGGTGACAGCACATGTGATTGCTGTTGACCCCAACGATTTTGGGTCCCAGTTGTTCCGCTAACAGTTTGCCGAATCGATGACGGTTGGTAGTTACCTTGGTCCGTTCACATTTTACAGTTATCCCTGACGGTAACTGCCCACCCACTACACGGTTCCGATAAGTCTATGGTGAACTCTAACCCCCATCACATGTTACACAGCCATGGTAACTGTTGCGGTTACTACTAACCTTCGCCAGTTGACTCCACACGTTCACATGTTAGTGTTGTGGTGGAAACTCTGACGCGGTCAAGGCTGTAGTTAAGGCCTAACTATTGGCTAACTCCAACCAATGCCATCGTTCACATTTCCCCACTGCAGCCAAGATGCCCATGCAGTTAGGCTGCAATGGTTTAGGACTGTGTATTGTATTTATAATGTTTTTTAAATGCTTAAACATTAGACCAAGAGCTTTATAGCTTAGGCTTAGGACATTTAGGGTTAGTTTTGTAACAATGCTTTGAATGCATTGATTGGTGTTTTATACGATGAATAATAATGTATTTGACATAGATTTGGGAATTGAAATAGTTTCATGGTTAGAACATAGGATTAGGGTTTTGGTTTAGATACACAGATTAGTGTTTACATGTAGTTTTAGAAACCCATATGCAAACTATTGTCACAATGTGATGTTCACGATATTTGTCACATGATGACAATAAACCCATGCCTATCGTCGATAAACGATGATATTGATCCTCTACCATGAGGACACCCATGTCGACACTAATTATGCTTGTCGAATGACAAAAACACATGTCGTCGACCATCCCTGGCAGAAATGTCAATGAACTCAAGTTGACAGCCAAGTGCAAACCTATGTCAACTAAACACCATGAAAACCATATTACTTGAACAACCAACACTGTCAAATTGTCGACACTGAACTGAAGCGACGAGGACATTAAACATTGATGATGACACTTGAACACCTGCGCAATTTGAATCAACGAATCCTCCTGGATCAAAAGGAGAAAAGTTATGTAATCTAATCGATTGTTTGTGGCTAATAAATAAACATTAATACATAAATCTGCAAATCAGAAAATTATTTGCAAATCTACACTTAAAATTGAGCCTATGCTACTATTCCTATTTATTCAAATATTAATATACCCTTAAAACTAAAAATAGCTCAAAATTAATTATGGTAAAAGAAAATAAAATGCTCATAATTAGCCATGGTCAATAATTACACAAAAATAAATAAAAAAGTTAGAACAAAAATATAAAATATATTTGAAAGAATAACTTCGGCGTAAATCACATGTAGACAAACATTTGTTGACGCGTTTCGAACCAACAAGTGTGGTTCATCATCAGGACAAGTTGAAGAAACAGATCCAGCTTAGCATGTTAAATAGTCCGAGTAGAGACTCCAACGGCTAAAGTGACCAATGGCTAATTTTGACCTTAGGACCTAGGTTAAATTATTACTCATTAATTTAATATTATTATTATTTTTAATATTAATACATAAAATATTTTTAATGGTTAGTTTTAAAAATTTATATATATAGATATATAAAAGTTATAATATTAGGTTATTAAGATAAAAGTTAGGATTAAAAGATAAATAAAATACTTTTAGTGGTTAGTTTAAGAAGATAATTTACTTATTTATTTAAATTATTTAATAATTATTGTTGTAATATATATATATATATATATATATATATATATATATATATATATATATATATATATATATATATATTAGGTTGTTAAGGACGAGAATAATTTCAATGGTTAGCTTAAAAAGTAATTTATTAATTTGTTTATTAATATATTATATATATTAGTAATATATTATTAATAGAAATTAGTCTTAAAAATAATAATAATAATAATAATAAAATAATAAAATATATATATATATATATATATATATATATATATATATATATATATATATATATATATATATATATATATATATATATATATATCTATCTATTATATTATATATAATAAGAGTTCAAAAACAAGGAGGAGGCAGAAAAACTGACTAAGAAGTGTTAGAAAATTATATATTATGGAGCAATGGAACACATAAAATATTGCAGAAATATAAACACAAAAAGCGCATAAAACAAGAGAGACAGAGATATATGTGGTTCACCCAGTTTGGGCTACGTCCACCCTGAATAGCCAATCCTTCCTTTCTATTATCCAGCAAAATGAAGAGACACAACCTACAGCAGATCCGCTGTAATATCCTCTGTTTTCTCTCACAGTCTCACCTCTCTATTTTCCGCTCATAGAATACACATCTATCACACAGCCTCAAATACAATGCCCTCATACAAAGAGAGGGGTTGCCTTCTAGGGAAAAAAACCCTAAACTAAACATAAGTTCTACCATAAGATCATCTGCCTAATGAACGGCCCAGATTGACTAGAAATTACTATACTTTTACAAGCAATTTTACAGTCGTTTTTAGCTTCGGGGGCGTTGCCCTCGAAACCCCCCATCGAGGGGGCTCCCAAAGGTCGCAGCCGACCCCCCTGGACCCCCCTGCATCGAATATTTTACGGGTGGCATGCCCCATTTCGAACTGGGGTCCAATGTGGCGATACCTTTGAATATAGAAGATAATCAGGCTCCACACCCAACAATCTCCCACTTGGATATTGATTGTAGCAACTCCACCGCTACTCCATTTGCTGGACAATGACTCCTCTTTGGACCTGGCTGTTTCTCATCTTCATCGTGATCCTTGAAGACCAATTGAAACTGAGCATATTCTCAGTTTCTCCTTGGTTACAACTTTTGTTATCATATTTGCAGGATTCTGGCTAGTGTGTATCTTTTCCAGCTTCAACTCTCCATCTTCCAACACTGATCGTATGAAATGGTACTTGAGTTGTATGTGTTTAGTCCTGGAATGAAATGCTGAGTTCTTTGCAAGATGAATGGCACTTTGGCTATCACTGTATAATGTGCCCATATCATGCTCCTTACCCAATTCACCCATAAACCTTTGTAACCAAATCATTTCTTTCCTAGCCTCTGTAGCAGCAACATACTCTGCTTCTGTTGTTGAAAGTGTAACAACAGTTTGGATTTTTGAAACCTAACTGACAGTTGTTCCTCCAACAGTAAATATATATCCTCTAGTGCTCCTCATGTTATCTCTGTCACCTGCCATATCTGCATCAACATATCCTTGTAGGGAGATGTTTGAACCACCAAAGCATAATGCTTGATTTGTGGTACCTTTCAAATATCTGAGAATCCATTTCACTGCCATCCAATGTTCCTTTCTTGGATTGTTCATGTACCTGCTTACAACTCCCACTACATGTGCAATATCGGGCCTTGTGCAGACCATTGCATACATTAAGCTTCCAACTGCTGATGCATATGGAACTTTAGACATATAATCCATGTCTTCTTGGGTCTTTGGGCACATTTCCTTTCTAAGTTTGAAATGGCTAGCAAAAGGTGTACTAACTGGTTTTGCATTGTGCATGTTAAATCTTTTCAACACCTTTTGTATGTACTCATTCTGAGACAATGTTAGTTTACGATTTTTCCTGTCTCTAGTTATTCTCATACCAAGGATTTGTTTTGCAGCTCCAAAATCCTTCATTGCAAATGAATTTGCCAATTTTATTTTGAGCACATTTATTTCCTGCATGTTAGATCCTGCAACAAGCATTTCATCTACATACAATAACAATATAATATAGCTGCCATCATTTTGCTTTTTCAAATAAACACAATGATCAGAGTGACATCTAATATAACCTTATTCCGACATAAACTTGTCAAATTTTAGATACCACTGCCTTGGAGCCTGTTTTAAGCCATACAAGCTCTTCTTCAACCTGCACACTAGTTTCTCCTTCCCTTTCACCTCATATCCTTGTGGCTGCTGCATATATATCTCTTCCTCCAAATCCCCATGGAGAAAGGCTGTCTTTACCTTGAACCTCCTGCCACATTTTAATGGAAAAAATCACAGTTATTGGTCCATAACAATGAAAGCATTGTTTGCTTCTCAAGGAATATGGGAGCTGGTTGAAACTGGCTATGCTGAACCTGCAGATGCAACAACACTGGCTGCTTTGACAGCAACAGAAAGAGACCAGTTGAAGAGCGACAGGAAGAAGGATGCCAAAGCCCTCTTTTTCCTCTTCCAATCAATACATGAAAGTGTTTTTCCATGGATTGCAGCAGCAACAAAATCTAAGTAGGCATGGGATATTCTCAAAACTGCCTATCAAGGCATGGAGAAGGTGAAGACTGCAAAGTTGCAGATGTTGAGGAGAGACTTTGAAAATCTCAGCATGAAGGAATCTAATACAATAGATTCATTATTCACTCAAGTTATTGGCTTGATAACCCAGATAAGATCTCAGGGTGAGATTCTTGAAGATAGAAGGATTGTAGAGAAAATCTTGAGATGTTTACCCTCAAGGTTTGAATCTATTGTGGTAGCAATAGAAGAAAATAAAGATCTCTCACAGTTCATGGTAGATGAGCTCAGTGCTTCTCTTTTGTCTCATGAACATAGACTGAGTAGAGGAACAGATTCCTCATTTGAGCAAGCATTCAAGACTCAGATGTCTTTTGGCCAAAGAAGAGGTCGAGGGAGAGCAAATAACAAAGGTCATGGAAGAAGCCAAAATAGAGGCAGAAATTATCCAACTAGCACAAGCGAAAGGAGTTGCAATCAGAACCAAGCTGAAGGTTCAATCAAACAGCAAGCTTATGGACAAAGGTATGACAAATGTATTGATTTTTTCCATTAAACTGTGGCAGTTGGGAATATGGAGAAAGGTTGTCTTTACTAAGGACTCAGTGCAGCCCTACCTATCTTCTGGCGAAGTTCCTTGCCCTTAAACTTAAGCCCATGGTTGGCCGCACTGAGTCCTTCGTGAAAGACTCTGCATCCTTCATTAAGGAGCTTAAGGATATTAAGCTTAGCCCCGAGGACATTCTCGTCAGCTTTGATGTGGTCTCCCTTTATACCTACATCCCTATAAAGGAGGCCTTGGAAGTGATCTATCGCCTAACAGATCCCGATACCGCCCATCTGGTGGAGATCTGTCTCGCTTCCATGTTCTTCTGTTTCGAGGGTGAGTTATTTGAACAGACTTGTGGTGTTGCCATGGGTTCCCCTCTTTCCCGTATTGTTGCGAATCTTTTTATGGAAGATTTCGAAGCCAAAGCTTTATCCTCAGCTCGTCTTCTTCCCAAGCTTTGGAAGAGGTATGTGGATGACACTAATGTCATCTGGCCCCATGGCCCTGAGGAGCTTGATCATTTCTTTAATCACCTCAACAGCTGGTCCTCTGCCATTAAGTTCACCATGGAAAAAGAGGTAAATGGTTGCCTCCCTTTCCTGGATATTCTTATATCTCAGAGTAAGGATGGATATCTCTCCCACTCTGTGTTAAGAAAGAAGACGCATACTAAGCAGTATCTTCATGCCGATTCCCATCAATTCCCTGCTCAGAAGTTGGGTGTTCTTAACACCCTCGCTACTCATGCCTTTAGGATCTCTGATTGTGAGAGCTTTGATAAGGAGAGATCCCATCTCCTTAATGTCTTTGTGGAGAATGGATATAGTAGGCACCTAGGTCAGAAGGCTTTCCATAAAACCTCTAAAAATGCGTTAATTAAGAAAGAGCCAAAAGAGTGTTATCTAGGTGTCCATCTTCCCTATGTCCAAGGAACCACGGACAGGATTGCTCGGATCCTTAAAAGGTATGATATTCCCTCAACCTTTAGGCCCTTCAGCACCATTTGCAATTCCCTCTGATCGGTGAAGGATCCCATTAACCCTAAGGACATGAAGGGTGTCTACTTGATCCCTTGTTCATGTGGGACCCCCTATATTGGGGAAACAGGATGCTCCATCCATCAAAAGATATGCGAGCATGCGGCTGACCTAAGACATGGGAGATCCAAGTCTTCAGCATTGGCAGAGCATGTGAAAAAGACCAAGCATCAGGTGTGTATTGAGGAGGCCAAGGCTGTTGCCAAAGTTGCTCAGTTCCATCATCGTAAATTTAGGGAAGCTATTAAGATTGAAAAGAGGCCGAGCAATCTCAATAGAGATGATGGCTGGAAAATCAGTAGGCGCTGGATTCCAGCACTTTCTTCTTAGTCGGTTTTTCTACCTCCTCCTTGCTTTTGAACTCTTATTATATATATATATATATATATAGATAGATAGATATACATACATATATATATAATTATAATTTTTATTTTATTATTTTATTATTATTTTTTTTTAAGACTAATTTCTATTAATATATATAATATATTACTAATATTATTGATATATTAATATCAAGACTATTTTATTAATATATATTTAATAAATAAATTACCTATATTAAGACTAGATTATTAATATATAATAATAAATAATTTAATTAAATTAAATAAATTACCTTTTTTTAACTAACTATTTAAATTATTTTATTTATTTACATATTTTTAACCCTAACTTTATGATTTTAATTAATATATATATGTGAGATTATTAATAAATAAATAAATAAATTACTTTTATTCTCGTCGCTAACAACCTATTATTGTAATTTTAATTATATATATATATATATATATATATATATATATATATATATATATATATATATAAAAGTACAATAATTATTAAACAATTTAAATAAATAAGTAAATTATCTTTTTAAACTAACCACTAAAAGTATTTTATTTATTATTTTTTAATCCTAACTTTTATCTTAATAACCTAATATTATAACTTATATATCTATATATATATATATATATATATATATATATATATATATATATATATATATATCTATATATATGTTGATGTTGATGATGATGATGGTTAACGTACGCTGAGACCAAATAATGGTCTATCGGACCTAAAGAAACAAATTATCTATTTTAATTTAAGATTTTATTCCTATGCTCAAAAAGCTTGGAGAGAAGCCTCCCGAGCTCACTATAATTTTCACATTGTAAAAGGCTAGGAAGGTCAGTATTGTAACAAAGATTGTGAAACTGAGATATATATATATAATTTAAATTAACAAATTAAATTAAAGTTATTAAAACTAACTTATTTATCTATATATTTTTACCTAATTTAACTTATTTCCATAAATAATATTAATAATAATATTATTAAATTAATAAATAATAATTTGACTACTAATATTCTCACAGAAGCAACAAGGTTGGGGAAATTAACCGAAAATAAAGGAAGATTAATCCGCATAAAGGTGAGCTCTACTGATCATAAGTGCAACATACTTAGTAAAACCTCAAGTCTAAAAGGAACGGGAATATTCATAAATGAAGATCTCATTCCAGAAGATCAAGCAGAATTAAGAAAGGAGGTACAAAAGGTAAAAGAAGCTAGAAAGGAAGGAAAATGGGCAATAATCAGAAATAGAAAAGCCTTTATTCGGGACAAAAACCAAAAAGATAGTAATCAATAGCAATCAAACATGCTCCGGATCCTTTCTTGGAACTGTCGGGGCTTCCCATGGAACAAAGGGCCCAAGCTAAGTTGGATTTCAAATGATGTTGATATTATTTTGCTTGTTGAAACTTGGGAGCACGAGGAATCTAAGGTCCCTAACATAGATGGCTTTACGCTATGGTCTACATGGAACAAGCGATCCTCCCGTAGAGGCATTGGGGGAATATCTTGTTACATTAAGAAGAACATCTCCCCCTATGTTAGGCTTTATAAAAACGACCCTTACAACCAATTTAGTTGGATAGAGATCAGAGACATTAATAATAAAAAGTCCTACATAGCAATATGTTATTTCCCCCCCATTAATTCTAACTTCTATAAGAAGAAGAATCTAGATAAAACTAACCCTTACAATAGTCTAGAGAACGATATTTCTAGCCTAAAGAATGATGGTAATATCCTTTTAATAGGTGACTTCAATGCCCGAACTTCAAGCAACCAAGCTATTATTTTAAGCAATCATTCCAACCCTAATCCTCTTTGGTTAGACGAAGACCCTACCCTGGCTAGTAGGTACAAAAGGAGCTCTGAAGACCTCGGGGAAAATTTGTTTGGGTCAGAGCTTGTCAAGCTCTGTAGTGCTCAGGATCTCATAATTTGCAACTGTCTAAAAAAGTGGCCCAATTCCAGCAAGATGACCTGCATCCATGGACTTGGTAGCAGCGTGGTAGACTACGTTATTTCCGATCTTCCTTTATACAACGAAATGATAAACTTTGACATCTTAAACGACCACGAGCCTGACTCCGATCATAGGCCTTTACTTATAACCCTCAATTTTGTCATGCATAGAGTTCCCATAGAAACTAATACTTACAACCAAAAGAACTTAATATTTGATAAAAATAAAAAGGACCTCTTCCTAAATGAATTAAAAACTAATTTGCCTCCTTTATCTAGTATAGATAACATAGAAGACCTATATCATAATTTTACTACAACCCTCTCATATTTTATTAAAAAGTTCTCAATTGAAGTCTCTAATAATAAAAGAAATAGCAAAACCAATCCTTGGTATGACAAAGATTGTAAAAATGCGAGGAGAGCAATTAAGGAAGCTGTTGATGATTCTCTTAAAATGGACAAGATAAGAATATACAAAGCCCTAATTAAAAGGAAAAAGAGGCAGTACATTCGTCAAAGACAGGAGAATCTCTTACACCTCTCTAAGGTAGCTCCTAAAAAATTTTGGAGGCAGATTCTGACTAGGAAGACTAAGGATAATAATAAAATTGCTCTTCATGATTGGAATTCTTATCTTAAAAAGCTTTATGAATCTCCTAATGTCACGGATAATTTGGAAACCCTGCTCACAACGAAAGAAGTCTTCTCTTTAGAAGACATTAAGTTTGGGGTTAATCGCCTCGCGAATGGGAAAGCTAAGGACATTGAAGGTTACCAGGCAGAAATCTTTAAAAATTGGAGGCCCTGTCCTCATCCCCCACATCCACAAGCTTTTCAATCAAGCTGTTAAGCAAGGGTTCCCTAAACCTTGGACTGAGAGCCTCATTATCCCTATTTTTAAAAGTGGAAATACAAATAACCCCTCTAATTATCGAACAATTATGATCAGCCCTCTCTTAGCCAAATTATATGGTAGTATTCTGGAAAAAAAGTTAAGCATATGGCTTGAAAGTGAAGGTAAGCGGGCTAAGGGCCAAGCAGGTTTCAGAAGGCATCACTCAACAACAGACCACCTTGTTACGCTAAGGATCATTGCGGAGGAATGTCGTAATGATAAATCCAATTTATTCTGCTGCTTTGTAGACTTTAGAAAGGCTTTCGATACGGTTCCTAGATACAACCTTTGGAATAGGTTAGAAGAGCTAAAGGTTCCTCTTGAGTTAAGAGCTGCTGCTATAAGGCTATACGAGAATGTAATTGCCAAGCTAAAGAACAAGGAGGGGTGGTCAAAAGATATCAAGTGTAACATCGGAGTTAAACAAGGTTGCCCCCTCTCCCCTACCCCTATTTGGCATTTACATCGATAAGCCTCGAAGGTTATTTAGAAGAAGCAGGATGTGGTGGCACAATATTTGCTGGGATAGTCATTATCCTTCTACTCTATGCGACGATATTGTTCTTCTGCAAGGTGCCCTTCTGATCTTGATAAGCC